>CM052442.1:70821692-70856663 GCA_028533085.1 Varecia variegata | reverse complement strand
TCAGGGAGGGCTGGAAAAGGAGAGCGAGTGTGTGGGGATTACTTGGTATCTTGTCCTAAAGATGAAAGACACAGGACAGGTGTGAGTGTCATTAGGAAAGAGTGGCCAAAGGACCAGGGCTATGGTGAAACACATAGAAATCAAATCCCTAGATGCTATATAAATTAGTATTGCATTTAAGATGTTTATATAGTTAATGGTATTTACCAGTACATTATCCAATGACCACTTAAGAAGATGCACTCAAGAAATATAATTCAGACAAAATTCAAGGGGAAACTGTTTTCATCAAAAACTAATAGGACTTTGTTCCTTATTAAGAATAAAAATAATATAATTAATTGCATCTCGATCTCTTTTTCTCTGGTCACTTAGAAGCTCTAAAGTCACTTTCAAAAATTAAATTTATAAACTGTAACTTCCTGTTCTGTATTTTCCTGGTCTTTTTTAACAATAAATTACATTTTCCTAAATTATGATATATAGTCCTACAAACTAAATGAAATATTTATTAAAAGAAATGAGAACTAAAGATGTTAATGAATGAATGAATGAAAAGCAAACAAATTCAATAGATGGTTTTCAAATGAATGTTTCCATATAAATGACTGGATTTATATTGTTCATGCTAAATATATATCCACTCAATTCATTTTTTATTAGTAAAGAGTCTTAGTCATTTGAGACCATTTTAGTTAATTTATTTCACTTAGAATAATGTATTCTAAAAGGCACGTTAAAAATTATATTCGATGGTAGATATATTTAACACTAAACCTTTTTCCCTGTCTACAGTCTATGTTTCTTTCTCATAGCACATAACAAAATTATTTCAAACCAATAGATTATTTTCATGAAGGTCAATTCTAAGCACTTAAAACTTATGGTATTATAAGCCTTTCCTCATTTACAGAAAATTTAATATGTTTAAATGCTTACATGTTATTCAGTGTTTGGCTTACTTATCGCATGAGATGGTCTAAGATAATATCTGAAATTGAGGAAACTATTAATATGTAGATAGGTCTTATGGTCAGTTCATTGCAGTCCACATATCATGACAGTTGCCTGTTCCACTATGAAAATATTGTCATGTTTTCCACACCAGTGCTGGTTTAATACGTGAGCTCTAACAAATGAGATATCACAGTCATTCTTGATTCCACGCGTCCTAGTGCCATTAGCATTCATTCTAAATGAATGCCATTTAACTTAATGAGAAGTTCATTTCCTCCATCCATTTACTGCCCCTTTAAGTGCTTATCTCTTTTTCTAAACCTGCTGCAAGGCATGTGGGCAGCCAGTAAAGTGAGGATTTAAAAAGATTTTTACTTCATATATCTTAAACTGAATTGCTCTTTACTGACATTCTAAAAGTAGAGAGATCTATGATCGTGTCATGTTCTCAGTCCTCTTTCCTCACATCTTAGTGACTTCTATAATGTTCCTACCAAAGTGGTTTATTCAGTAATCTAATAACTTCAGTATCAACTTTTCAGCCCCATTTATGTTTTGATAAATTATTTGGACTATTTTTAAGGAATAGATGTTCGAGTACCATTGTTGTGGTTGAAAGGAAACCATGGTACCTCATTACATCTCAGGTGAATGCCGTATAGCAAGTGTTTGAATGCCTTTTATATTCAGATGATTGAAGTTCACAATAAGAAAGCACAAATTCTAAGAAATTATGTAGCTGTTGAAATGGAGCTGCCATTTTCTAAAGCATGACACCCATTTCTTGTCATGAAGTTTTATTCAAGATGCTGAACTGCAAACCACAGAGAATGAGATATTGGCAAAGGAGATGCTATAGAACAACAACAAAAAAACTCCTGATGGATTCCTTAATCATATAAGTCACTGGTGAACAATAAAGCACTGTTAAGATTGCTTTAGAAATTAGGTCTTGACCTGACTTTTTGAAAAAGAGTACAAAGTAAATTGAAAACATAAATGGATACGTGCTTTTCAGAAAGGTTGGGAGAACTGCCTTTCAGTATAATGAAGATGAAGGATGTTTGTTCCATCAAAGACAACATTAAAATTAATGATACCAACCCTAAAGAGGATGAATTGTTCAATTTGTAGAGTATACATCATATATTCATGTCATCAGTATGTATATAAAAGGTGTGTTTCTACTCACAAAATTATTTGACTAAGATGGGGAAAATCAAGCCAGGAGAGCATGCAGGTCATGCAGAGGTGCACATCTGCCCTGACAACGTGAGGACATGCAAGAGATGTGGTATGCCCATGACAGCTCGCACACCTAACAATGTTATCCTCTCGGGCCCTCCCAGTCCAGTTTTTCTTCCCTGGGTTTTTGCTTTGCTCCAGCTTCTTCACTCAACTTTATTTCCCTGATGCCAGCCTTCCCCTGTTTGGCCTTTTTCACCACCTGTCTGGCTCCAGATTTATGGATATTTTCTTCCAGCACCAGCCAGAGACTGCTGAGCTAGCACAACACGTAGCCAGAGGGAGGACGCCCTGGCCTTCAATCTCAGTCGTTCAGATTCAGCACCACTTACTAAAGAGCCAGCTACTGCATCTTTTATCATTGCTTTGACCATTTTTGTGCTTATTGTTATCTAAAGTTTGTGAAGCCAAACTTAAAATAATATCTGGTCCCTTGGGTATGGTATGCTAGTAGGAGCCAGGTGCTTCAGTAGCAGTAACAGAGCTGTTCAGCATTTGCATGAACTATACTTATTAGAAAAACATAAATTAAAGAGAATAGGTTCAGTCAGTAAACACAAGTTAGACAATTTACAAACCAGTAATATTTTGATCCACATGATGATAATTAAACCTAACAGGTCAAGTAAGAAGAATCACAAAGTTTCCTGGTACATATGATCCCGTAAAGTTTACACTATTTAAATTCTTCTGGATGATTTGCTGTTATGCAAAGTGCCTTGTTTTTTTAATCAGAGGGATCTCAGAATAGTGACTCTGACTTAGGACTCTGCCACTGAAAGCTGGCTTCATTAAGTCACTTAAACACACTAAGCTACAATTTCTACATCTCTGAAGTTGAAATCATAGCTACCTTGTAGAGCTGTTTTGAGTATTTAAGACTATTAGTAAACTAGCACACATTAGGCACTCAATAATAGACTTATATCCTATAAGTATGCACGTAAGTAACATGTAATATTTTTATAATTACTCTGATATATATCAATGATATTATTGGTAATATTTTTTAAAGTTTTGAATATTAAATACAATGCTGGCCTATCCCCACACAGCCACAGTCTCTGACATTTTTTCAATTTGTCTATTTCTCCCTTATTTTCTCAGCTCATAAGTCCCTCTATGTTTCCTTTGCTAAGGAAGCTGAAAAGCCTGTCGAGTGCCTCAATTCCTGCGAAGAAAAAGAGGAGAAACAGGGAAATCCTCATACTCTTTAATGCATCCTATGAAGAATGAGTATTTTTCAAAATGTGCTATTGTCTTTTCCAATCTGTTTTTCTTTAACCTAAAGTGACATTAACATAGAAAGATCAGAGAGAAGTATTCTTCTATGTGAAAACCAGCTTTTACTCCTGACTAGTCTTCACCTGAAACACTACTCTCTTTCTAGTTGTGTTTCAAACTTCCCTGTGCCTTTACAGCAGGGGATAACTGTGCTCATGCCAATTTACGCCGCATTGGTGGAATTCCCTTGACAACAGAGCCCCAGTCATAAAATTGGAATAATAAGGTAAAAAGTTATCCTTACTTTTCTTGTGCTAAGGAATGTGTTGATTTCACAAGCTTTTTGTTGACTGCTCCCCTCTCTACATTCTCCTTAAGAAGCCTCTGTCCCCTCAATTTTTCTATACCTGTTGGAATTGTCTACTTAACTGATATCACTTACAAGTCATTTTTAGCTGAATATTTTATTGTTTTAAATTTGTTTTAGATACTTAATATACCTGGGAATCAGTATATTTGTACATTTTGGAATTACTCCCGAAACAAATAGACCTCAATCATAAAAAGATGGTTATGCAAATTGACTTATTTTCAAGGTGATCTGTCTAGGATCCTTTTGGCATTTCCCAGATGAGGAAAGGTATGTCTCCATCTATAAAAATCCCCTTCAGTCCAGATAGAATCAGAAAAGCTAGAAAACCCAACTGTATCAAATAAGAATTTCAGCTTCAGGAGTTGAAGCTCCTTGTGTGTGTGTGTGTGTGTGTGTGTATGTGTGTTTGTGTGTGTGTATCTCGGGCGGGGGGTGGGGGGGTGGCGAGGGGATGGCAAGGGGACACCCTATAACTCTCAACATAACAGAAGTTCCCTTCCCATCTTCCCCTTCTGAAATACTAAATAAGAGTGTCAAGCTTTTTCAATCCAAGAAGACCTCAGAACCTCAGACCTCATGTCATGTATTCTTTACAATAAGTCTATGAGGTAGATTGTATCATCCTCATTTTAGAGATGTGAAAACAGGCTTAAAAAGTTAGATCACTTACCTAGGTCAAATACTTAATATGTAGCAGAGCCAGGATTTGAACTGAGGCCTATCTAGTACTAAAGCTCACATTAATTCCATAAAATCCAGGGAAGATCATAAAATTATTGGTTATTTTCATCTAGGGAAGCCAAAAAGCAGGAGTAAAAAGCTTTAAAGAGGTATAATGTGGACATTTACAAATGGAGAAAAAAATACATCAAAAAAAAAAAGAAACAGCATAATATAAGCACAGAAACAACTATGGAAATGTTTCAGCAGTAAGTGAAGACTAGCAAACCATTCAGTTTGGTTATTTTGTGTAATATGAGGAAGAAAATTGGAGACATTTTTAGAAAAGGATGCTTGGGACAACCTGGCCTTGAATGCCAGGCTGAGGAGTCTGGACTTTATTCCGTGGGCCAGGGGAAGCCATGAAGGGATGCATCTCAAGAAAAACCACAAGGAAGAGTTTCTCGAGGAAGAAACAAGGAAAGAGTTTCAAGCTAGGGACACCAGTTATCCAGTTATCAGAGTGTTCTGATAATGGCGGTGAGGACTTTGAATCCCTGCATTGTTAGAGGAAGGCCAATCCTGGTGTGAGATATTGTTCTGAAGGGCCCTCCCACCTGTGTTTTTCTTCACTAGCCCATGAGTTGTGTCCAAACTCTCATTAATATCTAGCAGTCGTGAAAAATATAAGCTGTAAATTTTGATCAGGATGCAAATAAAAATTTGGGACAATACCGTGAGGAGATAGCACTATTCTAACTCAAAGTTACTGGCACTAAAAGTAAATATTGTCCTGGAGTTGGGGGGAAATGTAAGAGAAAATGAAGATGACAGGTGAATCTATACAATTAGCTTGATTTATTTCACGTTGGAATTTTATTTTTGGAAAGAAAAAGAAATGTACAGTGGAAAACTTAAAGGGCTATTTAGTGAGATACTTGGAAGGAAAAAAGAGTCTAATGCCCTCGGTTAGGTAAGAAACTGTGCTCCAGCTGATCACTTACTCTTGCCATTAAAGATGAAGTGTAAATAAAATTGAAACCACACATACAAAGCAAACACATACAATTGAGATAAAAGGCAATAACATAGTATAAAATAAACAAGATAAAATAGCAATCTAAAAATTCAGACTAAGATGTAGCAAAAAAGATGAGAATAAAACAAAATAATTAAAGAAGTTTAGAGTACATAAGCAAATATTGACTAAAGGAGTACACTAAGAAGATAGACTATATAAGGTTGATGAATTTAGCCAAAAGAACATCATTTTTAAAAGGATAGAAAAGTACTACAGAGCTCACCAGTAACCCTTGGACAAATTGACCTATCAATTTCTAGCTGTCACCCTGACACATATCTTTCTTCTGAGGCTGGGCTTTCCTCCAAAGGGTCCACCACCAAAAGAGGGAGGCCCCTGGCAAATACACTCAGGTAAGGAAACCTGGAGAGGTTTGTCCTGTAGGAAGAAGACTTTCATTTCCAGCACCTGGGCTTCTTTACCTAGTTGGCAAACAGTTCCGATAGCAAAGCTCCAGCCCATCTGTTTCTACCCAGGTTCTTCAAGTTAGCAAAGTCTCTCCCTTACATAACAAGGCAATGGATTGAGGATATTCAGCAGCTAATTGAATATAGGGAAACATAGGAATGAAAGAATCAAAGAAGGTCCCAACATTACAAGTCTTCCTCCAAGGCTACTGTAGGTATCAAGGGAGCTTTAGAAATGTGGGGTACATTCCCATGTTACGTGCAAAGCCATTATTATGATCCTGAGAGGGAGCAGCTCACCAATCACATGGAGACAAATCAGCAAGAACAATGACTAGAAAAACGTGTGTCTCTAGTTAAATCAATTGTTTTCACACTTTCGATGGATTCCACTAACAAGTTTCATCAGATAGTCATTGATGAGTCAATGACTCAAAAATTCTGGTCAGTTACTAACCCTACAATAAAGCTGGAGCTCTTATTTGGCCAAAGGAGAACCAAAGTCAGCCGACTGGATGGTGGTTGGTTGTAGTTGGAGCAGAGTGAGCAGGTGTGCCTCTGGAGCCAGCCTGCTGGCTGGGTGACCTCTGGCAAGATACTTCAACCTTCATGTACCTCAGGTTCGTCATCTGTCAAATGGGGATATGCTATGGGGTTATTACAAGGAACAGATGCATTAATTCACATAAAGTATTAATCCACATACACCCTAGCCATAAAATGTGCTCAGTAAATATTGGCTGTTATTATTACTATGCTAACAGCAAAGGCTTACCTGATGTTTGGAAAAGATGATAGTAAAAATATCTGGGATTCTTAACAGAAATCTCAAAGTGCAGAGCAACCTATCTGGGTAGGAATTATAAACCTAGGACTAATGAAATTTAAGAAAAAAAAACCTCAAACTTCAGACAAAATTTCTAAAACCAGCACCTGACCTTTCTTAAGAAGGTTTTGACAAAATGTCGGTAAAAGATAAATGGCACACAAATACTAAGAGCTAGTATTTACTGCATACTTACTTTGAGCCAGACACTGTTCTAAGCATTTTATACTAGCTTACTGAGATTAATAACAGTATTATGATATAGGTGCTACTATAACTCAGTTTAGTGATGAAAGAGTTCAGAGTGGTTAAGTAACTTGACCAGGTCATACAACTAGTTTGTAGAGGGGCCAGGAACCAAAGAGAGGCATGAAGCTGTACTGTCTGCTTGTTTAACAGACCTCCTAAGAAAATTCTATTCTTCCAGTGAAATAAAATTAAATTTTCTCATCTCCCCAGAGGAACACATCTACTGGGTGGATAGTCTTTCCTTCTTTCCTATAATGTATTTTCCTTTAGGATTCTTTAATTGAAGCTTATGTTTCTATGAGCTTTAATACTGTGACCTTTTTTTCCTTTCCTTGCTCCCATTGTCTCTTCCTGGGCTGTGTGTGAATCACAGCTAGATCTAGACACCAAAGGGAGAAAGAGAAGACTAAATCTGGATTAAGGTCTACATACCAAAAAAGGGACCATCTTTATTGCAAAGGCTGTTAGACTGAAGCTTTTGTTAAATTTGAAATGTATGTAGATACATACACACACACACACATATACATATATATACTACACAATGTTGAAAAAGATTATTCCACAATCAACCCCATTCTGTTTATAATACATGTTTTCAATATTTTTCAAAAATGAATTCTGACTAGTCAGCCTCAGACTTCACCTGACATTTCCTCTCTCTCATTTTAATTGGCATTTGGAACATTTAAATCCATTTGCTTTTCAGCCACCCCCACCCTCTCCTGCCATCCATTCTGTGGGCATAAAACTATAAAATAAAACCCTCTGGAACAAAACACAAGGGAGATAATGGCCCCAGGCTGAGCAATCAGCTATGAGCAAGATACCTTTGAGAAGTATAAAGAAAAACCAGATGAACAAAGAATGTGCCAATTTCAAACAGGGTAAAATGGTGACTACATCACACAGGGGGGCCATCGCACGGAAATAGCAGCACAATATTGTAATTCCCATCCCTTCTCATTGATTTATGGGCCAGGGTTCCGGGGCCCTACAAAAGTAGAATCTCCAAGGCACAATGCAGCACTCCCTAATCAATTCTCAGGATGACCTCACTGCATCAGTCAATGGAGGTTAGCGGTCATTTTAAATTCACTGTGAAAGAAGAGCTTTTAAGGAAGCCCTTAATCAAATGTAATTAGTCTGGACGGTGATGGAGGATCCATTTAGCCAGGCCTATGTGCAGTAATATAAAGTAGCCTTAAGTAGGGTTGGCCTTGGGGCATCTTATTTACTAAATCAAATTCCCTTTGATTTCATACTTTGTTCGAAATGATGTCTGAGCAATTTCTTTCCTTTACTTACCTAAGCTGATCCTGACCCACCACAATGACCAAAGAGGTCCCTGTGGTTTGTCTCTTCACACTCTATAGTTACAAGAGGAAGCAAAACACATTATTCTCACTGACAGTACATATCATTTTCTTTCTGATTTATTGTTTCTGACAAAAGTAAATTTGAAAAATACAGATAATCCCATAGGAAACAAATCAACACTCGGCAATAGGTCTGTTAATATTCTGATATGCGGCCTTCCAGTTATCTTTTTTTTGCCTTCACAGAGATTGACAATATCCTGAGCTTTTCTGTCCTGTGCATTCTTATTTTCGAGCCTTTCCCTACTCAGAGAAAGCCACAAGGCCTCCAGGAGAATCCAGTTCTTGGAGGAGGAGGGCAATGACTCAGCAAACTAGCAAACTTTAACCTGCTTGACTGACAAAAGGGGCAGTTAAGATGAAAGCAGAATACCCCGAGGGCAGGTAGGCATGAGGTTTAAGGCTAGATAATAGATTGGAAGGAGAACGGAAGATGGGAATTGTCCACCCCTGGGGAGACCGAGGGACACTCAGGAGTTGGGACATTCATGGGGGGGGTGGGGGGCAGGGTGCTAAGCAGATGACCAGACTCAGGGACCAAGTACAGGATAGTCATGGCAGTATTGAGGGACTACTGAGCCACTTCTCCTCCTCCTGCCCCTGTCCCAGCACCTCATGGAAGCTGAGCCCAGGTCTGCTGGCCCCTGTGCTTGCAAGCCATCGTTTTGGTCATGTGTGCCAGGGAGACCATTTGGGCAGCCTTCTTACTCTTGAGGAAGGGCCTTCCAATCATAGTAGAAAGCAGGCTAGCTACCCAGCAGTGTCCCCCCCAAAAAACATGCAAAGTCTGCATTTTCAACCCCCAGGCAAAGGTGGGTAACTTACATTTGCATATCTGGTTGTGATTTCTGTGAGGCTAACTGGATACATTTTTTTTGTTACTGTGAAAAGATTTTAATTTCCGTTGACTTCCTCAGAAAAATAAATCCTAAGAAGTCCCTTTATATATAAAGTATTTTGGATTATACGTACATTCCTCTTTTAAACCTAAAATCATTGACTTATAACTGTAATCAACCCAAGAAAGAGGACTCAGAACTTCACAGCTTTTTGCCACCATAATCATCTCGTACCTGAGCATATTATTCTGGGAGCTGAAATAGAAAAAGATTCTGAACGTATTTGACACAAGGTAACACACGTTGGGCTGACAGACACACAGTAAAAGATATGTATGGGTGCATGTGGAGAGAGCATCATTTGCTCAGCTGCAAGCCCCTCGGGGAACAGTCGGTTCCATTCCATTCTCCTTCCAGCTCAGGCACATTGGTGTTCCGTGTGAGGGAAGAAGAGTTTCCTTCCGCCTGACCCATGCCGCTGCAGGTCACATCCCTCAGCTCCAGTGTGTCTCCCGCAGGATGCCCATGGAGTGCAGGGGACTGGCTTACTGCATCCCTGCTGCTTCCCAGGCGCTGGGCCCGCAAGAGTTGCTGCCTAACCCTAAACTAGCTTGTTTCTGGGGAAGTAAGCAAACTCATTGCCTAGTTTGAAAAGGAGAGAGCCAGATTTTATTTTTCTAATGTGTACTGGGAAACAAATGCTACTATTTCTATTTTATCAGTGATGGAGTAATAGCACCATGTTTGCAAGACTTGTTCAAAAACTACAAAGCATTAGAGTCTGAATTCAGAAATTCCCAAGGCCTGGTTTTCAGTGAACATGGTGGGGCCTCCTGCCAGTTAGTTCCATGGTCACCATCCTTTACGTCCTTCGCTCACATTTTATTCCTCTGTGTAACCCTTGCACGTGGCAGTTGCTTTATGAATTTTCATTGACCGAATAATAAATCAAAGTGTGGCCCTGGACATGCCACTGTCTCTTAGAGATTTATTCCTCCATCCATCAGTAAACAAGGGGTTACACTAGATAATTTCTAAGTTGCCTTTAAGCTTCAGCATCTTCTAAGGTTATGCCACGAGCATTTATCTGTACTACATGGTTTTCGGCCTGAGCTGCTATTTTCCCTGGACCAGTATAAGTGAATACTTTTAAACAGTAGGTGACCCACCTGCCCTGGACCTGGGGCTTCACCTACAATATTATACATTCAAAGAAAGAATTTGTCAACTGAAGGAGGGGAGCAGGGCAAGACATGGAAATCTGAGAGCAAATTAGGACAGTGTAAGCTAGGCCAGGGCAGAGAAGAGAAGCTCTGGTTCTCATGAGCCACCCAGTCCCGAAGGACTGCTGTGGGTCAGGCAGGCTTCACCAAGGCTCAGTCTGGCTCACACAAAATAGCCGCTTCCCTGTAGGCTCATTCTTTATTTTCCAAGTCACTTTCTGATTCTAATTTGACTTTCCAATACCAAGAAAGAGACTAGGCTGTTCCGATCAATGGAAAAACATATTATGTTGTCGGTTAATTAATTAACATTATGGCTTAAACATCATGGTAGGCTGAATAATGGCCCCCAAAGACACACAGGCCCTAATCCCTGGGACCCGTGAATGTTACTTTACATGGAAAAAGTGGCTTTGCGGGTGTGACTAAGGACATTGTGATGGGAAGATTATCCTTCCTTATCTGGGTAGAGCCTGAATGTAATCACAGGTGTCCTTATAAGAGGTAGGCAGAGGGGGACATGACACAGAAGATGGAGGTGACGTGACCTCAGAGGTAAAATGTTATGCCATGGCGTCAAAGATGGGGGAGAGGGCCAGGAGCCAGAGAAGGCGGTGACACCAGTGGCAGAAAAAGGTGCGTGTGGGTGCACACAGAGTGTTAATGGCCTCTAAAAGCTGGAAGAGACAAAGAACAAATTTCCCCCTGGATCCTCCAGAACAAAACAGCCCTGTGATGCCTTCCCTTTAGCTCACTACAACCAATTTTGAACTTCTGGCCTCCAAAACTGTAAGAGAATACATTTGTGTTGTTTTAGGCCACTAAGTTTGTGGTATTTTGTTACAGAAGCAATAAGAAACTAACACAAACATAAACCCCCCTTGTGATGTTAGTACTAATAGTCCCCCTTGTGTGATAGTCTAATTGCTTTTAATTAGCCTAAAAAATAAAACAAAAATAATCTAGTTTCTGGACATGCAGAACCTGGACCATACACAGCAAAAACCTTCTTAGAAATTCCCTGTTCACCTCAGATAACACCTTCGATTGGATTCACACTCTCTTTCAGGCTGCAATAATATACAGTTTTCCCTACAATGGTGCCTCTGCAAAAGACATCAGTGGGTTGATTTTGCATATAACTATAAAGCATCTAATAGGGTTTAACAAAAATTAACCAAAAGAAGGTAATGAGTTTACATGTTAGTAACAGGTGCAACTACTCATTCAAATGCAGCTATTCTCCCTCACTTCCTTGGTACAGGAACCCTTATTAATCTTGTATAGGCATCAATGCCACCCGGCCCTGTCCGGACTGGATGCTAGACTGGTATTTCTCAAACTGTAATATGCATAATACGCATTAGCATCACCTGGGGATCTTGTTAAAATGCAAATTCTCATTCTGTAGGTTGGAGGCAGGTCTGAGATTCTAAATCGTAATAAGCTCCCAAGTGATGCCAGTGCTGCTGGTCTACCTACCACACTTTAAGTAGCAAGGCGCCAGACCGCATTCTGGAAGTTTTGGCTTAAGGTAGATTCAAATTGGCACTACCAACAACGAATTCTGGCAGAACTTAACTTTGAAATACCTTTGCAAGATGCGGTGCTCTATCTAGCGCACTCTCCCTGGTCCTGGCCTCCACATTAAGTACTTCCTGTGTGTGCCTCTCTCCACAGGACACCCTGGGGCCTGTCCTGGTCTTCTAAAGATTCTTTCTTTATGGTGTAGGCACTGACCTTGCAGGAATCTATTACACCCTTCCCAGACATCTGTGCTGCTCCAGTTTCCCGGACTCTTACCCTAAATGTTTGCCTCTCTACCCTGTCCAAATGCACCCCTCGGTGGCAAAGACTTGCTCAGTCCTTAAATAAAGGATTTTTCTCCTTAAGTGGGGTTGTATCTAGTCATAGACTTGCCAGGGCCTGGGGTTCAAGAGCAGTCGCGCGCCCAGCATCACCCCATAGCTGGCTTTCTTTCCAAGTTCCCAGCAAAATCTCAGAGCCTATTTCCATTTCTTCCTGTTTTAAAACTAGCCCTCCTCTGCACCCCCTATTGATTTCAGTTTCTGGTCTGAGTAATGACTCTGGTCTTTTGTTAATTTATGGAGCACAGACAACTGGCATACGCTGCACCGATAAAGGATCAAATATTTCCTCCTTGTCCACCTGCTACGGGCTCGCCCGCGCAGCCCGCTTCTGCAGGCCGCTATCAAAGGCCTTCCCAGCTCTCTGCTGCCCTCATCTGGCACTTTTTAGCACTGCGCGCACATCAGCCCTTGGCGAGACAACCCATCCAGATCACCCCAAGCTCTGTCTGCATTATTTAAAACAGCATTCCCCAACGTTTTTGGCACCAGGGACCGGTTTCATGGAAGACTGTTGGGGGGGGATGGTTTCTGGATGATTAAAGCGCATTACATTTATTGTTCACTTTATTTCTATTATTATTACATTGTAATATATAATGAAATAATTATACAACTTAACCCTAATACAGAATCAGTGGGATCCCTGAGCTTTTTTTCCTGCAACTAGGTGATCCTGTCTGGGAGTGATGGGAGACAGTGATTATAAATACAGATGAAGCTTCACTTGCTCGCCGCTCACCTCTTGCTGTGCGGCCCAGTTCCTAACAGACCACGGACCGGTACCAGTTTGCAGCCCAGAGGTTGGAGACCGCAGATCTAAAAGACCGATGCAGTGGATTGAACCAGTAAGTCGAACTGGGCATCTACTACCTTTGTCAGTATGTTTTTAAACAAGAATTTCAACAGAGATATCAATGGGAACACAACCCTAACAAAATGAAAATCACAAGCATAACCATAGAAAAGAGAAACTTTGGAGCACATTTAAAGAATAAAAAGAAGCTCAGTTTGGCTAAACCAGTGGCTCCCAGGCCTAATTGGAGGATTTCAATAAATATTCTTCCCTTGGGCCCACTTCAGTTGAGTCCTGATTACTTATAATTTTAATAACCTTCCTGGTGATTCCAATGAGTATTAAGAAGCTCCTTAGACTGCAAAGTGTAAGAGGTATGAGCTAAAATCTGGCCGTATTGTAGAAAATATTAAATGACATATTTGTAATTTGTAGATAATTTTTGAATCTTTTAAAGGAGCTGCCCCTAGCAGACCCCACATGAAATGGTGTTTAGGTTTTTACTTTCAGTTTACAGATCAGGTCTGGAATCTCCCAACTGGACCTGGTTCTCTGGCCCAACCTTGTACCTCTGCACTTATGCATCCTTTTGCCCCATGAAGCACTTTGCACTGTATCTTCAGGGTTGACCCACAGGGAGAATAGTGACTCCACCTAATTAGGTGCTGCCCTCTGCCCCAGCACCTAACCTCAGACCACTCAGGGAAGTCGCGTCCTGCTTCACACCCTCCAAGCTGCACCCCCACCCTGGCTGTGCTGCCCCTTCTCCTGGGCAGACCCAGATGGTGAAGGCTGGGATGGGGAGACAAGTGAGTTTAACTAACAAGTGATACAGTGGGGCTCTCTGATACTGTTGTCACTGTTGGTGTTGCTCCTATTATAATGTTCTGAGTCTAAGAAAGCTAGTCTCTCCCTCAGCTGTGATCTTTCCCACCTTCGGTTGCTGTCCTACTCATCATAAGCACAACCCTTTCCCAGAAGACTTTCCTGACCACTCCACCTCTCCTTAGTCAAAGTCCCTAGGGCTTCTCTTGTGTCCTTATTTTGCATTTAACATGTTACAGATTTTTTTCCTTCCAGATGTGTACATCCTCTCTTATTCTACTTTTTGTATGTTTAGTTGTTACATTGCAGGATTATCCCATCTGTATACTTCTTTATTGCCCTGTTTATGCAGAGCACAATGCCCTGCACACAGTGGGTCTTCACTTAATATTAATACCTGCTGATTGGATTTGCTCCAAGCATCACGGGCCCAATCCTTAGACATAAAACCCAGGTCCTGGTAAACATCCTCTGTCTTTCTGGGTGAATTGGCTTTTTCCCCGATTGACCAGGACCTGGCCAGTCTTCCCTTACTCCTCAGGGGCCAGACCCCACATTTCTTATCCCCCTTCAGCACACACGATCATTCCAGTTCTCTAACCTGACTCAAACTCTCTTTTCTCCTTCCCCATGTTTACTCTGCTTAGCTAGAAGATCAGTGGCAACTTTGAATTTGCATTTTTAATCAGGCATTGCATCAGATTTTTACTCTATTATTCTGAGTTCCTCTTACATTTAAGCTACTGTGGGGTGTATGGGTGATAGCATTAATGTAAATAAGAAGGTAATTTGCTTCTCTCCATGTTTAAAAGAATCTCTAAGCCTTGGAGAATTTTGTATAAAGCAATATCACTTTTTCTTCCTTGCATGGAAATGCTGCTTATTATTTTTAAGGAAAAAAACAAAGGCTCTCCTTTATAAACCCACTTTATTACAAAGCCCCTTCTAGAAACAAACATTATTTATATTCAGTTAGAGCCAGAGGGGATGAAAGCAGTATAGTTCTCTTTGCTCTGCTCTGCTCCACCATGCTCTTACCCTATAATGCCTGTCCATTACAGCCTGTTTCTGACCCTGGAATGCGGTGTCTACTTTGGAAATGGATAAATCTGATCCTGGCCAACCTGCTCAACTCCAGGCAGACCCCAGCTCTGTGATTATGGCGTAGAACTGCTGTAGCCTGCCAGCTTTCTCTGCTACGGTTTTACTTCCTCTGCAATAGGCCCTCCCAATCCCATGTAGCTGGCTTCCTCCATCATCCACATGAGCCACAAAACCAACTGAACACCATCAAAAGTTCCCTGCATTTAGGGTTTTTACTGTCCTGACCTGATGTCCTTCAACACTGACACACCTGCCCAGGAGCACCTAGTCTCTGTCCTCACTCTGCTCTCTCACTCCCAAGTCCCACAGCCCCTGAATGAACTCCAGATGAACCTGAGAAGCTGATCCTATGAAATAAAATACAAATTATCTCTGCTCTTTGAATGAGCTGAGAACATGAAGTGACCCCCAAATTATAAACAGAAAAGCAACAGGATACCCAGCAATGTGGGGAGTTGACAGAGGTCTGCGGGGAGCCAAGGGAGGAGACGAATGTTAAGGCACAGGCTCCACCAGCTTTGCCAGTCACTAGCAAGATTTCCTTGTGCCAAGTGACCGCAGCCTCTTATACCCCATTTTCCACATCTAAAAATGAATATGATATTGCTAATGGGCATTGATGTGGTGTTGAAGGACACAGCTGTGGACTCAGCCTTCCTGTCTAAATTTTGTTTCAGCAAATTACAAGCTACCCTCAGACACTTGACATTTCTGACCTTTGTTTTAGTAAGCAAAACCCAAAAATAGCTCATTATTGCGCCAGGCACTGTGCTAAGAACCTTACATATATTCATCTGTTATAATGTATAACAGGAGACAGACACTATCCCGATCCCATGGTACAGCTGGAAGAACTGGCTGCAGCAGCACTTGTTACACTATTGTAACACCTGTAGCAATTAACTGAGATGCGGACTTAGGACAGTAGAAGCTGAAGCCGAGAGCAATAGCTACGTAGTAAAGATACAGCCAGAAAGTCAGGGAGGTGGGGAAGGACAGGGAGGGAAACGCTGGGCAGTGGGAGTCAGGTAGGGAAGGGCATTGATGTGGGCTCAGGCTTCCTGTCTAAATTTTATTTCAGCCCATTGCAAGCTACCCCCAGACACTTGACCTTTCTGATCTTTGTAATTTTGGAGATAATAACTAAACCTACCTCACTGGAAATATTACAGATAAAATGTTTAGCAGAATGCCTGGTAGACAATAAGTACTCAATTAGGGGTTAGCTATTATTATTGGCTTAACCACTTGTGAATCTACACAATTTTTCTCTCAGCAGGGAAGAGCAAAATCCATAGCCCCAACAAGTCATTTAACAAGTAAATAAAACTGGGCTATGGTTATAAAATTTTTAAGAACCCAAAGAAGAAGCTGGGGGTGGGGGTGGGGGGAAAAAAAAAGAACCCAAAGAAGACAGCAGTTGGCCAGAGCAGAGTTCAGAATTCCTAGAAGGTAGGATGACACAGTCAAAGGTAGTTTCTGGTGGCCCCAAGGTGACCTGGGACCAGGAGAAAGTCCAAGGCAAGGAAAATGGAAAATCTGTAGTTTCCATTATTTTCTGTCCCTTTACTGTACACAAACATACACACACACATACACACACACAGAACACGTGTGTGTGTGTGTGTATGTGTGTGTGTGTGTGTCTCCTTCTATGGCTGAACAGATTGGCTTCCAGCCTCCTCCCTTGGGCCTTCTTCACACTCTAACCTTTGACACCACCCCAGCGCATGCCTGGATCCTTGCCTAACAACCCTGGCAAAGCAGAGGTCCCAAACAGCTAATAAACAGCAGGTACCATCACTTTACTGGTGGACATGAGAGTCAATAATCAGTAGTTGCAATGGTGCACAACACCAGATGAGAACCCTCTGTCTAGTAGGTACAGGTTAATGGGACAAATTCTTAAGGCAAAAATTAGCTCATATGGGATGGCCCAAGGCCGGCTACCTCCCTCTTCTTCTCCACTTCAGGACAGGAACAAAAATAAGAAAGACTTTAAGACTTCTTGAACCATTAACTTTGCCAGTGTAGTTATTTTTGTTACTCCCTAGCTGTTTTTCTATAGTGTTTCGCAATAAAATCCTTAAAAAGAAAAAGAACAGCGTGCTTATTTCACACATATAAAGAGAGAGAGGGAGAGCAGTGCATTTTTATCTACTTCACAGACTGTCCACTCCTAAAAGGAATTCCTTAGAAAACACCTGGCTTCATTAGCCAAGGAGTGGCCGGTGACCTGTCGGCTGACGTTACTTTCCTGAGGAAGAAAGGGAAAGTGAGTCTCAGGATGAGGGATTCAGGAGAACATGTCTCTGGACTTTAGCGAGGAAGATGCCGTTGGCCGAACTTCCTCTGGCCACAGCTCAACTTATGCACCAAATTGGACTATTTTTCCTGCCTACTTTTTTCTTTTTCTTTTTTAACTACCAGATGGACAGGCACTGAAGTCTTGAGGAAATAGAACTTTCTAGATCTCTGCTAAGTTGGAGCTGTACCAACAGCTTGAAATTGGCATCTCTATCAGTCTTCCTGACATCTTCAGAAACTCTTGGAATCATTGCCTCTGGCTGACTTCTTCCATTTTGGCTGGAACTTCATGTTGGAAAAGACTATTGTTTCTCATGAATATTAGACTTTGTTCTTCCTGTGTGTGGCTTTTTTACCTTACCTGGCTGAACAGCCTGAAGCTGACAGAAAGACTGTATTTTCCCTCCAGCTAAGTTAAATCATTAGAGCAATTTCAAATTTAGAAACCCCATTCCTTACAATTTTTTAAAGGATGTATTTGTCTGAGGGTGCTGAGTAAAATCATTTTTTTCCTCACTTGAGTTCTATTAATTAAAAAAATGTTTCCTTTGGTTTTATAGTTTTTAAACTACATGGGACTAAACATATACCTCCAGGAATTGGAACATCTTAATTATCGAGAGCAATTTCCTACGTCAGACTAAAGAGAGGGTCTTGAGCCAGATCTCTGCCTCTCTTGCTTCCCAGAGGTCCAGAGGCTGCCTTTGTTCCTGACATTAACCATGACTGAGTCCTATCTGTGAGCCAGACTAGATGTCTTAGTCCTTTCAGATTGCTATAGAAAAATTCCATAGACTGGGTAGCCTGTAAACAATAGAAATTTGCTCCTCGCAGTTCTGGAGGCTGGGAAGTCCACGGCAAAGACATAAGAAGATTCAATGTCTGGTTAGGGCCCGTCTCCTGGTTCATATAGATGGCACCTTCTTACTGTGTCCTCATGTGGTAGGATGGCCTAGCTAGCTCTCTGAGTTCTCCTTCATAAAGGCACAAATCCCATTCATGAGGGATCTGCCCTCATGACTTAATCACTTATGCACCTGCTAATACCTCCTAATACCATCACCTTGGAGGTTAGGATTTCAACATATAAACTTTGGGGGACACATTCAGAACATAGTATTCCACTCCTGACCCCACAAAATTCATGTCCTTCTTACATGCAAAATACATTCATTCCATCCTAATAGCCCCAAAAGTCTTAACTTGTTCCAGCATCAATTTAAAAATCTGAAATCCAGAGTCTCATCTCATTATCATCTAAACCAGATATGGCTGAGGCTCAAAGTATGGTTCATACTGCAGCAATTTACTCTCCAGTTGTGATACTGTGAAATCAAACAAGTTATGTGCTTCTAAACCAATCCTATGTGGAAACTGACCAAGCCAAACCAGTGAAAATGGGGAAGGAGAGGACAGAGGAGGTGGCTTGGGGAAGGTCAGTCCACCTGCATTTGCACTTGCTACATCTGCTGACAGAGTAGAATGTCCCTGCTTCTTAACTTTTGTGCTACCTCTGTCTCCTGATTGTTTTTCTACAATTCTGACCACTTCTGAATCTTTAATGATTCCTCATCTTTTCCCCATCACATAAACATTGATGTCCCCAGGGTGGCATTCTCACGTTGCTTCTTTCTCACTCCATAGATTCCCTGAGACAATCTTAAACAGCTCAGTGATTACTTCTATAACATACATAACTATAAATTCCAATTCTACACCTTTCACTTTACTTTCCATCTAGACTCATATTTCTAATTCCTACTAGACATAGCCACTGGACTCGTTAAAAAGAATTCTAATTCAATGCGTCCAAACTAAAATTATCATCCTTATTAACCTGTTTCTTCTTTAATGTTATCCACATGTGCTAAAGGTTCCCTAAACACGTGAGACCTCAACTCCTTTTGGCTCTTCTTCCAGTTTCTCTCTCTAGAATGCTCAAATCTAACCTTCACCTCTACTTCTACTTCCATGGAGTAAGTTGCTATTGTTGTTATTTCTCATATAAATTATTTCAGTGGCCACCTCAATGAGTTCTGTGCTGTAAAATAAATTTTCTTTTTTGAAAAATAACTTTGGGTTTTATTTTTATTACAAGGAGAGTGGAAGTAAATTATTGACATTTAAGGGAAAAAAAACCTGAAAATGAAAGGGCAAAACTACTTATAATTCCACCACACAGAGACAGCCACTAGCTATTCTGATGTCCATACAGAAAGAGGTAAATGGAACACAAGCTGGAACCTTAGTTTTGATCCCACAAGGAGTTGATCCTGAGTGAAAGATTTGAGTAGAAGCATTTTTATTTGGGAGGCGATTCCAGGAAGCACAAGGAAGAGACTAGGAGCATGAGACAGTGAAAGAAAGAGTCAGTAGTGTGGTGCATTAAGGAGCAAATTATCGCCATGGGCACCTGGGGCTCAGTTCCACCTGAGACATCTGGGAGAACTCGTAAAACACATTTGAGTTATTTGACTCAATGGGCAAGAAATCTGGGTTATTAATCCAGCAGCTCCTGTTTGTTCATCTCTAGCTAAGGGCTGCTCCTGGGAGATTAACTCCTGCCATTTCTGACCTGTTCTGTATGGGGGCCAAGCAATACATACAACCTACCATAAAGCTCTTGAGCTGAGAGTTGCGGGTTCTCTCATAAGAAGACTCAGGCATGTAGAAAGGGAGATGGCAGTGAAAAATGGGTGGGACATTAACAGCACCTTCTTGACACTCTGCTTCAGATCCTTCTGTGGTTTTCCACCAACTAAAGATGTATCCAAGCTCCTTCTCTCAGCTTACAAATTCTGTCTTCTATCTTTGTAAAATTATATTCTATCTTTGAATCCCAGACAGTGGTCCCCATGGACTATGTTGCACTCTCTCCCACCCCCACCCCCCTAACTTCTCTGTTCTGTTGCTCCCACCTGGGTTACCTTTCCTCATTGGGCCCAATACATATTCTCCTTCCAGACTCAGTTCATGAGCTTTCTCTTTGCTGACATGTTTCCAACAGTTAACCGTCTCTATTTGCTGCTACTGTATGTTATATACACTCCACTGTAACATTCTCCTTGTGTATTTTTCAAAAATACATAGATATGCTTAATTATAAAACAAATACTTCTTAAATTTAAACAGGAAAAAAACGAAGAACCCAACAATGTACTGAAACTCTACCTCAGAGAGATAAACATCTTTAATGTTTTGGCAAACATCCTACCAGACAGTTATCTATTTCTTCACAAATACACACTCACACACACAATCACATAAATTTATATACATATGAGCATCCTCTACTATATAATCCACTTTTATTTTACTCAACAATATGTCACACCTATCTTCCCAAGCCAGTAAATGTAGATCCACACCTTCATGCATAGTGGTTAGTTATGTTTGGTTGTAAATATAGACTCTATTTATCCAAGCTTACAGCGTACAATATATTCTGATATTTTCTGTTCTAGCTCATTTTAAATACATATTTTTGAATGAATATTATATTTATTTCTTTAAGTGTGGACTTAGTACTCTCTAAATGGATTTCATGGGTCACTACTGGGCTGTGACCCACAGTGTGTAAAACACTTGTGTAGGATACCAGGAAGACAGCTAAGGCCTGTTAGTCCTGCTGCCATTTTTTGTCCTTCCAGATTCACTATAAGCACACAATCCTGAAATAGTATGCTATTCTCCTCACTACCCAAGGTTTTGTATTTTAAACACCAACCTCACTATCACCACTACCACTAAGCAACCATATACTTCTTTTGCATATACTTCTCATTGACAGAAATATCTCCCAGCAATGAACTCTGAGGGATTATATGCATGTGCCAATTAAAACTATAACAATGTATGTGTGTGTGTGCACGCACACACACACATGCACCCGTACCCAGAAGTGGTCCAAGCTAGGTAGAAACTGAGACATAGGAAATAGAGTCCATACCCATCAAGTGGGTACAGTCTAATGAAAGGAAAAGGATAAATCAATTTCAGATAGACCAAACCCCCTGATACGGTTCTGGGAGTGTGATTTGTGGTGATGTCAGAGGCTTCAAGTCAGGGTTCAAGTGCCCTAGGGAGGCAAAGCTTCCCTCCACCCAGTACCAAGGACAAATATTGTCAGCTCCATCTTTCTTTCTTCCTTGAGATCCACCTCACCCCCACCCCTGCTCCCAGCATATGGAAGCTCATCTTCTATCAGGTCCTCTTTATGAGGACCAAGGGGTCTCCATGCCGCCGCCCTCCCCCTGCCAACCAGGGAGTCTTGGGACCCTCCCCCTGCCCCCATGAGCAACTCCCCTACTCTCCTTTCTCTCCTGACCCTACCCATCAGAAATTTCTTTCCGGGACAGGCGTTTGAAAGAGTTATCACGAGTGACAATCAAATTTCCTTTTCGGCCATTTCCTTTAGCTTTCTTGTTGAGCGATAGCCCTGGGAAGTAGCAGTTACAGATGAATTTATCATTTTTGTTGGTGTCATTCTATGAGATAACAGCACCAACCAATCAACTGATATCTCACACATCCCTTTTATACCCTGGCTACCTATATGTCCTCAAAAACGAACTGGGATCCAGAACTTTGGTGCCAGAGGAAGCAGTGAAACTTTGTGAGAAAAATATACTATCCCAGACTAGGTGCTTTTAAAGTGTATTTATTTATTTACTTATTTCTTGCTGACTTATGCAGGTTCTTGTTTTTTTCCAATTTTAATCAGGTATGTAGCTGATATTTCTGTATAAATCAATCCTTTAATGTAATCAATTGATAATTGAGTGTGCTGTGTTGCTAGTAGTTCCAGGGCATAATTCAAGGTGCTGTGAGGAATATAAAGAAATGAAGAATGTATTCCTCGCTCTCAAAAAAAAAACTTCTGCAGGAAGGACAGGGTTATGGAATGAGAATGTGCAGCAGCTAAAGCTAAATGCAAATTAAGTCATTTAGAAAATCAGTTCTCTAGGAGTTCAAAAGTGGGTTTTACAAATGTGGTCTCTAGCTAGAAAGGTGAAATTTCCGGTAGATCTCAAAGATGGGTAGCTTTCAAATAGTCAATGCCCTGGGGAATAGATCCTGGACCGCCAAACAAAGCAAAATAGCCGAGAGGAAATACGGTGAGGTTTGCGGAGCCGTGAGTACAGCCTGCAGGGTTCCAGAACCACTCTGGAGGTCGGGTTCAGGCCTGGGCCAAAGCAATCTGCTCAAGGCCTAATAGTACTGCATGCTTAAATCATAAACAGATAAATAAATCTTTCAAATTTGCAGTTTGTCTTCTTGTCCTACACGTTTTGATGAATTTTTTGAATGCTACCTCGAAGCATGTGTTTTCAAAAGCTCTCCAGACAGCAATCTAGGTTGAGCCGGCTCCGCGCAGAGAATTCTGCGGAATCTAGAGTAATGAGTGATTGGAGAGCAAACGCCAACAGTGATTGAATGGCAGTCACGTACAGGCGCACTGGATACCGCCTCGGGGACCCGCAGTGTTGTTTTTAAATCCCTCCGCTTTTCCCTGATAAATTAGTTACACTATTTATAATATGCAGTCAATAGTCTAATTATAAGAATGTTTATCTCTGGCGTGCGGAAGGCAGGATAATGTAAAGGAAAGCGCAACAGCACGGGAATTGGAACAGACCTCAGTTTTGCTGTTAACTGCCGGTGCAACCTTGGGCCGGTCACTCGCGCTTCCTGGGCCAAATTCTCTCATCCACAAAACGGAGGTAATACTTTCTATTTCACCGTGACTGTGAAGATCAACTTGAGGAAAAGAGATAACGAAAGATTTTGTAAAGTCTACATCACTGTGTAAGCTTAGGGTAGGTACCCTATGATTTTTTTTTTAACTTCATCACAACCAGGCCAATTTGTTAAACTGCTAATTGGTGACATTACAGAGATTCATCATTAACATTTTATTTCATCGAGCTGTAGAGCAGTGAATTTAAACTTTGATTGTAAATGTAAGTGAAAGTAATAATAAAAAGAAGAACAACAATGATAGCTATTACTTATTACTGCTAACTGTAGGGCAGGCACTGTTATAAAAGTTTCATATCTACTATGTCATTAATCCTCATAACTGTGTGAGGTAGGTACTGCTGTTACCCCCACTTAACAGATGGGGAAAGTAAGGCACAGAAATGGTGGGTGATTTGCCCCCAGTGCTGGGTAAATAGAGGAGCTTGGAAGGATTTCAACCCAGGCAGTTTGATGCTAAAATCCATGTTTTAAACCATACCCTCTCCCCTGAGCAAACTGACACTCAAATGTCATAGTTTCCCTGAAGATATGTGGGTCGCAGGATAATAGTCGCCCACCTTTAGCCCTCTGTAGACGGCACGATTCAGTTACAAATGACGCACACATGCAGACACCTAAAATGGAATTTCCTATCCCCCACATCTGCCCTCCCTCCTTTTTGTCCTGATTACACGTGAACGCCTGTGTTTGAAAATGTTAGAGCTGAAGATCAGTGTGCCGCGTTCTTTCCTACCAGCCCGTGAGGTTCCCTTGTATGGCCCTGGCCAGGGCACTCCTTGCTGAGAACAGCATGAATGTTCAGAATGCACGGCCGCTCCGTCCTTAAAAGTGAATATGCTTTGGATGAATGTCGTACTACTTCAGAAATCAAAGAGCCTCCTCCAGAGTTGGCAGCCCAGAGCTCTTAGAAAGGAAATTTAAACCACTTCCATAATCCACAGGGAAACCTGCCACCCAAAGAGGTACATACGAAGCAGATGTAAAGTGTTGCTCAAGACGGCCATCCCAGACGGCCGTCCGCAGTCGCCAAACACTCCTTCCCGGAACGTCCCCTCCGTGAAGGAGATGCTTTAGAACAGCAGTCCCCAACCTTTTTGACACCAGGAACGAGTTTCATGGAAGACAATTTTTCCACGGCCGGGGGCTGGGGAGGGGGGCAGAGCTCAGGCGGTGATGCACACCCCGGTTCCTAGCAGGCCACAGACCGGTACCGGGTACCGGGTCACGGCCTGGGTGTTGGGGACCGCGGCATTAGAAGGCAGGTCTGCAAAACCATGACTGTGTGCTGTGGTGCCCTGGAGGACACATGGTGCCAGGAGGGTTCCTGAACAGAAAGGCATTCTAAAGTCATAACTTTCATTCCAGAAGTTTTTTAACTGTATGTGGCTCATTCTTATATACTTTCATGGAACGAGAAAAGAGAGGATTTCAGCAGCTCAACGCTCCTCTTCTGTTCCCCATGAAGTCGTTAGGGAAGAATTACCACACTCCGGTGCCAGCTTCTTACCTTGACAACATTTCCCCAGGTAACATTAAAAACTTGTCATCTCTGAAAGTGAATGACATTTGTTTTAAATGTCTTTCTTGTTCTCACCTTTTTTTTTTTCATGAAAAATAGAGTGTGTTTAATTGTTTGTGGGGAAGGTGGAAAAGAGATGGTAGATACACCCAGCGAGGATGAAGATTGGGAAAGCTAACATCATCATCATCACTGTGTTAACCTTTCCAAGGATGATGTCATTTTATCCTCCCGATAACTTTATCGAGTGGACACTATTAAATTTTCTCATCCTGAGAAAACTGAATCACAGAAAGTCTAAATATCTTGTCCAAGGTCACATAGCTAGTTGTTCGGAGTTGAACCTAGGCATTCTGGCTCCACAGTTACCATGCTCTACTCCCAGTCAACTTACAGTTTCTTAACAGATATTTCTGAATTACTCTGAGCATGTGGAGGAAGGAAGAAATAAATCCTTATTGCATACTTACCTAAGTTTAACATTAACTTAAATTGAATGACAGATATAGTTTTATCCCTATTTTAAGAAATGTACCCAAGGTCACTCTGTCAATAAGTAATGGAGCCAGAATCCATGGACCATCTGGGACACTGATATCAATGGGATGCTGATCAAAGAAGCCTCTTGATGCCTTCCACTGCCATTTTTTTTTTTAATACCAGGTATTATAGATATCCTCCTTGGAGACGGCTGAGGTACAGGCAGCTGTGGCAGACATCTGGCAAGATTCTATATGGCCCTCTATTGCATTCCCTTCTTCTTATTGCAACTTTAAACTGGCCTCTGAATTTGGACTTGCTTGGGCTTCCTAGATCCTGCTGTCCCCATCTTCCCTGCCAACCGAGCCCTCAGAATTGCTAGCCTGGTTTTCCTCCCCTCATTTCCTGACTTCCCCGATATCTATTCTCTAGCTGCCGGCTCAGGACTCCAGTCCAGCACTGGGCGACTGGTCCTGCCTCATATTCCCTCCTCACTTACAAGGCAGGGCAGGACATACGTGGGGTCTGAAAGTTGATCTCCTCCCCTGGAAGCTCAAAGTGTAACCAGGAATTCAAAACACACATTTGTGAAACAACAGATAACAATACCAAGACAGCTTGCAAACATGCAGTATGTGTGAAGACTGAACAAAGAGGCAGAGAGTTCAAAGAAATTCAAGATAAATCTGGGCTATTTTCTAGGAGCCTGGTGACAGCTGAGCTTTCCTCTGGCTGACAAGTTCCCAAGGCCATGCAACCTCCCCAGTGGCCAGAGTTTTGACTTTCAATGGAGATTAGCCAACTACCAATGAGCAAGTGTGTATGCTTTTAGCAGGTGGCACACAAAAGAAGCCCACAGCTTACCACCTAGCTGGACAATGCGCCTCCCTAGGACCTGCCCAGGGAGGACAGCACAGTGTTTCTCTCTACATCCGAGGATGCAATGACAAGGCTTTTAGCTCAGACCTAGCATTGCCATCCCCCCTCCTTCCTTTTCTTATCCCACAATCATTACCCTGAAAAGAATTTTCACTTTAGAAAGTGACCTTGCTGGACTGAAGCTTGCAGTTTTAAAAGCCCCCTAAGGTTTCATTTTGAAAAGTCATCCTGGACTTTAGATTGACTTTCTCTTGAAGGCAGCTTAAACCTTGTTCATTTGGGAGCACAAAAGAGAAGGTTTCGGAATCCCAAGGCTTCAATTGCCAGCTGTCTCATTTCTCTGCTCACATTTTTTTTTTCTTCTTCCCAGCAAGATTAAGATGAGTGAAATAATTTCTTTTTAGTTATCATTGTAACATTCAAGTTTTCCATTACTGTCAATTTCTTGAAACTTGTCTCATTAGCATTTTCAGAAGAGTTTAAAAAAAACCTTTCATGAAGGAAAAAAAAAATGAGCACGATCTCTAAATGCAAGTAAGTTGTCACGGGATTTCATTGACATAAATTTGTCCTCTCTTGTCTTCATTTCTGCTTTCTCAGTTCCTCTTTTGATATCTTTGAGCCTGGGAACCATACCCAAGGCTCTTTGATTTGAAACTTAGAAAGAAGTAGCCTAGATTGCCAAATACAATGTCTTGGAGGCAGAATATAAGGAGCGATTTGTGGGGCTGTTATAAGGTACAGCATAAGCCCTCAAAGAACAAAGAGAGAAATGCCAAGCCCAATAGAAGTAATATAAACAATATTCTAGAGGAAATCAACCCATGGCCATGGGGTTTTTTGCAAGCTTCATGTATTTGTTTTTTAAAGCGTGAAGGAGTGCTGAGTTGGTGAGCAAATCTAAGGAGTCTTGGGGCTCCTTATCGCCAGTCCAACTAGCAGGTAGGAGCTCCCTTGTGTTATAGCTCAGCGATAAAGATCTAATCAACTCTCTATTTCTTCTAACCTGAAAGTACTTTTGTAAATGCACATGGATTAGCACTAAGGAGCTAATTATTTTGTGAGCTGAGATCACTTTTCCAAAGAGACAAAATCTCCCAAGATCTAGAACAGCAGCATTCTCTTTTATAGCATTTTCTAGAAATGGAGACATAGACTTAGAAGCTGCATCAGCACATTGAGCATGCATCCTCTCACAGGAACTGAGACATTGTGAGTTAGGAAATGCAGGTTTTACATGTGGCAGCAGATAGAGAAGACATGCAGACTGAATGGCCTTCACACCAAAAAGCAAGGATTGGCAAACCAAAAATGCAGGGTTGTTCACTCCTTATCTTCTAGGTGATATTCGCTGTCAACTCCATGTGTTAGAAACTGTATAGTACCCACAGGACATAGAAGCTTTTGTTGTCCATTCCTGAGAATCAGCATTTCTATTTGCAATTTCTGCCCTATCCCTCTAGGTCAAAACCCAGAGTGTGGTGGTGCTCATAATCTGAGAAGGACAACTTTCTAGGCAAGGCTTTCTAAATATGGTGAAAACAGAAATTGAAAAGGGCACCTGGTCTTAAGCCTCAGTCATTTCACATATCCTTTATTTATTAATACAAACTCAACCATTTGTATGTTACTTATATAGTCACAATTAATCAACATCTTTTTTTTTTCCCTTTGGTTTTTAGTAAAATAGCCTTTGAAGTTCTACCTTGTTTTGCAAAAGGTATTATTTTGTCTAATAAGGTAAAAAAATTCATCTTCTAAAATCCATCAGCCC
This sequence comes from Varecia variegata, assembly GCA_028533085.1. NCBI lineage: Eukaryota > Metazoa > Chordata > Mammalia > Primates > Lemuridae > Varecia > Varecia variegata. The sequence goes on along the minus strand of CM052442.1, from coordinate 70,828,885 downwards.
CTAAATTAAAAAATATTCATCAAGTACCTGCTATATGCTCCAGGCATGGTCCTAGGAGCTGGGGCCCCATTCATTAACAAAATTAACCAAGTCTCTGCCTTCAGGGAGATTCCAGGCAAGGACACATTACAAAACAAATAAATTATTAAATAATATAGTGTATTAGAAGGTGATAACCATTATAGATAGAGAAATGAATCATGGAAGGAGAGTGAGGAAGGGAGGGATTTCACCTCAAATGGCGTGATCAGAGACAGGCCTTCGCTATGATGGTGGCGTCTGAAGGAGGAGGAAGCCATGCTGCTACTTGGGAGAGTGATCTGAGCAGAGGGCAAAGTACAAGCAAAGGTTCCTGCCTGTAAAACAATGCATAAGGGGGAGATGAATAAGAGAATTAACAGGGGCCCAGGTCACATTGGATTTTGTAGGCCATTGTAAAGACCTTGACTTTTTATTTGAAGTACAATTGTGATCCTTGGAGGGTTTTAATTAAGAGAGTAGAATGATCTGACTTAATATTTTTAAAAGATCTTTATGGCTGTAAGGTGGAGACTAGACTCTAGCAGGACGGAGGTGAAAGCAGGATTTTGTGTTTTTCTGACAATTAAGATGAAATATGTTAAGTAAGATTAATTTGGGGGTAGGGATGCAGGTTACATCTATATATTCTGTCCTCAAATGCTTGCCTTGATTTCTTAAATGCAAATCCTTTTATCAAGTCACCCTTCCTTCTTAAATTTCCCAGAGTTTGAACCTGGAAAATTTTTCATCAGAATACTCTAGTAGTACTTTTTACTGCTCTTGAAAAGTGGAAAGAGCCTATAACTTTAAGGACTTTTTCTTAATGTAAAAAAATTAGAAGTTGTAACTAATTCCTTCAAAAGCCTAAGAAGATAAGAAGCCTTTTGAGACTGCTAATTATAATAATATCCTAATGGCCCCTATATAGAGAGGTATCTTACAGTGTTGTTGGCATAGAAATTCCTAAAACTCAACTCTCTAACAAATACAGTAGTGACCATACTTCTGCAGATGGGAATAGTGGTAGGGAAGCTGGTGGTCACCATCCCACTTTAACAGATGGAGAAACAGCCAAACTCAACACAACTAAGAAGTCGCAGAGTTCAAATATCACATTAGCTTTGTCCAGCTGGAAGCCTTTCACTGATAGTTTCTGGCTAAATGGAGTATTCTGTAGCTTATCCTACAGGAAGCATGTTTTAAAGCATGCCAAGAATCTGAATTATCTTCTTTCACATTCTACACTACCTTAGAAAACTTCTATTCTCCTCTTCAAAAAAAAAAAAAAAGAAACAAACAAATCAAAAAGATAAAAGGTATGATTGGCCATATTATGGACAGAGGAGTTGGAAATAGAAAGGCTACTTGCTGGGAAGCCTAGACACTAATGCCTGCCCCATGGTCCCGTCTTAAATTGTTTAGTCACGGCGTAGGCACAGGACCCACATGCCAAGTCACATCACCTGAAGATGAACCCAAACCCGAGGGAGCAGCTGATTTTGCCTTCCCGTGTGCTTGAAATTGTTAAAGGGATTTACTAAGCCTCAGAGGGCATGAACTAAAATAATTTCCTTCATCCTGAACTAAGAGAAGTGATAAAAAGCAAGAGACAGGCAATAGCTGTAGGTAAAGAGCAACAGGCTGTCAGAAAATAAATCCAGCATTTACAAACAACGCAAACTACAAACCACTTCCCTCTGAAGAAGTAGGTGTCCTTCTGGGTAATGTCAGTCAAACCTGACCTTTCAAACAGAATGATTGGCTAATTACCACCAGGTATTTTCTTAAGTCAGTCTGTCAGAGCCTAAATAGAACAACCTTTAGGGTAGTCTGAAAATTGAATTAAACTAGAAAACAACAATTATTTCAGGGTGATGCTAAGAGTCATGGTGGCTCTTGTGATACCTGTTTCAACCTTGCATGAGAATCACACCTGAGTCCGCCCCACTGGGACACAGAGAATGCAAGCCCGGAAGGGCTGCTGCTGATTGGAAACCAGTCACTTCAGCGAAACAAAGAAGGCTGAAAAGCTGTCAGTAGCCAGGTTTGCTGGCCAGCTCTCAGGGAAAGGCACCCATTAGGACTGCCTGGGGGTTTGCTTGAGAGGCAACCAGTCACCCAGCGGAGAGGGGAGAAGAAGAGGCACCTGACCTGGAAACAAAGCTTTCAGGCTCTGGGGAGATAGTTTCAGGTGATGTGAGGAGGGAGCAGGTCCTCAGGGAACTGAAGCTATACATGCTGGTGGAACTGAAAGCAGAGAGGCCACCTCCACCTTCTGCTACTGTCACAAAGACTCAAGGGAATATTTTGTACTATCTACACATAAAAATTACTCTAAGTAGGAAAAAGTGTGTTTATTCTTAGAAAAAAAATTTAGAATATTGATTGCTCAGTTTTCTCTCTCTCAGGCTGTCGTCCACATGCACAAAGTGTTTTGACTTTTCAGTTAAAAAGAAATCCCAAGGTGAAAATAGAGTTTTCGCTTTTTTAAGATGTATGTTTTTCTTATATTTTTTCCCTTTTCTTTTCTTAAAGTGGGAAATGACTGGCCAGAAAAAAAAAAATGTACTGGTTTATTCCCAGATGGAATGGATTAAAGGAGGATCTCACTAGGATTCATATGGGGACACTAGGGGGCCTCCAGGCACCTCCAGAAGGAAACATTATCAAGACATTGTCAAGATAGGGTATATTGTATGTTTAAAAACGTTTCCCTAAACACCAGGCGGGAAGTAGGGGGGATGGAGGGAAGTCCTTAATTTCCAACAACCATATATTCCAGAATTGTCAAATAATATTTCTTTGATCACCCAATTCAAGAGATCATCCTTTCTGTATTCACTTCAAAAAATATAATTTTATGTATAAATATGCAAGTTTAGAAAACAGAATTTTTTTAATTTAAATTTTATCACAAATAGCTTTTAAGACAACAAGCATGCTTTTGTTTTTAAAGAAAATTCCCTTATCAAATTAACAAATATAAAATATTAATAATAACACAAATACTGATGAGGATACACAGCACTCTCATTTTTATGGATGATAATGTAAATTGGCACAACCCGTTTGAAAAGCGTTTTTGTAAAGTATATTAACAGTCTTAAAAATATGCATCTCTTTTGTCCTGGCAATGTTACACTGACAATTTGCCCTATGAAAATAACTTTAAACATATAAAAAGTATTATTTAAAAATGTGTTTATAGCAGGAATTTTTTAAAAATAGCACATGATGGAGATAACTTAAATGTCTAACTTAGGGAATGTAAGCATCCCCACTTGCTATTACAATAATGTTCACAAATGTTATGTGGAATACTTTTAATATAATGTTAGGTGAATTTTTTTAAAAGCCAACTTCTAATTTGACTTCTGATTCTAGCAGTATGGTGCATCAGAACTTCTCAATTACCCTCCCACTGAAAACAATCAATAAGTCTAAATACTCTTTTTTTTTCATTTTAATGAATCTTCAGATACCAAAAACAAGCAAAAGAGGCAATCATTGCTAGGTAAGCCAGTATGGAGCCCAGCATTTGCTCTAATGGCATCTGCCAAATATGGTGACCTTGAGCTTACTTTAACAGCTGCCCAGATCACCTATCATGGGAGACAGGAGATAAAGCCTAAGGCCCAATAAAGGAAGAAAATCTAGTGAAATATCCCAACATTTTGCTGAAGTCCCAAGGTCTTATCTCAGTGTAAGCGTAAATGAGAAACAGACTCAGTGTGCAGAAAAATAAACAGCAAGATAGGGGTAAACCAATCTCCCTTGAGAATATATAACCACAAGCCAGTTTTCACACAGGTTTATGGTCAGAAGTTTGGGTTACAGGTTGGTAGTATGCCAGTCAATGTCAGAAGCAAAGACAAACTCCTCTCTTGATAGACCCAACCCCAAAGCAATTCTTGGCCATTTTCTACAAAGAAATTTCTAAGGAATATGTGCTTATAGTAAAATATCACAACACATCATGAGGAAATACCAACCAAAAACCACAAACAGCAGAATCAATCTTGCAAAGAATTCAAATATTATCAAAGAGTAAACAAAAATAATGTTTAACATATCCCCCAAAAAAGGGGCTTAAAAATGTCAGCAAGAAACAAAAAATTATAGAAATCAACCAAATAGAGGTGAAAACAACCAAATTGAAATTTCCAGAAATAAAAATATAATCACTGAAATGAAAAATCCAGTGGATGAGTTAACTGATTAGACATGGCTAAGGAAAAAATTCAGTGAAATGGAATACAGATCTGAAAGAATTATGCAGAATGCAATATAGTGATAAGAGGAAAAAATATGAAAAGGAATTAAGAGACATCAAAGACAGAATGAGAAGTTCTAACATATGACATATGTCTAATTGGAGTTTCAAAAGGAAATAATAAAAAGAGTTTGGAACAAGAAATAGTTCCAGAAGTAAGGACTAAAAGTTTTCAGAACTTTTAAGTTAACACTGATCCTCAGATTTGGGAAATCCAAAAGAATCCCAGGAGAGATAAACAAAAATAAATCCTCATCTAGATATAAATTATAGTGAAACTGCAAAACTTCAAAGGCAAAGAGAAGATCTTAAAGCAACTAGAAAGCAAGGACATTTCTACAAAGGCATTGCAAATAGCCTCACTGTGTGATTTTTCTACATCAAAAATAAAAAGCAGAAGACAAATGAGATCCTTAAAGTATTGAGTGAAAATAAGTCAACCTACAAAGGAACATGTGGTAAAATTATCTTTCAAGAATGGCGGGGGGTAACATATCCAGGCTAATAGAAAACAGAATTTAATACCAATAGGTTCTTATTAAACATAATTCTCAAAGATGAGCTTCAGGTAAAAGTAATACCAAATAAAAAGTCTCTAATGTAGAAAGAAATGGTGAGCAAATATTTTTGTAAATATGTAGGTAAATCAAAATTATTGATTGTATAAAATAATAATATCTACTTTGTCAAATTAAAGACAACTAAAACCAAATACTGACAACAGCATATAATTTGAGAGAAGATTGATTAGATCTGAAGCATTCTAATGCCCTTTTTGTTTGAGAAGAGGGTAAAAGTATTGATTAACCTTAGATTTTTTTATTAAAATATCCATGTTAAAATATCTGGGGTAACTACTAAAAGAATGCATATGAAAAATATAACCTTCAAATTGATAGAAGGCAAAACAAAAAGAAATCTAATCATGTATGCAAAACTTAACCTAATATAGTTAAGAATACACATGCATACCTACAAATATATATGTATTTATGTGATAAAACTATTTTTAAGGCAAGGGAATGTTAAACACAAAGATCAGGACAGTGGGTCCCTCTGGAGGGGATAAGTAGGGCTGTGTCCAAGAGGAACACAGAGAAGTCTAGGATCGTCAGTGACTCCACAGTATCTTTTAGTCTGGATAGTGGGTACATATTCTTTGGATTATCAGTATATTATATAACCTTCAGAAATATCATAAATGTAATTTTATGGGTATTCAATATTTAATGCAAATAAGAAAGTACAGTTTAAAAGCTCTATAGAATATTTTATATGCAATATGAATACAATTATATAACCAAAACAATTTGTATAGAGGGAAGACTAAAAAAGATATGCCAAAATACTAAAAAGAAAAGAAAATCATTTATGGGGTAAGGCCAAATGGGAATTTTCCCTTGATCTACTTTTTCTATATTTTAGAAATTTTATTTACTAGGCATACACTAATTTTATGGTTAAAATTATTATTTTAACTAAAATGATTATTTTAGTTCATTCTATAGTCATATTATGTGATGTCACTAAATCTAACATTTAGAAAAAAAGCACTTATTTTTTAACCACCAAAAAATATTCAGAAGAATAAGAAATTTCTCTCTGAGTAGCACCTGTGAGTAGCCCTCGCAAGCATCAACAAAGACACTGCATATCCCCTCCCCAAGCCTCTGAGTGAGTCTGATAGTTCATCTTTCATAATACCTCCTGCATCCATCCCTCCTTTCCACCCTTAATGAATCCTACCCAGAGTTCCCAGGTTGCTCCCCACTTCCAGCTGCTTGAAATCAGGCTGTGTTCCCTCACGCAAATCTTTCTTAACTCTGAAAATAGTTTGGCTTATTCACTGATTCCAAGAGCACACCTGGCTCCTCTCCACCCCAGGCCTGTGCCGCGCTTTTCCTACCAGCTCTTCTCCTCTGTCCTTCCAGGACCTGCTGAAACTCAGCCTTCTCTGTAAATTCTTTGTAGACAAACCTGGATGCAACTGGTTTCTCCCTCCTTGCAGCTTTCCCTTTTAGCCTTAATCCTTTGGTGCTTTGTATTAAAAGTACCAATATTTGCTCTAACCTATTTTTTAAAGTATTTTTGTGCCTAATTGTAACTCTCAAGCTCTAAGCATTCAATTCCATCCGTTTACTCAGAATTCCCAGCCCAGCTAACCCTTAGGCATCTACTTTTCATGCTTTGGAAGGAACAGTGTTTCGATACTTACAGGAGAATTTTTGAGATTCTGAGATTTCCTCTATGATGTAGGTTAATTCCAGGTTAGCCCTTAAGAGTCGGTTGTAAACTATTTGCTCTATTACTTGGGATAGAATGAAGATGAGCATAGGAGACACAGTCTTGACTCATCTAGGGAGTAAAACCACAGGAGAACATACCCCAAAAATGGTGCTGCAGAAAAAGAATGTAGGAGAATAAGGCTTATATTTCAGGATGGGGAGATAGTCCCTTATTCAGATTCTTACAAATGTGCCCATTCACTGAGCTGCTTCCCCTCCTTGGCAAAAGTCATGAACGGTGGCCTTCCTGAGCAGCCTGAGGCAGCCCTGAGCAGCGGCCCCTTTTGCCTACTTGATAGCAGGAACTGGCCCAGGTGCCGCTGGAAGAATAAATTTAGTGTATCTTCTTAATCTATTAATTATTGTCAAAGTTGTTAAGGAGAAACAAAAATACTTTCCACAAATCTACTAGTAGCTCAATTTTGACCACTGAGAGCCAAGACACTGATTTTCACCAGACACTGGACTTCAGTAGTAGCCAGCTAACAAAACTCCACGTGTCTATCATCTGAAACAGGAGAAATCAATGAATTGCTATAAAATCTTTTTAGGCAACCAGGTAAAACTTTTAACTCAGTGATTTAATGGAACATTTGGTGGTAGAATAACCCATC
>CM052442.1:70802999-70821192 GCA_028533085.1 Varecia variegata | reverse complement strand
TAGAGCTGGAGCCCATTCTACTAACTGAAGTATCCCAACAATGGAAAAACAAGCACCACATGCACTCACCATCAAATTGGTATTAACTGAGCAACACTTATGTGCACATATAGTAGTAACATTCACTGGGTGTTGGACAGGTGGGAGAGGGAAGGACAGGATTTATTTATACACATCTAAACAGTGTGGTGCATACTGTCTGCAGGATGGACATGCTTGAAGCTCTGACTCAGGTGGGGCAAAGGCAATATATGTAACCTAAACATTTGTACCCCTGTAATATGCTGAAATAAAAAAGAAAGGGTTCTCATTTTGTTTCTTGTCTTGAGGAAAAATAGATAGTACTATCGACTAAGATTTGTAGGAAGTTCTTCTTAAGTAACTCCAATCCAAATATTCATGATAGAAAATGTATCTGATAATTGTTAGTGCCATTTATGACAGATGTTCAATATGTAATAATGATCTGCTGCTTTGACTAATCCAGCCAAATCAACGGCTTTAGACAGAATCCAAAGGCCAGTTTGGGAGCACTGCCAATATTTATTCCAAGGGATTTTAACAATATAAATCTTAGTAAGAGAGAGAGGGAGAAATGTGAATCATGAGATTATTTCCAATAACCGAGCATCGGATACCTTAAAAAAAAGCCAAGCAGAAAACAAAAGCAAAACAAAAATATGGCCAGTAGAATAGTGTGTACGTTCAATATTTACCAGTTTGTGTACCATCTGAGCTATTTCCTTTCATCAGCCACGCACATGGCACTTTTATTCTCAGGGGACATTATCGCCATGACAACTTTATCAGACTAAACAGTGAAATGCGGCTCTTGGAGCGATCTCAATTTGGGCATGGTTTAGAATATTATTTATGCTATTCTTTTATCAACATCTTTGGTATACCCAACAGAGATGAGAACATTTTTTAAATGACTATTAAAATCACAATAAAAAATGTAAAAACTTTACAAAGAGAAAAGGAATAAGCCATTAGGCTGAAAAATGGGCAATCAAAGGAGCTATTGCGCTCGGCAGATGGAGAAGCAGCAGGTGCCAGGGTGTGACGGGACCTTGCTTCCCATCATGCGTGCTCTACAATGATGCAGGCTGACAGGGAAGGGAATTAATGTGTCGGAGCAGGTACTTTCTGTCCATTAGCTGATTCCCAGTACGTCCTCACAGACTGCTACCCGTGGCTCTTTGATAAAATGGCTTACAATGCACGGCTCCAAAAGTTGTATGGGGAAGGACAGCTGTGAGTGACTTCAATGCCTCAGCTTAACAGAGTGTGAGTGACCAAGTAAACATTTCTCCACCCCAAACTGGGATTAGTGATTTCAGTCCATGAATAAATTATTTGACTACAGATGCTATGAATACATTAAGATGACCAAGGGCCACAGGCTCTCAGTGTGGGGGATGGAAGGGACACTGATGAAAAAATTCTCAAGGTAACAAATTAGCTCTCAAACAAATGAAAGTCTCCGAAAGGCTGAGAGTACATTCACCTCTCTGCTTTCAGAGAAAAACCTGCCAAATTATGAAGTGGCCACCTGAGTTGGTGGGTCAGTTTATGCAGACATAGCACTTTAGGTTTGGTAAACCCTGATACTCTGGTGCTTTGTGATGTGTCAGGCTGGTTTCTCTCTCTTTTCTTTTTTCTTTTCTTTTCTTTTCTTTTTTGTTTTCTTCTTTTCTTTTCTTTCTCTCTTTTTCTCTTCCTTTCCTTTCATTTCCTTTTTTTTCATTTCCTTTTTTTTTCTTTTTCTTCTCTTTTCCTTTCTTTTTAATCTTGAGTGAGTTTGTGTTCTAATTCTGTACATGGTCATTTGTGAAACCTCAAAATGAAACTAAAATAGAAACAGAGTTTTTAAATGAAATGCGTACAGGCAATAAGATTAGCTCTTTTCAGATCCTCGTCCAATAAACTAATTGAATTGCCAGGTTGCTTATTAGCCTCGGCTATTCACACAATCAAGGCAATGGGATTGATAAATGGTAGAGTTTATTATTTTTTTCTTTCCATTTTCACATCTGAATTGGAAAGCCACGGCTGGCTATCCCACTTGTTATGTATAGTCATCAAAGGAAGGAAGATGAACATGGGCTGGCATTTATGTTAAAATGTTGGAAACTATGTACACATCAAAGGAGTATCAATGATCTAAGGACTCAATTCTAGCCTTTCTCATTTCCTAATCTTGGTAAGGGACATGCTATTTTATCTCACAAAATTCTATATTTTTTCTGCATAGTGCTGATCACATTGCCATGTGTAAACGCTTTTCATTTAATATCTGTCAAACCTCACTAAATTCTAAGTAACACAAGGAAAGAGATGGGTGTATCCTGCTTACTATTGTATACTCAGCATTTAGCAAAATACTAGTCACAGTAAATATTTGTAGAAAGGAAAAAAGAAGAAGAAAGGAAAGAGATAAATAAAGTGGGAAGAAAGGAAGGAAGGAGGACAAGAGAGGACCCAAAAGATAAGAAATAGTCTTTAGCACCTCTCTATCCTTGCATGTCTTCTTTAGCATCCTCTATAACAGCCTTAAACTTCTTGAGATGCCTAAACAAATTCTACATGAAATTAAAGGAAGGAGGAAGAAGAGGAGGAGGAGGAGAAGTGGCATATATCCATGTTGAAGTGATATGACAGATATCAATGAATGGCATCTAAGGACACTTGGCATCCAAGGACAGACAATAGGCAGGTGTTTACACCCTTGGTCTTGAAGTCAATTTCATAAAAAGATGGAAATGAAAACATTTCAGCCAGACTAGAGTGGGTTTTAGCCTTTTCACAGGCCATACCCAGAAAGATTAAAATTATCCTTGGATACCTTGTGGTTCTTATCCCAGGTGTTTGGAATAAAGATTTACATTTTTATAATGCAGAACTTGGATCAGATCACTCTTTTATTCACATCCCCACTAAGTAGAGTATGAGTATATTGACTAAATAGGATTATACAAGACAATATTTTTTTAAGAGACAGGGTCTTGTTATGCTTCCCAGGCTGGAGTACAGTGGCTATTTACAGACTAGTAGTGACATACTTTTCATGTTGAAGTGAAACAATGGCTACAGGGAATCTTGTGGGAATTATCATAACTAATGATAATAACACCTAAAGTTCATAGTGCCTTAGAATTTTCAGAATGATTTAATATTGTATTTAATCCTTAACAAATCTGTGAGTGAACATTTACTATGTCACATAGGTAAAATTACTTAACCTCTCTGTCCCTTAGTTTTCTCTTAATTATCATTTAAGGTTGATCAAAGATAAAATAGGATAATGCATGGAAAAGACTATGCTCAATATATTTTAAGCAATATCATTATTATTATTACTAAGTAGCACCCCCCAGATATCACCAACTACTCATTGTAGATCATAAAAGAGTATCAGAAAGTTAAATGACTACACTGCCTGTTAAGTGAGAGCCTCAGAACTCTCATTTCAAATTCTGAAACCATCTCACTTTGTACTATGCCAATTTGACTCTGAACTCTACTTGACTTTAAGCCCTAAATTTGAGGGTGTGTGGCCCCTTTGGAACACCCTTCATTACAGGATCCTAGGGACAGCAACTTGGTGCAAAGCCAACGGCATCAAGCCAGCAGGAGCAGGGTCCTGGAATGCCAGGCCCGCTAAAGAGGTCACTCAATATCAACTGCTTCCCAAAGCCTCTGGAGAACCTGACACTTTGGCTTTCCTTCATTTTAGTTCTGTCAGTCTCAAAAGAGACAAGCTTCCAGGGCTGAAATTGATGTGCTTGTGTGACTATTCCAGGCTGCTGAACTTGACAGAGGCTGAAACTGATGAAAATAACCAATTTGCCAAATTCAGCAAAGGGACGGCTTTGACGGCAGAGATTGACTAAGTCTATGCTTTTCTACTTGATCAGAAAATTTGATTTTTACCTCACTTTAAAAAGTTTTGTGTTTACTCTCAAAAATTATTTTGGACTGTTCTCTAGACACAACATGAATTGGCCTGACAGAATAAACAGATGGTCAATGCCATCAAAATTCAATCCAAGGTATTGTTTAGCAGAACTTTGCTTTAGGTTGGATTGACTGATCAATTTATTCAAAATTGTTTTAAAAAGTTGTAAAATGTGAACTCTAAATCCTATGGCTTGTCAGTTTTGATGTAGCCCATGAAAACCACAAAGCTTTGATTTGCCAGTCAAAAACCTGGTCACATCACCCCAGAAATTCTATTGCATCTTTCAAATGCCTGATTTTGACAGATTTTAAGTTTTATTATTAATTGGCACATACTAATTATATGTACTTATGGGGTACAATGTGACATTTTGATACATGTATAGATTGTGTAATGATCAAATTAGGATAATTAGCAAATCCATCATCTCAAACATTTGTAATTTCTTATAGTAAGAACCTTCAAAACCCTCCCTTTCAGCTATTTTGAAATATACGTTATTGTCAACAAAATCACCCTACTGTGCCTGTTAAGTGATAGGCTCAGAACTTATTATTCCCATCTAACTCTAGCTTTGTACCTGTTGACCAGCCTCTCCCCACCCCACCCCCTGACAGATTTTTGATTGATTAAACCAAATTGGTTTGTACAGGCTTAAAAATATACTAGGAGAAGCATGGGCATTAGTGTTAGGTTCAGGTTCTACTATTTACCAGTTGTATGATAGTGTCCAAGTTACCAGTCTTTGACTCTCAGCCTTTTCCCCTATAAAATGAGAAGAGTGGACTGTAGCATCATTTTCCAAAGTGTGTTCTTTAAAAAGTACTTCCATAGGTCATTAATAGGTATAGCAACAAAAAAATTCATGATTAAGTACTTTAGAAAATACTGTCTTATTATATTTATTGATGAGGAGTGGATTTGGGCTGCAGGCTACAGTTTGCCAACCTCTGGCCTACATGTCTAGCTCCATGGTTCTCTGCACCATGCTTGCAGCAGGAAAACATTTGCAAGACTATGTATGGTTCCATCTACCTGGACATATCCACAGCCATTTCTTCTTCTCTTACCATAACATCATCTCTATTCAGGAAATAGGGTACAGGCTTGCTTTCTTCTAGGACCTCTAGACTTCTCTAAATGTGTCCACCAACACCATTACCTTTCACCACCTTCTAGAGTTTCAGTGACTTCACAGGGAAATTAGTCTCCTTTCACATTTTGACAATAACTCCAAGCCTCTCCCTGTTTCTGGGTTATTTCTGCTTTCTACCCTTCACAATTCTCCCTCAGACTCTGAGCATAGGCCCTGATTTAATGAGAAATGGCAAGCTACAGGATAGAAAGAAAGTAGATAAATCCCTTAGAATGTCATCCTTATCACATGCATATTAAAAATCCACAAATGCAATGCAAAATTTTCCAAATGGTTGTGACAATGGAATCTTTTTTCAGGACATTTTACGGTAGAGTTTTATAATGTCTACACTTTGGGAAATAATGGGTCTAGAGGGCATTTAAAGTTCCTTATAGCCAGCCCTACTACTGTCACTAAGACCCAACCCCTGCAGGAAGAAAAAATTACAGATTTGATGTGGGCTGATATTACTATAAATCTAAGGGCTGTATTATATCCCCTGATTTCTATGTTTCTACTCTAACTCAAAATTTTCTCATGTATGAGAACTTTTGCATATTTGAGGATATGTTTTTCATGGAGCAAATGCCAAGATGTTCATAGTTATGACCCTCCTATTGCCTCTCATATATTAATAGCTAGATTGGATATATCGATGGATGGATGATGTCTTCATCTTCTTTTGTAAATCACTGCCTGATTTAACACAATTGTCAAATCATTGTTTCTGAAGGAAAGTAATTGTACCCAACTGGATATCCTATATGGCCATTATGGTTTCTTTATAAACCATCAATCTTTGCCCAGAAAAATGCATTTAAAATGCATGGTCCCTGAACCTTCGGATAAGAATTAAAGAAACCTAGAAGCAATCTCATTTTTAAAATGACTTCTTTGGTTTCTGTAGCATAATCTGTTTTGATTATCCTATAGTCTGATCACCATTCTTTCTCCTGACCATGGTCTCTCTTCCCACCACCTATATATAGGAACAAAGTGTCTATAGCTCTCTTCTCTACTTCCTTATAGAACTCAAACAGCTCTCTGTATCTCACAATTGCAACTTCATATAGCTGACTCCAAATGTAAATTTCTTGTTCTGAACTCCCAGCATCTAGTTTGTTGATTCATTTATTTATTATTCATTCATTCAATATTTATTGAGTACCAAGTGTCTGGTTGCATGAGAGGTGTTGGGTACACATTATGAGCAAAATAGACATGGCCCCCCCACTCCATGGACCTTAATGCTTAATGGAGGACATAGATAGTCCATAAATAAACAAATCAAAATACAGATCAATATAGTTCACATTAAGTAAGTTCTATGATTAGAGTAGCCAACTATCCTGGTGTGCCTATTACTATCCTACTTTTAGTACTAAAAGACCTGTATACCAGAAAACCCCTCTGTCCTGGGAACACAGGGATGGTTGATCACTCTAAAGCAGTAAAAACTTGGTGCTATGAAATAAAATAACACAGAGGTTACATGTTACACTGCATGGCCTGGAAACCTTTCTATAGCAGTATTATTTAAGCTGGGAACTGAAAGATAAGAAAAAATAAAAACATAAACAGAAAAAGCCCAGCTATATGAAGAAAGGAAGGAAAGGGAATTCCAGGCAAAAGGAATAGTTTGTCTGCAAAGACTTTGGGACTTTCAGGAAACTGAAAAAAGCTATTTTAACTAAAGTGTATTGATTGATGAAGATAGGTGGCAAGTTAAGAAAAAATTGGAGAGGAAACAATGACTCACATCATAGTCCCTGGTAAGAAGTTTGGGTCATATTCTAAGTGCAATAGGAAACCATTAACTAATTTAAAAAGACTTTCTAAATATTTATTGAGCCCCTATTTTTTGCCTAACTTATGGGCACAGAAGCATTAATGATAATCCTTTCTTTAAGACATACATAGTGTATCAGATGAGACCATGCTTGACGTAACCAACTGTAATATATTGGGTGGAGTGCTAAAGTGGGTGAACAGTGAGAAAGGGGACTTCATAAGAGAATAAATGGCTTGACCTATTCTTTCCACATCAGGAATTTCTCAGCCTCTCTCTCCCAACTTACGCTTCAAATTCTCTGACAGTCATTGGTTTTGCCATTGTTGTACACCATTATTTCATATTTCTATTTGTCTGCCCTACCTGGGGTCTGTGGAGTGTTGATCTGGGTGGATGATTTCTATGGAGCTAATTTGCAATTCTCCTGATATACAGCCATTTGACTGGCTTCTATTGACCCCACCCATTACAGTTAGGGCAGTAGGAGATCCCAGTCCTACACACCCCAGTCCTGTGTCCAGTACCACAGGCCATGTTCCTCTAAGGCAATGACTCAAAGCATCAATTTTGCATGTACAGATACAGTCATAGCCCATCCACATGTTGATGTTTGGAACTTTACAGAGAGTCCAGTAAGCCTTCACAAAAACCTACAGAAAATATTGTAGACTTTCATTTCTGGCTGAGGGATGATCTAGGAATGATGCATTTCATCAGCCTGCATCAACAGCTCTGGAAATGAGAATGGAATTTTTGGCAGACATTTCCATTCCATGAAGTGAATACTCCATCATAATGAGGAGGAGTGTGGTTGTTAACTGCTATGTTATTAGCACAGGAGAATCAAAATTATTTTTCATCATTTGTCCCATGTGAAAAATGCCCTCATTTAAATGTCCTAAGATTGCTCCCAACCAAGTCCAAGGATCAGAACTGGTCCACAAATTTGCTTTTGGTTAGTATGATAATGAGACTTCAACTGCACACCAAATAATTGTATTTTTTAAAATTTATGATTGTGCATTAGAGAGTTCAGTAGTGTTCAGAAGGTCTTGAAGCCATAACTTACAGCCTCAACTTCACGTTCTTCTATACATTTTACTTTTAGAAACTGCTATTTAAATGCAGATGGCTGTATAAATTTCCACTCCTGACCTGAAATATTTCCAGCAATATATACTATGATTAATTGGCACTTCAGAGCTCTTTTTTCCTCCAGGGATTATCTGTTTTGCAGCCTATGAGACAGAATGATAGGCTCTTCCCTAGCAATACACATTCTCTGCAGCTCTCAAAGAGTAGTATCTCACAGCAATGGTGGGCATTTAGTCTTGATCCTCTAACACAGCTTGTTTTTAAGTTACATATAACAGCTAGTCAAGCTCCTGGTTTGTGAAGGCCACTCTCCCTGAGTTCAGAGTTTCTCAGTCATTTTCTTTCTTTTTTACTGTTAAAGGCCAAGCTCAGAATCCCTCACTCTGTCCATCACCGCCAAGTGTTGACAAGCCACAAACACTGCTACTGACAGTAGTGAAAATGCAGCTGGGTTAATGCTGACACTTTGCTATCTTTTGAGGACTGGCTGATGTGTGTTCATTTATAATCTAATTGCATGTCCACTTTTAAAAATCAGCTCCCAGTGTGGAATGAATAAAAATACAATTACCAAATGATATGCGTAATCATTCAGTGCTGTTAGTCCCGAAAGGTGATATTGCAGTGACATTGAGAAAATTAGATCTATTCTTTATGTAATTATATGGCTACACTTTCACTCTAATGCCATTCTAATTGGGAAGGAGCATTGAAATGTGAAGCTGGGTGTGTGTTTCATTCTCTAATTATCACTGAGCTACTCATTCTTAAGATAGGTTGCTGAAAAAGACAGTTGCCAGAATGATTTGATAATCCCAAATGTTCATTGTTGCTTTTGCGGCAGGTGAAGCTGGTTTCCCTCCTATAAAATTTAGATTGCTACTGAGAGCTCACTAGAAATAGAGATTGGAGCGAATGCCTGCAATTTATTTAATATAGTTCTGTCTTTGAAAAGAAAAAAATCCATATGAATATACTCTCCCTATTTTCACTTCTGAATGAACCCTCAGAATGTAAATATTGGCCACTCTATTTTACACTGTGGTTGGGAGGCTCAAATTTTATGAAAATATTTACAAACCATTTTGTAAAATAAATGACATACAAACATGAGCTATTACTATTATCAGTTATCATTGCTGTGATTCTTATTATCTGTCAATATGTGTCATGATCTGACTTTATCACTTAGTTGCCTTTGTGGGCCATGCCTGAAGAAATTTTGAAGTCAAAATGGTATTTCTGTCCTTAATTCAATTGGGTCCTTGTTGTTCAAAGTAGGAATGTCTGGGTATATTTGTATTTATTAAGAATTCTCCTCCAATCCATATTCTTGGAATCATCCATTTATAAAACAAGCAGTGCAGCTAAAGTGGCATTATTCCCCAACAATTATTCTACTATTAGACTATAAACTCTAAGAAGGCAAGAATTTTGCCTCTACATAGATATCATTGAAAAAATAGCCATAGATTGAACAAATGAATTAACACCTTTATTTTATATCTTTTCATTATTTATGAGCTTATATTCCTTTATATCATTGAGCACTAACTGTAATAGCTGCTTTTAAATCCTTGCCTATAAATCCCTACAGCTGGATCATTCATTTTCAAGGTATAAATTTCCATTAATTGTCTTCTTTACTAAAAATGAATCATATTTTCCAGATTTTTAAATTTTGAATTGTGTTCTAGATATTATGAGTGCTTTTGTGGAGATTCTGGATTATGTTATGTTCTTGCATAGATTATTGACTTTTGTTGTTGTTGCTTTAGTGAGTAATTTGACTTGTCTCAAACTAAAACTCTCTTAGGCAGCAACTCTAATATTAGTTCTTTTATTGGCAGCTGGGCCATTTGCAATCTTCCCTGTGAATATATGGCTCAAGGGTCAGTTAGAAATTTGCACAGATTGTATACGCAGAATGTGTTGCTTATCTTCTCTGGTTCTTTCCTTTCCAGGACTTTCCTCACCCTTTGTAAAGGCTGTGGTTGCCCCATTTTTGTCTTTTGGTTACTTGTGCCAGAAAGACAAAAGATTTCTATAGAAATATTAGCTTGCCCATGTATAAATGCTGACTGCATCTTACCCTTGGAATAAAAGCAACAAAAAATAGGAAATTCATGCCATGTCATTACCTTCATCCAAATGTCAACATCTCTTCAGACTCTGCCTACTTTTGTTCACTATACAGAGCCTTGAATTTTCCCGAGTTGATAGTTTTTATCTGCAGGTGGTTTT
This sequence comes from Varecia variegata, assembly GCA_028533085.1. Classification (NCBI taxonomy): domain Eukaryota; kingdom Metazoa; phylum Chordata; class Mammalia; order Primates; family Lemuridae; genus Varecia; species Varecia variegata. The sequence continues at coordinate 70,810,959 of CM052442.1, read as the reverse complement.
CTTTTATATTATACATGAGGGAATTTAGGTTCAAAAAGGTAATATGACTTATCTAAGGCCATAGAGCTGAGTTTTTTCCTCTAGTCATGACCATGTAAACAAATAGAGTCATGCAGATATTATCTTTCCAGATTCTAATCCAGGATTTCTTTTACCCCAGATGACTATGTTCTCAGTCAATGTAGCCCACTGTGAGTGGCCCTTCTCAGTTTCAGCCTATATGAGAATAAAGTTTAAACATGTCCCAATGAGGTCCAACTGTATGAAAGATGCTTCCTTTCATTAGTGAAGCTTAATTCAAAGTTTATTCAGGGACTACAATAGTAGTTACCAAACACCTAAACAACAGTGGGTGGCCACCTAAGATGAATACATAACAATATTAGATGATAAACCCAAAGCACAAACACCAATAATAAAACAATTTTATAACCACTTCTCAAACTGTTTAAAATGTACTGGCCTATGAAATCTAAAAATCTAGGAATCACAGCATATTATAGTAAATAACTTTACAGGCTTTATTTCTTCTTTATTAATTGAAATGTTGGATTAAATAATCCCTCTTGGCTCTTGTCCAATGATTTTATTCTATTGTGTTCACAAAGACATTGATTACCATTTGGATTGTCAATATCTGTTCATATAGCAGGTCTAGAAACTTAAGACAAAGGAAAAAGAGACAGCAAAACTGAAAGATTGTGAATCCATTGAAAGGAATACTAAAATTTTAGGCTAGTCATCAAATAATATTCTTCATAATTTTCCTTTATTTTCAAAATTCTATAGGGCAACGTGTAGATACAATTATAATCCTTTTCTTTTGTTGTCTAAGAATAAATTCTCCTGATTCTGGGGCTGGTTGATTATGTGGGGATTTAATCATCCCTAGTGTTTTTCATAGGAACATGGCTCTTTGTCTCTTTCTTTTTGGCTGGTTTCTTACATGATCTAAGTATCTGGTCATCAAGTGCACATCAGTTATTGGATTGCAAAAACTAAGAGCCATGCTGATGAAAGAATCATACATTTGTCAAACCCTAGGATTAAACTGTTCACTCTATAATTTATAGCCATGTACTTAGTAAAATAATATAATATAATGCCCCCAGAACTTGTAGACAATGGTATCACTCTGAGAGTCAAATTGTAAGTTCAACACTTAGTAGATGAGTCAGGCTATTCTCAGGAAGAGCAAAACTAGGATATATTCTATAAAAGATATAATTTTGTGAAACAAATCTAGCATTATAGTAAACACTATTTATTGAAGGCATATTCTGTGCTTGGAATGTTAGATATATTATTCTCAAAACAACACTTTGAATTAGAGGGCACTGTCATCTCCATTTTGAAGATGAGAAAATTTAAGCTCAAAGAGGATTTTCATTTGTCCAAGGTCATTTGTCTGGTCAGCATCAAACCAGCAATCAAATTTCACTTTGTTTACTTCTAAGCTCAGACATCCCTTTCTGGTTGTTACAAGGCCTCTCAGAAAGCTATAGCTAAAAATGCCCCCAAAAGGAAAGTGACAACAGGGAGTGATTTCTATGAATCCAGAAAAAGAAGAGCTAAACGAACCAGTGAGAGTTTATCAGGTTTTTTCCAAGGCCTCAGTATCACTCAAGTTTATTCAATCTTCTTTGCACTGATCTTTTGCATTCTGACTGAGCATCCAGACTGAATGCCAAGCCCCCTGCTACATCATAGGCAAAACCAGTGAGTCTTTGGCATTTTTACTTCACAGGCACTGGCTTCATCCTGCAACCTCTTCCTGTCTTAGAGTCTATTTCCCACAATGTTGCTTATCTCATCTGTGGCATATTTTTTCATTGCTCTTTTTAGGGAACTGATGCCAGACTCTGCCCACTTTGTCTTAACCTGAGCTCCAATTCACAGCTATCCTTCTATGACATGCACTTCCAGCCACTGGAGAAAACAACCCAGTCTGACCCAGGCCTTCCCAGACCCACCCCTGAGACTATGCCTACAGTGTTATGTCCGTGCTGCCAGACTCATCTTTCTTAAACATCAATCTCATCTTGACCTCTAGGCCCGTCTCCTCATTTGTAAAACAAGATGGCTGAACTAGATGATCTCTAAGATCCCTTTGCTCTAAAATTATATAAATTCCTTTCATGTATAAGTGTGCATCTTATTCTAGTATTCTCTAAAGAGTGAGGCACCAAACTACAATCTTTTAGCATGCTTTCTTTGCAGAAAAGTTTTACAGGAATAAAACACTTTTCACTCAAGGTGTCAGTTACTAAAATCTGGCACCATACAATTTCAATATAGACTATTTAATCACAGAAGTACTTTGAAGTGACCTTGTCATCCCCACTCCATTTGATTTGTTATAATTTACATCTTTTGTACTAGAAGAGAGAAGTGTTTTTCTCTGAAGATGTTTCTGAGCTTAGTGGACCCATGGGAAATGTAGAATTCCTTATGAAAGGCGAACACTGTTCCATTTTGTTTCCATTTTTAAGGATACTGCAGTGACAGAATACCCCAAAATCTTGCTGTTGTGGCATCGTGTTTCAAAGAGTAATGGTTACAGGAAGATAATTTCAGACAAATGATGCAAATATGATTCCAAGTTTCACAGAAGCAGTCTGTCCTTCCTTGGTAGTCAAATTATTTATCTCACATCATCCTTTCCCTTCAGCTGAGGAAGTTCCCTGGGAACTGTGCATTGTTGGACAGGCTTAGTCTTCTTCAACTGCCCAGAGGACAGTTTATAATGATCTGATTCAGACATCTTAAGTAGCTAATTTTTTATAATTTATTTTATACTCATGCCAGGGTTCTTCTTTGAATTGGGTTATTGTATATGATTCAGTCATAGCATGGACCAAAACTCAACTAGTCAATCTGATTAATTGCCCTATGTCTGTATATAGTTGAAAAATCCAGTCCTAGTATATACATATATACATATATATGCATAGATATGTATATATATACACATACACATACATATGCACAAAAATAATATAAAGAATAATTTTAAATCATCTGACATAACCCATTCCCCAAATAAATTTACTGAAAATCATCTCAAACAGAATTCAATTTTTGAACATAGTTTTAAAGTATCATCATCTCCACCCTCTGGATTATGCATCACAAATTAAATTTTACAGAAATGTGACATTAGTATTCTAAACATAACCTATGAAATTAAAAAAATACTATATGTATAAAGGCTGGTTTGAAAAACAGGAAATCATTAAGTCAGTTTTTAAAATTGTTTTTCCCCCTTCAAAATACCAGATTATGTTTTGATGCTTGGCTGAATGTCATGTTTAGCTTTACTTCACTGATTTGCTTACTTTTGTTAAATTATTTTTTTCTGTCCCATCCTATTTCCTCATCTCACCCTCATTCCCTCACCTCTCAATGCCCTTTGTCCACCCCTTAGTCTGTTGTAATTCTATTTGATTGATCTAAAATACCATCTTTTTTCCCAAGTTTCTCTGGCCAAAAGGCAGATACTTCTCATGAACTCTGTTTTCCTTTCTGTTTTGGTATTTACCACATCCTGGTGGTTCGGCTACTTTTGTCATATTTTGATATTTTTTCTCCCTCATTAGACTATAAACTACTTCTGACAGTCCTACTTCATATCCCCCATAATGCAAAGCACATTTGTGCTTCTGGGAGGTACTTAGAGAAATTAATGTGTGTGAGGGGGTGGATATGGAAAGGGAAGCTTATTCTAAGTTTTACTAATTGTATCTATATCCATCAATCATATCAGGTGCTAAACTCAGGGATCTTAAAAAAATAAATAAAAAGGCCTATTATTTAGGTCCACTGAAAAAAGAAGAACAACTCCTAGATTCAAATTAAAATATTCATATTGCTCATATTAAGTCTCCTACGGGTCCCTTAACCTTGTCCAACCCCATTCAGCCTGACTACATCAGAAGTAGGGTCTTACTTAATATTGGTTTATTTAATCTAAGGCACATTCATATCAAGCAGGCAACAAGTGTGTTGAGAAACACTCTTGCTAACATTAGGAATTAAAAATATAACTATGATCAGGTTTTTCAGATTAATAAAACATGGATATTTTGCTAATTTTATTCTGATGTACATTTCTAAATTTATAAATAAACATGGCTTTTTTTTTCTTTTCTCATTTCCTAAGACACAATAACCTCATATAAGACTGGAAGAAATTTCCCAAAGACCCTACTACATAGTATGTGCTCCATAATATGTAGTCATTTATTGATTTATGATATTTTTCATGTTACATATGCATTCAGTAATCACTTAGTGCAAAAATAGAATGAGCTACTGACTTCAAGAGATTGTAGTCTAAAAAAGAGGTGAGTAAATAAGTAATAGCAATTCAAACTGGTAATAAATCTTTAAAAAGATAAATCTCTATTTTTTTCTTTAAACCTTTGTCAAGAATAATTGACATAAAAACTGCACATATTTAAATTATGCAATTTGATAAGTTGTGATGTATGTATACAAATCCATGAAACTATCACCACAGTCAAGATGACACATCCATATCCCCAAAAGTTTCCTCCTGCCTTTTTGTAGGCCCTTCCTCCCACCCTTTCAAACCCCATCCACCCCACAGGCAGCCAATGATCTGATTTCTAACCTTAAAGATTATTTTCTATTTGCCAAAATTTTAAATAAATGCAATTATGCAGTATGTATTCTGGCATCTTTCACTCAGCATAATAATTTTGGGATTTGTCAATCTGTAGTATATCAGTTCATTTCTTCTTATTGAGAAGTAATATTTCATTGTTTCAATATACCTTAATTATTTATTTACTTCTTGATAAACATTTGGGTTATTTTCAGTTTTTGACTATTAGAAATAGACTATTAACATTTATGAACTCATTTTCTGTACAGAAATATGCTTTAATTTCTCTCGAAGAAATACCTAGAAATAGAATGGCTAGGTTATGTGATTCACTTTTCAGAACTACCAAACTCTTTTTAAAAATGGTTGTACCATTTTACAAACTATCAGCAGTGTATGACAGTTGTAGATGCTCTAGTTGGTTAGTGTTTCTAATTTAAGCCATTCTAGTAAGAGTATACTTACTGGTAGCTTCTTTTACTTTTAATTTGAATTTCTCTAATGAATAACAATGCTGAGCAACTTTTCATGTGCTTATTTGCCATCTGTACATCTTTTCTGGAGAAGTGTCTGAGCAAATCTGCCCATTTTAAAATTGGCTTCTTGTTTGTGTTCTTAGCGAGTTGTAAAAGTTTTTCATATATTCTAGATATAGATCCTTGGTTGGATACATGTTTTGCAAATATGTTTTTCCAGTCTGTGAAATGCTTTTCATTTTTTTGTTAGTGTCATTATGTGTCTATATTTGAACATTCTATTCTGTTCAAAAGAACTATCATTTATTTTTACACTGTTGTCTTGATCACTGTAGTTTTATAATAAGTCTTGAAATCAGGTAGTATAACTCCCCCAAATTTGGTCTTCTCTTTCAAAGTTGTTTTAGCTATTTAGGCCCTTTTCCTTTTGATACAATTAGATTTAATTTGTCAAATTCTATCAAAAAAAAAAGCCTGAATGGATTTTTATTGAAATTGCATTGAGCAAGTAGAATAATTTAGAGAAAATTGTCATTTCAACAATATTGATGATTCCTATTCATGAATACAGTATATCTATCTATTTATTTAGGTCTTTTTAAATTCCTTTCAGCAGTTTTTGGTAGTTTATAGTATATAAATCTTGCACATAACTTGATAAATTTATCCCTAAATATTTCATACCTTTTATGCTGTAATAAACAGTATTATAATTTTTTATTTTAATTTCCAATTGGCCATTGCCAGAATTTAGAAACATAATTAGTTTATGTATATTAACCTTGTATCCTACAACCATTCTAAATGCACTTATGAGTTCTAGAGTCCCTAGGATTTTCTATATGGGTAATCGGGTGAGCTATGAATAAAGACAAATTTGTGTATTTTGTTCTATCTAGATGCCTTTTCTTTTCTTGCCTTATTGAACTAGCTAGAACTTGAAAAAAGGGTTGAACAGCGTGGTGAGGGCAGACAACTTTGCCTTATTCCTGATCTTAGGAAAAAATATTTTGTCTTACCATTAAGTATGATGTTAGAACTCGGTTTTTTCCAGATGCTCTTTATGAGGTTGAGGAAATGTTCTTCTATTTCTACTTTCCTAAGAGCTTTTGTTCTATAAAAGAGGGTATTGGATTTTGTCAAAAATTTTTTTACATCTTACTTATTATTTTTTAATTTTTTTAGTCCATTAACATGGTAAATTACATTGATTTGTTTTAGTGGACTTTATTTTTAGAACAATATCAGAGTTGTAGAAAACCTGAGAAGGTAGTGAGGTTTCCATATACCCCACGTTCAGTTTCCTGTTATTAACAACTTACATTGGTATGATTTGTTACAATTAATAAACTAAAAATGATACGCTACAGGCCATATTTTATTTAGAATTTCTTAATTTTTACCTAATGTCCTTTTTTTCTGGTCCAAGATCCTATTTAGGACGCCATCTTACAGGTAGTTGTTATGAGTCTTTAAGCTTCTCTTGGTCATGGCAGTTTCTCAGAATTTCCTTGTTTTGATCACCCTGACAACACTGGGAAGTACACTAGGTCAGGTGTTTTGTAGAATGCTTCCTATTTGGAATTTATCTGCTAATTTTTCTCATGATAAGACCTGGTTTATGGGTTATGAAGAGGAAGAACACAGTAGTCAAGTACCATTTTTCATCATGTCAAATAACAGATATGTATGTATCGATATAACTTCATACTGTTGGTGCTAAACTTGACCATTTGACTCGGAAAGAGTCTGTTATGTTTCTTTGCTGTAAAGTTTCTCCTTTTTCCCCCTTTGCTTACTGTACTTTGTGGAAATAAGTCACAATGCACAGCCCACACGTAAGTAGTGGGGAGTTTCGTTTCACCTCCTTGAGGGAAGAGTATTTACATAAATAATTTGTAATGTTTCTGCAAAGGAGATTTGTATGCTCTTCTCTATTTGTTCATTTGCTTAATCATTTATTTTTGTCAGTATCAACTCATGGTTATTTATTTCATACTTTGGTTTATAATTCCACACTACTTCTTTTATTTTGTTGCTTAGATTGTTCCATCTTTGGCCATCAGAGACACTTTTATTTGGCACCTAGCTCCCTTTGACATACCCCTATCACTGTTTTGGGGGTTTTGGGTTTTTAGGTTTTTTGAGGACTTCTTTACTCTGGCACCACAAAATACTCCAGGATCATCTTGTATATTTCCTACCCAAGTCCTAGAATAAGCTTTTTCTCCAAGGAGTGCTGATTCTTTGTATTGGATGCTGGTATTAGAAATCAAGGTCTGGGTGCTAGGTATGCTTATTCCTGCTAGGGAATCACTGCTTCTAGTCTCTCTCAACTGACAGTGCAAGAAACATATGTTAGGTATACTAACCTGTTATACCCATATCTATATTGTGTGTGTGCAGCTATCTATACCTGTGTTCAGCTAACCATGAGTTCACACTGATGTCTCCAACTCTAATCCACTACCACGTGGATCATTCTGGTTTTCTCCTCTTGCTTACCTGTAAACTTTCACTCCAATGGTGAGAAAGCTGGTCTTCATTTTCCACTAACCATGTACTTAATGCCTAGTTCCAATACCCATGTTTAGCAGTGTTAGAATTGTTACCACCATGGGAGACAATTTTATAGACTAAGTACAATGCTCACACGTAGTTTTTTTTTCTTTTGCATTTAATTTTATGGAGTCCACTCATTTCCAAAGTTATATAAGTCAGCACTTTCTTCCCCACTCCCCCTCCAGTTAAGTTATTTCATACATTTATAATACAGTTAGATTCCTGTCTCACAGTCTGCAATCCTTCCTTGGATCCACAAGTTCTTAAATTTTTTTAACTGCATCCGTGAAGA
>CM052442.1:70787724-70802499 GCA_028533085.1 Varecia variegata | reverse complement strand
CCCTTATTGTTACATTAATGTGTCAAAAATAGTGTCTGTGCATTGGGCCCCAGATTGTTTATTTCTTCACTGCATGCTGAGACCAAACTCAAATTTTTACATATCCAATTATTTTAAAAATAGCCCAAACAAGCAGATTTTTAGCCATTTACAGACTGCTTGCTTTGCATATCCCACGGAACCTCACCTCACATTTGCTAGCCGTCGACAAAAGAGAACCTGTGGTTATAAGACCCCAAGCTGCCAGGCCCTTTGGAGTTTTGTGACCTAGAGACTCCCTGCCTTGCTGCTGAGCAACATCACCAATTTCTCTTGCTCTCCTCCCCTTCTGAGTAGCAACCCCCATCTGGTAGTGTCTGGATAGACTCCTTCTGTAAGAGACTCCCTGCCACGTGCAAACCTGTTACCCATTAAAGCTTGTGTGTGCTGCTGCCCTCATGGTAATAACTTTTTCCTAGACCACCCCCCACATCAATTGAATCCCCTATGTTTATATTGATAACATTACTGTCATTCATTCCACTTATCCATATACTATAATCACCCAATATGTTGTTATTATTACTTTGAACTATTATCTATTAGATCAATTAAGAATAAGAAAAATAAAAGATTTTATTTTACCTTAATTTATTCCTTCCTAGATGTTCGTAAGAAATCTGATATAATTATTTTCCTTGTTCTTCTAAAGTTAAGAGGCACGCCTCTTGCTGATTTCAAGATTTTCTCTTTTTCTTTAGTTTTCTGCAGTTTAGTATGATATAAATATAGTATAGAATTTTCAGTTTGTAGCCTGCTTTGTGTTTGCTGGACTTAAGAGTCTACTGACATTTCTAAATTCCCTGATTCTTTCTTTGACCATGTCCAATTTACTGATGATCTCACCGAAAGCATTCTTCATTTCTCTTACAGTGTGCTGGGTTTTATTGTTGTTGTTGTTTTCTTTTTGGTTTGTAGTATTTCCTTTTGATTTGTTTTTAGTATTTTTATCTCTCTCCTCACGTTACTCATCTGCTCTTGTATGTTGTCTATTTCATCTATTATAGTTCCAAACATATTCATCATAGCTATTTTAAATTCTATCTGATAATTCCACAATGTGTGACATATTTGAGTCCGACTGTGATACTTAATTTGTCTCTTTATATTTTTGCTTGCTGTTCAGCATGCTTTGTAATTTTTTGTTGAAAACCAAATACTATTTATCATGTAATAGGATATGAGGTAAATAGGGCTATAGCGTAAGGTCTCACGTTAGTCTGACTAGGAGATAGGACTTGTCTAATGTTTGCTGCAGCTGTGGATGCCAGAGCCTTCAGTTTTCTCTGGGGTTCTTGTTACTGGCTCCCCTTCTGTCTAGAAACTCTTTATTAAATAGAACCCAAGCCTTGAGGCTCTTTCAGTGTAATCCGCTGTGATTACGCTGGAGGCCTGTCGATGTGATGGCAAGGTGTGGCGGAAGGGGAAGCAGTCTATAACCCCGTAATTAAGTCTCCGTCTTTTTTTTTTTTTTTGAGACAGAGTCTCGCTCTGTTGCCCAGGCTAGAGTGATTGCCGCGGCGTCAGCCTAGCTCACAGCAACCTCAAACTCCTGGGCTTAAGCGATCCTCCTGCCTCAGCCTCCCGAGTAGCTGGGACTACAGGCATGCACCACCATGCCCAGCTAATTTTTTCTATATATATTTTTAGTTGGCCAGATAATTTCTTTCTATTTTTAGTAGAGACGGGGTCTCGGCTCTTGCTCAGGCTGGTCTCAAACTCCTGACCTTGAGCGATCCACCCGCCTCGGCCTCCCAGAGTGCTAGGATTACAGGCGTGAGCCACTGCGCCCAGCCTAAGTCTCCGTATTTAAGTGGGCTTGTGTCACTGGCTGTGACCTTTACAGGTGTTTCTCAGCTTTTCTTTTTCCCCCTTAAATAAGATAGAAAGCTTTATAGGAGGCTGGAGTTGAGTAATTTCTATTCCCCGCCACCCCTCAGATAAGGCTCTGGTAAAGTCTTCTCTGTTGCTGAGCAGAACTTTGTGACATAATGTTCTGGTCATATTTCAAAAGTTTTACTTTTTTCCTTTCCTGCCTGGAACATGAAGGTTTTTCATGCCTCTTCAATCCTGAGTACATGAGAATCTCCTGGTAAAATCCACAGAAGTGTGGGCTCCCTGAAGTTTCTCACTCTCATGCTAGACCACATTCGGCCTTTAGCAATTCATCAAAGTTACTATTTTTAGTGTTCCTATCAGTTTATGGCTCCAGCAGCTTCTGCTCCATTTAGGCTGATCTCAGCGGCAATTCTCTGTATTCACCTGTCTCTCCAGATTTCAGGGTGGCAGTTTGCCCTGAGGCCTCCATTCTCTGATGGGTCCGAGCAAAATTACTGATTTTTCATTTTGTTCAGCTTTTTCTTGTTGAAAGGACAGGAATGAAGACTTCCAAACTCTTTATGTGCTAGAGCTAAAAATACAAGTCCTCTTGATTTAGTTTTCAATGTGAAAATAATCTTTCATTTCAGAGATAAAGCCCATTTGATTATGAAATATTAGTATAATTTTTATATGTTGCAGGATTGGATTTGCTAAGATTTTGTTAATAATTTTTGCATTTATGTTATAAGGTATATTGGTTTGCAGTTTCCTTTTCTTGTAGTGTTTTTCTCTTATTTTAGTATCATGGTAATGTTAGCTTCACAGAATTATTTGGAAAATATGATCTCGTCTTCAATATTCTAGAAGCGTTTATGTGGAATTGGTACTATTTCTTCCTGAAATGTTTTGTAGAATTCACCAGTGAAGCCACCTGGGTCTGAGTTTTCTTTGTAGGGAGTATTTAGCTATAAATTCAATTACTTTCATCCATACAAGGCTATCCAAGTAATCTATTTCTTCATGAATATGCTTTGGTAGCTTATATCTTTCAATGAAGTCCATTTCATTAAGGTTGTTGAATTTATCGGCATGAAGTTGTTCATAGTCTTCCTTTATTATCCCTATAACCTCTGTAGAATCTTTGAAGATGATACCCTCTCATTCCTAATATTGTAATTTTCTCCCTCTCTCTTTCTCTCTCGTTTCCTGATATATGTGGCTAGAGATTTATCATTTTATTAAAATTCTCAAAGAACTAGCTTTTGGTTTTATTGATTTTTATATACTGTTCTTTTATGTTTGTTTACTTGTTTTTTATTTCTACTCTTGTCTTATTACTTTTTTTCCTTTTGCATACATTAAATTTAATTTTTGTTGAAAGCTGAAGTCACTGATTTAAGAACTTTCTCCTTTTCTATATAGGTATTTAGTGCCATAAATTTCTGTACTGATTTAGGTGTTTGGTGCACATTTTGATATATGTTGTCACTGTCTTTCAGTTCAAAATACTTTTTAAATTTTTTTTATTTTTAATTATTATGGGTACTTAATAGTTGTATATATATATGGATTACATGGGATGTTTTGATACAGGCATACGGTATATAATAATCAAATCAAGGTAATTGGGGTATTCATCACCTCAAGCATGTATTTCTTTGTGTTAGGAACACTCCAATTCTACTCTTTTAGTTATTTTAAAGTACACTATAACTTATTGTTGACAATAGTCACTTTGTTTCGCTATCGAATATTGTTCATTCTAACTATTTTTGCATACATTAACCATCCCCCTTTATCCCTCCCTCTTCACTATGCTTCCCAGCCTCTGTTAACCATGGATCTACTCTGTCTTCATGAGATCGATTGTTTTAATATTTACCTCCCACATATGAATGACAACATGCAACATTTGTCTTTCTGTGCTTGACTTATTTCACTTAAGGTAATGTTCTCCAGTTCTATCCATTTTGTTGCAAATGATAGGGTTTCATTCTTTTTTATGGCTGTATACTGTGTATACACATTTTCTTTATCCATTCATCTGTTGATAGAAACTTAGGTTGATTCCAAATTTTGGCTATTGTGAACAGTGCTGCAATAAACATGGGAGTGCAGGTATCTTGTCAACATACTGATTTCCTTTCTTTTGGATATATACCTAGCAGTGGGATTGCTGGGTCATATGGCAGTTCTATTTTTAGATTTTGGAGGAAGCCGCATACTGTTCTCCATAGTGATTGCACTAATTTACATTCCCACCAACAGTGTATGAGGGTTCCCCTTTCTCCACATCCTTGCCAGCATTTGTTATTGCCTGTCTTTTGGATAAAAGCCATTTTAACTGAGGTGAGATGATACCTCACTGTAGTGTTGATTTGCATTTCTCTGATGACTAATGATGTTGAGATTTGTTTTACGGCCCCAAACAAGACTTATCTAGGTAAAGTTTCCAAGTACATTGGAAAAGAAAGTGAAAAATATTTATTTTGGTGTAGTGAGTGGAGTGTTCTATCAATTTTAATTAAGTCTAGTTGGTTAATAGCATTGCTTAAACCTTCTATATCCTTAATGATTTTCTGTCTACTTGTTCTATCAATTATTGAGAGATATGTTGTTATGTTTTACTATAATTGTGAATTTGCCTATTTCTCCTTATAATACTACCAGGTTTTGTTCCGTGTGTTTTTAAGCTCTATTATTGGGTGAACATACATTTAGAATTATTGTGTCTTCCTGATATATTGATCTCTTTATCCTTGGTGATACTATTTTTTCTGAAATCTCCTTAGCCTAATATGAATATAGCTACTCAAGCTTTCTTTTTATTAGAGTTAGCATGGTGTGTATTTGTCAATGCTTTTACTTTTAACCTATTTCTGTCTTTATATCTAAAGTCAGCTGCTTATTGGCAACATATATTTAGGTCTTGCTTTTTTTAGCCAATCTGATAATCCTTATCCTTCACTTGGGTACTTAAGGCTATTTATTTAGTGTGATTATTTTAATGACAGTGTTTATAACTGTTTGTTTTCTAGTTTTTTAATTTGCTCTTTGTTTCCTTTTTCTTTGTTTTAATCTTCATTTAGTATTTCTGCCTTTGTTGTTTTAGTAGCTATAACTGCACTTTCGTTTTTTTTTTTCACTTTCAGTTTTTCTTTGAGTCATTGCTTTAAGATTATCATATATAAATTTATGATATTATAGTCTACTCTCAAATAATATACTACTTTACATATAGCAGTATACTATCATTTCTCTCTTCCTAGAATTTGGGCTATTGTGTCAAAGAACAAAATTTCAATAAATTGAGTTTTAAAGATCTAATTGGCTTTTATTAGTGATTCATGAACCAAACAGCATCCAATCTAGAAAACAGACATGAGCTCTGACAGGTATGGCAGAACAATCCATTTTTGTGAGGCAGCTCAAGCAGGAACAAGGAGCATAATGCAAAAGACAGATGGATTAACCTCAGGTAACTTCTGGTTACTTTCCTTGTAAGGGTTAAAACAGAGGGAGCTTCCTTATCATGCTAGTTCAGGTTACCTGGGCCCATTTTGATTGGTTGCTGTGATTCTCCTGGTTTGGGGTGTTTTGTTTTGTTTAGTTGTTTTTTGTTTTTTGGTTTTTTTTTTAACTAGCTTAAGTTCAGTTTGATTACAGGGCACCTAGCAGGAGTGAGTGACTCCATTCTGGTTTGGTCTGGTCTGTTGGAGCCTAATACAGGAGCTCAGTCCAAAACAATGGCCTCCTATAAGTTTATTTAACAGTTGAAATACATTTTATTTCTACATGTTATAAGCACCATAATACAATGTTATTGGCTTGCTTTAGTTAATTATGTAGTAAAGAGGTTTCAAAATTTAAAAATCTTTAAAGTTTATTTTATATTAATATTTATACACACATTTAGCATTTCCAGTGCTGTTCATTTCTTTATGTAGATCCACATTTCATTTGGTATCATTTTCCTTCTGGCTGGAGAACTTTCTTTACTATTTTATTATTTATTATACTGTATATTGGCTTGTGATAGATTCATTTAGCTTTTTGATGTATGGAAAAAAACCTCTATTTCATCTTCCTGTCTGAAATATATATTTTCTGGGTATAGGATTCTAAGATGATCATTTCTTCCTCCCAACAGTTTTAAAACATTGATCCTTTGTCTCCTGGTTTGCTTTTTTTCTGACAAGAAGCCTGTGCTCATTCTTCATACCTACTGTGCCTTTCCTATCTGCCTGATTTTAAAACTCTCTCCTTATCATTATTTTAGACAATTTAATCATGGTGTGCTTTCATGTAGTTTTCTACAGGTGTCTTGTGCCCAGGGTTTGTTAATATTCTTGGATCTATAGACTTATAGTTCTCATCAAATTTGGAAGATTGTAGACCATTGTGTCTTCTAATATTTTCCATTCTTTTCCTCTTTTTCCTCTCTTTTGGATTTCCAGTTACATTCATAATAAGCTGCCTGAAGTTATTCTATGACTCACTGGCTTACAGTTCTTCTTTCTCTCCTTCACCTTCTCTGTCTTATTCTCGTCTCTCTCTCTCTCTCTCTCTCCTTCTTTGCATACCTGATAATTTTAAGATGAATGCTAGACATTATGAGTTTTACTTTACTGAGTGCTGTATATTTTTTTATTCCTATAAATATTCTTAAACTTTGCTCTGAGATGCAGTTAAATTACCTGGAAGTATTTCTTTTTCTTTCAAAGCTTTCTTTTAAGCTTTGTTTGGGTGTAACCAGAGATTAAAACTCTGCCTGATGCCTCAATAATTATGAGATTTTTCTCTCTGCCTATGAGAATGTAAAATCTTCCTGACCTTGTGCAAGCTCCAAGAATTTTTTCCTCTATTTCTCTGACACAGTGTTTTCCTTAGCCTCAGGTAAGTTCCTCACATGCACATGCTGACTAGTACTCAGTTAATGACTCGACAGGTACCCTCTGAAGATTTATGGTGCCCTCTCCATGTAGCTATTTTCTCTTCCTTATTCTACCCCTTTTAAGTGTAGCTGCTTTGGTCTCCTGCAAATCCCAGCTCTGTCTTCTCACTTTCGAAGATAGTTAGATTTTTCCTATATTTTTCTTTCTTGCATTGCAGCCTGGAAACTCAAAGAAGTAATTTAAGGACAATTTTAGGACTTATACTACTTGTTTTCCCTCTCAGTAGCCACTACCCTAGGCCGCTTAATGTCCAATGTCTGAATGTGATCCTTCATACTCCACTTCCACCCGGCACACTTCTCTTTATTCATAAAGTAAGAGTCCCACTATGTTATGAAACTTTTTATCTCATTTTTCTTCAGGCAGCAGGGGAGACATTCAACAAAGACACAGTAAAAATATCTCATCTGTGTATCTCTCCATCCCAATATACTTGTGCAGCCTAGTCATGGACAGATACACAAGTACTTGAGTTGGGGAGCTATTTTCCCACCCCACCTTCATTAGAATCTGACCACCACTTTTTGATATGGACAATGAATCTATTCTCAGTCTTATCTGAATAAGCATCTAGAAGCAGTTCTTAGGCAAGTACTACCCTTCCCACTGTCCTGCCTCTACTCCTTCCCCAACATCCAACACTCCAACAAGAGATTAACCATGAGGTCCTCTCATGTAAGAATTCTAGCATTCTCCACCATCTTGGGTGGAAAACTTTCCTTAGTCCTGGGTAAGCCACCTGGATAATGTGGGATTTACATTTAAAGATGTGAAACCAGTGCCAGTAGATTACTCATCGATTTTGGATGGAGAATGGTGCTAAGGGGAATGGAATTAGTTTGCATCTCTCTTAAATGAGATGCTTGGAGAATAGTGAATGGAATATAAAGGGATTCTTTGCAATTGTATAAATAGCCTTATTTATTTTATGTAGTGATGTGATTAACAGGGGCATGTTTTATGAAGAGGTGGTTACTTTTTGTTTTCCTTAATACTCAGTAACATAAAGAGAGGCTGAAACCTGAAAGACAGCAGGGGTGATTTTTCACTTCAAGGGTGACTTCCAAGCAAAGTAAATAGATTGATTTTACCCTTCAATCTTATCTCATCTGATGTCATGAAAAAAAATTAACATCCAAGCTTGGAAAAATATTGAAAAACTCAGGAGCTATCTTTTCATTTTGCTAATTTAAGGAAAGGATAAATAAGGGAGAAAATAAAGAAATGGATTAAGGATGAGCAGGCTCCACTCCACAGGAGCCATAAGCTTTCTAGGTGGCCACCAAGCAGAGCTTAGGAATATTTCTGGGTCCCGGTAGTCATGGCATTGCTGGATTTGTTATGGTCCACAATTTTCCCAAAAGAGAATGCTCACCTCCTCATTGGCTTCATCTGCCTTCAAATAGGCACATCTTTAGTGTTAATAAAGACAGATTTCTGATTTTAGAAGGTCTCATTTCCATTCAATCCTGGATCCTACTATCCAAGTTTCACCTACTCTTGACACTTTGCTTTCCAGGAAAAAATATTCTATTTGCTTTCATGACTTAACTATGAACTTTTTACAAACAGCTACCTTTCCTTATAGACATCTTTGCTGCTTGTAGTGCCTACTAAGTGCTTTCACATAGCTGAATTAATTGGTATCCAAATGATTTTATTATGCCAAGGTTGAAATTGTTCGACTTTGGCTTCAATTTTTGCTGATACATGTGTTTATGTGTTTTAATAGCAAAGTAGTGTGTGTGTGTGTGTGTGTGTGTGTACTCAATACAGATAAATAAGCAGATGAAGAGTGTGTTCTATATCTTCCATTTGATCGTCTATATCCACACTTCACCCTTCTCCAAAGTGCTCTCTGCCCCAGAGAGATGCTTATTTGGATTGTATCCCAGGCTCCTCCTATGCTGCTTTGGCTTCTATGTGAGTCTGGCTAATGGAGCACATCAGCAGGAAATCAGAAAGAGTCAAAGATTCTGGGTTCTCACCTGTGGATAACTGAGGTAAGAACAGTGTATGTGAGGGAGGAGAGAAGGTCATAGGCTGCTTCAGGGAAAGAAGAAAACCCCTTACTGATATTCTCCAGGGTGTCCTACTTAGATGCTAGATATTTGTGCTGCAATAGCTTGTGAAATTTTTAAAGCTAACAACAGAGAGACTGTCTGTACCCTGCATAAGGACGGATGAAGGAGAGGCCAATCGATGAACAGTGCCAACTTTCCATCTATTCTGAGTATACCACCGTCATGAGCTTAAGTTCCAGGAGGGAAACTGAAGGAAGCTCTTCCTTATACCAAGTTCTGCTGGAGGGTTTCAATAAACTTGTTGAAGGAGCACTGCTCAACATTAAATACACTATTCAAAGACTTTTTAAGAACTAAGATACATGCCATACTTATATACTCTGGAGATATTTACTTTCATTTGCAATCAAATGAAAATTTATTTTTAGGTAACCTTTAGCAATCTTATAATAAAAAGGCTACTGAGAACTCAACAGAGTATATATCATAACACGGAATAAAAACATTAAGGTCAAGGAAGATTGTACAAACAATTTAGGGGGAAAACAAAAGCAAAAACAAGAAAACTAATCTTAGTTCAAGGATTGTCTTCTATAAGACAAATCAGATATGGGAGAGGAGCAGGGGCATTCAGAAACAGAAGTTCTGTGATTATGGTAACAAAGAGAATAGATGAGGGCCTTATGAATTGGCTGAGGACCCTTAATACTTGAAACTCATGAGTGGATTATGGGCAAAGGGCTGGCATAGAGATGCTCTGCACACTTGCTGTGGGAAAACAAAGAAAATTTGGATACCAGCTACAAGTGTCTGGATAACCACCCATCAGGAAAAAAATCACACATGGGAGGAAACGGCCATAAGTAATTGTAACTGGGCATTACCCAGGGCTCTCGTTTTAGGCAGGACCAATTTTAACAACCTAGTATCATCTCTAATAGTAGTGATAAATGTCAACTTGGCATAGTTCTTAGTGGCTACCTGGAAGGTGGAACTGAGGACTGGAGGCCCATCCAGGTCAGTGGGAAGAGTGTCATTCTGGGCAGTGACATCTGCCAAGAGTAAAGATCAAATCTTTGGTGGCGTTTTCTTTCCTTGATAAATACAATACAGTATTTCAATATATTAACTTCCAGGGAGAGAGGGAGCATTTAGTTTAAATGTGGGGATATGTCATTACTTTGCTGTTGGAATTCATTTAAATAAGGCAGAGCAGGGTTGATGAAAAACTTCTCCAAGGAGTGGCTCTTCTGCTACAGTCCCTGTCCCACCAGGAGCTCCCGACGTGCCCACCTCAGCAGGCATCTTCCCTCTCTCACACTGTTCCCCTCCCAGACTTTGGGTTTTCCATGGCACCTAAATGGAATTAAGGAGTTAAAAGGCACCTAAATGTAATGAAAGGGGACTAAAAGGATGGAAAAAAGGAGGAAAGAAGGCAATACATATGTATATAAGGTAAATGCTTTCGCATATTTCATTTAATTCTTTCCACTATATATGTGTAAGTATGCAATATTATAGTATTTATCACTTCAAACATGACAAAATTAAAGCTTAGATAAATTCAGCATTTTTCCCAAGGTCAGAGGATTAATAAATAATAGCACAGGGAATACAACTCATTTGTTTTCTTCTCCAACTTTCTATAGTCAACATTTTTTTTTCTCCTGTACTATATTGCCACCATTTTTACACTCAGTATGACCTCCCTCTCTTTCTCTCTTATTTTCACTCCTCATTTCACCCAAGCTCCACTTTTGCAAATTATGGATAAGTTTCAGATTCAAATTAAGACTTAGCTTGTAATTAAAGACTGATTACCTTCATGCCCTGACCCTTCATCCCTGATCAGAAGTATTACTGTTCAGGTTCCACACAAGTGTGTCTGGAGGATTACAAAGTAGTAAGAGAAGGCCGTATGGGAAAACCCAACTAGATCCAATAATTAATAGAAAGTTGGGCTACATCAGTAAAAGTAGAATATTTAGAATGAGGGAGTTAGTTCTGCCTTGTTCCCTACAGGTCTGGCCTTGCCTGAGGATGATATTCAGTGCTAAGACCCACTCTGTAAGAGCGAGAGAGAGAGAGAAATTTATAACCCAGTAAATATGACCAGGTGAGTTCAAACTTGGAAACCATGTTATACATGAGAAAAATAATATAATAATAAATCATAGCCTGGGAGATTTTTAAGCTAGAAGAAACATGTCATGACAATGAAAAATAAGTACCTTAAAGTATGTAAAGGGGTCTAATGTGGGAGAAGGAATAGACTTGTTCTTCTATGTTATACCAAAGGGTATAACATGAAATAATGGGGTAAGAATAGCACAAAAATTTAAAAGTATCCAAGAGGTTGAAAGATCCATCATTATGTAGAGTGCTCCTCATGCCCACAGACCGGCAGGTTTGGACTGGACTAGCATTCAGCCACGCCATTGCAGAAGGGAATTCAAGCATCAGAAGGTGGTTGCCCTAGATAAGCTATAGATGTCCCTTTCAGCACTGAGTTTCTACAGCTTCTTATGCCTTTACCAACTTTATAATTTCTTGTGGTAGGAATTCTTCCCAGCGTAGGGCTGGAAAAAATACTGAAAGTATTTGTATTCATTGCCAATTACTTAGTAGCGTCCTGCACACGGTAGGTGCCCAATAAATGTTTGTTAAAAGTCAAAATGCGAAAGTTCCCTGTATGGGGCTCAAAAGTTCTATATGGGGTATAGCATATATTTTTTCAGGGGGGGAAAAAAAAAACACTTAGTTACCTGGCAGCAGAATGAGCTGTCCAATGGGAATCTCTCCTGCTAAGTTCTGACCCCCTGCCCGTTCTAGGTGAAAATGTGCTATTATTCAGATAAAGATAGACCACAAATCTAGTGAGTTTCTCAGCATGCTGAGAACCTGGGAAATTAGTTCTGCATATTGAGGACTTGCATTTTTCTCATTTACCTATCACTTAAACCTTCTTCTGTCACACTATAAAACTAGGTGGAAAAAATACACTTCTTCCGCCAGTGTCTCAGTTCCCACTGGGCTGAGATCAGAGAGAAAAGTGAACAGTAATGTGAGGGGAAATGATGCTTAAGACAGAAATCTGGATGTAGGGGGAGGAGGAGAAACCAGTTTATCCTGGTTTAAAGATTTCCTTAATGTGTAATTTCCTTCTTCTTACCTGCAGGTAGTTTTATAAAGGTGCACATTTAACTTTCAGGGTAAATATGAAGCTTGAAACTACAGCTCTGTACTGAAGCTACTGTTACTGTGGCATAAATTAAATGAGGGGAAAATGGAGAGTGATTTGTTTTTCTTCTGGAATAAGACCCCAGTACTCCTCCAAGGTTGTGTGAAAGGCTGAGGAATCTGTGGTACAAATACTTTAATTAGCTGACAGCAGGTGGGATGAATTACATTTGATCTCTGTTCAAGATGCTTGTATAATAAAGGATTTAATTGTTTCATTTATTTACAGTGGGTGGATGAAGGAGGAGACTATCTTAAGAATTTGTTCATTTAAAGCAGTGATTACAATATTGTTCGGAAAAGTGGAGTATGACATGAATAACATTGTAGAGAAAGTGTGCAGGGGCCTTCCGACTCTGAGGATTCTCTGTACTTTTGCCCTTCTACCTGGTTGTGGAGTTGACATTGCACCATCTTACAGCTCAAGAACTTCTAGTCCCTGTTTAAAAATGTTTTAATGCCACCCTACGAGATAAACTCCAAGATCCTCCTCATGGCCTTCAAGTGCCCTGGCTGGCTCCGCAGCCTCAGCCTCCTCTCCTTTTCTGGAATACTGTGCTTCAGTAGCAATGGACTGCTGGAAAGTCTCTGATGAAATTACATTTGTTCCCTCTGAATTTGTCACCCTATCTCTAAAGAATGTTCTTAAGCTGGGTGTGACTCACACCTGTAGTCCCAACTGCTCAGGAGACCGAGGTTGTAGGATCACTTGAGGCCAAGAGTTCAGAACGAGTCTGGGCAACATAGTGAGACCTGATCTCTACAAAACTAAGCAAACAAAAAATGTTATTTTCCTCTCTCTTCTCCAAGAATTTTCTTCTCTCTTCCGCCCACCTTCCCTCCTCCTGTCCAGTTGAGTTGCCCTTCATCTACGCTCCCATACAACCCCCTAAGTACTCTACCAAAGTATTTCTACCATGTCATTACAAGTATCTGTTTATGTGTTCATTCCCCATTAGATGATGAGTTCCTTGAGAACAGGTTCCAATATCTTATCATCTCTGTGTCCCCATCATCTAGTATAGGACAGAACAGGTGCTCATTAAATGCTTGTTCAATGAGTAAATGAAAATACGTTTTCTTCTATTATTTCAATAGTATTAAGGTAAAAGCAATTTTTTTAGCAAATATTCAAGTGAGGCAGGTGTAAATAAACCACACACTCACACATGGCTAATGTTTGTGGGATAAAATGCCACTAAGAATTAAACTGCAGAGTAGGAGATTTGCACATGTGAGCTATCCGATATAATTGCATGTGTTTAACATTTCACTCAATCGTAGCTATCATCCAAAATGCCACTTCTCCCTACCTATATGATGGTTTAGAGAACCTGGCCATTTATCTAGGTACATTCAAAGAAGAGGAAGGTGCCTTGCACTACCAGATCTGACTGTAGGCCCCTAGCCTCACAAACACCATTATGCATAGATACAGCCTGGGGATCCTGTAAAAATGGTGATTCTGATTTAAAAGTTCTAGAGCAGTATCTGAGACTTTGTGAATTTAGCAAACTCCCTGGTAATGCTGATGCTGCTGGCCTTTAGACCTCACTTTCATTGGCAAGGACAGAAAGCATCTCAACTCCGTGCAGAGCAGGTGGCTTGCAGGGAACTGAATGCTAAAGTATTTATTCCTGTGCACTTAACTATACTGAGAGTTTCTGCCACCCTGTATTAGCATCTAAGTGGATTTAAGTGAAATTTTTTACTCATTGTTTGATGATCAAGTATTTTTCATGATTAAACTAAGTTCTGAATATTGCAGGGTTTTTCTCATAATAACTTTAGGAATTTTCATTTTTTATTGTTTTATGCTATTTGACATGGTTATTTTTTGGTACCAAGCCCAAATTTCTGACCTGTGAGTCACAGAGGTGGCCTCCCTAGACTTACAATGACAAATCATTAATAACCAATCTAAGCAAAGTTTTGGGAAAAGTCCTATTAAATATAGAAACTTAGGAGGAAATTATAAAAAAATAATAATATGCAAGACCATAAAGGAAAAGAGAATTCAACAAGATAGAAATAAACCTTGGGAAATATAAACTAGATCTTGATCAATCAAAAGAAAAAAAACTATTGAAAAAGAAATCTAAGTAGCAAACAAAATCCAAATGTTAGGGGATGGGTGGGTGTATACCTACATGATGAGTGCGATGTGCACTGTCTGGGGAATGGACACGCTTGAAGCTCAGACTCAGGGGGATGGGAGGGGCATGGGCAATATATCTAACCAGAACTTTTGTACCCCCATAATAAGCTGAAATAAAAAAAAATCCAAATGTTTAGAAGGTTGATGCTTTAAGATAAAAAATACTCAAAATGAAATATATGAGGACAGAGGCCAATAAAAATAATAAGAAACAAATTGGACTATTAAATTTTCATAGAGTTTTAAAACAAAGAAAATAATCCTGCAAAATAGAAAAAAAAATAATGTAGTGACTACATACCTTGTGCTACCACCATCAGGCACAGAAGCTTTTCTAAGTGCATTATGTACCTTATCTCACTTAATTCTCTTGACAGCCTCATGGGGTAGTTACTTATTACCTTCTGACAAGGGATTAATAACTAGAATATATAAGGAACTCAAACAACTGAATAGGAATAAAATCAAATAATCCAGTTAAAAAATGGGCAAAAGGGCCGGGCGCGGTGGCTCACGCCTGTAATCCTAGCACTCTGGA
>CM052442.1:70750672-70787624 GCA_028533085.1 Varecia variegata | reverse complement strand
ATAATTATGGTAATGGACAGTAAGAATGGAATGGCAACCAGGGCCCTTGACTCACTAGGATCTTCACTGTGGCTTAGAAACCATGAAATTTACACGAGCGAAACAGATAGGAAGCCTATGAGAGCATTCCTTGACTTAGGTAATTAAAAAATATTTGAGATGGAAAGCAGAAGGATGATGTCAGCAGATGCAATGTAAAATCACAAACCCTCAGTTTCCAGACTTGAGCCAGTTCTCAGACACAGAGTCTATCAATTGAAGGAGCAGGCAGATGCTCTTAAGGAAGTACCTTGCATCCCCACAGTAGCATGTACAAAATATTCCCCAAATCCTTACTCAAAGTGATCTACATCTATTTACTCAGTTAACACTGGAGAAATGCAAATGCTCAGATCTTTTGAGGGCTATTGAATACAAGGTCTGATACGACAGGAATACCAGAGATCCAAAAATGCCAAGCCTCTCTCTAATCAGAGAGAGGCAGAATGGATAAAATGTGATTAATGGAGTCCTGAACCAAATATATCTAAGTCTATCTCACATGGGGCCCAATGGGTCTGCAGGCCACTCTGTGTTCACTTCTCTAGTCACTGAATGAAATAACTATATTTAGGAGCTAACAAAACCTTCAACTTCCTTCGCAATCTGTAGAGTAAGAGCCTTTGTAGTAGAAAAAGAAAAATTGAAGCAATTGAAACTGCATTACCCTAGCCAAGATTTAGCTTACTAAATTGTAAGCAATATTATAACCCAGCTGGAATTTCAGAGAATAGTGAAATCCTTAAAGTTATAAAGGATATAGAAATGATGGTCTCCAACATATTCCTGTTTAATTCACTAGTATGTTACTTCAAAAAACAGATGGATTTGGCATATGGTGACAGACTACAGTAAACTTAACAAATGGTAGTCCCAATCATAGATGCTGTGCTGAAGATAGTATCTTTACTAGATCAGAGAAGGACAGAGTCTGGTTTATAGAAGCTATTGATTTTCTCAATCTGTTCTTTTCAATACTCATCAGAAAGGGAAGTCAAAAAGTTTGGGATACATGACAATACATTTTCACTGTCTTGCCCATGGTTCTGTTAACCCTCCTCCTATCTCCCATAATATAGAATAAGGGAACCTAGATCATCATCTCAATACCCTACAGGTTATTTACACAGGCTGTTAATATTAGACCTAGGAAACATGATAATGGCATGTACCCTGTATGGTCTGTCAAAGCCCATGTATGCCAGAAGGAAGACAATAATCCCCAAAAGAGTCAGGGAGATTGGTGAAGACTTTAGAGATCTTGTGACAGCCACAAGAATGTACCATTCAAATATCCCTTAGGAGAGCTGGCTGCAGGGAGCATTATCAACTCACAGCCCAGCTGCCATCCCTTGGATCCACCAATGCTTTTGTTCCAAGACCATGTTTCCATTAGGTTATTTCTAGTCAATAACCGAGCACTATGGAGGTACAAATGCTAACCCATTACTATGGGATATGGACTGACTGCTTTAGTGGGTAACTTTGACTCATAACTACTATAAGTCTGGCCAAAACTTTCTTGGACCTGTGCTACAATCTGATAGTCTCCTTGCCCAATCCTAATTTGTCTTCACTTATCATAGGTGTCAAATTTGCATTATGTTCTGAAGGCCTACCCTGCATATCCCTGCTATTTCCCTTTAATCCTTCACTGGTATTTCCCTCCAAAATTTCTTGCACATCTAATCCCATCTTGAGTGTCTGCTTCTCAGAGGGCCTCAGCTACCCCAGGATCTAAAGGTCTGGGGCATACTAGAACATTCTCTCCAATATAAAGGACAATTTATTGAAACTTGAACCTCCTACCACTAAGAAAGAAGCATATATTTTGCAGGGTTCTTTGGATTTTGAGAGAGTATTTACCACACATAGGAATGCTCTTTCAATTCATGTCAGGTGAACTAGAAAGCTGCCAGTTTTGAGTTGAGCCCAAAGTAAGCATTGAGTGACCATCCACCAGAGCTATGTATTATAAGCTGAGTATTGTTATGTCCAGTAAGTGTTGAGATTGAGCAACAGCAGTCTACTATATATTGACAAAAGGACATTTGGAGTCCTACAGGGACAAATAAGTAACACAAAGAGATGAAACAAACACCAGTGTCAGTTACTTTTGTTGTACTGGTGCCTTTCCTTCAGCTCACACTATGGTCTTATTAGGGTTTCCTTATGGCCAGATGATATACAAAGAAAATATTAACACTAAGGTCAGGTTCACAAATTGGCTGACTCTATTGATTCTAGTCAAAATTATACTGCTGCCACATTATAGATCCACTCTCAGAGGGTGGCTCTGTAAAACAATTGTGATGGGAAATCATCCTAGTTGGCAGAGACATAAGTACTAGACTTGGTTTTCACTTTATGTGAAGGGATAAGCTGTAATATCTGAGGATATGCATGAAAGTTAGACAGTAACAAGTGGCTTAGCTGGATGATAAGTGTCTAGAAAGGGCAAGATTGGAAGATCAAAGACAAGAAGTTCTGGGGGAGAAGGATGTGGGCAAACCAAAAGGAGTAAGCACAAAGCGTGAGGATCTTTCTTAGGTTAATAGCCACCAAATGTTGCAGAAGAACTGAACAATTGGGTAGAAAGTGTAAACCATCCAGTAGAGGTAAGCCAACCTCTCTGTCTTTGGCCACTCACCCCAGTGCTTACACAATGGGACCATGAATGGAGTCACCAAGGTGGTAATAATAAACGTTATACATGGATTCGTCAATGTGAGCTCTCTCCCCAAAGCTAACCTGGACATTATCACCACTCAATGTCCAACCCATAAGGAGCAAGACCTATGCTAAACTCTCAATATGGTGCCATCTTTTGATTGAGATGTTGATTATACCTGACTCCTTTCACGCTAGGGGGTGCAGCAACTTACCCTACCTGGAATTGATAATGCATTCTGTATATGAGTTTATATTCCCTGCCACAGTATTTCTGTCAGCAGAACTATCTGGGAGCTCACATAGTTTATTAATATGGAATCATGTACAAGATTGCTTCAGAGAAAGGACTTGTTTTATGTCAAAGGAGATATAACATTAAGTACACTATCACAGGATTTTCACTAGTCCCCTTATATATCACGTCACCCAGAAGCTGCTGGCCTGATAAAACTTGAGAGTGCTCTTTTTAAGACTGAGTTTAAGTACTATCTAAGGAGTGACACCATGTAAATTTAGAGCTTTATCCTTCAAAGTGCAGTATATATGATAAACCATAGGCCATTTTATTTTCTGTGTCCCAAATATGTAGATTATATGGGTCTGGAAAACATGGATGGGAATAGGATTCATCTCTTACCATCACTCCAAGTAATCTACTTGGGGATTTAGTCATTTCTATACTCAAAACTTTAGGCTCTGCTAGATTATAGGCCCTGGTTCCCAAAGTTGTAGCATTTCTACCACCATGATAGTAAGTAATCAAATGAACCCAAAACTATGACTGCCGCCTGATCATTTTGGGCTCCTTATGCCAGTGGACCAATAGGCAAAAAAAAAAAAAAAAAAGAAGTTATTACATTGGATAGAGTAATCTAGCCAGTGAATAGGAATTAAATATGAGGAGGAGCTGGGATTTCTGCTTTATATTAGAGGCAAAGAAAAATATGTCTGAAACCCTAAGGATTCTCTGGTGTGCCCGTTGTTCCTTACATGCCTTGCATGTCTGGTGATAATAGTAAACGAGACAGTACAGTAAATGGGCCTGACAAGGACATGGTAGCCAGAGGTCAGGCCCTGAAGGGATAAAGATCTCTTCCACTCCACTGGACAAGCAACCTATAAAAGCAGAAACACCAGATGAGGATAAGGGAGGGAAGATGATGAATATTAATTTTATCCACAGGATTCACTCAACAAGAGTAACTGTACCTTGTCTCACTGCACTCCTGGGGATTTTTGGGTTTTTTTTTGAGGTTGTAAAAGGCCAACACCTTGAAGAGTTAGAGATAGGACACAGTGGACTTAAAGTGGGACACAAGTAGATCTGAGTGATAAACATGATGGACTGCAATATTGTTAGGGCCCGGCTCACACCCACTTTTCCTATCTAAGAGGTCATATGCAGCTTTGTTGGACAATTTCTATACACAACAACAATGGCCTAACTCAAGCACCTGCACCACTATGCATAAGATTTTTCTCTGGCTGTGTAAGTATATTCAACTTGTGCACACAGGCAGGACAGAAATTTCAGAAAGGTAATGCCCTGTTGTGGTTCTTAAGATGGCCATTAATTCTATGACACTCCTCCCATCAAGAGGTGGAATCTAATCCCCTCACCTTGTATTTGAGCTGCCTTTGGTGACTGTGTGACATAGAAGTGACGATGCATGACTTCTGAGGCTAGGTTAGAATTGGCTCTGCAGCTTCCATCTTTTTGCTCACTATTAGACCGCCAGGATATGAGGAAGCTCAAGCCATACAGAAAGACCACAAGTAGGTGTTCTGTATGTTGCCTCCACTCACCCCAGCCTTTGTTTCACCCCAGATTAAGTATAAGATGTGATGAAAGGAGTCTCCACTTGTTTCTTGTCCATTTTGTTCAAGTCATGCTCAGTCATTTGAGTCTTCTTAGTTAAGTCTCCATGCATTGTGAAGCAGAGACAAGACATCTTCACTATGCCCTGTCCAAACTGATGCCCACAGAATCCATGGATATAAAAGTGGGCTTTTTAAAAATGATACTAAATCTTAGGGTGGCTTGTTTCAAGCAATCAACAACCAGAGTCTACCTCTAGAAACAACATTTAACAGATGACGGATGGGAGATGGTCAATTAAAATCCCAGATCCTTTATCCTTTAAATTTTGAGATGTGTCCAATAGAGTATTTCAGGGGGTTTCCAGAAGGATTAAGCCTCCCTTGTCCATAGAGGTAACTGATTCACAAATATACCCTTTATTTGCTTTCCTCCATCCTCTATCTTACTTTCCAAATCTCTGAGTCTCCTTTCTCAGATGCACCTCTCAAATAAACTACCTGTGCATAAATCTTTGTCTCAAGGTCTTCTTTTGCAGGAACTCAAACTGAAAGGTGGATCCAATTTGTTTTGTTTTTTCTGGTTTGTTTCTAAATGGACCATAACTGTCCCCTATGCCATTTATTGAAAACCCATTATCTCTACTCTGACCAGTACCACTTCTATTACAGATAAAGTAGCTACTTATAAATAAATCTCTTTCCGGGGTATCTATTCTATTCCATTGATCTATTTATCTGTCCACGCTCCTATATTAAACTTTTCTATCTATTAGGGCCAGCCCTCTCATCTCTCTATTCTTATTCAAGGGAATAAATGAATATTCATATTTACATATGAATTTTATAGTAAGTTTGTCAAGTTATACAAAAGTCCATTTGGGTCTCTATTGGAATGGCATTCGGTCTAGAGATCAATTTGGGAAGAATTGATACCTTTATGGTATTGGATGTATTAGTTACCAATATATTACTATGTAACAAATTAACCAAAACTGAAGTGGCTTTAAATGGCAACAGACATTTATTATCTCTCATAATTTCCGTGGGTCAGGAATTTGGAAGCAGCTTAGCTGAGTGATTCTGGCTCAGGGTGTCTCATGAGTTTTCATTGCCATATGTAGCCAGGGCTTCTGTTTTCTGAAGATTTGATTGGAGCTAAAGGATCTGCTTCCAAGATGGCTCATACACATAGATGCTGGCCAAAGGCCTCAGTTCCTCACCATGTGGGCCCTCCACAGGGTGGCTGCAGTGCCTTCATGACATGACAGCTGGTTTCCCTCAGAGTGAGTGATCACGAGAAAGAGGGAGTAAGGGGGAAGCTCTGATGCCTTTTATAACCTAGTCATAAACTATCACTTCTACCATATTCTATTTCTCAAAAGCAAGTCATGAAGCCTAGCTCACACTCAAGTGAGGGGGGGAGAATTAATTTCCATCTTTTGAAGGGAAGAGTATCAAAATGTTTCTGAACATATTTTAAACCCACCACATTGTGTTTTGCCAATCCATGGACATAATATATCTCATATTTAGATTTTCTAAAATGTCAATAAAGATTTATAATTTCTCCATAAAGACTAAGAATTTTTTTTAGGTTTACTCTAAACTACATTAAATGAGTTGATGCTTTTTGCAAATTATATCTTTTATAAGATTGTGATTTTCTATGTCTGTTTTTGGTATAGAAATGCAACTTATTTTTGCATAACAAACATTTGAAAACAATCTTGCTATGTTCTCTCATTGGTAGCTCCCTTTAGATTTTCTAAGTATATACTCCTGTAATTTGTACATTAGTCATTGTCACAGTAGGAAGTAGATGACACCCTAAAACTGGGTAATTGAGGAGAACTTAAAAAAATGGACACTGTTTTGATTTTCATTTCCCTGATGATCAGTGATATTGAGCACCTTTTCATATACCTGTTGGCCACTGGTGTATCTTTGCAAGAATGTCTATTCAGGTCCTTTTCCCATTATTTAACGAAGTTACTTGTGTTTTTTTGCTATTAGGTTGTATGAGATGCCCAAGTTTTGATAGGAGGAAAAAATGCCAGCCAATATGAAATATATACACACACACATATATACATAGACACATTTATGTACATATATATTTACTGGAAAACTTCCCAAATGTATATAAATCAACTGAATCTAACATCACATGTCTTTAGGTATTAAGAGAACTATCGGCCAGGCATGGTGGCTCATGCCTGTAATCCTGGCATTTTTTGAGGCCTAGGCGGGAGGACCACTTCAGGCCAGGAGTTTGAGATAAGCCTAAACACAAGCAAGACTCTATCTCTACGAAAGGAAGAAAAGAAAAATTAGCCAGGTGTGGTGGCATGTACCTGGAGTCTTAGCTACTTGGAAGGCTGATATAGGAGGATTCCTGGAGCCCAGGAGCAAGACTCTGTCACCCTCAACAAAAAAAAAGAGAGAGAGAGAAAGAGAACTATCAAGAAAAACTGAAGGCCTTCTAAAAATCATAGCAGGATTTCTATGGAAGTCAACCCATAAAGTTAAGAACTGATCAATTTAATATTAAAATCTGAGAAGAGACTAATACAATTCATCACACAATGTTCTATCCTCTGAAAGATTCAAAGATCATAGGTGGCAGTCATTTGGTGGTATGAAAATTAAATCATGACACTAACAATTAAGTTTCCTTATCCTCGCCCTCACCCCCCTCCAGAGAGACAATGTCTTGCACTGTCAGCCCAGGCTGCAGTACTATCATAGCTCACTGTAGTCTCAAAGTCCTGGGCTCAAGCGATTCCCTGCCTCAGCCTCTTGAGTAGCTAGAACTACTGGCACACACCACCACATCTGGCTATTTTTTTTTTTTTTTTATAGAGATGGAGTCTCATTCCATTGCCCAGACTGGTCTTGAACTCCTGGCCTCAAGTGATTCTTCCACCTCAGCCTTCCAATTCCTATAAAATTTTAGCCCTACATGACAACATCATAGAAAAGGTTTGGAATATATGGTCCTCATTTAAGTACTGTTAGGTGGTAAAATAGTTTATCTCCCTCCAGGATACCTAAAAGCTTGAGACTAATCTTAGAGGAAGTATCACAAGGTGGTCTACTAGGATCAAAATGATTTATGTCTTTATCAATGACTCAGTAAGTACTTTGAAAAATATATTCATCAAATTTGTTAATGTTCTTAAATCAAGAACCACTCATTTTCCTGAAAACTTAAATAGACTTGAAATAAGCCTTGAAAAACATTGGGTAAAAACGTTTTGAAAAAGCTGAAGTCCAATAATAGCCAACAGAGGACTATCTACTTGGATCTGATTATAAATATATACCATAACACGTATTTCCAGGGGCTCAACTTCTATCTTTCCTGTGACACGTAGTCTGGGTACAGTTGAAGGTGTACAATGCATTACAGATGTACTCATAAATTGGTTGACACTTTTTATAAAACATATAGAGAATCAGCAATAAGAAGAAAAAGATTGTTGATTATAGGAAAGGCAACTGGAAAAATTATCAGGGAAGTTTCTAGAAAACCTTCAGATGGAAATAAGCAGGATTTTTAGGAATTACTGCAGGAAGTCAGTTCAGAGAAGCAGAAAGACTTACAGAGTCTGGAATCTGTCTTAATTCAAATCACATTTCCACATGCACTGCTGTCTCACTCAGAAGGATTACTTAATTTCTTGAAGCTTTAGTTTCCTTATCCATAAAATGGTGGTAACAAATCTACCCACATCGTAGCACTGTTATAAGGTAACACATGGAATAATGACTGTTAAGAGCTTAGGGCATCACCTGCCATCTAGAAAAAGCTATGGTAGAGGAAAATCTCCAGGAAAAGGAAGGCTATGAAGCTGGACTAAGACCAGAGGCTGAGGGACAGGCAGGTGAGGAATCTTACTCCCATGGGTATTAGACACAGGGAATCATAATCTGTGGCTCCAGGGAATTCTACGTATGCCCTTATGATGCCTAATATACCTGACAAAGATAGATTAAGAAATCCAATCGGGAAGATTTGGCCACTTTACAGGGGGTATTTTTATAAAAAATACACATACACACACAAACATATATATATACACATATACATACATATACAAACACACACATATACATACATATCCATGGAAGAAATACTTTAGATACTTCACAGCCCCAGCCCCCCACCTGGAACAAAGTGCATGTCCAAGGAACCACAGATGGTAGATGCCCACTCACCTGCATTCAAAAGGATGGGACTGGCAAGCCTACTCATCCATCAAGCTGCTGTTTAGTAGAGTCTGCTCCTATTTGGAGCAGAATCACTCAAAATGATAGAGAGGAGAAAGATTTAGATCCACCAAGTGCACCATCCTTTTCCCCTGTTCCCTCACAGGTATTTGGCCTCTTCATTTACCAAATGCTATTTAAAGTTGTAAAGAATATTTGTTTGATAAAATTCCAAATTATTACAGTTTCTATAATAACCTTATCTCTTGCTCTGTCCCTGACCATATAGTAAATTTTCCTGGGGGCTGGTTGTCACCCTGTCATATTACCTAGGTCTCCTGCTGCTTGCAGGCTTGTTCATCCCGTATGAACTGGAGAACATTCTGGGAGATGAAAGGTAGGAATGCAAATACACAGAAAACAGATCAGAATATTTAAAAATTGTCTCCCTTAAAAGAAATGTGGTGAGAGGAGAAAAAAATAAATAATTCAAGTCTTCAGGGACCCTATGTCTATATTTGGCATGTCCAGGCTCTTTACTCCTATTGTATTCTTGCTTCCTGAAAATCAAGATCCAGAGGTTGGAAGGGTGTCTTGATGGTTAATTTTTTATCTTCAGTGCTCTAAGTCAGAGAACCGTCTGAATAGAGAAAAGGTAGTGGTCTTCCAGCCACCACTCAGAATGCAGGAACAGGAGGGTAAACTTTTCCTGAAGCATGTAGCTGCGTCATCAGGGTAATATGATAGGGGCTGGGGGACTTTGGGGGCTGTTTTGGAACAGAGGGTCAAAGATCCTTTGCATTTGAGCTTTATTTATATCCCTTAATATTAGTCATTCTCCTGGTTTTGATACTTTTTTATTAGTGGGAATATAATCTATGTCTGTTCTTATAATCAATTACTCAACAAAGCAAAGACTTGGTTGTTTATCAAACCAAAGCCAAAAACAAACTTCCCTGTGGTGGCTAGTCATTGAGCCTGTTTAACAGTGTTACCCAAAAGTAGTATGTCTACTGTTACCAGAAAATTGAAAATCCACATAAAGCTGAACTTCAGCTTTCTTGTTCATAAAATTGAAATGTTGGAGAGTAAACGATATTTTTGAACTCCATTTTGCAAAGTACCAAGGCTCCTTTTTAGATGCTGCAATCACAAGACATGGAGAGCCTCCCAGGACACCTCACCCAAAGCAACTCTGCTTGTATAAATTTTCACCTGTTAGGATTAAGGCTGCATTCGATAAGATGATCCCAATGATTAAAAATAAAGTTTGAAAATATTGGACTAGAAGATCCCTAAGGTTCCTTCCAGTGTTGGTATTCTTTAATTCTATCAATTAATTGGGGACTGTTTAACCAGAGAACAGAAGGCTAAGATGTGACTTGATTGATGTATTCAATCATGTGAGCAGTTTTATGAAAGGAAAGCTTATTGGCCTTTTCAAGTCCACAGGGGGCCAACATGAAAGAAATAAGCTTAGATTTAAAAAGAGATGTTTCCATTTGAATTTAAGGCAAAGACTTTTGACCATCACAATGATGAACAAGAAAAATGGAGTAAGTAATCATCAGCCTGGAAGAATCAGGAAATTTTTCTTCAGCTGTGGAGTCAATTACCTTGAGAAGTGCACCCTGGCCACATGATGAAAGAGGTCAATAACTTTTAAGAAACTGATGGGGGACAGAAATAGCTCATGTTTGATGCAAGATCAATCTAAAACCTAACTGCAAAGGCAGCTCACTGCAGGCTGATCTTTCTGTGGAGTTCATTAAGTTTGTCTGGATGCAAAGAGCTTGAGCACACTTAGTCCATAACTAAAAGAGGTACAGGTAGTGATTCTCAATTACGGCTGCAAATCAGAATCACCCAGAGAACTTTAAAAAATACATGTGCATGGGTCCCACCCTAGACCAGTCAAATGAGAACCTTTGTATAGTAACTTGTTTGTGGGGGCTAGAAACCATGCAAGTACAAGTTTGCATAACCAAGGAAAGCAGTAGCAGCTGGCTGGCTTTAGTGTTTTGCATAAAAGAGCAAGAGACCTGCTGGGAGACAAGTGGCAGAGAATGATGCTGAAAGATGTGGGAGGGAGTGTCTGTGCTTGGAGGAAGAAAATGCAACAAGTGCTGATTTACTTGATGGTTGGGGAAGGTTATTGGAGGGATAGTAGGGAGTTATACAAAAGAATATCAAAAAATAAGGTAGAAAAGAGTCCTTGGCAGGATAATAAAAGTCTGTTGTGAAGAAACTGCTTTATTAGACGATGGCAAAGGAAGGAGAGAAGAATTTGGAGAGAGGGGAAAATAAGAGGAAAGTAAACAGCAGCATTACCATGGAAAGAGCCAGGCATCAAATGTTAAATGGGAAGACAGGTGAAGTTGGAGTAAAGACTAAAGATTAGCCTTGCTTGGGCCTGAAGCCAGTGGAGGGAGTAAAAGCTGTTGTAAAACTGAGTGCTTCCCAGAGCGATGGGGTTGACCTCAAATGCAGAAGGCTAACAGACTGCCTTGAAGGTAAGCCAGGGAGTTGAGAGGCTTGTTAAAAGGGAAGGTATAGATTAAAATGTATCCTCAGGAACCAAGAACCTGATGCCAAGGAGATAACTAAGGAATAACACCTATTGAGTTACCCATGTGAAGAGCACCTAATAAAAAAAGACAGATGGTCTAGAAGTGCCAGCTGCTCTGGACTCACTGACAGAGGAGGAAGGGTGATGATTTTAAAGACTTTTTAAAAGTAAAAGCCTTGAGAGAGCCTTGTCCAAGCCCAAAGAAGAAGTAGCATTCTCAAGCTTCTAATTTAGTTCCGAGATAAATGTGTCGTTGGCAGTTCCTCAAAGAGTTCAGGTTTCTCCTACAAGCTGGTCCTTATGAATATGGAAAAATTGGGAGAAGGACTAATGATTCATTGGCTCTATTTTTAGAGAAGATGCTTATCCCACAGCTGCTGAAACTGCTTTTCAAGAAACGGCTTTCATTATTCCTCCTGAAATTTTCTTACAAATCTGCAAGTTTGTAGGTAGCTTAATGTAATATGAAGTTATGCAGAAGTAGGAGGAAATGGCCATTTTTAGCCTTGATTAGCCTTTTTTAAAGGGAATTTCCTGAGTCTTTCCTTTGTATACTCAGAAATGGAAACCATTTGAGCTAGGATTCAACCTTGTTTCCTCCTAGCTTTGGCCACCTCCTTTTCCATTACCCTGACAGGTACCTCCTGTTACCAACATGTCAAAGATCAATAGTTCTTTATACTAGTTATATCTATCTGCCTCTTACAACACTACTAAAGACTTATATCTCCAGGAAGCAGATGTCTTGTCCTAATCTCAACTAGAGGACTTTCAGAGCATTCTATAAATCATAGAAAATGTGTGTATGTTAATACAAGCTTGTGCATATGCACTTTCTCCTGGGAAAAGGGCCCACAGCTTTCAAGACTACCAAATAGCTTTTGTGGCCATTGTTTCAAATAAGTAACAATATCTTCAATTGGCCTGAGTGTCATTCTGGATACTATTTTATGAGAATTAATGAGGTTGAGCCCCCTATTATGAAGAAAATGCAGACTGATTGAAAGAAGTCCAGAGTTGGACATATTGACTCTTTATGTATCCAAGAAAAAGGCTCTAGTTTCCAATAGACATGGTACAGGCTTCTTTACGACTTTCACATGTTGGCCTCCCAAGCTATTTCGTTCAGAGAAAAAGTTCATGCTGACTGAACCGATCACAAGACTTTGTCCATAACATGTTTCATATTTCCCTGAAAGTTGAGCATGAGGTACACAATTTATCTGTCTCTATTCAGGGGTTGTGGTACCAAAGATAGGGACTGGCAGACAAAACTCTTGAGTTAAGTGTAATAAGTGGAGAAGAATAGTGAAATGGTTAAACAAAAATTTAAAAGCACTATCTACCACTTAGAACAATGAACAATTGTCTTCATCTTAGTCTTTCAGGGCCGATGTTAGGTAATGTTAAGTATATATAAATTTGTTTTCTATAACAAGCTTCTAGATTTGAAATCCAGTTTCTGCTCCTCACAGCATTTTATCCTCACTTTTCCACGACAGGAGAGAGGGGGCTGGAGCGGCGGTGCAGGAAGTGGGTGGGGTGGAGCTACCCTTGAGTGTGGTTAAGGAGCCTTTACAATAGCACGAGCAGGGGGAGAGAGACAATATGGCTGACCAGAGACATCAGCTGCCGGATCATCCCAGAAAGAAGGAAAAGTTTTAGATGAAAAGGAAAAAAAAAAAAATAGATCGGGTATAATTCCAAGGGAAAAGTGCTAGAATGTACCATAGATTCCATGGGAAGAAGTTGTGAAGCAGAACAAGGAGCAAGATATCAGCAGAGATCAATGCATGAGAGGCTTAGAACCCAGTGCAAAGGATAGGTGGGGATGAGAGGGTGTGGTTTCTCCATTCCTCACATCTCTGGCATCAGCAGGCTCCTGAGCTGCTAGAGAGCATTTCTACCCTCAAGAGCCCAAAAGCAGCTGCTGCCAGTGAACTGGGAGCTTTTTGAGGACAAAGCACCAGACTGCCAGCCTGCATGGGGTCACTTCCAATCGCCACAGACCTGAGCTGAGATGGCAGGCGCCATATTGCTTCTTCACCCCCATGCGCCTTTGTCCTCCCCAGGGAGCTTCAGCCCCTCATTTTTCATTGTGCTCATTCCCACTCTGGCCCAGACCGTGAGAGCAACAGGGAATCAGTGGGTCCCAGAGCCTGGGCATTCCAGGCAGGCTGCTTTCTAGAGACGGACTGAGATGACGAGAGTGCTAGCTTTTCTCCATTCAGACTCTTTTCCTGCCATGCCCCTCTCCCACCCACGGCTGCCAATAGAGACAATTGAGCTGAGTCTCTCGGGAACAGCTGCTTTCCCTCTGTTGACGTATACACCACACTGAGGCTTCCACAGAGAGTGGGCTCAAACCTTTCCTCTTAAAAACCTGCAGCAGACTAAGGGGTACTTGGACTGTGAGCCCTGTTCACTGGCCTTCCCAGTGTTCACCCAGCTGTTCACCCAGCTGCTCCATCAGAGCAGGGCACAACTTGGAGGGACATCAAACCTGCTTGAGCACCACATGGGCAACTTGGGACCAGCACATTTCTCCCTGGCACTGTCAGGCATTGATCTTCAGGGACCTGCGGACAGGCCTGCAGACCAGATCCCATAGCCCCAGGACTTGATCATGTTGCTCGGGGGTACAGAGGAGAGATCCGTGAACTAATCTCAGGAGGTAAGGGAGCCCACCTGGGCAGAACTGAGAAGAGAGTGCAGTGTGGATCTGAGTCATGCAGCACTCATGGAGCACGGCCTGAGGTGGGATCCTGGACAGGGAAGCTTTCAGCCTGCATCACCATGGCTGGGGAACTCGGCTGGTTTGAGCTCCTACCTTCCGGCAGATGCCAGAGGGAGACCATGGAGAATGGGAGGGGGGAGAAGCACAAAACCCACTCCTAACAACCAGATTGTGAATCTCTGATAGTCCTGCCCCCACAAGCAGACTTTCTGGCTTGGTGGGGCACTTCAGCCCCTCCCTGGTGTCTATTCCCAGCAGCCTTGGAGAGACCTTCATCCCCTGCTGAGACAGCTACCTTATCAGCTTTTGTGGAACCTGAGGGAAACCTCACCCAACTCAGACCTGCCTAG
Organism: Varecia variegata; assembly: GCA_028533085.1. Lineage (NCBI taxonomy): Eukaryota > Metazoa > Chordata > Mammalia > Primates > Lemuridae > Varecia > Varecia variegata. Next base: position 70,773,223 of record CM052442.1, on the reverse strand, counting down.
CCTCACTCTCCCAACCACCTCTGCTATGATGGAGCATAAGAACTCACCAGGAAATTCCAGGGCCTTGCCCACCACCTGGGGCATTTGAGTGCTTATCCTGAGGGGCTAAAGCCTGTCACTGGTCCCCAAAACAACACTGCACCTAGTTCTTTCAGGCAAGCACCACCTACTGCCAGGGAGCTCAATTTGTACAGCCCTTTACAACATTCACTGACTCAATCATACAGGATGTGGTTGATTCTTAACCAAAGCATCACCTACTATCTCAGAGATTAAACTGGGCAGGTTCTCTTGATATGCTGTTTTGTCCTTGTCAGCCACAGAGATGTTATAATAACCATCCCTTAATTTTAACATAGAGCCGCTGATTCCTCCTGGTATGGCTTGAATGTATCCACACAAGTTCATGTGTTGGAAACTTAGTTGTCATTGTAACAATATTAAGAGGTGGAGCCTTTAACATGTAATTAGGCCATGAAGGTTGCACCCTCATGATGGAATTTAATATTGTTATTTAAGAAGTGGGTTAGCTATTATGGGAGTAGGCTTCTGATGAAAGGATAAGTTCAGCCTAATTTCTCTCGGTTTCATATTTTCACTTGCCTTCTGCCACAGAATAACAAAGCAAGAGGCCCTCACCAGATTTGGCCCCTCAATCTTGGGCTTCCAGCCTCCAGAACGATGAGCCAAATGAATCTCTGTTCTTTATAAATTGCACATTCTGTCGCCTCAACAGAAAATGGACTAAGACACCACCCCACTTCCAGTACATGTGTAGACAATACTGATAGACATCATTCTAAACCTGAAAGGTTCTGTTATTTCAACAAGAGAGTTAGTGGTAAATAGAATTTTGAATCACTCTTTGGTTGCATGAAGCTCTGGGAAGAAATTATTTGTTTCCTAACAGTACTTGGATATGCTTTGAAATATGCTAAATGTCAGTTACTTTCTAAATAAAGTGTAAAAATTTTGGTGATAGAGAAACTTTTGCCAAAAATAGGAAATTCTGATCATACTGAATTAAATATCATGATTTTAACCTTAGAGTAGTGAGCTTGAGTTTTCTCAGATACTGATTATCATTGGAAAGTCACTTGAAGAAAAATGACTTTTTAAAATATTTGATATCATGAATTATTGTTTCTCATGTCTCATTTAAAAAAAAAAAAACATTTAGAATAGCTTTTTACCTTGGATGGCCTGAAAATTTGGTTCAGATAGCCTGGTTCATACCATACAAGTTGTTATACATATTTCAAGTCATTCAGTAGATGTATTTCCAACTTTTAGTTTCATTAAATACTGAATCAAGATCTGGAGCCATTGCTAGTTAATGACTGTTCTCTGTGAACAAAGTAATGGGCATTGGCTTGCAGATGCAACCTCTTGCTCATCTAGCAATACTGTTGAATGCTACAGACCTGGCTATAGCACAGTACTGATACCTATACACCTTCCCAATTCTACATTGTGGCTCACAATGGTGCAAACAGCATAGGAAAATCATAATTCTTTTTATATGTCATCACTTTTCAGTAATAAACAGAAATTATTGACAATTTCTTCCCCCTCCCCCGCCCCCATGAAGCTTGCTGATAGCTAACTTGTGCTGTAGACCTCAGTGGGTTTTGCCCCACTATAAAGACATATCCAAAAGAACAAACGTTACGTATTCACTTACTTTACTATTGATAACAGATGTTGTGTTAGTAACTTATTTTGATTTCTCTCTGAGCATAAATATTTGCCATTTACTTGCTACTGATCTTACAAGGTTCTCAGCAGTGGAAACCCCCACTTGTTTTTCCTATGCAGGGTGTATGTAAGAGCCTCTGGTTTCAGATTTTCTACCTCTTACGACAACATTCAGTAATTTCGTGCTAGAAAATATTATTCTTTTTGCCTGGAAAGAGTCAAATGGCCTGCCAGAATGTTGTGCCTTAATTGAAAATGGTGCAAAAGCTTCTGAGACTTTATGCAAACTTCCTGACAAATAAGGAGCTGTGGGCAAACTGCCAATCCAACAGAACTCAATTCATATTTTTATTTCTTGCCACTTTTTTGGCTGCTTAAACAAAATAATTACTCATTCTCTTGCCTCAGCACATAAAATCTGACATCCTATACTTGCATTATAGGCCTGTTAAATGTTTCTTAATGATGTTCTAACTTGTAGGATTTCATTTCCATTATTATGAAAGTGTCATAAAATAGCCATATCTTTAATTGGCAATAACAATAACAAGGCATACTTTAGTTGCAGCTGTGCGCCTGCAAGTATGGATGATGACTGTTTCCAGTGTCTATACTACCATCCCGCAAGCAACGAGGAGGCCAGCCTCACTCTCTCTGTAGTCCAGTGACCTATCACACACTTTGCCAGAGAAGACAAACGTCACTCCAGGAATAGTCATATTCTGCCTTCCCTCTTCCTTGACATCACCCAGACCACCTTCAGCTAGTTCAGGGATCTAAGCATGATTAACAAACAAAACACAATAAAAATTGTAATTGTACTTGTACAGTCCTCCAGATGCTAGATGATGTACCAGGACCAGAACTCAGTTCTATTATGAGCCAAATACCTATGAAATACTGAATTTCAAAAGAAGAATATTGAAATTCAAATGGTCTATTTTACTGATACTCGGCTTCATTCAACCTGGAACATTTATTCACAAAAAGACATGTCCAGGATTTACCTTAGATGAAAGAATCCCTTAAATTGGTGGGTATTCCTTTTGCATTTTCTACTGAGCAGATCTGAGGCCCTTCTAGAGTTTTAGATGGTTTTGGACATGCTGGTAGTAGCACTTCAGAAGCTAAAGCAAGACTCATTGATTTCTCAGCAGTTCTATTCTTATATAACTAAAAGTTTCTAGGGTCCCTGATATATGAGATCTATGTCTTCCCTGTGCCCTCAAACTAGAGAAGTGATAAAATTAGGAAAGAACATTTATTTGTTGATCATTGTCTCAAGATCACAGATGTGGAAAAACCATGGCAACTTCTTTCCGAAATAGGATTGAGAAACAGATGCTCACACTCAAGCTTTGTTTGAGCCCCCATTAATTCTTGATTTCTTGCCCAGAGAGGGAAAAAAATATCTTTTCCAGAACCAGGGCTGTCAGGATGAGGACTTTTATCAAAAGCTCTGTTCCCACCTTTTTCAATTGGTAGAAGACAGATTTATGTCTTAAACAACAATTTTCCCAAATGCCGCATTCTGAGAGTACAGATATTCTGTATAATTAAATAGGTATCCATGTTCCAAAGATCCAAGTACTATGGAAGTAAAAAGCTATATTTCTATGACTAAGTTGAATTTTATTTGAAAATACACACACATACACACACACAGACACATACACACCACATGATCAGATTATATACACACAATCCAATTAGATTGTATTCACATAATCTGATCAGATTTTATATACAATTTGATTAGGCATATAATGAGATTATATACTATAATTATACAATTTGAGTATTCCAAGTATATATACAATCTGATCAGAATTGAAATAATTGATTATATAATTAAATTATATGATCATATATGCCTAATCAAATTATATAACACCAAATTATATAAAATATATAATTGAATTATATGTATTAAGATTTTCTGTATATAGTATTAAGATTTACTATGTTCCTAACATTAGATAACTATCTCCTTTTACAATGTTCTTAACTCACTTTAATATGAGGACATCACTGACTTCATAAAATAAATTAGGCAACTAGATCCTTCCTACCATAACAGCCCAGGTCCCAGGTCAGCAAACCAATGTGTAGATTCTGTCAAATCTAAGTACAATGACTCCTGTACTACGTAAGTATTAGAGGACAATAACTAAAAGTATGAGTTCATTGAATTCACTGCAATATGGACTTTGATCAAGACTCCATTAATCAAATGAAAAACTTAAGGTGACTTAAAATAAAAAATATGTATTAAAGAACATAAAAAGAAAAAGAATAAAGTTAAATTGAAGTTAAAAAAACAAAATAAATCATACAATGAACTTATATAATAACCTAAGAACTATGCAAAATTAAGCAAAACGAAGTGAAATGAAAAGAATTAAAATGAATTAAATGAATCAATTTAATTTGAACTAAATTTAACAAAATTTAACTTTAATGCAACTAATGAACAACTCTATAAATGACAAATTAAATTAAATCATAAAAGAGAAAATCTTATCTACTTTGCAGATGTAAGGGGAGCAAGTAATCCACCTGGTGTTGCCTAGCCAGGTGCTCACGGCTCTGGAGCTGTCCATGGCTAATTGGGCCCCAGTGGAATGAGCCCAATGCAGGTGGCCGCGAAGGTGCAGCCAGTTCTTTTTCTGGCCTTTCCAAGAGCCTTTTGGGGCAGCCTCCCACACAACAAAGGACGCAGCCCTTCCTAGTTTCCCGCCTCACGACCGTGTCTGCAAGGCAACTCGAACACGTTTGCATTCTGCTTTGCGGGCTGGGCTCAGGCCCTGTGTGCCTCCCTCAGGTCCTCAAAGCTCCCTGAGGGAGACTAAGGCGGTGGTGGCGGGGAGGAAGGCGCAGCCTCAGCGTAACCCGGAATAGAAGTAACACAAGCATAAGGGCAGCGGCGGTGGCAGGAGCAGTAGTGGCGACAGGCCAGAGAGCAGCCTGGAAACTCAGGGCGGGTGGCCGGGGCAGAGATGCAGGCCCTGGCTGAGGCCACCATGCAGGAGCAGTGCAGCCAGACTGGGTCCATTCATCGGCTTCCTGAGAAGCAGTTGACAGTTTCCAGTCTGCCGCCAGTTCCAAACTCAGTTCAGAACATGCCCTGTCACTCAGCATGGAGGAGACTTATAAATATGGAACAAAGTTGTGATGGTAATCCTTGGAGTTCAACATCTTTAACAAGGAGGCGAGCTCCAAGCAGGGACTGGTGGCAGCCAGTGTTTGCAACCCCATCATCTTGTGGCAGAGGGAGCAAGGGGAAAACCTGGGCAAGAGCCTTTTGTGGTTTCTACAGGAAGGAAAGGCAAAGCAGGGTAAGCAGATTTAGGATTGGCTACACTGAATAATTGCGGTGGGCTCCAGGTGTGGGAGCTGTCTCCAGCTGTCCTCCAGTGATTGGAGTTGGGGAATAACGGCCTGAGAGAGCCCAATAATGGAGGTGTTTGGGGTGTGGGTTTAGGATTTGTTATTTTGTCTATGAAAGGCATAGCTCCTGAATGAGTTGTTTGAGATCTCCAAGAATTGGCTTGCCCTGAGAGGGGAAATCTTTTTCAGGATCAGAAAGGTTCAGATGTCAAAATACTGTATCATAAAATAAAAAGGCATGATCGTTACTGAAATGAGAATAGAAAACTAACTCAAGATACTATAAGATCTTCCACCACAAATCTGAGCACCAGCCAGCCAAGAGTCCAGTTTGATGTTTTTCTCAAATGTACTCTGCACCCTTCACACACCCTTCCCCACCTAGTGCCAGCTAGGTAAGATGGGAAAGATGATTTTAGAGACTGAGTCATCCCAGGACCAGGCCCAGGTCTCTCCCTACCTCCACTCCCTCTCACCTCTGAGGCTGCACAAGCTATTGCCCTTGGACATAACCCTACTTCTTGTCTGAGGGTCCACAGAGCAGCCCAGTCCTGCCTATTCTGGCAGAGCTGGGGACTGACTGTGCACAGGGCTGAGATCTCCCAGGTGCCACCTCATGCCCCTCCTCACTCTCTTGTTCTGCCCTGGTTGGTGACAAGGAGAGTCGGAACCTTCCTCAGGGCTGGATCATCCTGCCTACATTGGGCTGGGAGTCCAACAGAGCTCTGCATAGGGAGGGCTTAGGCCAGTGCTTTCTGGGAGTCTCTTCTCGCATGTATAATGACAACAGAAAAGATAAATCCCTCAAAGTGAACTCTATGAAGAAAGCTTTTACGTGCTGCTGAGAAATCATAAAGTCTTGAATTGATGGAAAGCCATGACTACTGGTAACCATGTTAGTCAAATAAAACTGGAGTTCAGTCCCCACTGTGCCTAAATAAATATGCAATGACTCACCAATATTAAAATTTAAAAGAATATTTGCAAATGAATCCAAACATAAGTAGAAGGAAGGAGTGAATTAAAAATAACTGTAGAGTGGGAAAAATCTTTATAAGCAAGGGACAAAACTGAGTTGCCTTAAAATAAAATATTGGCATTTGTCAACATGAACCAGATAAAATAAAAATCATAAATAATATTTGGCCAAGCATGGTGGTATTTGCCCATAATTCCAACACTTTGGGAGGCCAAAACAGGAGAATTGCTTGGGGCCAGGAGTTTGAGACCAGTCTGGGAAACAGAGAGAATCCTGTCTCTACAAAAAATACAAAAATTAGCCAGGCATGGGGGCATGCACCTGTAGTCCTAGCTACTTAGGAGGCTGAGGCAAGAGGATCACTTAAGCCCAGGAGTTTTAGGCTGCAGTGAGCTATGCTCATGCCACTGCACTCCAGCTCTGGACAACAGAGCAAGACCCTGTCTCAAAAAAAAAAAAAAAATAGTACTAATAAATAAAATGAAGCCAATCCAGGGAATACTTGAGGGAAGCATTTGCTGACATAGTGGTTATAGGAGCTTGGATTGTGGAGCGGAAGGTCTAGAAGAAGAGAAGGACAAACTGCATTGCACAAGATGTGATGAAGCCAAGACTGCAGAGAGTCCACCAGGAGAACATCTACTGTATTGGCGTGAGCTGTCCATGGAAAGGATGTAAGGTAGTGAACACCTTGTGGGTGGGAGTGTACAAGCTAAGGAAAACCAGTGAAGGGTTGCAGCTCTGCAGAAGCTGGCTTAGAATCCCTCTAGAGAAGTAAAATTATTTCTGTTTGCAGACAATATGATTGTATATGTAGAAAACCCTAAAGACTCAACAAAAACTATTAGAACTAATAAGCATATTCAGTAAAGTTACAGGATATAAAATCAACATATAAAATTTAGTTGCATATTTATACAACAATGAACTATACAAAAAGGAAATTAAGAAAACAATCTCATTAACAGTAGCACCAAAAATAATAAAATAGTCAGAAATAAACCTAATCAAGGAAGTGAAAAACGTGTATACTGAAAACTATAAAACACTGATGAAACAAAGAAAACACAAAGAAATGAAAATCCTGTGTTCATAGATTAGAAGAATTAATATTGTTAAAATGTCCATACTACCCAAAGTAATCTACACATTCAATGCAATCCCTATCAAAATTTCAAAGACATTTTTTACAGAAGTAGGAAAAGCAATCCTAAAATTCATGTGGAACCACAAAAGACCCCAAATAGAAAAAGTAATCTTGAGCAAGAAAACAAAGCTGGAGGCATCACACTTCCTAATTTCAAAACATGTTACAAAGCTACAGTAATCAAAACAGTATGATACCAGCATAAAAGCAGACATATAGACCAAATGAAACAGAAGAGAGAGCCCAGAAATAAATCTGCACATGTATGGTCAACTGATCTTCAACAAAGGTGCCACGAATACACAATGGATTGGGATAGTCTTTTCAATAAATAGTGTTGGAAAACTGGATATTCACATCCAAAAGAATGAAATTGGACTTTTATCTTTAACCATACACAAAAATTAACTCAAAACAGATTGAAGATTTGAACATAAATATGTAACCATATAACTCCAAGAAGAAACATGAGAGGAAAGCTTCTTGACATTGGTTTCAGAAATGACTTGGATATGACACCAAAAGTACAGGCAACAAAAGCAAAATAGGTAAGGCGAGAATACATCAAACTAAAAAGTTTCTGTACAAGAAATGAATCAACAAAAGAGACAATTGATAGAATGGGATAAAATATTTGCAAACTACATATCTGATAAGGGATTAATTTCCAATGTGTATAAAACTCAATAGCAAAAACAAACAAAAAAACCCTATTAAAAATGGGCAAAGACCTTGAATAGATATTTTTCAAACACAATGTAAAATGGCCAACTATATGAAGATGTTCAATATCACTAATTATCAGGGAAATGCAAATCAAAACCATAATGAAATATCACCTAACACCTGTTAGGATGGCTACTATTAAAAAATAAATTTAAAAAACAAGTGTTGGCAAGTTTATGGAGAAATTGGAACCCTTGTAACGCTGTTGGTGGGAATGTAAAATAGTGTAGCCACTATGGAAAATAGTAAGTAGATTCCTCAACAAATTAAAAATAGAACTACCATATGACATAGCAATTGCACTCTGGGTATATATCTAAAATATTTGATGTCAATATCTTGAAAAGATATATGCACCCACATGCTTATTGCTGCATTATTCATAATAGCCAAGATATAGAAACAACCCAAATGTCTCTTAACAGATGAATGGAGGAAGAAATCATTATATTTACATCCAATGTAATATCAGTGAACCTTAAAAAAGGATTTCCTACCATTTGCCACATGGATGGACCTGGAAGTCATTATTGTAAGTGAAATAAGTCAGTCACTGGGGACAATAGAATGGTGGTTACCAGGGAATGAGGCGAGGAGAATATGGGAGGTGTGGTTCCATGGGTATAAAGTTACAGTATACAAGATGAGTAAGTTCCAGAGATCTGTACCACATAATGCCTATAATTAGAAATAAGGTATGTGTACTTAAAAATTTGTTAAGAGGGTAGCTCTCATGTTAAATGTTCTTACCAAAATAAATAAATAAATATGCAAGGAAACTTTTGGAAGTGATGGATATGTTTATTACCTGTGTGGTGATGATGGTGACATTAGTGCATACATATGTCCAAACTCAGCAAATTGTATACAGTAATTATGTGTAGTTTTTTTGTATATGAATTATGCTTCAATAAAGCTAGAGGGGAAAAAAATGCCTCAAGGTCCTCTGAGTTCTGGGAATCTACCATCTGGTCTTCACACACCAACCTGCCACCAACCTGCCCAAGGTGGCTGCCAATATGGCCTCCCAGGTTATGACCCCCCACCTTCCCATGATCCTTTGGGGCAGCCTCCCAGGTCAATTCTGAAGCAGCTGCTTTTTGTATCCTGCAAGGACAAGGAGACAGCTGTGAAAGGGCCACCAGGAAGCATTTCCATGTTGTATCACAGGACAGATTCCAGGCATTTGTGCCACATTTGTCATTTGAAGCATTCTAGTAACTGATTCATCTTTCTATCTCACACCTCTCCCAAACAAAAGGGATAATTTACATGATGGTATCCTCAGCAGTAAGGCAATGTTGAGCTACATCCCCTATCCTCCTTCAATCTGTGTTTCATACCTCTTCAATCCACTCTCAGTTTATCTACAGATTTCATCCTCTCTACTCAAATCTTCCTCAGTTTCTTTGGAGCCATCAACCAGAAAAAACAAAAGGGAAGATCTTTGACAGGAGACAAGTGCACAAAAAGAAATAGGGTCACAGCCCTATGAACACTAGGATAAACTTTCTGAGCATGATGCCCATACATTACAGTTCTAGGTTACGGCAGATCACAAAAGAATTTTGCATGATTTATAGGAGGTAGAAATAAAGCAACAACCTATTTTAATGTGTTCAAGGCCCTGTGGGAGTTCATGCCCATCATCATGATCTGCTAGGTTATCTTGGTGTGGGGTCACATCATGACCTGTGGCTTTCCCAGGTCCATGAGATCTCTTTCTTCAACTTCCAAGGTCTGGACCAGGCTCACGGATAGCTCTATAGAAAAAGATGACAGCTTCTCCTGTAGGTCACCCATTTCATCATGGTTGGAAGTGGCAACAAAATGATGTGATTAGTTTATCCTCACAATTCTCCCAAAGTGCATTTACTTTTCAGTCACAATTGCCAGACCAGCTGACCTAGAGCATCTTCAGGCACATCGGTTTCAGGGGTGACAGCTTAGAGTAGAATTTTCTCACAACTGCTGTAATTGTATGAATTCTAATCCCTATAATAAATAGTTTCTTTTATATTACTTCTACTAACTCTGCTTCTCTGATCAAATAATGGCTGAGAAAAGAGACCACCAAAAAATGGAAGCACAAGAGGCTGGGGTAGGAAGACCAAGGCTGTTTTCCAAACATAGGGAACGTCTTCTTCAGTCCTGGGGTTGGTCCTACTTACTATATTCAGCTAGCTTTAGTTGGTTCATACATGTGTGTGAATGAGCTTTCTTGCCCACCTCCCTGAAACTTCATGAGAAGGGCCCTCATTTCACTAAGAATCTCAGACAGCACTGCTAGTTATACCCTTCTTGGATGACAAAATTCAGGGGAATTTTGTCTTATCCCCTTTGCCAGGGGAGAAAGTCAAGAGCTTCCTACAGTCTGTGAATCAGTAGCAGAATAGTTCTCCCCAGCTTGACACAAGCAACTTCCCACCTCCAGCTCAGGTTTAATGGAAAAGAAAGGAAGCTTTCTGTAGAAATACTGAATTACCTAAAATTACATGACTTTTCTAACACAGAAGTGGCATACACTCTACACCTTTATTACGAATTCTCAAAAGTTAGCACCTGCAATATTGGTGGAGTGAAGATAGGCTGTAGCGAAGGTAGCTCAAGGTGATTAGACAAGTGGCCCAAGATTTGGGATAGTAGCAGAACCAAGACAATAATACTTGGGCTGAAGATTTTCCTATCAGACTCCCATTAATATGAGCACATTGAAAAATTTAATCACTTTAAGGTATAAAAGAAAAAAATGACAAGGCAAAGATTACCTCTCCAAATGTTTCTGTTATGAAATATAGGAAATAATGACAAGTCACCTCTTGCTTAAAGTACCCCAGCCAAGAAAGAACCAAGAGTGTTTTTTGGGGGGGAGGAGGAGTGGGGGTTATGACTTAAGCTCAACCATAGCAGTAACCAAAAATCTTCCTATTGACTATCAAAGGCAATCTTATTTATGAAGCAATCTACTCTAATCTTCAGCTAGGACCCATCATCCTGGGGGCTTTTGGCCCTCACCACTATTCAGGAGGGGCCCAAACACATATTTGAGCTGTTATCGCTAGGTGAGATTATGTAGTCAGAGCTATTGACAGATGAAAGACAAAGGTCACTAGGAAACAAACTTGACTATCATTTCTGGTTTTCATTGACAGTGGATCATTGTGAGTTGATTTTTATATATACTGCAACTACCTTATAAACCATATAAATAGTATTTTAATTACATGTTTACATTTAACAAATTAAAACCTGTTTAACTCATTGAACTTATTCATCTTGATAGTTTTGGCACTCTTTATCATGTATGATGGGCCTTATCGCTAAGCTTAAACCACATCAGCATTAAAAGATTTACCCACAGACTTCAGAGCAAAGTTGCTCCTAAGAAGTCTCAGAAAAATTGCCTTTATGGAAATTTACATGGTATTCATAGACCCTTAACAGACAAGAGACCCTCCTTCATTACTTCCACACTCATGGTTGTCTTGTCTGATCAATCATCCATCTGTACAGATAAGCCTGATACCATTTGCCATGTTCCTTCTGCCCACTTGATTCAGCTGTGATGGTCATTTTACCAAACTGTCATATCTTGCTGAGAGCACATTACCTCAAGTATCCACTCTGTGTCTTCCCTAGGCCTTTTCATGCCAAGTAATCCTGCTGCATAGCCATATAAGCATAGCAGAGAGGCGCACGATTAACACCCTTGGTGAAAACTTTTGACCAATTAGAGACAGGAGTCATGGACAAATGCTCCAGCCTCCAATTGTTAAGCTGTGTATACTGGAAGATATCCTGTATGATTCTCAGATGATCCTGCTGGGATTGAGCCCTTCTTTGCTCATATTTATCACATTCAAGATCACATTCTTACACTGGCTTTTTCTTAATACTGTCTACTCCCTCAATTTTCTATATTTACAACATCCTCAAATAAAATAATTGCACTCAAGTTCCTGTTTCAGGCCACAATCTTGAGAGTTATCCATACTGAAGCAATCGGTACCAGAAGTGGTTCTAGAGAGTAGACCTTCAGGACTGGTTTCAGACATTTGATCATTTGATGGTGAGAGAGTAATAAGGGCCCCATTGCCTAAGGAAACATGTTCATAATAATCCTTGGCAATCTATAGCATTCCAATACTTAGATTCTCACCTGTAGTGAATAAGTATAATATAGAGTTAGAATTGTAAGCAACTGCAAACCCATCACTTGAATGGCATGTAGGCAGTTGTAGGAAGGATTGTGGAGTTTACTGTTTTTTGCTAACTGTGTATATCATAATATACATAGTTCTTCATCCCTTGTTGCCATAGGGAAAATGAGTCAAAAGCAGATCCAGAATTCACTAGAAAGTACAATGTAGCTGCAAAAGTGACCGAATGCACACAGACAGCTCTGCTGTGTTAAAAGCAAGGTCCAAAGGTGAAAACAATAGAACCATGAGAAGTGGTACAGAGAATCTGAGTAGACAAACTTGAGAACCTTGAACATTTTTTTCTTCCAAGCCCTCTCCATATCACTAGAGGAAGCTACAAATGTCTAATCCATGCATGTATCTCACAGATCCTTTGCAGGATAATACTTGCCCTCAAAAACTAGCTTGCCTTTCCTCATCATCTCTAGCCCGTTAACTAGGATGAGGTTTCAACACAGCCTGAGTAAGGAAAGAAGCCCACTTTTTATGCCTCAAGTTCTCACCAAGATTTGATAATGTTACTTTCCTCCAGTCCCTGCTGCCCTGGGGATGATAACTTTTTTCCAATCTTGTTCACCTGTAGATATCTCAACATTCCTTTATGATTCAGTTAGCTATGTTATATGGTATTCCTTTGCATAGTTATCTTCAGAGTCTGCCTTCCATTCACAGTCTAAGTTCTTACTGATCTGGAGTTTGGTACCAGAAATATAGCCTCAGCAAATAAGCCTTCAGCTGGGACTTGGGGATTGTGTTGTTTGGTGTATTGAGCATGGATAATCTTCCAGGCAGACAGTGTGACAGTGGTAACCTGCATCATTCAATGGCATCACAGTTCCTAAAAGCAGTATTGATGAGTGTATGTGATGGAGTGTCATTGTAGAAAAATGAGTTAGGAAATGATCATAGTCACTTGATTACAATGGATCAATAGTGACTATGAAGATTGTAGACTGGCTACCTGTGAATGTATTAGAAAACGTATTAAAGAATAACATGTCAGAGGCTTAAACTTTTAACTGAAGGTACTAGTGGAGAATCTCAGAATGTTTTTTTAGAGACCATAAAGGAGCCCATTATTTTATGTTTCCACTGAAAGGACATGGTGGAGCATCATGTCCAATACCCAATTATACTGGATATAGAGTTATATAATTTTGTCAAATCTTATGCCAATATTAAGGTATTGGTTGGAATAGATTGGGATCTTGATACTTACAATGAGAATATTTGATTAAACAGAGGAAGTTAGAACAGCGTTTCTCCCAAATCTCCCTGAAATTCCCTCCTCTATCTAAGGAAAGCAGCCCTCACCTGATTAAAGGACTTAATGGACCTTATGTTAGGCCATAAACAAGTCTGAATAAATTTAAAAATATTTAAATTGTACAAAATATCTTCTCTAACCCCAATGAAACTAGAAATCAATAACAGAAAAAAAAACTTGAAAATTCACAAAACTGGAATTAAGTGGAAATTAAGCAACATACTCCTAAATAACCAAAGACAATATAATAAGTGAAACTAGAAAATGCTTTGAGATACATTTTTTTAAAAATACGCACTCGACATACCAAAACCTGAGGTATGCAACAAAAGTGGTGTTCAGAGGGAAATTTACAGTTGTAAACACCTGTTTTAAAAATGAAGAAAAATGCCACATTAATTACGTAACTTTACTCCTGAAGAAGCTAGAAAACAGAAGAGCAAACCAAATTTAAAGCTAACAGAAAGAAGGAAATAATAAATATTGAAATATAGAGAATCAAAAAACAATAACAAAGAAAATCAACCAAACCAAAAGTTGGTTCCTTGAAAAAATCAACAAAATTGACAAACATCTAGCTAGACTGAGCTAGAAAAAAATAGAGAAGACTCAAATTATTAAAATCAATAATGAAAGTGGGAACATTACTTTGACTTTACAGAAATAAGAAACAATATAAAAATTATGAATAGGCCTATAACAAGTAAATAAATTGAATTAATAATTAATTGCCACCCAACAAAGAAAAGCTCAGAACAGATGGTATCACTGGTAAATTCTGCTAAACATTTAGAGAATTAATGACAATTCTTCTTTAACCCTTCCAAAAAGTAGAAGAGGAGGGAACAATTCTTAGCTCATTCATTTTAGGGCAGCATAACCTGATACTAAAGCCAGATAAAGTAATCTGAAGAAAACAATAGCCCAATATTCCTCATGAACATAAATGCAAAAACCCTCAACAAAGTACTAGCAAACCAAATATAACAGTATATGAAAAAGTATTATACAACATTACCAAGTGGGATTATCCCAGGAATGTGAGAGTGGCTCAATGTATGAAAATCAATCAATGCAATTCACCACATTAATAGAGTAAAAGGGGAAAAAAAACACATGATCATCTCAACTGATTCAGAAAAAGCATTTAACAAATAACACCATTTCATGATTAAAAAAAAACTCAATAAACTAGGAATAGAGGGAACTTCCTCAGTATTATAAAGGACATTTATTAAAATTGCATAAATTATACTAACTAACATTACCCTCAATGGTGAAAGACTGAAAGCTTTCTCCCTGAAATCAGGAATAAGACAAAGATGCTCATATTAACCACTTCTATTCAATAGTGTACTGGAAGTTCTATCCAGAACAATTAGGCAAGAAATGGATATAAATAACATCCAATTTAGAAAGGAAGAAATAAAATTATCTCTATTCACAGATGACATTGTCCTATATATAGACAATTCTAAAGAACACACAGAAAAAGTATTAGAGCTAATAATCAAATTCAAAGTTACAGATACAAGATCAACACACAAAAATTGGTTGCATTTGTATATACTAGCAATGAACAACACAAATATAAAATTAAGAAAACAATGCCATTTACAATAGCATCAAAAAGAATAAAACACTTGGGAATAGATTTAACCAAGGAAGTGTAATATTTATACAATGAAAACTATAAAACATTCTTGAAAGAAATTTTTAAAGACCTAAATAAATAGAAAGACACCCAAAGTCCATGGATTGTAAGACTTAATATTGCTCAAATGGCAATACTACCCAAGGTAATATATAGATTTAATGTGATCCCTATCAAAAACCCAATGACTAATTTTTTGTCAAAAATGGAAAAGAATATATTAACATTCATATAGAATTGTAAGGGATCTCAAATAGACAAAATAATTTTGAAAAAGAAAAACCAAGTTGGAAGATTCACACTTTCTGATTTCAAACCTTACTAGAGCCTAGTAAGCTCTAGTAAATAAACCCAAACATATGTGATCAACTAATTTTTGACAAAAGCACCAAGAAGACACAATGGAGAAAGGAAGTCTTTTCAATAAATGATGCTGGGAAAACTGAATTTCTACATGCAGAAGAATAAAATTATCTCACACTATACACAAAAATCAACTCAAAATGGATGAAAGACCCAAACATAAGACCTAAAAGTATAAAACTCCTAGAAGAAAAAAATGGAAAAAGTTTCTTGCCATTGGCCTTGCCAATGATTTTCTGGATATTATCCCAACAGCTCTGGCTACAAAAGTAAAAATAAATGAATGTGGCCACATCAAACTAAAAAGCTTCTGCATTGAAAAAACAAACAAACAAAATCAACAAAAATAAAAGGCAGCCTGATTGGGAAAAAATATTTGCAAACCATATATCTGATAAGGGATCAATATACAATATAAAATTCATACAACACAATCACAGAAAAATAACCCAATCAAAAATAGGCAAAGGACCTGAATAGATATTCCTCCAAAGAAGACATAAAAATTGCCAACTATATGAAAAATTGTTCAACATCAGTAATTATCAGGGAAATGCAATCAATTATATATAACCTCATACTTGTTAGAATAGCTGTTATCAAAAACAAGAGATAGCAAGTGTTGGCACGAATATGGGGAAAAGGGAACACTTCTACACTGTTGGTGGGAACATAGATCAGAGCAGCCATTGTGGAAAACAGTATAGAGGTTTCCAAAGAATTTAAAAATAGAACTACCATATGATCCAGCAATTCCTCTTCTGGGTATATACCCAAATGAAATGAAATTATCATGTTGTAAAGATATCTGCACTCCTACGTTCATTGCAGCAGTATTCACAACAGCCAAGATATAGAATCAGCCTAAGTGTTTATTGATGGATAAATGAAGAAACTATGAAATTTTATTTATATTTATACACACACACGCAAAGGAATACACACACATATACAATAGCATATTATTTTACTTTTAAAAAGGAGATCCTGACATTTCTCAAAATATCAGATGAACCTGGAGGACATTAGGCTAAGTGAAATAAATATAAACAGAAAGGAAAATACTGCATGATCTCACTAGATTTAGAATGTAGAAAAGTCAAACTCATAGAAACAGAGAGTAAAATGATGGTTACCAGAGGCTGTGGGGTGGAAGGATCGAGGAAATGTTGGTCAAAGGACACAAAGTTTCAATTAAACATGTTCAATTAAACATGGAATAAGTTCAAGAGATCTATTGTACCTTATGGTGACTATAGTTAAGAGGGTAGATTTGAAGTTTTCTCACCATGAAAAAATGGCATTTGAGACATAATGCATATGTTAAATAGCTTGATTTAGACATTCCATAATGTGTACATATATCAAAACATCATGTTGCACACCATAAATATACACAAGTTTTACTTGTCAATTAAGCAAAAAATGTTTTAATACCTTACTGCAGAGCTATAGTAATCAAAGTAGTAGGATACCAGCATAAAGATAGATATATAGATGAATTGAATAAAACATAGAATACAAAAATAAATACATATATCTAAGGTCAATTGATTTTTGACAACGGTGCCAAGACCATTCAATAGGGAAAGAATAATTTCTTCAAAAAATTGTTCTGGGACAAAAAGATATTCATGCAAAAGAAAGAATTTGGACCCCTACCTTATATCATATACAAAAATTAATTCAAAATGGATCAAAGACACAAATTTAAGAACTAACTCTATAAAACTTTTACAAGAAACATATAGATAAATCTTCATGACCTTGGATTTGACAATAGATTCTTAGATAAGATACCAAAAGCAAAAGCAATAAAAGAAAAAAACAGATATGCCAGACTGCACTAAAATTTGAAACTCTTGTGTAATAAAATACATTATTTAGAAAGTGAAAATACAACCAAAGAGAAAATATTTGCAAAACATATACCTGATGAGCCTAGTATCCAGAATATATAATGAACTCTTACAACTCGCAACAAAAAGACAAACAACCCAATTAAAAATGGACAAAGAACTTGAATAGACATTTCTCTATTCAAGTTCTTTCTCTCTATCTCTCTCTTTTTATTACCCTTTGCAGATATTATACTTTTTATTTCAAAATATTAAGGTAGTATAAATGTTTTTGTTACATGGATACATTTTTACAAATTGAAGGTTTGTAGCAATCCTGCATCAAACAAGTCTATCTTTGCCATTTTTCTAACAGCATGTATCTCTGTGTCAGATTTTAGTAATTCTCATAATATTTCAAACTTTTTCATTATTATTATATCTGTTATTGTGATCTGTGATAGTGATTGTTGATATTACTATTGTAATTGTTTTGGAGCACCATGAATCATGTCCATATAAGATGGTAAACTTAATAAATGTTATGTATGTGTTCTGACTGCTCAGAAAAACAGCTGTTACCCTATCTCTCTCCCTCTTTTGGGGACTCTCTATTCCCTGAGACACAGCAATATTGAAATTAGACCAATTAATGATCCCATAATGGCCTCTAAGTGTTCAATGAAAGGAAGAATTGCATGTCTCTCATTTTAAATCAAAAGCTAGAAATGATTAAACTTAGTGAGGAAGGCATGTTGAAAGTCAAAACAGGCCAAGAGCTAGGCCTCTTGCACCAGTTAGCCAAGTTGTAAATGCAAAAGAAAAGTTCTTGAAGAAAATTAAAAGTGCTACTCCAGTGAACACATGAATGATAAGAAAGTGAAAAAACGTTACTGCTAATATAGAGAAAGTTTTAGTGGTCTGGAAAGAATATGAAACCACCCACAACATTCCCTTAAGCCAAATCCTAATCCAGAGCAAGGCCTTAATTCTTTTTAATTTTGTGAAGACTGAGAGAGATGGGGAAGCTCTGGAAGAAAAGTTTGAAGCTAGCAGAGGTTGGTTCATAAGGTTTAAAGAAAGAAGCCATCTTCATAACATAAAACTTTGAGGAGAAGCAGCAAGTGCTAATGTAGAAGCTGCAGTAAGATATCCAAAAGATGTAGGTAGCTTTACTGATGAAGGTGGCCACACTAAGCAACAAATTTTCCATGTATACAAATAGCCTTTTAATGGAAAAAGATGCCATCTAGGAATTTCATAGTGAGAGAAAAAAAAGTTGATGTCTCACTTCAAAGCACAGGCTGACTCTCTTGATAGGGGCTAATGCAGCTTTAAATTGAAGCCAATGCTCATTTACCATTCTGAAAATTTTAGGGCCCTTAAGAATTATGCTAAATCTACTGTACTTGTGCTCTCTCTATAAATGAAGCAGCAAAGCCTGGATGACAGCACATCTGTTTACAGCGTGGTTTACTGATTATTGTAAGCCCACTGTTGATACCTACTGTTCAGAAAGAAGGATTCCTTTCAAAATATTACTGCTCATTGACAATGCACCTGGTTACCCAAGACCTTGGATGGAGATGTCTAAGAAGACAAATATTATTCTCATGCATGCAAATACAAAATCCATTCTGTAGCCCACGGATAAACGAGAAATTTTTACCATCCAGTCTTATTACTTAAGAAATAAATATTATAATGCTATAGCTGCTGTAGATATTGATTCCTCTGATGGATCTGGGCAAAGTCAATTGAAAATCTTCTGAAAAGGAGATGCCATTAAGAATATTTGTGATTCATGGAAGGAGATAAAAACACCAACATTAACAGGAGTTTGGAAGAAATTTGTTGTAGCTCTCATGGATGACTTTGAGAGGTTCAGGACTTCAGTGAAGGAAGTAACTACAGACGTGGTAGAAATACCAAGAGAACTAAAATTAGAAATGGAGCCTAAAGATGTGACTGAATTGCTGAAATCTCATGATAAAATTTAAAATATGAGAAGTTATGTCTCATGGATGAGCAAAAAAAGTGGTTTCTTGAGATGGAATGTACTCTTGGTGAAGATGCTGTGAACACTCAGCCCATGAGACTTATGCTAAGATGGCAGATGAGAAAAACCACCAGCCAGAGTGCCTCTTCAAGAAAGACAGATTTTAGAAGAAAGTAAAAAATAAATAAATAAATAAACAGCCAGAAAAACCCAGATCAGATGAGGGTCAGAAGGAAGGGTGCCTGAAAATACAGGAGACTCCATGGGAAGAAGTTGCAGAGGAGAACTGGAAGGCAAAAGGCCCCTGAGAGGCTTGGAGACCAGTGACAGTTGGAGTGGTTAAATTTCACCTCCCTTGCATCTCGGACTGCTGGTGGGCTCCTGAGCTATTGGAGAGACCTACCAACACCAGCCCAGAAATAGCCACCACCAGTGAGTGGTGAGCCTCTTGCAGGCAGGGTACCAGACTCCCAGCTCCCTCAGGGCACCTCCCGGCCCACAAACCAGAGCCTATCAGCAGGCACCATATTGCCTCATTCTCCCCTTCCCCTTCCCTACCCGCAGCTGCTGAGAGAGACAATTTAGCCACCACCTGGAGGCATCTGCAGGAAATGGGACCTTTCCTTTTGGGGCTCTACAGTGGACTGAGGAGTACTCACTGTGAGCTCCCTACTCGCCAGCCCTCCCAGGTGCCATTTGTCTGGTGACTCCAGGAGAGCAGGGCAAATCCCAAGGCAGAGAGACATCAATCCAGCTTGGGCACCCTGTGGGTGACTTGAGACCAGCACTCCTCTCCCTGGCAGGGTCAGGGATTGATCTCCAGGGCCCAGGGGACAGGCCTGCAGACAAGAACCTATACACCCAGGTCTTGATCACATTGCTCCAGGGCACAGAAGGGATATTTGTGAACGAGCCTACTGAGGTATGTGTGCCTTCAGGGGCAGATCAGCATGCTTGAGGGGCAAACCTCCTCCCATAGGAGGGCCGTACATCCAGCTCAGGCTGTGATCCTGGGCAGGGACCCTCCCGGCCGGCATCACAGCCAGGGGAGATCCACTGGCTGGAGGTCCTGCCTGCTACCAGAGACCTGAGAGAAACCACAGAATAGGGGAGGGTGAAAAGGAACAAGGCCTGCTCCAGACTGCAGGTCTCAGACAGCTCCACCACAACAAGCAGACTTTTCTGCTGAGTGGGGCCATTTCAGCCCCTCCCTGACAGCTTTGCCCAGAAATAGAGAAGAGACCTTTGACCCCAGCTAACAGCATTTGTGGTGCTTGACGGCAGGCTCACCCAACCCAGCTGCACCCAGACTCACTCCCCCACCTGCCCCTACTGAGGAGCAGAATAAGGACACACCTGGAAGACCCAGGGTACCACCTACCACCTGAGGCACTAGAGTGCCTCTCCAGAGGAACAAGAGCTGCTTACAGGATCCAAAAACAACACTGCAGCCTGCTCCTCCCAGCAATCATCACCCACTGACAGGGAGGTCATTCTCCACACCCTTTAAGTGCATCTACTGACTCGTTATACAGGGTGTGGTCGAATCTCACCCACAAACACCACCTATTGGCTCAGAGACCACACAGGGCATGTCATTATTAAAATGAAAATCTAAAGGTAAGAAGCAACAACTGATCAAGATGGGAAGGAATCCGTGAAAGAACTCTGGAAGTATGAAGAATCAAATGGAAAGCACACCGCCAAAGGGGAACACCAGCTCTCTAGCAATGGACATCAACCAAATTCAGAACACTAAAATGACAGAAGAAGAATTTTGAACATGGATTGTAAGAAAACTCAATGAGATACAAGAACAAATGGATAACCAATACAAAGAAACCACAAAAAAAAAAAAAATTCAGGACTTGGAAGAAAAATTCACTGAAGAAATTGAAATATTAAAGAAAAATCAAACTGAACTTCTGAAAATGAAGAATTTATTCAAGGAATTACAAAACACAGTGGAAAGTCTCAAGAACAGGGTAGATCAAAGAGAAGAAAGAATCTCAGGGACTGAAGATAACACCTTTCAATTAAACAAGTCAGTCACAGAGATAGAGCAGAGAAATAAGAGAAAAGAGCAAAGCCTACAGAAAATGTGGGATTATGTGAAGAGGCCTAATGTGAGAATCATAGGCATCCTTGAGGGTAAAGAGAAAATACACAAGGGTTGGACAAGCTATTTGAAGATATAATAGAGGAAAATTTTCCAGGCCTTGCTAAAAATCTAGATATCCAGGTACAAGCTCAAAGGACTCCTGGGGGATTCAATGCAAACAGGAACACACCATGACACACAGTCATCAGACTGACCAAAATAACCACCAAATAGGCCCTCCTACAAGGTGTAAGTCACTAGAAGCAGGTAACCTACAAAGGAAAACCCATCAGAATAACGTCAGATTTCTCAACTGAGACCTGATAAGCAAGAAGAGACTGGGGCCCCATTCTCCCTCTTCTCAAACAGAATAATGCCCAGCCTGGAATCTTGTACCCCACAAAACCAAGTTTTGTATATGAAGGAGAAATAAAGACTTTCTCAGACAAGCAAAGACTGAGGGAATTCATCAAGACAAGACCTGCCCTTCAGGAAATACTCAAAACAGTATTACACATGGATCAGCAGAATAAACACTCTTGAATGTAAAATCATACAAAAGCTAAAGGTTGAAGGTCAGATACCACAATGGCTCAAGAGAGAAACAAAGCAACAAAGCTCAACTGAACAGGATGAACAGAAATCTACCCCATTTATCAATTCTCTCAATAAATGTGAATGGCTTCTTGAACTACCCACTAAAGAGACGTAGGCTGGGCAAATGAATAAATACACACAAGCCAAGTATCTGCTGTCTTCAGGAAACACATCTAACCCACAAGGCTGCATTCAGACTCAAGGTGAAGGGATGTAAAAAAATATTTCAAGCAAATGGAAGCCAAAAGAAAGCTAGCATGGCAGTTCTGATTTCAGATAACTTAGTCTTCAAATCAACAAAAGTGATGAAAGACAAAGATGGTCACTATATAATGGTGAAGGGTACAATTCAACAAGAAGACGTAACAATTCTAAATATTTATGCACCTAACTCAGGTGCACCCAGATTCATAAAGCAAATCCTACTTGATCTAAGCAAAATGATAAAAAGCAACACCATAATAGCTGGAGACTTCAACACTTCTCTGACAGAACAGGACAGATCCTCCAAACAGAAAATAAACAAAGAAACAATGGACTTAAACAGAACTCTATCAAATGTTTATAGCAGCACAATTCACTATTGTAAA
>CM052442.1:70689217-70743584 GCA_028533085.1 Varecia variegata | reverse complement strand
CTGTCTGGGGAATGGGCACGCTTGAAGTTCTGACTTGGGGGGATGGGAGGGACATGGGCAATATATCTATGCAGAACTTTTGTACCCCCATAATAAGCTGAAATAAAAAAAAATTAAAAAAAAAAAATGATCACAGCCAACTCCCACTCCTCCAAAGCCTGTCATAATTCCACCCATGCTGCGGTGTCCTGCAGGCCAGCGCTTTCTTCCTTGGAAAGGAAAGAGTAAAGGTAGAATTTTGATATTATGACCTAGTTACCTGCCTGGATTAGAGACCCAAGCACTCAATCTTAGTAAATAAATTAGGCACACAGCTATTTTTCAACCAATTTAACAGAATTTTTGAGCTACCAAATGGGTTGTTTTGGTGTTATAAAGACATGGACCTTTATCTTAGCCCTCTCCACCACAAAACAGCTAAAATAGTAATTTATGCATTGTAAAAAAGGAAAAGAAAAGAAAAGAAAAAGGGAAATGAGATAACCGATTACAGATGTTGTCAAGAGTCAGCTTGGCACAGTGGCTCACGCCTGTAATCCCAGCACTTTGGAAGGCCAAGGCAGGAAGATCATTTGAGGCCAGGAGTTGGAGACCGGTCTGAGCAAGAATGAGACCCCATGTCTACAAAAAATAGAAAAATTAGCCGGGTATGGTGGCATGTACCTGTAGTCCCAGCTACTGGGAAGACTGAGGCAGGAGGATCGCTTGAGCCCAGGAGTTTGAGGTTGCAGTGAACTATGATGATGCCATTGCACTCTAGCTGGGGCAACAAAGTGAGACCCTGCCTCGCAAAATAAATAAATAAACAAACAAACAAAACAACGAACCAAAAGTATCAGTAGAACTCTTATCAGTTCTACTAGCTTGTCTATAAAGTTAATTAAAATCAAGTATTTCTATATTTTGGCAAAAACAAATTAGAAAAATAAAAGAGAAAATGAAAATCACTACCCCAAAATATTTAACATGTTATTAGATTTACTCTTAAGAATTTTAAGGGGAGAATTATATTGCTCTTTTCTAATCCTTATTAAAAGTTTAAAGGAAGAAAGTATTTTGAGTCTTATCATTTATGAATATGAAATCTAACTAGCAATTTGTGCCCACAAATATGAAATTAAATTAAATTCTTAGGAGATTTTTCACAGATCTAGACATGCTAATAAAATTCATATAAATGAATTAAAATAGCAAACTTACTTTTGAAAAATAAGGGAGGGGCTTGCCATACCACATAGAAGATTTGTAATGAAGCCACAGTAACTAAACTGGTGTGGTTTGCATGTAGACTGTGTATGTTGGGAAGGGGTGTTGGAGGTGCTGATAACACACCAATGGCACCAAGCATAAAGCCTAAATATATGGTATCTGAGAAAGGTGGCATTACTAATCAGTGGAGGAGAAGAACAACTCAACAAATGTCAGATCCTTAACCTCCCATCATAAAAACAATTTTTCAGATAGACTAAATTGTTTTCTTTTTTTAAAAAAAAAAAAAGTTTCCCAGGAGACCTAAATATAAAAAACAAAACTTAAAAACTGAAAGAGAATATAGGAAAATATCTTGATGAACTCACAATAGGAAAAGATTTCTTAGACAAACCAAAGTTCATACATGAAATGTGTTTAAACTGTTTGCTTTTTATGTAATGAATGCAATTACATTAAAATGTAAAACTTACAAGCCACAGACCAAAGGAACATAATTGCAACAAGAACAGCAAAGAATCATATTCAGCATAATTAAAGAATTTCTAGAAATTGATAACAAAAGGCAACCAGTAGAAAAGTGGGCAGAAATGATGAGAAAAATTCATGAGAAAATCAAAATGGCCAATGACCACAAAAGATGTTCAACCCCACTAATGATCAAAGTAATGCAAAATAAACTTATCTTGGGATACAGAGACACTCAGATTGACAAAACTGAGAGTTGGAATACTTTTATTTGTTACCAAACTACTCATAGAACTATAAATTGACAGAACCTTTTAGGAGATATTGCCAAATTGCTTTCCCAAAATCTGTTTCTAGATCATAGGGTATATGTATTTATACTTCTAGGAACATTCTCTAGAGAATCTCGTGTTTATAAGACATGTACAATGACATTTATCACAGTAAAATACATAATAATGAAAAACAGGAATCCACCTTGATGTCAATAAAAAAAATTGATAAACTGGGCTATAATCCATAATGGGATATTCCTTAGTAGATATGTATATGTTTGTGCATGTGTGCATACACATATATGTATGCTTATATATATATATATATATTTATACACACATAGCTATACATATGCTGTATATATAAGCATGGATATAGTAGTTCTTTAAAACTTAAATGGGAGAAAGAAGATAAGATTAAGCAAGTTCCAGAAGATACCCAGTATGAGAACATTTATGTAAAATTTTTTACAAAAGTCAAGTAGTGTTTAGCCCATATTTTTATAGATTACTGTGTAGATGACCATAAATACAAGCTTCTTCTTTGCAGAAAAAAAAAACCTACTGTGACCAAGAAAACCATCTGGAAAACCATAAAGGAAATGTGTTTAAACTATTTTAAACAAGCTTATGCCGAGATTTTCTTTCACGAAATATATGTTTGCTTATAGAAATACCAAGGCTTCCAGACCAAGCCATAAGTCCCTATTATGTGCCCCAGGAAGTATTATAATCCTGGAACTGATGGTCACCAAAGAAAGCTGTTTGGCTTCAAGTCCTGACAAACTGCCATAAACATCGAGAGCAAACCACTATGTCCCGGTTTCTGGATGTGAGAGTTTGAGAAAGTAGCAGGGAGGAATGGAAACCAATTTCTTTCCCTCTGTGAGACTTTACAGCTGAAAAAGCATTGATGATGAAACAAAACTTCTTCTGGATTTCTGATAGTTCTTTTATTTCTTACAGAGCACTTCAAGTGAGGTAGCTTGCCAGCATATGTGAGTTTAGCTTCCAGGCTGACCCAAGCTGGTATTTTTGCACTTATTCCTTCAACCATAAATGGAGAAAGAGAAAGAGAAAGAGATACTGTCTTGGACAAAGTTGTAGAACTAAGGTAGAGTCAAGCCAGAGCCATACCTAAGTTGATTTTACAACACTTACAGATGTTATTGCCCCTAGCACATCACATCTAAGGAGAAAAGCCCTCCTCCTCAGCACTACTCTTTACCGTGTGACCCCTGCCTTTAGCTCCTCAAAACTAAAAGTTGGCATAAAAGTGGTTGTTTGCTGACTGCAGCCTGGGCAGCAAGTCCTTCCTTGAAGGGAGGAGAGGCAGAGGGTTTTCCCATGTCTACCAATCACAGTGGATAATGCAAACAGCCTCCAGCTGCCAGCTTGTCAGCTGTAGAGAGCTGCCTTGCCCAAGGTCAGGCCCTTCCCCAGAAAGCCACACCTGGGAACTGAGTAAAGAAGAGGTATAAAGGAGGGCATTTCCGTTCTGACTTGTGACAACCCAGAAGTGCAAGCATTGCTCCAGAGCTCCCTGTCAGGTGATCCAAAGCTCTGTTGGGTCTGCATTGCATTTTTCTTTCTTTCTTTGCCCAATTTTGCCTCTTTCCCTTCTCTTTCACAGGAGAGAGGGCACTTCTTGAGACTCAGTTGCCCAATTGTGACTGTACATGGACAGGTTCTACAACCCTAGCCTGAGAAGGGTATGGTGACCATGGGCTCAGTCACCTCAGAAAAAAATGTCTGAAGAGATTAATGTTTTAGGATAGTTATGCCAGACTTAATGCCTTTGATGTGGATATGGTTACCACATTTTCTAGAATCCAGAACATAATGTTATATTGACTTCTTTTTGCTAAATTTTAGATTAATTATTGGGTATCTTTATTTCCCATGATGGTAATGGTAAAAGTATTAACATGGTTTTATTTATTTGTAAATTTTATGACTTTTCACATCACAGCACCTCTTATTTGTTCGGAAATACAGTCCTTCTTAAGTAAAGGGAACCACAAAAATGAGCGTGTGCTCTTGCCTATTTCTGTCTTCTTTCTCTGAAGGTCACTGTAGATACAACTGGAAACTCAGACTGCGACATCTGTATAAACACTGACCAGCGATTTATCTTTTCTCTGGGGGATGGGCGGGAATGAGGGAGAAGGGCTGTTAGACAAACATCACACATTCAACTGAGGCCCCCTAGTGGCTGAGGAAATGTTAGCCAAATTCTTTCCCAGCCCAACTTCTCCCAATTTTAATGTTTGATGGAAATGCTGCTGTCCCCACCCCATACTTCATTCCATGGATCCTTACCATTTGGTTTCATTCCAGTTCCTACCCTTGAAGTACAAATCTTCGGCGTCCTGAAAATTATGTCTTAGACACACTGGGTATTCAGTCTAGTATCATCTCCTCCTGGTACTAGAAACACATAGTGTTCTCTCCGGATTTATTTTCCCAGTTCTAAAGACTTAATAGGTGAGGACAATACATTTGATGATATTTCATAATTACCTTCTGACCAAACCCTTACATCCTTGAAAATGGATTCTTAACTTCTTTGGCTTCTTTTCTATTTAACTTGCATCATTTTGGGCTTCAGTACACTCTATACACTCACTAGAGCATTATAACACAATAATTTTATCTTTGGTGTACTGTTTTGGACTTTAATAGCTAGATTTCTAGTTCAAACAAGAATTCAACAGAACCTGTAGTTCAAGTTGAATGGAGTTTGATTGAACAACCTTAATTCACAATGCAGAAAAAATATTGATTGCTGTAGCATCAAATGGTAACATATTCAACAATGAGACTTTTTGTGCATATGTCTTGTCACCAAAACTTCACCAACTTCTGTTTAAGAGTGAAATTCAAGGGACAAAGTAACTTTTAAGATATTGACCTTTAAGAAACATATCCTATATTTTAAACCAAGCAAAGACATAGCCTAAAACATCTAAAGATTGTATCCTATGAATACTGAGTCACAGCATTGTTAAAGACACATTTAGTGTTAGTGATTTCTGTGTCTTGCAATGGCAGAGAGAGCCATGGAAGGGGCATGAGGCAATATAGACTCCTATGTTCTAAGATACCTCTCAGACTTTGGGCAGGCAGTAGTCAACAGTAAGGACACCCTGACAGTGTTACCATGACAACCCTAGAAACAGGCAGAATGGAAATGGAAGAGATGGTAGACACTGATAAAAGATCAGCTGTCCTGCAAGTCCTGCTTGATCAGTAAACTAGTAACCTCACAACTTTACCAAATTTTCAGCTTAATGGTTACTACAGATGAACATTAGTCACTTATGACCCTTCTAAGTGGCCTTCCACTAGCTAAGAGCAAGACTACAATACTTTAAAGTTTGATACATTTCTTAAAATGAAGGAATAAAGTTTTAACTTGGTGTTATTTAGTTAGAACACATTAAATGTAAGAATACTATAGGTTCTCTGAGAATTTACGTTTTTCTCTTATTGTAAAAACTACCCTACAAGTTTTAAATGCCCTTTCCCACCATTCAAAGCAAGTATCTGAATCCTTATTAGCATATGTATGTGAGTGGTTAGTAGGGACTAAAAAGGGAATTCATTTGCTTTACCCATAATTTGTTAATGAGTCAGAATCATTTTGAGCCTTAGTAGGTGCTCAGGAAGGTGCTCATGCCTCAACTGTAAGTATGTATTCACTCAGCATTCAAACGTCATCAACTCTCAGTACCTACCAAAATCCATCTCAAAACCCCCCAGCCCACTATAGCTCCTGGGGATTTATACATTCCCTAAGCCACCAGTTATGTGTCAAGACAGCACATGGTACAGCTAAGGCACCTTGTGGATCCCAGCATCTAACCTGCAAAGAGTATCTAATGTTTCAGTGAAATTTGGTGCTTTGTGATATTTTTCTACTCTGAGAACCATACAATGATAGACCTGAATGGACGTGAGGTCATCAAGTCTACTTACCCTCTTTACATAAAAGCATCTTTACATGTAGAATGAGTGACTTTCCTTAGATCAAAAGATCATTGCACAGCAAATGTATGCTGGAAATACAGACTCTTGACCCTGAACAGATGGCAAATTCTTTGTCATTTCTGAATCAGATCTTCTGGAATCCTCCAACAAGAAGCACTCTACATTACCTGATGGTTTTTTTAATCCATGACTATATCAACATGCTACAGAGCTGCAAAACAAATTTGCTTTGATTGTATACACTATTTGTGGCACAGAGACTCCTCACCTGCTTTTCCCAGCCTGTAGTGCCAAATTTATGGTGCTTTTAAATTCTGCCTGCTAATCCCTTGCTACTCTGCTTTTCCAAATCAAATTCAGTCAGACTTATCTAGCTCTGTCTGAATGTGTCCCTTGATTGAATGATGTTAGTTCAAGAAAAAACACTCAAATCAATTTAATGCAAATTTCCATTCACAGCCTGGTTGACCCATCAGGATACTGACAATAATAGATTGGAGTACTTAATTCCTAAGGCATGTGACTCATCGAAGGCTTAGTAATCAATTTCCATTGCTGCAACTGCATAATTCGTCTTTGGTGCTCTTAAGCTCTGGAATACCAAGTGCCTGTTCATTTTTTTTTTAAGGTCTACACATTCTTTTCCAAATAGCAAAGCCCTTTCCGTGTCTCTGCAATCATTTCCTTATCTAAATTTCCATATGCCTCCCTGGCAAGGTGTCCCACCTATGAAGGCTTTAGATCGATAAAAATAATTGGCATGTTTGCCTCTAGTTGCAGATGCCTGAAATAGATTACATGCTGCTCTGGCAGACAATGGAAAGATGAAATAGAGGCTGGTCACTGTTTCCACCCACATTAGCAATTAACTCTCTATAGGACAGCCAGTAGGGATTCTTATAGTTTGAACCCCATGTCCCAAAGGTGTACAACCTATTTTATTCTCTGAGCATTGAAGTGAAGGAAGTATACACATATAGGCAACAAGCAGATGTCCTTTCCATTTTATGAAAGGCATGCTATGATTCATCCAGGCTATATCTGCATTTGTCATTTTCTTGTGTCTCTTTTCCTTTGACAAAAGCATCATATTGAGATCAGAGAATGCCCTGGGAGTTCTCTCTGGCAACCAGGTAAGGTTTTGCCTCAATTCTTGAATCTATAGGCAAGAAAATGTGTAAGAAGTTAGGTCAAATATATTTGTAGAAGAGAATCAATCATTGGACTTTTTTCTACAGGAGCCAAGTCCTTGCCCATAACTTTGCTTCTTCTGAGGGAAGAAACTAAATCAGCCATGTGTGATCTATGCAATGGTGTTCCTCAGATGCAGAAGACTGTATGACCTGCCAAGTCGTCTGTGGGAGATGCAGTGGACATTTCATTCAGGGTGATGTTCCTTTCAAAGTAAACAGCAAAAGTATTAAATGAGCTGATTATGCCTCTGAAAACATAATATTTATTTCATACTCTTGGCTCTATATACTCTAATGTAAATCCTTTCATTTTATAGTTGAGGAAACTAATACCTAAAGGAAGAATTCGAATAAGACTAGGATGTTAACCAATCTCTAAGCTTATTCTCTGTTCTGAGTCAGTAGGGAGAATGTGAGAATGTTGAAGAAAGTATTATACTTGTAGAAGTATAATGAATAAAAGTAATTCTTGACTTTGGTAGATGCCATTAGCAGAAAACATTCTTTCAGTAACCCAGTGTTAACTTAAATTTATGTGTGTAAATATAGATGTGCATAAATTATATATGTTAAATGTATGTATGATGTATATAATATTCTAAGAATTTAGATAGGAAAAAATTCCTTCCTCATAAAGTTTACAATATAAGTACAAACTTAAGGAGATTTTTGTGCTATGTACTTGGTATTTGGTGATAAACAAAGCAGTGTCCTAGACCAGTGGTCCCCAACCTTTTTGGCACCCGGGATCAGTTTCATGGAAGACAATTTTTCCACAGACAGTACAGGGAGGGAGGGATAGTTTTGGTATGATTCAAGCACATTACATTTATTGTGCAAACCTCTCTGCTAATGATAATTGGTATTTGCAGCCACTCCCCAGCTCTAGCATCACCACCTCAGCTCCACCTCAGATCATCAGACATTAGATTCTCAGAGGGAGCACGCAACCTAGATCCCTCATGCACAGTTTACAGCAGGGTTTGAACTCCTATGAGAATCTTACGCCACCGCTGATCTGACAGGAGACAGAGCTGATGTGGTGATGCAAGCAATGGGGAGAGGCTGTAAATACAGATGAAGCTTCACTGGCTTGCCCACCACTCACCTCCTGTTGTGTGGCCTGCTCATAACAGGCCACAGACTGTACTGGTCTGTGGCGTAGGGGCTGGGGATCACAGTTCTATACAATATAGTAATTTAGCAAACACTGAAATGAAGATTTCTTTTGCAACTACAAAACCAAAGCAAATTTACAAACTGATTTTAAAACCTAAATAATAAAATGCTAGTTAATAACCGTAATTTAATGTAAATTTTTGGCTAAAAGAATAGTTCTATTATTAACCACATTAACATTTTTCACTTTCTTTCTTGGTTCTTTGGAATTGAGCATGATGGACCATTATTTGTCATTTTAAGGAAAAACAACTAATAATAAGTTTATTTTAGTACTAGATATGTAGTATATTGTAAATTCAGTGCTTTGAAACATCATGAATTTGTACATATTAAGTATGGGATTGAGCCAACACATCTGTTTGAAGGAGTGTGGTAATGACTATAATATAAACAGCTTCATTCTTTTGGTTTTGTGCATCAAAATTGATGTTCCATCCTGAAGATGTTAGTCTTTAATCTTAGTAAGAAAAAAGTGCACATAGTCAAACTACTTTTAAGTGACTTGAAATCACTTAAAAGCCTATAAAGTACAGAAAACCCAGACAAAGTTACGTCACTAAACAACAGGGACAATAAGACCCTAAAATTTTCCAGAGGGGAAAATAAGTCACAACAACAAAAAAAAACAAAAAAAAAAGGAAAATGAGAATCAGAATGAGTTAGGAATTCTCAACATCAACATTAGATGTCTGAAGGCAATAGAACAATGCCTTCAAAATTCTGACAAAAAAAAAAAAATGTTGTTTTACCCTCACATTTCATTGGTCATTTATATAGGAAGAGAAATCCAGGTTGAAAAAGACATTTTCAAACCTGGAACTAAAATATATCTCTCATGCACCTTTCCTCAGATGTTACTGGAGGATGATGCATTCCATCAAACCAAGGTTATAAACAATGATGACAATAACAACAATAAGATATATGATCCAGGAACGAGGAGCTTGAAAATTATAGAGCAGAGAAAGAAAGTCCCAGATGAGTAATAAGTCATGCCCACAGAATAATCAATCCTGACGGTGCTGAATACTAAAAGGCTTGCAAGGAGGAAGTTATCTAGGAAATAAAAGGCACAATAGATATGAATTTTGGCATTTGGAAAAATCAGTTGGTATGTGCCAGCTCACTTGACTTTTTAGAAAATAAATACTTAGAAAACTAAACATTGAACAAGAAGAGAATCTTAATTATAGTATACTACCTGGCTCAGCAAAGAGCAATATTTTTATAGTCATATTGTAAATGCTAGTTTGATTTGACAAAAAAAATTATGATAATTATGGAAGTAGGTAAATTAAAGCCAAGGTTGGACTAAATCGTCAACATCTGCAATTGAATGTAATATTCCAGCTGATAAATCAATAAATAGAAGCAAACTC
Source organism: Varecia variegata (assembly GCA_028533085.1). Lineage (NCBI taxonomy): Eukaryota > Metazoa > Chordata > Mammalia > Primates > Lemuridae > Varecia > Varecia variegata. The sequence continues at coordinate 70,733,885 of CM052442.1, read as the reverse complement.
ATGTTATTTATTTGTACAGAGGTAAATTCCAGATACAAAAGCTAAGAGTTGTTCCCTCTAGAGAGGACCAGTAGAGTGGGAGAGATAAAGTAGAATAAGAGATCATTATTTTTTCTTAAGTCTTTTAGCACTATTTGACTTTTTTAATCCATGAATGCATTACTTTAATGCTTTGTTAATTAATTTTAATTGAAGACATTCTGATTGAAAGGATCCCCCGAGTTGAGTAGGATGAATAAAATATGACTCTATCATCCTTAGATTTCTAAATCATACCAACTTTCAGAAAGAAATTTCTTCATAAGTAATAATCCTACTTAGTATCAGACTTTTTCAGCAACAACATTTATTCATTGTGTTTTGTTTTGTTGTTGTCTTTGTATTCAGTGTGTCCAAGTTCCGAATGGAATTTTTCGACTGACAGTTTCACATGTGAGTGGTAGTTGGTTGTGTGTAAATTTAAAAGTTGAGGTCCAAGATGGCATACCCAATGAGGTACTTTATGAATTGTCCTTTCATTAAACTCTCCTCAAAGTATGAATGGCAAACAGGGAAAAAAGGGAGGGTAGATGTGCAATAATCTGTGGGTCTAGCAACAGAGGAAGACGTTCCACCCCCAGGCATGAAAGATCATAAAAGAACGGAATAGTTATGAGAATCCAGAAAACTTAGGCAGAAGGAAATTAATAGGATATATTAAACCTTAACACTTGGAAAATTCTCCTTTAAGCAGCAATGTTTCAATAATCTAGTTTTGTCTACTTCTGTAAGAATCCATTCATATTAATTGGCTTTAAAAGAACATTTACATAATATGATAAATGCCATTCATTATCTGTGGGTTAAATCTATAAACCAAAGCATGGAAGACTTAGTTATGATTTATTTTTAAATCAAGCTTTGACATTTACAATCTTTTTTATAACTATAATTAACAGATTTCATAGAAGAGGTAAGAGGTTGGGTAAATTTAGTGAATTCTTCATCTTTTCCAGCAGAGAGAATAAATTCCTGTCTAAATACTCATTCCTTTATTTCTTGATTTATCAGTTTTAAAGTTTTGATGCAAACCATAGAATTAGTATTAAGTTATTGCTTCTTAGTGGTAGAACTGGAGCTGGGGAAGACTTGAAATTCATAGTTTTGTATCTTTCTATGTTATTTGAATAATAAACCAATGTATACACATGGTAAAAATAGTCAATATGGAGACCAGTGAGGATAACATTGCAGTTTTCCAGGAGAGAGATATAGAAGGCACAGGAGTACTATAGACCAAGCCAGGCACAGGCAGTTTCATTTGTTTGATGTCTCCAAACACTGCTAGGATTTTTTCTTAAGTTCTCCCAGTATCCTTGTCATCATTCCAAAGGCCTCAGGGAGCAGGAGCAGAAGGAAGACAGAACCCTGGATTTATCATTGTTTTAACCTGAAATGACCAACTAATTCAATAACTTGTTTGAGTTTGAAGTGTTTAGAATATTTGATAACTCATACCTAATGGGGACTCAATAAGTTCAGTTTTATATATGTGTGTATATACATGTATATTTATATATATGTATGTATAAAAGATTGCATGTTTTCATATTTGTTGTAGCCTATGAAATCCTTACCTGTTACCCTGTTACACTTAGAAAAGGTGACTCAACACAGGGTAGATGAATCAGAATGAATGGATGGAGGAACCAAGTGAACAATGCAAAGGGCCAGGAAGAAAACATAGATGACTGACCTTCACATGGAAGCAATACAGTATGATAATGCACCAGACTAGTGCAAACCTGGTAAGCATGAGTTTATTATCCCTTCTTATCATATAAGCCCCCAAAAGCTTGTGAAGCCAGCAGAAGGAGTACCCTTCTCATTTTAATGATGTATATATAAGTTTCTTTATACATACTTCATGAAAGCAAGGCCCCCTGAGAAGTAAAAATATAACAGATGCACAATTTAGGCAAAGTTCGACTGCTGTCTACTCACACACAAACATGGTAAAAAGCACTGGATTCAAGTTCTAGAAGTATTGTGTTAGCCATGGAAAACAAATTGTGGCCTGAGTATGCTAATGCCTATCAGCTACTATACTACCTAGAAATGCTTCCTGCTGCAAAAAAAAAAAAAAAAAAAAGAAAGAAAGAAAAAAAATTCAATGTATAGGTTACTTTAAAAATGGAATTTTGTCCCACACAATAAGAATTCTCAAGCTAAGCTCAACACTGATGTCCCATTGACAACATTGATGGGCCCAGGCTTTTTATTCATTCATCATTAAAATGTTGGATTTTGTCCACAAGCTTTTGAATTTGTCATAGCAAGATGGCCTCCAGGCATCTCATCTGAGTTCCAGATAGAAGAAGGGGAAGGAGAAAAAAGACCTATTGCTCCTAAGGCTTTGCTGAGAATGGCTGCTCTTTCTGAATGAAAAGGATAGTGTTCTCCTATAACTAACGCATTTGCCAAAACTGAGTCGCTTTCCCTGTCCTCCTTTTGCACACTCATGTCAATCTAAGGAAATAGATCCATGAGTGGTTTAGGCAAATCATGATTTATCAGCAGAGGCAAGAGCCTAACCTCCTTGAGATCACAGGTGGAACCCTATCTGCTCCCTGAAAACTAGGAGTTCTTTAGGAGGCAAAAAGACATAGGTAGGGAAGCAATATATCTTCTATACCTCCCTCCTCTACCTAAGGGTTGATGAGTGAATATCTCATATTCTAGTAAAGTGAATTAAATGTATTTGTAGGATCTTCCCCATTCAGTTTTATTTTACAATTAAGGACCCCAGAATGAATCTCTAATGGTAATTTGTCTTAATTTATTTATTGAAACAGAGGAACATTTGAGAAGGGCAACAGTGTAGCTGACAGCTGAGGGTGATGTGGGTCTCTGGAGTGAGCTGAGAGGGTCTGAGGCAGAAAATTACAGGAAGGAGAGTTAGTAGAGTCAATATAGGTGAATTCTAGAGAAATTTCTTTCCTTCTTCCTGAAAGGGAGTAGGCAGCTATTACACCCTATCAATATTGGTTTATAACCCCTACAGGAAGGAAGGATATCAGTTACATAATGCAAAGCACTAGAAACTAGTATTGTTTCAGCAAAGTCACACAATATTTAAAAAGAAAAGGCAAATATGGCTATTGATAGAAGTGTCCAGTATATCTACAGCTAGACTAATAGCATTTTGCTGACAGTGAATATCTTTCAAAATCTAATAGCCACCTGCTATAACTTTATATGTGAAGTCAGTGAGATTCAGGATTTGAATTGTGAGCTTTCAGAAACCCCATATGTAATATTTTTCATCACATTAAGTTATATGCAGAGAGATATAGGGGTTTTTATAATGCTTGGTAAGTGCAGTCTTGCTTTTTGATGGAGTTTCAACAATAGAACTAGTTTATTACACCCTCGAGCTACATCCCTATCTGATACGGTACAGTAATGAGATTTTTAATACTTATTAACCTCATGAATTTTGAAAACTGATAAAATTGAAGGAAGGAACATCTATTGCATCACTGAGACTTATTGAATGACTCTGTCTAATATGTTAAGAATATTACTGTTACCTCCTTTGGAAAGCTTAAAGAATAATTTTGAGCTATTCCTCTTGATTTTCTTTTTGACACAAATCCTTCTGAACATAAAGTGTCATTCTTTGCATCCAACTTGGATACAAGTCTTGAAACGAAGCCTTAAGTTCTTTAAGTTAGAAATAAACCTTCCTTTCTCAATGACTAACAAATTCTTAGTTGGTGCCAAAACAATGTTTAAAAAAAGTATTTTGTATAAAATGTTAACTTGATCTCCTCCCTCTGTGTTTCAATTAAAAATTTTACAATGAAAGAAATAAGATTAAATAACATTCAACATTTAAGTACTTCAGATGTGCCAAGCACAGTGATAAGTGATTTGCATAAACAACATGTTCACAACCCTAAGATGCAGATATTTTAAACTCCTAAGCCTCAGTTTCAGTATCTGTAAAATGGAGATATTTAATTTTACCAATATCCTGTGGCACCAGATCATAAGTGACAGAGCCAAGAATGTGTCCCTTCTTCGAAGGCTCAGCCTTCTCGACCTCACCAATCACTTTGTGCTCATGCCATAGAGAGAAGACCCCTCATGTCACCTGTTTATTTCTATACACTTAGAAAGGGAACTTTGCTTCTTAGATTTCACAGTGTGGGCCAGGAAACCAGAAAATGGATAAGCAACAGGAATAGGTATAAATTAATCTGGCTTGGGGTAACCAAGAAAGGATTTACTGAGTGGACCACACTCAAAGAGCCTTAAAAATGAGTATTTAAGTACAAGTTTGTCTGAAACATTCTCCACACTACCTACACTAATGTAAGCCTGACTGTGTGAGCTGTCTATACTCTTTGTTCTAACTAGTCTGAATTATCTAAAGCAGAGCTATCCTGTAGAGCTTTCTGTGATAATGGGAATGTTCTATATCTGTGCTATTTAATATGGTATCCACTAGCCAGATGTGGATATCGAGCACTGGAAATGCAGCTACTGTGACTGAGGAACTTTTTACTTTACTTTTAATTATTTTAAATGTAAATAGCCATATGTGGCTAGTGGTCCCCACTTTGGGCAGCACATATCTAGAGTTTTTCAAATAGAGCCTGTTTGTATACCTTATACCTTTAAACTAGAGGTGGGATAGATAGAGGGATGCTTGGATGGAAGGTAATATGGGTATAAAGGGAAATGAAAATTTATGTGCTCACTAATGATTCAGAATTTTTACCCTGAAGGAAATAATGGCTAGTGAAGAATATTTAACATTATTCCTTTTGATTCCTATAGAAACCTTCTAATTACTATATGTGTGGCTAGAGAGACGGAAAGACAGATGATATACACACAGAGCTTGGTTTAAGCAAGATGTTGAGCAGATGTTTCATTTCTTCAATTGTTTTTATCAGAAGAGAGCATTTCTTTACATATCTTGCCAAGTGCTAAAGAGAAAATTATTCCAACCCTTGTTAAAACAATACTATTGCAACAGGGGTGTCAAGACCATTACAGTGGAAGGAAGAAATTGAGCTCCACTCTGAATACAGTAAAGACAGCTGGGGATTTATAGCCAAGGAGCTGGGCTGGGATGAGGGGCACAGTGGATAGAAAATTACTAAGAGGAGGTGTCAAAGGTAGGGAGATTTTTGCTAAACCAACTCAACAAGATTCTTGCTGAAGGCAGGCCAGAGTGACAACTTATCAAGTGGGGGATGATGAGGGATGAGGAATTTGATCAGATGTGGAGGGTGATCAGATATCAGGGGTGGGGAGATTCTTGCAAAACTGACTTTGCAGGATTCTTGCTACAGCTGGGCTGGGCAGGCTGGAGACAGGAGGCGGCCACGGCGGAGGCCTAGTCAAGAAGAGGACGCAGAGAGCCTGACTAAAGTTTGGTCAAGCGGAGAGTCTTTGTCACAGGAAAAAAACACACAAGACGACTAATGCCATGACCCTTTCTGGAGAAGTAGCTGGCAGGTAAATGCAGAGCTCTCAGAGATGCGCAATTTCCATAAATAATATGAATCATGATGTAATCTGAAATTCCCTTCCTCCACTCATTCCTCTCAGCTGTCCCCAGAAGAACCAATAGGCCTAACATTTACTTAAGAAGGAGCATCCCAGAGAAGGGTCTTCAGGAAAAATATAAAAGGGTGGCATGTGTGTTGTGCCCTCAGCCCTGAGGACCAGAATTCTTGTCTGCTGCCAGAGCGCTCGCCCTCCTCACCCTTCTGTACCACAATTCTTCTATTCTTTTCTGGTCTCAATAGGTTGCTTTGCCCCTGACTTGTAAATTTGAGATGTAACTTCTTTTCAAAAGGAATTAAGGGTCCTCAGAGTGAGCAAGCAGAGGGTTGACGGGACCATCACACAGACAGGCCCATCACACACCTGGTCCGGGGTCAGGTTCATGCTTGCTCCCACAGGGACTCAACCAGGTGAGCACTATAGCTCTTCTAGCTGCCTGGGAGCTCTTATCTCCTTGTCCTGCTGGTTTGCTTGGGGCTTGTCTTCCTGCAGCATCCTACTCCTCCCGCAGTGACTGCCAGTTTGCTTACCTTTGTGTCACTAGGGCACCTAGCACATAATACTAATGAAAAATGCCATGAGTAGTGAAAAGCTTATTTTTATAAAAAGTTGAAAGAAAGGAGCCGTGACTCTCCACCCCTCTCATGCAGCTTCGGCATGCCTGCATTTTAAGGTTGTCTTGTGCACGGGAGCACTGAGTGATGACCACTGGAGACCCACCCTGTCTTGCCTCAGCCTCTGAGCAAACCTCCCATTTCTGACTCCTCCTCCATTACCAGCTCAGCAACTGTCAGCTACAGAATTGACTGCCTATCCCAGCTGCTTCACCACCTCTAATATTAAGTTCCTAAAAACTTCCTGGCCACTAGCACTGGCTCATTTTAAAAGAAGGAGACAAGCTACTTTTGTTTTATATTCCCCTGTAGAATCAGCTTAGTGTACAAGGTTAGAGATCAATGGATGGAATATTCATTGTCTATAGCAGATATTCATAAACATAAACTCTCATAGGATACATGGGCTTTTCGGAAAGCTGTTTAGAATACTTTGTGGTAACTTGTTTACACTGAAGCCAAACTGGTGAGGATAAATGAAATATTTGAGGCTACATTAAAACCTAAAATCTTTAGAGGGTGATACGTAAACTTACAGTGGATATAAAATGAGTTTGGTTTAATTGTGAATAATGGCTTGGTAGTATTGTAATTTGGGGTAGGGGAGGAAAAGGCTGTAGTTTAGAACCAGACCTATAATGAAATATCTATGTCTCCCTGTTTTGCTCAAACATTAAAACAGGCGGTCAGAAAAAAAATGCAGAAGCTTTGAGCGAGATAATGGGATTTCTCTTAATTTGATTTGCTATGGAGAATGCTGGCCTATTTAATACATCCATGTGGAGTTGCTGTTTATATTTTGGTTTCTAATTAGCATAGTCATTCTGAAGCCTCTAGCTGACTTCCCCTTCCATATAAATCTAATTTGGCCTTGAGGAGGGTTATTAGAGCAGCACAAGGAGCACAAACAAAGGGAAATGTCTGCCAGACAGCAGGCGGGCTTAATGCACGTGGGGCTAGCGCGGAGGCCAGCAGCCAGACGGGCGATGCCGCCATAGCAGGAGGGGAGCGGCCGGACATCACATCAATCACCGTCGCCCGCCTGCCCGACCAAGCCTGCTCTACCCCAGCCGGTGCTGCCTGGCCAAGGCAATTTCATAATAAAAAAGGGATGATATTGAGGGATGTGAAAGCTATAAAGAAAAGATTTAAAATTGATTTTGAAAGTTTCTAAACTAGGCCATTGAATGGATGGTCTGTACTGAGGTAAATGCTTAGTCTCCCTCCTAAAACTCCTTGTAAAGAGTGACATTTCAATTTTCCCTGGCTTTGGGGAGCTTGATTTTTTAACAGCTCTACAACTCAGCCTTTGAGAAGCCACTTCTAGCAGTGATAATAAAGTATACTGAGTGGGGATATGGACAACATTGATAAAGAGGCACTAATCCTTATTCTCTGTGAAAAATAGTCTGAAGGCAGATTCTATCCCAAAGGGGAAGAAAGGAGAATGCTAAACATGACTAGCAGTGACCTATTTTTCACCAAGCAATTGGAGCTCAAGTACATTTTGACTAAAGTGTTGTTCATGGAGAAGGGCAAAGGACTTAAACTCTTTATAAAGGGCATTGAAGGACAAACTCAGAGTTTGGTGATGACGCTAAGGAAGAGAGATAACGAGGTTATTTGGAGAAAATTTAGGAGGCGTCTACTGACATTGATCTGGCAGGTCCTCTGTAGGATCTACATTTGTAATTGATGATTTGTCTTAACTGGTTTCCACAACCTTTGTAAAGTTGGTAGAAGTAGGTTTTAAGGGCTCAGAGAGCCTTGTTCATAAAGGTCTACAGGAGTTCTGATGAACATAACTTATTGCAAAACTTTCCCCACTGTGAGGAGCAGAATGTTAACGATCTGAATCTGTTCTTCAGCCAGAACAGTGAGAATTACAGCTCCCCCTAGAACACATTGAAAAGTCTCTAAAATTAAACTTTAAAAAATGCACTCCTGTCACATTTTGTATATTCTATTTAAACACATGCCCATCAACAATTCATTGTATACTGACAGTGGTAAGAGTTGCAGACACATGAGCTTCACATATCTTTGAGAAAAGGAAAATTTCAGAAAGATACATAGATTTTAAAAATTAAAAGAAACTTTGCAACTTATGGGAATTTTTTTTTGAAGTCATGAGGGCAGAGAGAAGATGTTGAAGAAGAGAGAGATGGAAGCATCCTTTCTAGACATTTCTAAGTGGAGGTGGACACAGATTTCTGATGGAAAAGGTGAGAATCATATCCAAGACCTTTGTCCAAGAAAAGAGTGGAAATATGAAGAACTCTGCTGAGAGTTCAAAACTCTCTTCCAGTTTTGACGTGTGTACTCTTTCTAGCCTGCCCTGCTTCAGAAGGACTTTGCTTCAATGCCACAGTCCAGCTGCCCACTGCTCTTGGCATCTGTTTCTTCATCTGTCAAAACCTGATGGAGCGACTCTCTCTAGGGGAGGATGGCTGTCTTCCGGGGATTTCTCTTTTCCACTTAATCTCTGTTACAAGTTACGGCGTCTCGGGGTCAGTCCTAGGCTCTCATCTGTTTGCTTCTCACACATTACCTTAGGAGATCTCTCAGTAAGTTCAAATACCATCTACAGGCCACATACTAAGCTTTGAGATGCCAGTAAATAGACGAGCCAAATGTCAGTGAGGTGGTTAGATAAATAGGTCTGACTGTCAGAAGAGGTCTTTAGACCTAAAGACAATACATCTAGAATGGAAGTCATAATCTGCTCTGCCGCCAGCCCTAGTGTCAATACTGTAAACCTGCTCCTCTAGATTCCCAGGCTCAGCAGGGGACAGCAGCAGCTAGCCTTGCTACATCAGGAACATCCACCCTTGCTCTCTCGGAGGAAGTCTGGACGGTTTCCCCAAACACCTGGGACCTTGTTTACAAACACTTCATAGCCACCACCTCCGCCCCACCTCACCAACCCAGGCTACATCACCTCCCACCTGGCCCACTGCATGGGCTCCCAAATTGCCATTTCCCAACCCATTTCCACATACACAGTGGCCTTTGTAGTATGTACGTGGATCATCACTCCCCTGTTTTAAAACGTTCAGTGACTACCTACTTCTCCTAGGAATGTGGGCCTTTATCCTACTTTGCCCTTGATAGATCACCCGATTTTGTCCTGCCTACCTCCCCCCCTTTCCCTGTGCCATGGTCCCTTGGCTGGGTGCCTTCACAGTGGCCTTGTTCAACTCCTCCAACAAGCGAAGTTCTTTTCCACATTGTGCAGTTGTTTCTGCCTATAAGGATCTTCCCAATCACCTCCATCCTTCCCCCTTTTATTAATCCAACAATTAGTTCCCAACATGTAGTAGTTGCTCAGTAAAGCTCTGTGTTAGGGGTTTTTAATAAACAAAAGTCCTTTCTCTCATGGCACTTACAATAACAAAGTAAATGAAAGCTTTATTAGATGGTGATAAGTTCTATAGAATATAATAAGACAGGATGAGAGAGGAAACGCATGACCAAGGGAAAGGAGGGTGTCGTTTTGTTACACTGGGTGATCAGGGAAGACCTAGCTAAGAAGGTCACATCTGACAGAGATGTGAAGAGCATGACAGTGGGCCAATCAGTCCTCTTGGTAAGAGCATTCCAGACAGATGGCCCAGCAAGTATAAAGATTCTCAGTGAACACACAGCTCAACAAAGAGGCCCCCGTGGCTGGAGCAGTGAGAGAGGCAGAGTGCAGTAGGAGACAAGGTCAGGAAGTAGTTTACTGGCCAAGTCGGGGAACACCAGTGGCTGCAGGACTCTGAAAGTACAGCTCTCTTGCCTCAAGTTAGGGCAAACGTTGGGGAATAACTTATATTCTAGTTACGGACTAAACAGAGCCCTTCACAGGGGTGAGGGAGTAAACTCCAGGCACTTGTGGCTTTCTGTGCCTGCATTCTGAGCACCAGCAAATGGCTGTTCCCTGAATGAGACTTGCAGGCACAGCAACAGCACATCGAAGTCAGCCGAGGGCTTGCAGAAACAGCAAAGTGAATTCAGTGGGACCCGGGTGAAGCACTAACAGCTTGCACAACAGACGGCTTTCTCGCTTTCTGGTGTGACAAGATATTTCCCATTTAAAGAATACAAGGATCCTGGGATAAATAGCTGATCCACTTCTTAGGTAGGAATCTAGGCTTATCTTGGGGTATAAAGATGGATCTGAAATATTTAGACGCCATAGTCTAGGCAATGGAGATGCTTATTACTACTGGGTTGCCAATGTCTAGTGTTTTTCAGTTAAAAAATTGAAAGAGCTGGGAAGCAAATTTTTTTTTCACTACAGATGCAAGAAAAAATTGTCCTTGCACTTTCTGATTGTGGCAGCCAAGGTTGAATAGAGGAATCCAGGGGAGAAATATTTTTTTTAAGAGACAATAAATCCTATTTTCCGTATTTCCAATTCAAGTACTAGGTGAGCCACACCACCACCTCCAAAATGACAGAGCACGTCTAGTCCTCATTCCCATACCAAAGTCCGCCCATCCCCCTCAGTGGAACTGCTTCCTTACTGCCTCTCTTTTCTAGACCCTCAAACAAAAAAGAGCCAAATACCCAACCTTTCCCCACAAGCCAATATGACTAAATTGTGTCTCAAAGGTCTGGGCCCCCATAGGGGGAAAGGCCTTCCATGACTCAAAGCTGATTCATCCTCCCAAAGGTGCCGGAGATGACCCTGGCCTGCTGTCATGATCTTAAGGTGAAATATTCACAGGTGGATCAGGACCTCAAAGATTATGACCTCTCCTTGGCCAAGAGAAAATAATTAATATTTAGCGTTGGACTTAAATGCACAGCAGTCACAAAATCTGAGTCAAGGGGAAAAAGACTAATTAAATCATTCATTCTAGTTTCCCCTGGAGTTTCCCTCTTACGAGAAGAGCCATACATTGTCTCGTGGATGTGTGCCACCATACAATTTCATTCAGTAAAGGTGGGCTTGGGGCTGAAAGGATCTCAACTTGCTTTCTAATCACAGTCAGTATGAAGCCAGATTTTCTTCCTGCCTCAGTGTTGGTTGACACCTAGGGACTAGCACAGGTAGGGCCATGGAGCTGTAAATAAACTTTGAAAGTTGAAGGAGAAAAGAGTTTCCTACAAGAAGCATTTGATCATGAATAAGATTGTCCTGAGAAATATGGCAGTTCCCTTCCAAAGAGATGTAGCAGACTGTTTCCCTTGCCAGTCTAAGGGGACCCAGATCCACAGTGGAAGAAAAACTGTTCCACACTCCTGCCAACTTCCCTGGAATTAGTAGATGCACTCTGAGCAAGCTTGTACCTTGGAAAAGATCACAATTTTGAAGGAAATTTTAAGAGGGCTTCCAGGCCTCTAAACTGAACTCAGACATTATATGTCACCTTAGTCTGCTTCTGAGAGAATCTGACCTGCAACAAACATTAGCATGCAGCAGGCTTATTACAGAGTGCTCTTGGGATCCATGCCTATGGGAAGGAAGGGACAGGGTTGGGCACAGGTAGAAGTTGACCATTGATGCCATCACAATGAAGCCTTGGCCAAAACTGTGGGGCTTTCTGAACCTGGGATGGTATTTCAAAGCTTTTCTGAATTGGACAGAGAGGTCCAGGCCTTTATACCCCCCATGGTCAATGATTGTATACGGGAAACCTCAAGAAGAGGGGATGACCTTCAATAAGGAGCCCCTCTTCAGTTGAGACAACACTGACAGGGGCTGACAGCTGAGGACAGTCTCCCCACAACACTCCCAGCATCTGGGGTAATAAGTCTTTTGCTCCTGTGGGAGGATTTGGATGGTACATCACATCATCCGCCACCTACACTTTACTAGCTAGTCTCAAATCCATAGCTGGTCTCCAAGGCAAATAGCTCCTGCCCTATGGGAATAACTTGGGCAAGTGATGTAAACAAGCTAGATTAGTCAATTCAAAAAAAATTAGATTTACATGGTTGATTTGGGGAGCATCCTAAGTCCCACATCACCCCTCACCCTTTCAGCCTGAATCCCAACCTAACAAATCCTTCCCCTAAATATGTGAATGTAAATTTTCTGGATGACCAGACAGAACAATTATCATTCTCATTTAGCTGACATCTGCTATGCCCTGCTTCCATCACCTCTCATTCTGCTCTTTTTCCTTTCCTTAGATCCCCCTCTAGGACCTTCTCCCCATGTGAAGAAACTCAGTAAACCTGGAAAACTTACAGGGAGTAAATGTAACTCTCAAGGTAGTCTCAAGGAGATTCCTGTTACCCTGACCTACTCCCTAGCAAAGGTTCAACATTGAGAAGTAAGCAGAATCAGGGTGGGTGGGAAGAACACTAAATTCTATTGAATTTTATTAGTCAGATAAAGATTGATGAGACTTGTGGAATAAATGGGAGATATTCTCAACATGTTCTCCAAACCTCCCTGCCACCATCGGATCCACTATTGCAGAGCTTGCCCTCATGTCCTCCTGGGTCCATGGTACTCTGCAGTGATAATTTGTTTACATCCTAAGAGGATGGTTTCCAGAATCTGCCTAAGTAATCAGATATGGCACTCCAGCAGTGTCAGATGGAAAAGTAGACTAGGTACTTATTTTTCAAACATTAATTAGGTGCCCTTAAGGGATCACAAGGAGAAAAGAAACATCCAAGTGTAGAAGAACAAGGGTCAAAACTTTCAGAGCATTTTTTGAGCTTTATTAAGGTTTAATTGAAGAATAAAAATTATATATATTTAGGGTGTACAACATGTTTTTGTATATGTGTTACACATTGTGCAACAATTAAATCAAGCTAATTAACATATGCATCACCTCACACACTCATCACTTTTTGTGATGAGAATATTAAAAATCTATTCTCTTAACAATTTTCAAGTATTATTGCATTATTATTAATTATAGTCACCATACTGTACAATAGACCTCCAGGACTTACTTTTCCTGTCTAACTGAAACTTTATATCCTTTGTCCAACATTTCTTTGTTTCTCTCGCCCCATCTCCAGCCCTGGTATTCATCATTCTACAAATTCAGCTTTTTTTGATTCTGAATATATAAGTGGTATCATGTAGTGTTTATCTTTCTCTGTCTGGTGTGATTTCACTTAGAGTAATGTCCTCCAGGTTCATTCATATTGTTGCAAATGACAGGATTTCCTTCTTTTTTAAGGTTGAATAGTATTCTATTGTGCATGAATAAAAATGTATACATACACACTTATATACACACATAATGTATATGTATATTATGTATATATATTATATATACCCACATATATATGTATGTATATGTAATATATATATATTAAACTAAATTTTACCTGGCCCAAGGATGCCTTTATACACAAATCCTTGTGTATCAAACTGCAACCTAACTTACTACGTAAACTAACTGAAAGCTTAACGTAGGAATATACTCTTATAACAAATAGCTCAGTGTCAGTCAATTACAGCAGTTAAGCTTCAGTCAATCTCAGTTGGCCAACTGATTTAAATAGGGCAAAATGCCAAGCTGTAACCAATTAAGCTGTCTCCATAGTTCACTTCCTTTTCTTTCCATAAATGCGACTTAATCATGTGGCAGGCCGTTGTTAGAACGTATTCTGGTTCTGAGTGTTGCCTGACTCACTAATTGTTCTTTGTGCAATTAAAGTATGTTAAATTTAACTTGCCTAAGGTTTTTCCTTTTAACAGATCAGCAACCCAGATGGAACCCAAAATATAACTCCAGCGACCAAGTTAAGGTACCCACCAGGGCCCACTGCGTCCACTGAGCTCGCAGAAACTGGAGGTCAGGGGTGGGTTTTATCTCAGATTCCAAACTCCACTAATTTGTGTTTTGAGCTCTCTGAGTTTATTTGAAGTAATTTTTTTGTTACATTACTGGACGGGGTCCAGGATTAGATCAGATCCAATAATATTTTATACAGTTAAGAGGTCTCAGGTAGGTGTTTTTGATAATGGGTTTGCCATAATCCAAAGAATCTGGGACTCTACCTTCCAGGACTCCAGCTAATTTTATGTATAAAAATTATGATCCCAGAACCTGTGTTTTTTTAATGGGTTAACTTTACTAAGAACTTAGAATTATAGTGGCCACAGTAGGGAAGTTTTAAGTTGTATAAAATTGCTTACTTGTGGGTGCATTAGAAAAGCAAGTATCAGAAACCCCACAAGAACAATGGTAGGCCTTTTTAATTTGTGTGCAGAGGCATCTAAAAGATTAAATGAATCAAAAATCGCCTCCCTAAAATATTTCTTACAGAAAGCAAAAGAAAAGCTTAAGCAAAAAACTGAGAACATGGCAAAAGAGGACTGTACCCTGACTGAATTAACCCCAGCTTCTCCTCTCTATCCATCTTTAGGTCAATACCCTGAGTCCACTAACCGTTTTGCTCAATTACCTTTTTATAATACCTTGAGAATAATGGAAAAGGAAAGTTACACAAATGTTTTACAAAGGGATACCTTCTTATCAACCAAGCCTAGCTGCCATAACCACTTTTACTCCAAGGTCTGAAGCTGAGCTTAAAACCATCATCAGAAACTTTACTAATCCAAAAGTAAATCCCCAGAAATTTACTAAGGAATTTGGAATCATCAAAGGAGCTTATGATCCAGAACTCTCTGACCTTTACCTCTTTATTCACATGATATTAGAAGCTCAAAAATGGGTGGCATCAGTAGAATGGAAAGAACCTGAGTTGGATATTAAAGACCCCTCCAAAATCTCCTCAAGAGAAGGGCCGAAGGGAGCCAGAAGACTTGCTGAAAAACTTTTAAATTCAGTCCCTAAGGATTTTCCACAAAAAATTGATTGGTCTATAATAAAATTTTGCAGACAGACATAAAAATGACAAACCAGTTACTTGGAAAAATCAGCAGTCCACCTGGACTTTAAAGCCACAGGAGTTTACTGAAGCCTCTTCTTTTTTTCCCAGGCATTCCATCAGGACTTGACAACCCTACAATGTCCTGGAAATTCTACCCTTACCCGGCATGCAGATGATCTGTTGCTTAGATGCTTTCCCACTAAGTAATGCTCTGAAATTGACTCAATGTACCTCCTATAGGAACTCACACATAAAGGTGACAAGATTTTTATAGAAAAACTTCAGTTTTCAAGGGAAATGGTCTACTATTTAGGGCATGACCCAAGTGCTCAAGGGACTTTTCTCTCACTTGAGAGAATAAAAACTACTGAAAGTTTTCCCCAGCCTACAAATAAAAGATAATTAAGAGTTTTTTCTTAGACTTGGAGGACACTTCAGATCTTGGGTTCCAAATTTTTCCCTAAGAGCCTCACCGTTGTATGAGCTCACTAAGAAGTCAGTACCACAGCCTTTACCTTGGGAAAACAGACATGAGCATTCTTTAAACCAAATGAAACTGGCCTTACCATAGCCCCCAAATTTAGAACTTCTAAATTATACTAAACCTTTCACCTTTTCGTTCATGAGTGTGCCAATCAGGCATCAGGAGTTCTTACTTAAGAATATGGGGGAAGATGTAGGCTTGTTGCATGTTACAGCCTGCAATTAGGCATGGTATCTAAGGCATAGTCTAACTTTTTAAAAGCAGTAGCAGTACAGCAGATTGGTAGAAGTCTCATGTGAACTGGTTTTAGGAAATAGACTTTCTTTGCAAATTCCACATGCTGTGAAAAGCTTATTTAATTCCAGTCAAACTCAGCATTTTTTAGCAAGTAAGCTAACATCTTATAAAATTCTTCTTTTGCTTCCCAATCTCCATCTAAAATGCTGTAAATTTACTTAATTCTGTTACTCTACTACCTCTATCTGAAGATGGAGAAGACCACAATTGTGTGAGTGGTGTAGTATCAGAGAGAGTGGCCTTGATTTACAAAACATTCCATTAGATAATCTTGAATTAATATTTTTCATTGATGGGTCTTATGCCAAAAACTCAGAAGGAAAATATCAGACAGGCTATGCTATTACAACCCCAAATAAGTTAAAAGAGAAAGAATTCCTTCCCAATTGAAATCAGTTCAACCTGCAGAGCTTTTGGCTCTTACTCAACCTTGTCATACACCTAAACATAAATTAGTAAATGTTTATATAGACAGCAGATATGTTTTTGGAGTAGTTCATGATATCACCATGTTATGGAAACACAGAGGGTTTATTACTTCTAATGACCCTCATCAAAACTGGACTCCAAATAAGTGAACCTCTTTCTGCTATCCTGCTTCCATCACAAATTGCCATTATTAAGATTAAATCCCATACCTGTAAAACTGAACCTGAGTACCAAGGGAATACCCTGGCCGGTTTTCATGCTAAATCAACCAGTGCTAAAATAGTTAGAATGTGCAATTTGAATGGGCTTCAGAAGATTGATCTAAGTCAAATATCCTGTGATGACTTATTTAATAAACAATGCAATGTACCTTATTTGGAAAAACAAAATTGATATTTGAAAGGATGTAAATTCAGTGTTAAGCGTAAACTCACAGATGGCCCAGATTCCTGCCTTGTCCTCCCTGAGTCCTTAAAGCTTCCACTGTTGAGAGCTATGTACTCTTCAACTAATCGTGGATGATAATTCAAAAGATGAAAAAATATTAGTGACGTGATTGTTCTACAATTGCAAAATGATTTATAACCAATGTTTGGTTTGCCAAACACACAATTCCAAGAAAACCATAAAAACTTGAGGTGGGATATTTCTACCACCTGATGGACTATTTAAACATTTACAGATGAACTTCTTTAATGGCCACCCTCAACGGGATAACGGCATGTTCTCATAATAATCTGCATGTTTTATGGTTGAATAGAAGTTTTCCCAGGTCAGAAAGCTGATGCTATGACAGTAACTAAGAAGTTATGAGAGAATGTAAGTTTTCTCTATGGGACATCACTGGAAAAATCTCCAGCTACAGAGGAACCCATTTTACTGGGCAAATTATGAAACAGTTAAACAAGGTACTACCTTGGTCAGGGCAATCCAATTGATTCAGTTAACTTTGCCAATTTTTATTTTAAAATGTCATTTGTCCTTTTGATTTTTCCAGAAGATGAAGGATGATAATACCATTCTGTTCATAATACCTTGTTTAACTGTTTCATAATTTGCCCAGTAAAATGGGTTCCTCTGTAGCTGGAGATTTGTCTAGTGATGTCCCATAGAGAAAACTTACATTCTCTCATAACTTCTTATAACTTCAATCAGATCCACTCCCGCTTGGAAATACAGATTGACCCCTTATAAAATAAGGGAATGCCTATGCCCTTAATAATAGAACCTCGTGTGTCTCCTATTAACTAAATACTGCAAGGCTTTAATGCATTATACCAAAGTGTATTTTCACTGGGTAAAAGCAGCTTTCCATGATCCATGAAACTGTGACCAGGACTCAAATACTGAACTATCTATATTGCCTGAAATTTTGTTTGATCTTGATTGGTTCAGTTCATAGGATCTCCTATCAATAGGTATACCTCAGTCTCTTTATATCATTCTGTTAATAGTCCTAATACCACCCCTGGTGCACCATATGCTCTCAAGTCTTAAATGTTCGTATGAAGCCATCCATGGAGTCTTGCATGGACTCACTTTGACTAGATGAGCAAGAACCTAAAGAATTATTCACCAGATACAACATCATGTCTTATCAATTCCTCAGGAGACCAAATAAGTCTATTTATGATGGTGACAGAGAGTGACATCAGTGCCAGAGTTTTTTAACAGTATCTCAAAATTAAGGGGTTGACCAAAGGAGGGAATTATTGAACTAAACTAAATTTGGCCTGAGGATGCCTCTGTACTTGAGTCTTTACATAACAAACTGCAACCTAACTTAGTGCATTAGCTGGGGCCTAGTGTAGGAGTATACTCTTGTAGCAAATAGCTGAGTCTTAGTCAATTACAGCAGCTAAGCCTCAATCACAGGAGGCCAACTGATTTAAACAAGGCAAAACACTGAGCTATAACCAGTTAAGCTGTCTCAGTACCTCATCTCTATTTTCTGTCTGCAAAGGCCATCTCACCATGTTGCAGGCCAGAGTTCTTAGAACCTGTTCTGGTTCTGAGAGCTGTCCAATTTACAAATCATTCTCTGTTCAATTAAACTCTGTTAAATTTAGTTTGTCTAAGGTTTTTCCTTTTAAAGATATCTGTATACGTGTATATAAGTGTATACAGAGGGATAATTTTCTTTATCCATTCATTGGTTGGTGGATACTTAGGTTGATTCCATATCTTGGCTATTGTGAATAGTGCCGCAATGAACATTGGAATGCAAATATCTCTCTCACATATCAATTTCATTTCTATTAGATATATTCCCAGAAGTGGAATTGATGGATTATATGGTAGTTTCATTTTTAATTTGTTGAAGAACTTACCTCCTATTTTCCTTAATGGCTAATTTACATTCTCACCAACAGTGTACCAGGTTTCCCTTTTTCTTCACATCCTTGCCAACACTTATCTATCATTTTTTTGATAATAACCATTCTGACAAGTGTGATATAATATTCCAATGTGGTTTTAATTAACATTTCCCTGATGATTAGTGATGCTGAGCATTTTTCATATATCTGTTGGGTATTTGTATGCCTTTTTTAAGACATGTCAGTATCCTTTGCCTATTTTTTAATCAGGTTATTTGTTTTATGCCATTGAGTTTCTCATATATTTTGAATATTGACCCCTTATCAGATATATGGTTTCCAAATGCTTCCTCCCATTCCCTGGGTTGTCTCTTCACTAGGTTGATAGTTTCCTTTGCTTTGCAGAAGCTTTCTAGTTTGATGCAATGCTATCTATTTTTGCTTTTGTTTCCTGTACTTTGAGGATCATGTAAAAAAATCTTTGCCACGTCCAATGTTAAGTTTTTTCCCTGTAGTCTTCGAGTAGTTTTATATTTAATAATTTCAGGTCTTATATTTAAGTCTATAATCCATTTTGAATTGATTTTTATATATACTATATATACAAAAATATATATGAGATAAGGGTATAATTTCATTCTTCTGCTTGTGGATATCTAGTTCTCCCAACATCATTTATTGAAGAGATTGTTTTTGCCCAATTATGTGTTCTTGGCTCCCTTGTCAAAGATCAGTTGACCTTTATAATTCCATGAATCTGTTTTTGGGTTCTCTGTTCTGTTCCAGTGGTCTATATGTCTGTCTTATGCCAGTATCATGCTGTTTTGTGGTATATTTTGAAATCAGGTAGTGTGATACCTGAAGTTTTGGTTTTCTTTAATCAAGATTGCTCTGGGTAGTCAAGGTCATTTGTAGTTACTTACAAATTTTAGGACTTTTTTTTACTATTTATTTGAAAAATGTTATTGAAATTTTGAGAGGGCTTGCATGGAATCTGTAAATTACTTTGAGTAGTACAGACATTTTAACAATATTAATTCTTCTACTCAGTCAAAAACAAGATATCCTTCCATAATTTGTGACTTTGCCAATTTTTCCATCAATTTTTATAGTTGTCAGTGTACATATCTTTTATCTCCTTGGTTAAATTTATTCTAAGGTATTTTGATGCCACTGTAAATGGAATTGTTTTATCGATTTCTTTTTCAGATAGTTTATGTATAGAAATGCTACTGATTTTTGTGTATTGATTTTTTATCCTGCAACTTAACTGAATTTGTTGATTAAACAGTTTTTTGGTATAATCTTTAGAGTTTTCTATATGTAAAATCACATTATCTTCAAACAGACAATTTAACTTTTTCCTTTCTGATTTGGTTACCTTTTACAGTCATGAGCCACATAATGATGGTTTGTTCAATAATGAACTACGTATATGAGAGTGTTCCTGTAAGATTGTGATGGAGCTGAAATCACCTAGTGATGCCAGTCATTGTAACATCATAGCACAATGCATTACTCATGTGTTAGTGGTGATCCTGGTGTAAACAAACCTACAGCATTGCCAGCCATCTAAAAGTAGTGTACATACAATTATTTACAGTACATAATACTTGATGATACTGATGAATGACTATGTTACTAGTTTATGTATTTACTATACTTTTATCATTATTTTAGAGTATACTCCTTCTACTTATTAAAAAAAGTTAACTGTAAAACAGCTTCAGACAGGACCTTTAGGAGGTATGTCAGAAGAAGGCATTGTTATCATAGGAGATGACAGCTCCATGCATGTTATTGCCCCTGAAGGCCTTCCAGTGAAACAAAATATGGGGGTATAAGATAGTGATACTGATGGTCCTGACCTTGTGTAGGCCTAGGCTAATGTGTGAGTGTTCTTACTTTTCAACAAAAGTTTTAAAAGTAGAAAAAATTAAAAATAGAAAAAAGATTAGAGAATAAGAAAATATTTTTGTACAGCTGTACAATGTGTGTTTTAAGCTAAGTGTTATTACGAGTCAAAAAGTTTAAAAATTAAAGTTTATAAAGTAAAAAGTTACCTTTTCTATGTTTAGATACACAAATACCATTGTGTTACAATTGTCTACAGTCTTCAGTATATTAATGTGCTGTACAGGTTTGTATCCTAAGAGCCTATTGTTCTATATAACCTGGTTGTGTAGTAGGTTGTATCATCAATGTTTGTGTAAATACACTCTGTGATGTTTGCACAATGACAACACTCTATGACACATTTCTCAGAAAGTATCCCTGTTGTGAAGCAGTGCATGGCTGTATTTCTTTTTCTTGCATAATTGCTCTGGCTAGGATTAAGCATCACTGTCTTGTTCTTGTTCTTAGAGGAAAAGCTTTCAGTTTTTCACCATTGAGTATGTTTGTTGTGAGCTTGTGATATATGGCTTTTATTGTATTTAGTTACATTCTTTCTACATCTATTTTGATGAGAGTTTTTATCATATAATGATGTTGAATTTTGACAAATGCTCTTTCTTCATCTACTGAGATAATCATATGGTTTTTGCCCTTCATTCTGTTAATGTGACGTATCACAATTATTGATTTGCATATGTTAAACTATCCTTGTATAACAGGGGCAAATCTCACTTGATCATGGTGAATGACTGAGGGGAAAAATACAAGTTCCCCAACACTGACTTTTAATGTTTAACAGAATTCATGCAGTTTTCTTTTGAACTTAGAGATATAGATCGAAGCAAGAAAGCTGAAGAAATACAAAGCACAAAGGGTATTCTTAAGTAGCTCTTTTGTACAAATGGTCATAAGTCTTAGAATAAAGTGTTTTAAGCTGCCTTAGTTGCCTTATAGCATCCTTTAGTTAATTGTAATACCACAGTCCCTGCCTAATGGGAATTACTGCGCATGCTCAACCTATATTGTAAGTAAATACACGGAGATGCAGACAGAGAGCTCTGCGTCGCTTGCCAGAAAGAAATCTTGTATTTTCCTGGAAAGAGTTGGAACCCATTCTAAGTGAAGTATCCCAAGAATGGAAAAATAAGCACCACATGTACTCACCATCAAATTCGTTTCGTTGATCATCACCTAAGAGCATATTTAGGAAAAACATTGATCGGGTGTCGGGCAAATGCGGGTGGAGGAGGGGATGGGTGCATATATACATAATGAGTACAATGCGAACTGTCTAGGGGATGGACACATTTGAAGCTCTGACTCGGGCGCGGGGGGGGCGGGGAGCAAGGGCAATATACGTAACCCAAACTTTTGTACCCCCACAATATGCCAAAATAAGAATTAAAAAATAAATAAATAAATAAGAAGAAATTTAAGGCTCCACAAACAGGCAGGCAGGCAGGCAGGCAGGCAGTGCGGATTTTACTCTCTGAAGAACTTCTGCAGCCACCCAGGAGTACCCAGAGGACTCCTATCTTGACTAGGAGTGAGAGCTCTGTGTAAGTAACCTCTAATAAACTTATCTAACCCAACAAGCTGGATTTGTCTGGGTCGTTCTTTGGTCTCTCTGCACCTTTTCAGTTTGGGGGATGGTTTTTCTTTACTGTCTCGGGATTTTCCCAAAACAATGATCCTTTTAATGTGCTGTTGAATTTGGTTTGCATAGCTTTTTGTATGAGCTATAAAAGTGGGGCTTTTCAGAGTTTTAATCAATAACTTTGTGGCCATGCATTTACATATCCCTCTTACTTTTTCTACCCAGCATTTTAAAGCATAATTACCGAGCTTTAGACTCTTTACTCATTATGAAAAAATGGGAGTTGATTCATACTCTCATGAGGTGGGAGGTATAATCATACCACACCACAGGTGATATGAACCAGGGAAGGAAGGAAAGCACATAAGAGGGGGATGTTACCAAACTGACAACAATTTCACAATAAAGTAGAACAAGTTGTTGAGTCCCATGATAAGTCTTCCAGACAGATCATGTGGAACAAACCACTTTCACTCAGAATGAGTCTATTAATAAGAAACTAGAGACAGAAAGAAACTCACTGATAAATCCCATTCCTTTTCTCCCTCCAGTGAAGCGTGCCCTATGGGGTGATAACTAGACCATGTTTACAAGTTATTTTCCAGACACTCTGGGCATCCACTGTGGAAACCAGATTTTATATCCCACCAGCAGCATTGTGCTGCTTTGGAGTCTAGAAATGGGGGAAGAGTCATAACCTCTATGATCCGGTGAGGTTGGTGACGTTCAAATCACTGTGGCTGTGACCAAGGAGGTCACAATGAAGGGTGTGCAAATTCTGGCCCTCATTCTGGAGAGGGGCCCTCATTCTGGAGGCTGGTGGCATTAGAAGATGAAATAACAACGATGGGTTCTAAGTATGTGGCTCCTAGCCTTCCTATGAAGCAAGACCTGAGGAGTAGGTGTGACCAAGAAAATATTGGGAGCATTTAAAACTGGGTTTAATATAGCCACAGATCTAAGGATTTGGGCATAAATATTCTTCAGAATATGAGATTCACAACTGCCTTCCCCAGAGGCAGACACCAGCCACATGGAGTGCCACCAGGCTATACAATTCTCCTTCCTGTACTTGAGGTCTGAAAAGTGCAGCAGTCACCCATCTGGTGGTCCAGGTCTGAGCTGCCAGAGCAACTGCCCTCCCACCCAACTCTAGCATTTTAGCCCTCCAGATGGAAATGATGACCTTCAATGCCATCCAAATAAATACCTACAGTAATCAAAGACTATAAAATAAATGATGGAACCTGACCATGGGATCAAAATTCTACCAAAAGAGTGGCATTTAATAATATTTACTATTTATGTTGAAAACAAAAAGTCTGATGAGATATTTAAAGTCAGTTTATAAATTACATAAAGCATTTATCCCAAAATTAAACCCTTTATTAATAAGAGACATATAAAATTTTATAAAGAAAAACACAACTTTTGAGGAAATTTCAGGCTGGATATGTCTATTGAAAAACTTCATAAAATTCTTACATGACTTTGCCCTGGTAGGTTAAATCAGTACTTCTGTACAAGTATAGCACCATGTCTTGGAAATCACATTTCCTGGAGATGAGCCTGCACATCTCTTTGAATACTTAAGATTCCTTTGCTTTGTTTTCAACACCCTAATTAAACTATGCATGTTCTCAAAAAAGTTTGCTCCACTAGAGGACACTGGGATGATGCTTAAATCACTGGCCTTTGACAAGCTGCAATGGGGAAGCAGCAGGAACAATATTCTGATATATGCTTGTGTGAGTATGCCTTGCTTCTGTCAATTTTAATATTAACCATGCAGGAGATGAGAGCACCATCTTGGTAGAATAACACACTGTCCTGCCTATATAAATCAAGGTGGGTTTTAAAAAAATGCATTTCATGTTATTCCTTGACATTACATTGAAACAATATCTTGGCCCATGTATGAGTGACACAGGTAGTGATATAATAATAATTGCTATTCCTGCTATGAGGCTGCCATGAATCCCTGAGGATCATAATCAACACCTTGAATAAACCATGGCACATGGTACAACTAGATTCAGATTGCTAGGTAAGCCAGCTAGTTACTCATTTGTATCCAACAGGATTTGACAACCATCTAATCCTCCCAGGACTTAGTCTATTCTACCTTCTAGGTAATGCTATAGCTCCACAAAGTATCAGTTGCCTATACTGGAACACTGCAAAGAGCTCTAAATAATGATCGATGACTACTGTTTTCTGACACAATTTTCTCTAGTGCTACCTTGGAAAGTCACAGTAGTAGAAAACTGCCATGAAGATATCTCCTGGTGGGTTTGACCACCTGTTTATAAAATAATCTCAAAATATTTGGAGAAAAAGGCAGACCATCTCTTCTTTTGTGTCAAATTTTTCTAGGGCTCATGATTTCTTTTGGTCCTGATTCTAAGCATAAGGCAACCCTCAGAGCTGAAATGGGCCATACACACACACACACAGACACCCAAAATTTACTTTGGATGTTGAGACAGATGACACCATACATTCACCAAGAGGATATGAAAAAGTTTATGAATCACATAATAAGGCTTTCTAGAAAGAGCTAAGCAAACTCCCAAGCAGGTTGAAAATGTCTTGAGACAGAGCTGGAAGGGGAGACTGGCTTGGATCTTACTGGAGTTAGAGGGTAGTGCTGGGCTGAGGGTTTCCATACATAGGCTGGGGCTTGTATTCCTACCAGCACCCAAGGAGGGAGCATGCAGTCTTCCTTACTGTCTTGCCCAGGTGTGAAGCAAGAGGGGAAGAGGGAGGGGTGAGGTTTGAGGCTATTGGCAGTTTAACATCAAAAATAGAGTCAGACTCTGTATTAAAACTTACCCCTGATGTTTAATGATTGAAATGTGCCATGTTTCATTTAATCAAATTTGAATTTAAATAAGCCATTATGATCCTCTGTGAGGCCTTATACTGTGAAACCAGTAAAAGAGGCAAAGTTTTGACTACCTTATTCAAGAGCCCAGCATTGTATATTTTGTGAAGTAAAATGTGTTCCTTTTGGTCACTATCAAAAACTTATAGAAGTTCAAAAGAAATAAATGTCTTGATTAAGCTTTGTATTGTGTCTTTAATATGTGCAGAGACATGTGTGAGCTTGATTTACATTTTGGGTATCTATGAGACAAAAGATTCCCAGAGTTTTTGACCCCAAAGGAGGACATTTTGGATAAAGAATGATTGTTGCTGTCATTGGCCAGACCAGATGGCCTGACGACTGGCAATGGCCCAAGAATCTGTAAAATGTACAGATGGGGTTGATTGTTGGCCAGCACATCCAGTGCTAAGATGACAGCCTGAAGTTCAGCCAATTGCGCTGACCTTTGGGTCCTGTGCTTTATCCAAGATACCCCAGTGAATGGGTAAAAAGCAGCAGCTCCAATGCATGTGATGGTGACACTGCCATCTTTGACGTATGTGAAGTCCCTTTGCTGTTCAGTTGATCCCAAGGGAACTCTCCAAGTAGCCAAGAGGTCAAAGAGAGGTGTGGCCTTCTCCAACATTGTGGTATCTGGCAAGGAACTGGGGACATTAGAGGCCACCCCCTCTTGCAGTAGGATGTTCCAGATGACACAGATTTGATTCTACCCTGTGGATGCCATTTCCATTGTAGAAAGGAGTTCTCAGTGACCATGCAGAGCTTGTGGGGTGCTGCTTCCAGGACCCAAAGCATAAGGGACAGCTGAGTGCAGAGAGTCACAGGCTCAGGGCCTATGAAAGCCTCCATCTCCAGAAAAGGCCAGTATGTGATCAATGATTGCCACTTTAATGCTATATAGCATGGGAACAAGACAGTTTCTTATACCAGAAATCCATGGACAACTTATGGCCTTCATAGATGGTCAAACTTCAGCAGGCATGAGGGGAGTGAGGGGACGTTGCTCATGCTCTATGGTGCAGGAGTCTCTTGGGAAGTGCCTGTTGTGTTGCAATTTGGACAGATTCCAGAACCATTTGTTATATAGGGTCCTACTCAAGGTGAGCCAATTTGTGAATTACAGCATAAATGGACTTAAGTAAAATTTGTAAATGAGGAACATGCTGCCTTCAGGACTCAAGGAGCCCTACATGATGTTGAACTTATTTTAAAGTTGTAAGTGATGAGAGGGTCAATAGATGTTTCTTGGCAGTGTCAGGGATGTAGTGGTCTTCAGCTTACCAAATAATTGTCAGGAGTTTAGCGAAGGTGGTGGAACTTTGAACTATATGTGGGGCAATGGCCCCTTCTCTTTCATGAGCTCCTTTGTATCTGTCATGTCCTGAATGAGTGTAGTAAATGAATCTCCTCAGATGAGGATGCCATCGGTGTGTTGTACAAAGTGTACCTGTGCTCCTGGAAAAAAGTCGGTTGCGATTATGATCTTGCCAGCAAAGATTGTGATGGCAGGGCTGTTGAAATACTCCATGGATAGAAAAGTAAAATTATAGTTTGTCCCTTCAAAGATAAAACAAAACTGCCTCAGAAACTACTCTTACGGATACTATAATAGTAGATACATGTCATTAAACATTTGTCCAAATGCATAGAACATATAACATCAAGAGTTAACCCTAAAGTAAACTATGGACTTCGGATAACAATGATGTGTCAATGTAGGTTTACCAGTTGCAACAAATTTACCACTGTTGTGGGGGATATTAATGATGGGGGGGGGTCTATGCATGTGGAAGGACAAGAGATGTGGTATATCTCTGTACCTACCTCTCAATTTTGCTATGAACGTAAAATTGCCCTAAAACAGTTTTTAAAAATATCAGTAGTCAAACATCAAAAATGGAGTCAGACTGTATAATACAAACAATCACTGAGTATAATATCCTTTGCTGTTATACCTCAAACATTTCTAAAAACAAATATTATAACTTCTGTTACCAGTTTGGGTATTAACCTCTATAGCTAATTTTCTCTGGCCTCCAGCCAGGGGAAGCCAAGGATCATGAAGTAGTATTGGTTATGTCGGATTCTAATTGGCCCCGTATGTCCACATGTGTTCCCAAATACTTTGAATGACCTAAATGTGGAATTTATAGTTGCCTGTCTCAATTCCACCTAGATCTACGCTATTTTATAAAGCATTACCTCCTGTACTTGAGGTAACAGGAACCACCCTTCTGGTATGGCTGATCTGGGCTACCAACTAGGTGCTTCCCTCCCAGCCAACATTGCCATTTTATCCGTATGGACTGAATGACCATCTTAGGAATCTTCTCTCATTTATTCATATCTATAGTAATTCCATATAGCACCATGACAAAATCCAAATATCAAATGACAAATTCTATCTTTACAGTGACATTAAAAATAACATTCATCATTTATGTTGAACTTTATCATAACAAATGGGCTAAGCTTCATCATCAGAATTTCTATCTGGAATTTAAATAATGTAAGTACCACTAGTCAGTTGCATGCATACTCCATAACAATGTGGTACCCTATTAAAGGATGCTATTCATTAAGGAGTTCTTTTTTCCTTGATATTTCTGGTTGGGTGTTCCTTCTGAAAAACTTCATAAAATTTTTATGAGTAAGCCCCAGAGTAGGGTAATCAATGCTTTCAGCAAGTGGATGGTATTAAATATATTTGAAATGCTGTCCCTTAGAAATGAATACATTCCCACCACTGAATCTATAAGCTTTCTTCTTGCAAAGTACCACATTTTTCATCAGGCAAATTCACATATTTCCAAAGGTTTGTCCTCCTTGGGCCTTTGTTGATGCTCCCGTTGGATCCTGAGAAAGGAAGTCAACAAGCCACCCTGGAGGCTTGAAGGTAGTAGAAGTCTCAATGGGCATTAACTCCTCCCCCACATATTACATATTCCCATCATATTGGCCTTACAGGATACTGTGGCCACCTTAGAAACTTCTTTTATTAGATAAAAGATAAAATATTGTTAACATTAAGAACAGAACCCAATATCCAGTCAGCAGTTACTGTTTCCTGAAGATGCTGGTCAGAACACCATGATAGGCAGGATTCTGGGATAGCCCCCAAGATTCCTGCCCCAGGTATACATACCCTGTATAATCTGAGCAAGGGCAGAACTTATAAATACGGTGGGGGATTTCACTCCCATAGGTTACATTATGTGGCACAGATGAAGAGATTTTAACAGATGTAGTTAAGGTTCCTAATAATTTGACTTTAATTTAAAGGGAGACTATGATAGGTATGCTTGTTCTAAAAACAAGAAGCATCAGAGAGATTCAAAGTAGGAGATATGCTCTCTTTTTGGCTATGCAGAAGCAAACTGCCATGTTATGGAGAAGGCTGGATGACAAGGAAGAGCAAGCAGTCTCTAGAAACTGAAGGCCTGAATTCCACCATCAACCAGTGACCTGGAAGAGGATCCCATGCCTTAGATGAGATCATAGCCCTAGCCAATACCTTGAGCAGAAGGCCCAGATAACCTATGCCTAGACCCCCTGACCCACAGAAACTATAAGATAATAAATTTGCATTGCTTTAAGTTTCTAGGTTTAATTTGTTATACAGCAATAGAGAACAAACACCGCAATTCATGTAGTGTTAACCTGTAACTTCGGGGTCATGCTCACCTTCACTGTTTATATCTGATCTGTGGCAGAGGGAAAATATGTCCCTTTTTAGAATGTCCCACATTCCACAGAGCTATCCAATCTACCAAAAAGCAGTAAGAAATATTAATAATCAATAATGGTGACTGTACTGAAGTCATAATTCCTGCTATAAGCTTTTGTTCAGACTCTGGGAGAGAGGAGAATATAATGAATATCTGCCTTCATTTGGTATCCATGGGCCACACACTCACGAATGGATTATAACTATTTGGCAGAAAGGAAAACTGCAAATGGATTTAACAGTTGTTTTTTCAATGGGGTTTGGAAGCTCCTCAGCCACCGAGAGAGAATTTTTCTACAGCTGGTTTATGTATCTGGCATTCTTGGCACAGGGATGGCCAGCAGAATGGGTTTCAACAAGAAGGCCTTTGCAATGATGAACGCATAATTTAATAACATAATTTAAAGCAAAATATAATACAAAGGGAGAGCA
The DNA here is from genome assembly GCA_028533085.1 of Varecia variegata. Classification (NCBI taxonomy): domain Eukaryota; kingdom Metazoa; phylum Chordata; class Mammalia; order Primates; family Lemuridae; genus Varecia; species Varecia variegata. Next base: position 70,704,834 of record CM052442.1, on the reverse strand, counting down.
AAGCCATCTGCTTAATGGGTCAAGCAGTATATTAATTATCTATTGCTGCATAACAAATTTATCCAAAACATTAGCAGCTTAAAACAATAAAAATGGATTATCTCTGAGAGTCATACATCCAGAAGTAGTTTAACTGGGTGGTCTGGCTCAAGATCTTCCATGAATTTGCAGTGAAGCTGGACCACGGCTTCCATGATCTGAAGGTTTGATTGAGACAGAAGGATTTGCATCCAAGCTCACTAACTTGGCTGTTAGCAAAAGACCTCACTTGTGAACATTTCCATCCTGCTGCTCACAAAATGGCAGCTGGCTTCCCCAAAGCAAGTGACCTAATAAAGGGGGACAGGGGAGCAAAGAGAGAGAAATCAAGATGAAGCCACAGCATATTTTGTAACCTAATCTTGGAAGTGATATATCGTTCATGTTTGCCATATCCAGTTTGTCACAAAGATCAACCCTGGTATGATATAGAAGAGGACTAACTACACAAGGGTGCAAACACCAGGAGGCAGGGATCATCGGGGCCACCCTGGAACCTGGCTACTGTAAGTGGGGTGTGGGGTCTGAGATTTTAGTGTGGTCCACATACTTCTTGTGACCTGGCACCCCACCAAAAATTAGAACACAATTCATGTATCTGAGGCTGAAAGTATTTTACAGGGTGGGTACTTTAAGGATCCCACCACCCTGGAGTAAAATGTCCAGGTTACCAGTAACGACATGCTTCCAATGCTTACCTTCTCCTACAGTTGATCACTGTTTTGTCCCTGTTTAACAATCCTCAAATTCTATGCTTATGTGGGCCTTCTCAGCTAGGAGAGATGACTTAAGCCTCACAACTGATGACCTGAAATATTCTCATCAACTGCTCAGACATTTGTATTGTCCTACTTCAACATCTGGCTGGCAAAATCTACCTTGGATCAATCTTACTGGCTTAGCCTGAGTACTCTAAAAAACAAAACCTGAGAATGTATTTTGGATGCACAAGTCCAGGGCCTCAAGGGAAAGGAAAAAGGGAAATGAGGCCTGGAAGGAATCATTATCATGTCGGCTGCTACTTCAGGACAGGTCACAGAAGGTTGCTCATGAGGTGGAAACTGTTAGGAAAATATGCAGGGAGAAATCACACCTCGGAAGGTTCAGGCTCAGAGCAACTGAGGTGGAGGAAAAGGCTCTGAGAAACGGGGGCACATGAGATCTGTGTTAATACACCCATCTTCTGTCTTATTTGCTCCTATAATGAGACATGGAAGAATATTATCCAACCCAGCAAATCTGTGTCTCTCATACTCTAACCCAATGCCAAGATCTTCACAATGTGTAATTAGATTCACTGAGGCTGCTCTACTATTGCTCCTTCCTGGCTTGTAATGGCCTCTGCTCCCATCACTGGGATAGGAGGACCCTGATGGTGACCCCAAGAGGGAAAAATACAACCTCCGAATGAGATAGGCATGTAGTAGCTGAGAGATAAAAGAAGTTGGTGCGTGGAAGTGATTCTACAATTGTTCTTCCAACCTAAACATTCCACAAGGTGGGTTCAATACAGAATGAGCATGTCCAATCTAGACAGGTTAATTTAAGGCCCTTCCTAAGATGTAATGTGAATGTAAGGTCCTTGCCCGGTGGTTCTTCCTGAATCTTGTTGGTCTTAGACCCCTTCTCTTAAGCAACAGCTTAAATGAGAACATTCTTCTCTGCGAAGGATTTTACTGGTTCTCGAAAAGTGATATTCATTTTTATGGAGACAGGTAACAATTTTATGAAGAATGGAGTATCAAGATGCATCTATGGCCTAAATCAAAGACAAGGTTTGGGGTTTGGTTTTGTTTTATTATAGTGCATAACAGTCCAAGACTTTAGGAACAATATTTTCTCAAATGTTTCCATTTTGGAAGTGGATTTTGTAAAACAAAACCCCATATTTGGGTGACATCCATAGTTTAATGGAAAAGTCTACCCTAAAAATTTGTTTGGGCAATAATCTCTTAAAATAGACACTAATCAGCTGCTTTTGGCGTTGAAATAAGTTCCTATAGTTCAGCCAATATTACATGTCTCCTGTCCAGAATAGGAGAAACAAAGTCCCCATTTATAGAGCTTGCCTACTTCTATAGACAGCACATGGGTCCAGGTGCAAAACAACTGCTATTTTCACCCTTTCCCAATTTCAAGATTCAAGTCACATCATCACAATCAATCAGTTTCTAGAATTGGAAGTGGTGCACAGCATCCTCAATTGCCGTGGCAGGCATAGGGATGCATGACTCAGATCCTCCTTCAAGAAAGAATTTCTTACCCAGCTATGAGGAGTATAGTTAGCTGACAGCATCCAGCTGTTTACTCCTTCACATTTTCATTTTTGAGCTATCATATTGTTGTCAGGTGGACCCAACCAATAACAGATTAAGACTGTGGTAAAATGGATTAGACCATTTTACATCTAATTAACAATCTTTTCTCTGAAACTCTGAAACTTCCTGCTAAGGTGGCACAGACCTTGTCTGAGATGCATCATGATCTGACCTCCCTCTGCCAATTCTGCTTCCTTTTTCCTTTCACAGGTGTTACTACCTAATAAACCTTTTGCACTCCTTAAGATCATCCTAGTGTCTTCTACCTGGGGAACTCAACTTACACAGTAGCATCAGACATGGTCTGAGAAAGCAGGCAGGCTATGAGATGAAATTTGGGGCCTAGGATACCACCGATTGAGTGGGATTTGGGGACTGGGCCACCCACTGACTGGATGGCAATAAGGATCTCAATCCAGGTGATATGTGGGGTACAGATAGTCCCTGGAACAAGATGGCAGCACACATGCTAAAATCTTCCCTGGTAGTAACTTGAGAAAATGTTCCAGTAGAGAAGAATGTCCTAGCATTTTTCAATAACTTAGGCATTTAAAAGTAGGGGGAAGGAGAGAAATTCACCCTAGGACAATAGAATTAACTTATTATCATGTTGCACTGATGCCCTACAAAAAAATATTGAAAAATTAGCACATTGAAAAATAAGCGTGAAGACCAAAAGGAACTCTTTGTTAGATTTCAAAAAGGCCTTATCCCATACAATGGAACAGCAAAAGAAGCTGGAGATAAAAGTCAGAGAGCTTCAAGACTGAATGCTCAGCCAAGAAGCAGGTCTGTTGGGAAAGCCTGGGACACACGGTATGAGGATAGCAAGGTGATTGTACATGAAGGTTTTGTATCACCAGACTTCTCTGAACCCTTAGAACTTGTAGAGGTGCCACTCTTCCCTATTAAGAGTTAGTAATCCCTTCATGTGGGAAGATACTTCAGAGACCTATTACTGAGAAGGCAACAGATGGCCCTTTCAGGATCTATTGTCACCTCCTTTCCTAGCTGCCAGATCAATAACTTGGGGTAAGTCAGCACAGCTAGAGATGTGCAGAGCCTGATAAGGGAGAAAACGAATGATGTTCCAAAGAAGCTGCAAAAACATACTGACAGGAGCCAAAGAGGTAAGAGAGGGCCTGGATTTTGAGAATGTTTGATCAGAAGGGCTATAACATAAGACTCGATAAGAACAGTTTATAGACTCAGGGACATGAGATTTACCCCTTGACAAGAACCCCAAGACATGGTGTAAATCACTGCTAGAGTGACCTCCTAGAAGTCTGGAGTAAATGATGATGCATGCTGAACGAAGTCATGATGCCTGAGTTTCCATGCAGATTGTAGAGAAAAGAAATAGAAGGCTCAGATGTGGTATACGATATTGGGTTTATAGTTAACAATACTGTAATGTGGACTTAAAATTTTGTTAAGTGGGTAAATCTCATGTTAAGTGTCCTTACCACAATAAAAACAAATTTTTTAAAAAATAGTGCTCAGGAAAGTAGACATTGCTGTAATGAACTTATACAAGACCAAAAGACACGCCAGAAAATTATATTGCATGAGAAGGCTGAAAGAACATAATATTCACCATGTCTATCAGAAGTGTGCTAGTGAGGAGACACTAGCATCACTTAAAAGTTCAGCCGGGGTTGACACAGGAGAGATTGTTGTAGAGCTTGGCTTACTGACAGCAAAATGGGGAAGGAGCCTCAAAGCAATACAGGCTAGTTGGCAGCACACTTATCTTCCAGGAGCCAGGACATTTTACTTATCACAACAATAAGCAACTTCATAGTGACAGCCAAGGGGATTTGACCCATAGAGTTATAGAGATGGTTAATAGAACATGGTTCCCTAGGGGTAAAATGGATGAGAAGCCAATAAGAGTGCTGAGTGAAAAATATGTAATCAAAAGAAAGAAAGAATGGATGGCTAGGAGGCTAAGAATGATCACCCCAATAAAAATTTAAAATTGCCTGACCAGTTCCCAAACTTAAGCCAGTTTTCAGACCAAACCCATAACCTGATAACTAAAATATTGGCCAGGTCACCAAGACAAAAGACTCTGAAACATCACAGCAAATATATGCTGAAATGATTCCCCTGGTCTTTTCCAAAGGAGAACAATGCCATTTACTCAGATAATTGTACAATAGGGGAAAGAGACTATTCTGACCACTCAGACCTATGTCCTTTGGCCCTAAACAAGTTTTTGTTACTCAGAGACCTAAAGCATTGTATGGTCCCCAGTTGGAATGAAGGAATAAAGAGTATAGGTAATAAGTGGAATCCTGGCAAAAGTTCAGCTTATGGTGAATCTATTAGATTTATGGACACATTTGTTGGTCATTTCCCCAGTTACTTGCTGTAAAACTAGAATTGACAGTTGAAGTAACTGTCACGTTGGTCTTTGATCTTTCCCACTATGATACCATTTCCCCACAGGCCAACTGAAAGCTTCTGAAACTAGGCCATCCCAACTCCAAGCCACAATGATAAATCAAGAACAGTAACACATTTCATGGGGGCTGTGGTAAAGACTAATGTCAAAATAAAGATGTAAAGGATGCAAGGTTGGTGGTTCCTGTCATATCTCCCTTATATTCCCCAGTGTGCCCTCTGTAGACATCAGATGGAGTCTAGAAAATAACCACAGACTACTGAAAGTTCAACCAATTGGTAGCCCCAATCAAAATTTCCATGCTAATCATGGTGTCATTGCTAGACCAGTCATGTGATATTCAGCTAATGATTTGTAAATGGGTTATTTTCTATCCCTAACAAGAAAGAAGTTCAGACACAGTTTGTATTCACATGGAATAGACAACCATAAGCATTCACAACAGAGGATCTGGGGTTTCTAGAGCAAGGATAAGCCATCTGCAGCAGAGAATTACCTACTTTTTGATAAACAGCTGTTGGCATATTCCTGGGCTTTGGGATAAAAGGAGTGTTTGACCATGGGACACCAAATGTCCATGCATCCAAAAGTGCCCATAATGAGCTACATCCTGTTGGGACCCTCCAAGTCATAAACACTGGTAAGCTCAGCAGTAATACATAGTAATGTAGAAATTATACATCAGGACCAAGCATAAGCAGGACTAAGGGCACATGCAAACACCAAGATCAGACAGCCCCAATTCTCATGTCACCCCTCGCTATTGCACAAGCACCACTCCCACAGCTCACATTGGTGGTTTCCAAGGTATCCTGCATAATAAAATAAAGGAGGGAAAATTCTGAACTTGATTTATGGATGTGTTAGCTCACTATATGGATGCAAGCCAAAAACAGACAGCTGTCTCACTCAAGGATGGCCTAGAAAGACAATAGAGAGACAAAATACTCCCAATGGGCAATGCTTTGAAAAGTACACCTGGCGTGTATTTGGGAGGAAGGTTAAAGTGTTCCAAGGTTAGAATATATGTAGGAAAATAATGGAAGATTAAAGAAAAGGAAGTCTAGGATAGAGGCAGGTAGATAGATATATAGGAATGGGTACAAAGTGCACAAATTTTCATATAACATATTTATGCCCACCAGAAAGCATTTACTTAGGAAGAGATGCTAAATGATCATATAGGCAAAATGACTCAGCCAGTTGATATTCATTAGCTTTTGTCAGTAGCCACCTAATGCTGGCGTAATAGAATGTGAATGAAATGACCATGGCAGCAGAGAAATAAGTTGTTTTGGCCTGTTAGCACAGATGTCCCTTTACAAAGGCAGATCTAGCTTCTGCCAGCTCTGATGTCCAATCTGCCAGCAACAGAAAATAAAGCTGAGTCCCCAGTACGGCACTATTCCTTGAGGAAAACAATAGATCACTGGGTAACAAGTTGACTAAAGTGGGCCACTACCATCCTAGAAAGGCTATAGATTTGCTCTCATAGGAGATAGATACTCATTCCTGGTGGATTTTCCCTTCTAGCCCACAGAGCCTCAGCCAGAACCAGTCTCCAGGGATTTACAGAGTGTCTGATCCATAGGTGTGGAATCCCACACAACACAGTATCTGGCCAGTGGACATGCTTCACAGCAGAAGTGTGGGCGTGGGCCCAAGCCCACAGGATCCATTGATCATATCACTTCCTGCACCACTCCAATTCTGCTGGCCTAATACTATATTGGAAGGGTCTGCTGAAGGTACAGCTGAATCACCAGCTCAGAGGAAATATCAGAGTATTGAATGCCTTTTTTGTTGTTGTTATTCTGTGTACCCAGTAGAAAGAATATATGGAGCCTGGAATTGAAAGGTAAAAGTAGGAATGGCCCAATTTAAAATGATTCCAATGACTCCAATAACTCACTGGAGGGCTTTGTGCTTTGTATCCCCATAATTCTCAGCTCTGCAGGGCTAGATTTTATGTTCACCAAAAATTGTACACTCTTCCTGAGGAGCACAGAAAGATCCCATTGCACTTGAGATACAGCTGACACCTGAGCACTTTGGAGTTTTTATGCCCATGGATGAGCGTCCAAGAAGAGGAGTCATCATCTTGGTAGCAATTGATTCTGATCAGCAGAATGAGATATGGTTGCTTTTACTCAATAAAAGCAGCAAGAAAGAATAAAAAGCAGGGAGGAATAGGTATGGAACTCAAGTGATCCACTTGGGTACCTCTTAGTATTCCCTTGGTGACTTAGCTCGAGCTGCTATAACAAAATAGCATACACTGGGTGGCTTAAACAATAGACATATTGCTCATAGTTTTTGAGGCTAGGAAGTCCAAGAAGGAGGAGCCAGAAGATTAGATACCTGGTGAGGGCCCTCTTCCTGGCTTCCAAACAATGACCTTCTTGCTTTGTCCTCAGGCAGCAGAAATAAAGGAAGTAAACATTCTGGTTTCTCTTCTTATAAATTCACTAATCCACTAATCCTATCATGAGGACCCCACCTCTGTGACCTCACCTAAACCTAATTACATCCCAAAGTCCTCACCTCGAAATACCATCACATTGGGGATTAGGGCTTCAACATATGAATTGGGGTGGGGGAGTAAGGACACAAATATTTAGTCTGTGACTGCCTAATTGTGACAGTGAATAGATGAATGCAGCAACCCTAGCCTGAGTATGGTTACTAAGGGCTCAGGCCCCTCAGGAATGAAAGTTTGGTCACACCAGCAGATAAACCACTGTCTTCTATTTTGTGTTGCTATAAAGACTACCTGAGGCTGGGTAATTTATTTTAAAAAAGGTTTATTTAACTCACAGTTCTGCAGACTATACAAGAAGCATGGTGCCAACATATGCTTGGCCTCTGTTTGAGAAGACTGAGAATGGGGCCCCAATTTCTTCTGGCTTGTAAAGTCTCAGTTGAGAAGTCTGTAGTTGGTCTTATGGGTTTTTCTTGGTAAGTTACCTGATGCTTTTGCCTTATGGCTTGTAGGAGTGCCTCTTTCATGTTTACTTTGGCCAGGCTGATGACTAGGTGTCATGGTGCTTGGCTCTTTACAATGAATCTCCCAGGAGTCCTTTGAGGATATCTAGATTTCTAGCAAAGCCAGTGAAATTTTCCTCACTTATTCCTTCAAATAGGTTTTTCAACCCTTATGTATTTTCTTCTTTTCTCTCAGGGATGCCTATGATTTCTTATGTTAGGGCTCTCTACATAATCCCATATTTCTTGTAGGCTTTTTTGTTACTCATATTTCTGTGTTCTTTCTCTTTGACTGACTTGTTTAACTCACAGGTGTTGTCTTCAAGTCTGAGATTCTTTTTGCTGATCTTGCCTATTCTTAAGGATTTCTACTGTGGTTTGTATTTCCTTGAATGAATTTTTTTATTTCCAGATGTTTAATGTTTCTTTATAATTCAATTTCTTCAGTGAGTTTTTCATTCATTTCCTGCATTGTTTTTTTTTTTTTTTTGGTTTCCTTGTATTGGGTGTCTATTTTCTCTTATATTTCATTGAGCTTCTTTACAGTCCATATTCAAAATTCATCTGTCATTTCAGTCTTTTTGTTTTCATTGTTGTCCATTGGTAAGGAGTTATTGTTTTCTTTTGGGTGTGTTCTTTTGCTCTGATTTTTCATGCTTCTTGAGTTCTTTTGCTGATCCCTTCTCCTTTGAAGAGCTATGCCTTGCTTACTCAATAAATTTTATTGAGTCCCCAAAGATTCCTGGTCCCCAGGAGTCTCCTGGTCCCCCCAAGAGTCTCCTGGTCCCCAAAGATTGATCCCTAACTGTGCCAGGGAGAGGCGTGCTGATCCTGAATTTCCCACGGGGTGTTCTGGCATTGTGATGTAACTCTCAGATTATCTCTGACCTTCTGTCTTCACCTCTTCCCAACAGTGGGTAGTGAGTTAGGTCCCCCAGATTAATTTCCAAAATAGCAGGTGGTACTTGTGAATATGAATCAGCTGCTCTCTGTTTGCTTGAGTTGGAAGATGCTATGCTCAGCTATGGGGTTCTTCCCCCTGTCATTGATTGAAGATTGCATGGAAGAGCCATCTGCCAAGATGTTCTTCTGTGCCCATGGCAAGCTCTGGGACACACGAATGCCCCAAGCTTTAGCAGGGACCCTGTATCTCCCAGACAGTTGCTTGGTCTCTACTTCCCATAAGGTGGGGGCAGGAGCAAGACAAATGGTGGCTGGATTGCAAGAAACTGAGAGGTTTTGCAAAGCCTCAGTGATACTCAGAGGTTGCTTATCTGACCACTAGGTGGAACCACTGGTATGAAGTTCAGGGCAATCTCTCCAAGCTGGGAAGGCTGCTCCCGAGGGAGGAAACTAATTGTTTGAGTGCTAAGGCCCTGGTGTAGGGTCTTTCTGTCCTTGTCTACTAGCGTAATTTCTCCACGGGGTGAGGTGAACGCCTTCCCTATTCACTCTCTGGAACTCCACGGCACTCTCTCATCAGATCAATCCATGTGAGTTCTCTCACTGCCCAAGACCAGCTCTCAAACTACCCCTCAGTCCATGTGTCCGACCCATTAGCATGCATCTCCATGAGACGCTGGCAGGCAGGGGGATCCCCAGTTGTGCATCCCTATTTCACCACAAGACCCCAAGGGGAGAGACGTAGGCCTCTCTATCTCCAGGAGCACACTCCCACTGAGGAGAAGCATCAACTTGTGAGCTTCTTGGTTCAAGCTCCAGTCCCTTGTAATGAGTGAGGGGAGGGGCCACTGCTCCCATTCAGCTGGTGCACCTGAGGCATTTGGTTGTCATGGGAACCAGGGGCTAGGCTAATTCACTCCAAGTGCCACACCCCTATCCAATGTAGTCATTCTCCAGTGGGGCTGGGGGATGAGTGCACTCACAGATCCCTGTTCCCCAGCACCCCTTCACACTCTCCTATTGGATATGTCCATGGGGGCTTCCTTGCCACCCAAATCCAGGACTGAGACCTCTCCCATGCATCTCCCTGCACTACTCTTGTGTCCAGAGGTCACTGGGTCTGGCCCTCAATATCCAAGCTGCCAGCATGCAATCCCATGAAACACTGGTGAGCAGGAAGCTCCCAAATTCTGGTGGCCCCACTCTCAGTGGTGGGCTCCAGCAGGAATGCATATCTGCTATAGAGAAGCAGCTGTTTGTGTGTTTCTCAATTCAAAGTACTCTCACAGATGTCATGTGGAGGGAGAGGCCGCAGCTACCAGCCACCCCAAGCTAAAATTACTTTCTCTGATACTGTAATTGGAGGAGGTGCAGAGGATGACATGTCTAGGTACAAGAAAGCTGGCACTTTGCTCTGTCATGACACTCTCCCATGGGGTGTCCCTTTTGAAAACCCAAACTCTTAGGGTTCACTGGTTCACCCTGCTATTCCTATTTAGCTGCCACGCCTGGGTTCATGTAGGATGGAAGCACCTCCAATATGTTTTGTGTCCCGCTGTTCACCAGAGGTATCTAGGTGGGGAGGTGAAACCCCCTTACACTTTCACTGTGCTTCAAGCCTCCCTGGGTTTGGTCTATGCCTCTGTCGTCTCCTCTCTATCTTCTTCTTTCTCAGCTTCACAGTTTTTCTTAGTGGGGTGCCCAGACCTCTCTGTTGTCTCTCCCTGTGGTCCACACCTGAGCTACAACTGCTCTCCGCTCTCCTCAGTCCAATATTCTACTTTCCAGCCAGTACAATCCAACAAGTGTTGTCTCTATTTGGCCACCTTGGCTGACCAAAAAAAAAAAAAACTGAATGGACAAGAATTTATAAGGTAGAGACACAGTAGAAGATATTCTAGATGGATCAAATGTACTGTAAAAACACCTAACATTTTCAAATGAGTTGTAGGCAAACTGGACCAGAAGTTTGAATATAAAAGTACTATGAAAACATTCTGTTAGCTTATCCTTCCACTGTTATACAAGACTTTGAATACAGAAATAAGTAGTTTACACAGTGCCTATCAGTGGAGGCTTTCAAAAAGAGAAGTGATCAGATGCACTTTAGAGAGATTAATTGGAGCAATGATGGAAAAGTTTTACAGGAGTGAGAATAATAAAGAACAATCAGTTTTTTGTAGCAGTTGTAAGGAAATTATGAGGATTTCTGGCAGACCCTGAGGTAGTTCTTCTCAATTTCCCAACAAAAAATCTGTAAAAGTACAAAGTCTACTCAGAGACAAAATCCACCCCCATGGAAGTAGATATATGTTTTAAACCTCCCCCACACTTCACCCCTAGGGGACAGGTAAAAGTTTTGTATAAGAAGATTATTAAACAGCCAGCTCTTTGCTTCATAAAGCATTACCTACAAGTGAAGTACTTTGTCCTTCTGGGCCTACATCAATATATCTTTCTATAAATATTCAAAAACTAACTCCAAAAAAATAATTGGGCAGAAAACAGAAGTGTTAGAACTATATTCCCAGCATTTTCCACGAGCTGGGTTTTTCACCTCTCTTGTCCATCATTTTCTTAAAGAAGTGATATTTCCCTGAATATAAAAAACCCCAGAACCATGCAGTGAAGGCAGACTAAAACATTTCTATCACTACTGAACTGAGGTAAAGACAAAATCTTGAAACACTGATAATTGGGTAGGGAGCTATGCAAGACTATTTCCCTTCCAGCTGTTGCTCTGACATGGACATTTGAGTGGGGCTGAGTATGATCCACACAACACATTTTAATGCATCTTTAGTCAAGAAAGGTTTTATATTGATTTTCTGCTAACCATTGAAAATCATATTATAAAAAAGACATATTATGAATTTGAGAGGATTAAACTTCCTAAAAATTACTTTCTACAAAACTTAGAAAATTATTTTAGGAAAAAATGCTTGTCATCCTCACAAAAGTGCATGAAAATGTGGTCCCTAAGGAATAGGAACAAGAAGTTATAAGAAATACACTAGGTGAAATGAGAAAAAAGAATTGATAAAAAGACTTAAAATGTAGTAGAATAATTTGAACTGCATTAGAAGGAGAAAAGAATAGCATTCATACTGCAGATAATAGAATCTGTGATATAGAAGACACACTTGATAAGTTCTCCCTGAATGCAGAGGAAATGAGTCAAAATAAATGTCATGGTGAGGTGAAAAATTAGATATCCATCTTTTGTTCCCCATTTTTATAATTATAGATCTTCAGAAATAATAAAACAATATGAGCAATAGAAAAATAACTGAATAAAACTTTCCTGGTATGAAAAACTTCAAATGGCATTAAAATTGTTCTTTAAATTCTAAGTAAAATTAAAACACTAATGGTTAGATGTGCGGCTGGGCCTAGAAGAAAGGATGGATGGATGGAAAGAATGTGAGCAGGGTGGATGAAGGGACAGGCAAAAACGCCTGCCCGAAGTTGAAGTTGCTTGTTTGCTGTATGCAAAGTTCAGCTGAAAACAGCTGACCTGTAAGGATGTTGTTAAAGAAGTTAGCAAACGGCCCTGAGCCTTTGCGTGCGTCCTTGGGAATAAATATGGGAAGGAACTTAGCTGGGGAGGCCATTTTCTCCTTCAGACTTTGGTCTCTCCCCTTCTCTCTAAACACTATGTGATGTGTTTTGAGTAATTATTCCTTCACTACCGGACACTGGAGCAAAAAGCTACCACTACAAGTGTTAGATATATTATGGCAAGGTTTTAAACTATAAAACCCTAGACAACTATAAAACAAAAGAAAATATTATTTAAAATAAATACCGGTTGCATCTACTTCTTACTGGCATAACTCAAGTCTGAGGATTTATTTTGTGATGGGTAGTGAGTTTTTTTAATTAATTTTTTGTTTTGTCTGGGAAATAAACTTGATAGATTTCTCTGTGTCTATTTCAAAATCATAGTTTAACAGATAATTAATATTGATAAATTCATCCAAAGAACAGTCCAGAGCTAATTTAGAAAATATGTGAAAGAGAAGTAGGAACATTTAAGAAGCCCCAACATATGTCTAACAGAAATACCAGGATATGAGAAAAACTATTCAAAAATAAGGCCATGAGGAGAACAATGTTGAAAGGAAGACACTACCCAACTTCAAGATTTACTATAAAAGCTACACTAATCAAGATAGTGTGATATTGATGAAAGACTAGACAACTCGATCAATGGAACAAAATAGCACAGAAATAGACCCACATAAACATAGCCGGTTGATCACTGACAGAAGAACAAAGGCAATACAAAGGAAAAATGGTGCTGGAGCAAATAAACATTCACATGCAAAAAAAATGAATTTAGACACAGATCTTACACTCTTCACCAAAAATTAACTCAAAACGGATCACATATCTAAATGTAAAATGCAAAACTATAAAATTTTTAGAAGATAAAAAAGAGAAAATCTAGATGACCCTGGGTTGGTTATGGCTTTTAAGATACAACACTAAAGGTTTCATGGTTCATGAAAGAAAGAATTAATAAGCTGGACTTCATTAAATTTTAAAATTTCTGTTCTGTAAAAGACACTGTCAAGAGAATAAAAAGAAAAGCCACAGACTGGGATAAAATATTTGAAAAAGATGAATCTGATAAAGGACTAATATCCAAAATGCACAAAGAACTCATAAAACTCAACAAAAAAATTGAAAAATGGGCCAAAGACCTTAATAGACACTTCACCACAGAAGATAGATAGCAAAGAAGCATATGAAAAGATGCTCCACATCATATGTTATCAGGGAAATGCAAATTTTTTAAAAATGAGATGAGTACACACCTTTTAGAATGGCTAAAATCCAGAACACTGACACCACCAAATGTTCATTCATTACTGGTAGGAATGCAAAATGCTACAGCCAAACTGGGTGGTGTTGTTTTTTTTTTAATTTTTATGAGTACATAATGGTTTTACATATTCATGGGATACATGTGACATTTTGATATAAGCATATAATACATAATGATGAAATCAGGGTAATTGGGATATCCATCACCTCAAACATCTATCACTTCTTTGTGTTGGGAACATTTCAAATCCACTCCTCTAATTATTTTGAAATATACAATAAGTTATCAACTATAGTAGCCCTATTGTGCTACCAAATGCTAGATCTTATTCCTACTATCTAACTGTATTTTTGTACCCCTTAACCAACTCAGTAGTGGGATTAATGGATCAAATAGTAGGTCTACTTTTAGTTCTTTGAGGAATCTCTATACTGTTTTCCATAAAGGTTTATTTTGAATTCTCTGAGAGGTCACATATCTCCATCACTGCAGGATTGGTCACTAGTGACTTACTTAGGCCATTTGGTGAGGTCATGTTTTCCTGGATGTTTTTGGTGCTTGCAGACATCTGTCAATGTCTGGGCATTAAAGAGTTACGTATTTATTCTAGTCTTTGCAGGCCGGCCCATCCTTCTTGAGAGGGCTGACTTATTGGTTCTTATGAAATGGTTTCTTGCATGGATCCTTGTTCAATTTGGTGTTCCTGTGGGGCAGATGATTTCTGAAGCATTCTATTTGGCCATCTTGCTCCACCTCCCTCCTCTGGTACAGCCACTTTGGAAGACAATTTGGGCATTTCTTACAAAACTAAACATACTACATACTCTTACCATACAATCCAGCAATTGCACTCCTTAGTATTTACATAAAGGAGTTAAAAACTTAGGCCACATAAAAATCTGCACGTGGATGTTTGTAGAAGCTTTATTTATAATTGCCAAAACTTGGAAGCCACTAAAATGTCCTTCAGTATGTGAATGGAAAAGTAAACTATGGTACATCTAGACAATGAAATATTATTTAGTGCTAAAAAAGGAGCTATCAAAGCCATGAAGAAAACATGGAAGAAACTCAAATGCATATTACTAAGTGCAAGAAGCCCATCTAAAAAGGCTGAATGCTGTATGATTCCAACTATATGACAGTCTAGAAAAGGCAAAATTATAGAGACAGTAAAAAGATCAGTGGCTGTCAAGTATAAGGTGAAATGGTGGGATGAAAAGTCAAAGCACGAAGGATGTTTAGGGAAATGAAATTTATACTATAATGATAGAGGCATGTCATTATAAATTTCTCTAAGCCCATAGAATGTACAATTCCAAGAGTGAAACTAAGGGAAACTATGGACTCTGCATGATAATGATGTGTCAATGTAGGTTCAGCAATGGTAACAAATACACCACTCTGTTGGGAGATGTTAATAATGAAAGAAGTTATTCATATACGAGGGCAGGGAGTATATGGGAAATCTCTGTACCTTCCACTCCATTTGGATGTGAACCTAAAACCGCTCTAAAAAAACAAAGTCTATTTTAAAAATAAGGCTATGCATTTTTAATCACAAGCCATGAGTTCTTCATCTCTAGAAATTTTTCATTCAAGCTCTAGTAGAAGTATTAAAAATAAATCCATATCTAAAGTATAGACTTCACTTTATGTATGAATTATCTTTAGATTGTCTTAGTCTAATTGTCATCTCCTTATACATATTCTGTCTTATCTATCTCATAGATTGAGAAAAGACAGCTTATCAACATAAATAAATTCCGGATGAGAACAAACTAAAATTTTCAAAATTCTGAAGGAAACATAAAATACATAGAATTTTTAATCCAGCTAGATTGCTACTCAAGAGCAAGGACATGATACACATTCTCAGACATAGAAGGACCAAGCTCTTTCTTTCAGCAAGAATCTGTGGAAGATAAAGTTAATGAAATGATTGCCACAGCAAGACAATAGGAAGGAATTGAATGCAGAACAAATGGTGAGCAAAACACTAACTGAAACGTTGGTAAATGTAACTAATGACTAAAATCTTACTATTTGAAAAGTAGAATTAAATTTATAAGCATTAATAGAAAAAAACAGAAGGAATGACTCCAATATCTTGGTCTCCTCCCAGGGA
>CM052442.1:70660335-70688717 GCA_028533085.1 Varecia variegata | reverse complement strand
TTTTTTTTTTTTTTTTTTTTTTTTTTTTTTTTTTTTTTTTTTTTTTTTTTTTTAGCATCTCTTAAAGTTGCTGCACCTTTATCTTCATCTCAGGCTCTGATTTCTAAAGGACCCAGGCTACCACTCTTTATTTCTTAAGCATATTAATTTGTTCAATAGAAGTTTACTGAATGATTTAATGAGAACTATATTTTAGAAATAGTGTATAATCCAGAAACAATTGTAATTTATCATTTTACCTGAACTATATCATTGCACTTTGAGAAGCAAAACAGTTTCTCAATAATAGGTAATACTTAAACAGTTCTTACTGTGTGCAGTGTTCTCAGCACTTTACATAGATCAACATGCTTAACCCTCACAACAATCCATGAGGTGGTGTGACAGTCATTCTCCTTTTGCCAAGTACACACACATGCCAGTGACCTGCTCACTGTGTGAAGGTGGCAAGTGGCACATTGTATCCCACTTCATAGCTCCCTGCATGTCACTTGCCATTTCCTTCCTCACCCTCAGCTCCTGGGACTTGGACCTCCAGTGTCAGCACCTTGCCTTTCTTTGCTTTCTAGATGACTAGGGATGACACACATGAAACTCAGGACTACACTGTAAAACTATACTATCACTTAATTTCCCTAAGAACATTAGCTGAATTCTGCTAGAAGACTGTTCAGTCAGCTTCAAGTGACCCTTCTGTGCAAGGGGATCGTCACTGTGCCAGTGGAACAGCATGATGGGACCACACCAGACTTGCATATTTGTGCCACTGGCATGATTCAGTCTGTAGCATTAGCAAGAAACCACACACTAGAGACTTATTTTAAGTACAACATAACCTCAGGTAGTAAGACTGTGGAGGAGGAAAACCATAGCCCTCGCCTCCCTATTGCTGTCTCCCCAAAAGAGGAAAATAACTGCCGTCCATTGAGAAACTTACCTACAAAGAGCACACTAAGTATTTTTCCTTTATTTGCTATGCCTATCTTGGCTCACACAAAAATTAAGGTAGCTTATGAGAAATATATGAAATATATTATTAAAATATAAAATACCAGTATCACAGAAAACACGAATACATAAAAGATAAAAACTTAGATATGGGGCTATTCAGGTTCTGTCTTTAAGGAAAAAAGGGTGAAGGGCTGGAGTTCCATCCATTCAATCAACATTTACTATTCTGATACTACATGCCAGACACTGTTAATGTAGACAATACGAGGATGACTAAGGCATTGTCTCTCATAGAAAAGGCTACAAGGTAATGAAGAAGCTGTGATTTGAGAATACATGCTCAATCTGCATTTCTGAAACATGTTTTGGTGGTTGGATGAGAGTAAAAGCTGAATGAGAGGAGCTATTGACAGGGACCCTGTGCTTAAATCTCATGATACTTGAGAGAGCTCCAAGAACCATGTGATTCATTTGTTTGCTTATTGGGTTTTTTTTTTTGGGGGGGGGGAGGTCATCACCATAGTAAATGTTTTTTCCATTATATAAATTTTAAAACTTTTGGAGATGAATCAGAAAACTATTAGTGATATAAGTAAAAATAAAGCTAGAACTTGGTCTCAAGGTTTACTGACTTGATTTCTAAAGGACCATTGAGGGCCCACCCTACTTATGAACCAAAGTTTGGTGATTTGAAGCTTGGGCTCAGCATAACAAAAATTATCAAAAAATTGTCCTGAAAGTAGTTTCATGGTACAGTGGGAAGGGAACTGCATAAGCACCTATTGTATGCAGGTCCCTGAAATAGGTATGTAAAATATATGGTATTTGAGACACACTTTGATCCTCTGTAAAAATGGAACCAAAAGTTTTGATGACTTACCCACAACTAGTAATTGATGCTGAGATCAATATTCAAACCCAATCTCTCTGAATTCAAAACCAGCCATGTTTCTGTTATAGGCAGGCTTCCTTCCGCCTCATGGTAGGCAAGAAAATGTCTGGTGCTGTCACTAACTGCATGACTTTGGACTGGTCTCTGAAAACTAGAAACCTAAAGCAAGAAAAGACCTTGAAAGTATAGTTTAATTTCTCCATTTTATATATGAGGAAACAAACATTCAAATAAGCTTAAAGAATCAAAGAGTGTGTGACAGGTGGTGTCGGTGGTGGTGTTATTATTGTTTTCTACAGAGATATAAGGAGAATTCCACTGATGTGTTTAGTGTCTTCAGATAAACTTGATTATTGCCTTTGCTGAAATATCTGTGAAATACCAGTAAGGAAATCAATTTAGAACTGTTTGTCATTTTTACTTTAAATGCATCACAGGTAAGAAAAAAATCTTGTAACTTTTGCCAAAACAATACCCAGAAGGTTCTTCTCTAAAGATTTTTAAATAAGTACCAAAGTCAACAGAGATAGTGAGTATCTTTAGTCGGAGTGCAACTGATACATTATTTTCTGATTATTAACCTACATATTTTAATGAGTTCATTTCTCCTGAGGCCCATTCGCAGAGGGTATGAGAGAGAAGAAGAGAAGGTCATGGGAAAGCAAAGAGGAACAAGCTCATGCTGAATGGAACATGAAAATCAAACTTGGGGGCATCTCTATTCACAAGGCTACTTTTTCACTTTTTGGGCAAAATACAGAGAACACGAAATCCAGAAGTACTCACTGCCCTACCCCCACGGCTTCATTTCTAGAAAGTTTTTATAATTGTTTCAGTCAGTTAATGCTGTTAAAACATATTTTGGCATCCTTGTTCAAATCCTGAAATAAAATCCTTCTTTAAAACATGAAATTCATAGATATTTGAGTAAAACTTCCAGCCCTAGCCTCTTTGCTGAATCACATTACCAGCCGCCTTCCAGGCATTTTCTCAGTTTTGCCACTAGTTTCTCCATCAGGTTTGGATATATTCCAAATCTAACTTTCCAAGACCGTACCAGTCCCCATCCATCCTTTGTTTCAAACCATTTTCCATAGTGATTTGAATGATAGTACTATTATCCTAATAATCTAGGTTGAAAATCTTGACATTTCCTATTATACTTTCTCATATTCAGCTACCAAATCCTATAGCTTCTACCTGAATATATGTCTCCATCCTTTTCCAAGATTCTCACTGAGCTTCATTATCGCTTGCCTGGCCACCCTCACAACTGGTCTCCTTATCTCATCTCCATTTTTAATCAAGTAGCACTGGATAGGCCAGATTAATTTCCCTAGAGCACAAAAATTGTCAAGCCTGGGAAAGAGGCGAACACCACCAATAACACACAGGGCGGGTACAAAGCAGGTTACTGGTAGACACCTAAAGTCAGAGAATTAGTAAAAGAATGAGTTTGATCGCAATGTCTCACCACTGCACAAAGAAGAGTATTTGG
Organism: Varecia variegata; assembly: GCA_028533085.1. Taxonomy (NCBI): domain Eukaryota; kingdom Metazoa; phylum Chordata; class Mammalia; order Primates; family Lemuridae; genus Varecia; species Varecia variegata. The sequence goes on along the minus strand of CM052442.1, from coordinate 70,685,376 downwards.
ACCAAGCATGCTGAACATACCAGGGGCTTGGGCTCCAGAAGACAGGCTCTGCCCTCCCTACCTCTATTTATTCATAGAGAAATGGGGGGAGTTGGGAGTGAGAGCATGCAGACAACCATCTAATTATGAGAATTAAAGGCTTCAGGTTTACATATTACATAGTAGGAGGAAAAACCCTTGCTGGTAAAAGAACATCAAGGTTCAGGTACTAATCACCTAGGAGATTGCATGCCATCTTCAGTATCAGCTGCAGACCTTGTCACCTTCCTGCTCAGACATTTATTCTTATTCTACCTGAGAGGAGCCACCTGGGCCGTCCAGAAGACAAAGCAAATATGTCCGACTTAAAATCAAACTCATTCTCACAGCCCTACTCAAAACTCTTCCCAGATTCCTCATTGCCTAGAAAGGGAAATATATTTCTCTAGCCTGATAAGCAAATTTGTTTCCAGGAGATTATTTGCCCACCCTTTAATATGGCCCCGATATGATTCTACTTATTGTTTCTCCATTCCTGCCAATTGACTCAGTCCTGATTCTTTGGCACATGCAGTATCATCTTGACTGCGTGCACTTGTTCATACTTTTCCTCCTGCTGGAATATCTTCACCTGCTTTTCACCCATGACTCCTACAAAGCTACTCTTCCTTCAGGGCCAAGCTCAGATAATAGTGCTTCCATGAAAATGTACCTGCTTTCCTCCGTCACACCAACCCCAGTGAGTTATCTTCCTCGTTTGGACCTCCATTGCATTTGTTTTACCCCTCTGGTTCTCCTCATACTCTTCCTTGTATTATAATCATCTGTTCATCTTCCTGTTTACAGTCTACATCCTAGTACACTTCATACTTAATTGTGGGTTTAAAAAATGGCTAATTCAATTTTAAAACCAATTGCATCACAGATTGCGTACCGTATACACAGTAAGAGCACATAAATTGAGGAAACATCTTGTTTGGGAACTTTGTTCAGGTCCATGTATATACGATATAAATATGTATAATTCAAGGAACCATAACTAATTAGGGCTATTTTGTTTCAAGATACATTGAACTAGTTAAAGAAATATAAAATTTATTATAAAATTATGGGTTTTTCCCAGAGTCAGGAACCTAAAAAGGATTAGGACTTCAGGAGCATAGGTCATATATTAGTCAATCATGATGCCAGCAGGAAGCATATGGCACTCTCAAAAAGCATAATTGGACAATTTGCAAAGAGCAGAGTTAAAGGAAATCAACAAGGTAAGCTGAAGCTCCTTCTCATGCTCTTGTAGGCCTGAAGGTGGTAACAGAGTCTGCCTGTTGCTAGATCCAGGGAACATTTATTGAAACCTAGTGAAATCTCTAGTCATAGCCAAAGGAGGAGACCATCCTACAGATGCTGTGACCTTGATACAGAAATACAGCCACTGCAAATCTGCAGACTCAGAGGGAGGAAGCCAAAAAATAAATACTCCAGCTTCTCTACTGCCTTTGGATCTCTTAATAATACCTCTCATCAGCCAAACCCACCTGGGCAGAGGGCAAGGGAGTCAGTTCAACTAGTTGATGAAGATCAGTCTCTCCTGGGAAACCAAGTGCAGAGGAGGAAGGCAAAGGAGTAGATCCTGAAGGGAAAAAATGAATAATCAACCTGCTGGCATTCTCTCTTCATACCATATTTCTATAAAAACAAAGAAGCATGAAGAATCCATATTCAAATGAGCTTTTTAGCTTCTCCTTCTGCATAGCAAGGGAAAGATGGCTCCCAAGTTTACATATCATCTGATCGAGAAATAAGCTCATCTCATCAGTGGTCTCCATCTCAAACCCAAATTCCTGAGAATGTTTGGCCAAGCTTCAGATATTTAATTCCCAATCACCTGTGACTGGGGGACCATTGGAGGTATAAATGTGACTGACAAATGACTCAACTCAGATTATACATGAAGTAATGTTTTCATCGTATAGTCAAGGTCATCAAGTTACTTACCCACAAGTTCATAAGGAGAAAAACAAACTGGAAATAAGGACTTACCTATTCTCTGAGCTCTATCATTAATGCAGCCAAGTATGACACCCACCCTATATTAGGCCCTAATGCACTGAACAGATTAATCAATCTAAAAGAAATATTTTCATATACCAACAAAATTCAGAGTTAAAAATTCACTTGGGTATTGTTTCTGTTTATTTGCCTCAAACTCTGCCTCAGGCTCATTGAACGCTGCTAACAATAAGCATCTCAGTAAAAGTTCAAGGCAAAATTCCAACTTTAGAAAATGTATTGACGACTTTTAAAAAAAAGCTAAGAAGAAAGGGCATGCCTGAAATTCTGTCTCCACTGTGGAAAGAACAAGTGATTCTTTTATAATACTATTGCCCCAAGATATAGATGAGCAATAAACATTACAGGAATCTAGTATCACACTATAGAGTTCCTTGTTCCCAAATGTATGCATGTAAAGTTGAACAAACTGAAAGAGCTAGAAAGTATTCCTTCTAAAAGTTAGATCAACTCTATTTTGAATAACAAAATAATATGAAACCCCTACTCTATGTCTTCCTAAGTCATCATTAGGATAGAAATTGTGTGCTGCCTCTACCATGTATATATATATTTTTTAATTTTATTTTATTAAAATTAAATAAAATATAATGAAACTAATATGCTCTGGGGTTAGACTTAGACTCAAATTCTAGATCTGCCACATCCTGCTCACTTCGGCAGCACATACAGATCTGCCATATAATTATTCTGTGACTGACAGCCAAGTCCTTCAGAAAGCAGAACCTGGGGGAAGAAATAAAGTGCTCACACCTCACTTGGGAGGTGCAAGACCATGTTGGTGAGGATGGAGAGGAAAGAGGTGAGCGAAGTGTGATATGATACATTGCCAAGCTGGCTACTACCCACAACAAGCTGGGAAAAGACAAAGCAAATTAAACAGAAGGTGTATTCCCTTGGTATGTAGGACTTCTTTAGCAGGGTTACAAAAAAATTAGAATAGTCCACTTATGGTGGGAGGAAAAGACAGAAATTTATGTGCATCTTCACACCATTTTTCATTTCCCATTGGATAATATTTATCCCATGGGGCGTTAACTCCCCTACACTGCTGAGTTGTGTCATCTGACTCCTCAGCAGTCAGTCAGGCCAGACTTCATGCCCACAGGTGTGTGTTTCATCTGGTATTAGTTTTCTGTCTGATCTCAAAACCTAAGTGGGGTCGGACCTGGTTAGTACTTAGATGGGAATTTTCTATTGCTACGGAACAAATTATCACAGACCTAGCTTCTTAAAACAACACAAAGTTATTATCTCAGTCTCTGTGGGTCAGAAGTCCAGCACGTTCTAGCTGGGTCCTCCGCTCAGGGTCCCATAAGGTGGAAGTCAAGGTGTCAGCTAGTTGCATCCTCACCTGGAGGCTTGACTAGGAAAAGACCCATTTCCAAGCTCCCTTGTGTTGTACAGAATTCATTTCCTTGTGACCATATGACTGAGGTCTCTGTTTTCATGCTAACTGTCAGTAAGGAACCACTTCAGTTCCTAGAGGTTTCTCTTGGGTTTTTGTTCTGTTGTCTTCCTCACGGCATAGCAGTTCACCTCTCTAAGGCCAGCAGAAGCAGCATCTTTCTGATGCCTCACCTTATCATAAAGGACTCCCCTCGCTAAAGACTGAATGTTGAAACCTAATCCCCCATTTAATGGTATTAGGAAGTGAGACTTTTGGTAAGTGATTAAGTCATGAGAGTGGGGCCCTTATGAATGGGATTAGGTCCCTCATAAAAGGTACACCTAGAGAGCTCTCTCACTCCTTCTGCCATGTGAGGACATGGAAAGAAGATGACTTTCTGTGTGGGCCCTCACCAGACACCAAATCTGTCCACACCTTGGTCTTAGACTTCCCAGGCTCCAGAACTGTGAGAAATAAATCTTTATTGTTTGTAAGCCACTCAGCCTGTGGTATTCTGTTATAGCAGCCTGAACAGACTAAGACACTTCTGATTAGTTAAGAAATAAATAACTTCCTTTGTTGACCAACTCAAAGTCAGTGGATTAGTAACCTGATCAGGAAAATGCTATCCCATCATATTCACAGGCTCTGCCCACACTCAAGAGGAGAATATTGCACAGTGGATCATTTGTGGAGTGGAATCTTATGGTCATTTTAGAATACCTGGGGTGGAATCTTATGGTCATTTTAGAATTTCATCTGTCATAATTCAATTCCAAAAGAAGAAGAGTGACCAGGTATTGCTGGGGCATCAGGCAAGAGAGAGAAAGAAGGAGGAAGTCAGGGGACACTGAGAACACATGAAAGTTTGCGTCCCAATACACTGACCTTGGTCAGTTTTCTTTAGTATTTTCTCGGTGTTAAAAATTTAAAAATGGAAGCTAAAAACTAATCATTTGGTGGGAGGAAGTATTATACTAGGGTACATTTTACCTATCATTTATTTCTATCTTCTCTGTGCCAGACACCAAGCTGTGTACTTCATATACATTCTTATTTAACCACTTCCTATCTCAACAAACCAATGACTTTGGTCTTCAAAGCCTTATTTTACAAATGAGGCTATCCATCTTGTTATTACTGCCTATACATCATGTAACCCACTTAGCACAGGTCTCACATCAAAGCATATTTTAAATGGGCCAGGGTTAAGATTTTTTTGCTGTTGCCATGAAAATAAAGGTAAAACAAAGCACTAAAATGATCAGATTACAGGAATGAGATCCAAAGGCTAATTATACTTGAGCAATATTCCTACCAAAGAGAGAATTACTACAACCTATTGCCCTTAGTCAATTTTGAGTGAACATATCAAGTCTCCAAACAGAACATATACAAAATGAAACCATTTGGGCTAAGTTATGCTGTGATGAGGTTTATTTCTTACTCACTTCGCAATTTCATCATGGATCAGCTGTGGCTTTTCTCCATGAATCTTTATATCAAGGCCTAGACTGATGGAGCAGCCCCTAATTGGAATAGTTTTCAACTTGTGGGAGAAGGAAAAAGAGTTCAACTAACAGACCAAGCAATGACTCTTAAAGCTTCTGCTCAGAAGTGACACACATCATTAGCCATTTCACTTTTTTTGCAATTCCCATAGTCAAGCCTGACTCTAAGTCCTTCCTTAGGGGGAAGCAGCAAGTATTTGGAAAAACTGAATCTACTATGGTGATTCATATTAATGTTATAAAGGTAAATTACTCCACCACACTCAAAGTAGAAGTAGTATCATACTACTTTGCATACCACCAATGATAGGATTCCCCAAATGAATGATTTTAGGCATTCCATTGATTTTGGTATATGGGATCCTTGAGCCAGGTCCACTTTTATTTACATACAATCGTGAACAATAACAAAAGATCATAGCCCAACAGCACCGGTGTAATGTCCAGAGAAAACAGCTGTCTGACAACTGTGGGGTTGGACCTCTTTGTCTAGCACTATTGACCCATCTAGGGTCTTACATGCCCAGCTAGCTGGCCACTGTATGAATTTGGTGTTCATGCAGAGGGATAATTACTGGATGTTTCTATTTGGCCATCTTTCTCTGTCCTCCACCAAACACTCCACAAATGATCCAACCACCCCTAAGGTGCTGTTTTGAAGCACGTTCAAGTCTACTAGCTTATCTATAGAAATTTTTAGTGTGATTTTCTTTCAAGTTTGAGAAACCCAATATCACAGAAAGACTAGAAATACTCTTCAACCCTTGCAGCACTATTCCTTTCTGTCTCTGGAATAATACCTCTTAACTTTCAATTGAGACTTGTAGTAGCTGCTGTGGTATACCACTCATATGCCCCTGCAGGACTAAGATGCTTATTCCCCCCAGCCACAAATGGTGTTGGCTATGAATGGCTGGCATCTGTGTCCATACCCAGGCATTGCCCTTGACCGAAGAAAGCCACAAATGTTACCTTTCCTCCCCAAGGGCAACCCACATTCAGTAACTCATTCATGTGCTAGTACAACAGCTTGGCACTTTACCTAAATTGGGGAATTTCTGAAGGGTCATTCTTAGTTTTAGAGTTCCCCCATGAGATCGGCTGAAGTTGCTATTGCAACTACATTTCCATTCAGTTTCTCTCTGGGTCCTTTCTGCATTCATTGTTCCCTCAAAGTTGTTGATCTAGAGAACACTCCCAAAAAAACATACTGCCTGAAAATTCCAATGTCTCAGAGTCTGTTTCCCAGGGAACCTAATCTGCAACAGTTGGTATTATAAATGATCCTACAAAGCAGACTCTAAAATAGATTTTGGAGCTGGATCACTCACTGACAAGCTGGCAAAGAAGACCCCATTACCAGTAGGAGGAGGAGTATAGATTGCCCCAGGCTTGCTGTAGCAGTGCAATTGTTAAGAACTTTTAAAAGTGTTGAACTGGAATGAGAAGAGAATGCACTATCAAGTACAATAGACAAGGCATTTTAGAGGTATAGGGGAAGTAGTTATTATAAGAGTTACAGAAGTGGTTGGCTATTGATGGATATACCCAACATATTGAAGAAAGCAGTGAAAGGGTGATCATTGTTAATCGCTAATTTAAGGCAAAATGTGAAAGCCAGAGGCCTTCCTTGACAACACATGAAGGGACTCTTATCTCCTGCAAGCAGGAAACAGAAAAAATTGAGAATCAGGCCCAGGTCTTAATTATAGTAAAAGAGTAAAAGAATACCAAAGAGAGTAGAATTCTCAACCTCAGCAAGTCTTCTGCTTCAACATCAGGCCTTTGATTGACAAAGAGTCAACCTTGAAGCACAGAATGAGGACATCTGGGTCAAGGCACTCAAGAATCTCTTGCTCCATCTAAAACTTGTGGGCCTGCAGATACATCCTGCCTGCTTTTCCATGTTAGAGACCCCCACCCCTGAGGAGTCTGAGTCCCGATCATCATGTCCTTCTTAGGTCAGAGGTAATGGTTTGCTTACCATCAAAATTGGACAGTATGGTACAAAGAGATGTCCCCAGTGAATTACCAAACATTCTTTCCTGCCTCTTGTGTAATAGCCTTACCTCCTCCTGGTGATCAAGGTCAACTACCCCTGCCAGGATGATGACTCCTTTCCTTGCTTACTTTTTTCTTGGTATGAGCCTGAAGTTTCTGGACAATAGCCATAACTTAAAGGTTATTAGGATTTTCACAGTATTCTCTGAAAAAAAAATGCTTCCCCTCTAGGAACCAGGACCTCCAAACTTAAAGAACCTAGAGTTGTGGAATAGGAAACACAAATTACCTAAGTGGACACTAGGAATGATAGTAAGTAGGGCCACTCCTTCTTCCACTCTTTGATTCCCAGCCCTATTGCCTGACATTGTACCTAATAATGGTCATTGATTTAGGGTATATATTGAAGTCTGGAAGAGCAAACCCCATTTTTATGTGGTATCATTTCCATGCTGACTCCTTAGCTACATCTTAAAAGTTCTTTTATCCATTTGTCAGGCCAGCAGCTTCTAAGTGTTGTGGTATGTAAAGGAACAATGAATCTCACAGTCATGTGCCCATGGCCATGTCTCCTTCGCTCTTATATGGATTCCTTGGTCTGGGCAATGTTATCATAAAATATTCTATGTATTCAAAGATCTTGTTGCTGGCTAAGGCCCTACAGAAGACAAGGAAAACTCATACCTGAAACATATGTCAATTCAGGTCACAGTAAATCACTGTTCCTTCCGTGGTAGAAGGGTTTAATGGTATTATTGCTCCCAAGTTGTAACTTGATACCAAGATACTGGGTGAGCTCCTCAAGGGATAACACCATATCAGGGACCTAGCACTTGTCTTTCTTGCTGGAAGACTGAGAATTTGTGACAGAAGAAGCTAGTTGAACCTCGATGAGGTGGAGCCCATGCTGTTGGGACCATGCATACCCTCCATCCCTGCCACTTAGGCTACTCCCTCAAGTGCCCATGCACATAGGTGACCACTGACAGAAGTTGGTTGATGTCAACTAGCCAAGTCATTCTGTCTGCTTATTAATAGTCATTAACTGCCTCTTCTGTGCTACAAAGACCATATTTCATCCCATCTCCTTTAGGTCCTCCTGTATGCCTCTTCCCTAGATCTCTTTTTCCTTGATCTTTCAATTTTCTCCTTCTAGGCCCCTGAATAACCAACGAAGCCATCTTCTATTGTCCATGAATTAGGGCCTGAGTCACCCCTTAGTTAAGCCACCTAGACCAACAGAGGTGCAAACAATGGTGAGGAATTTCTAAAAGAAGTATTAGAAGAGGGAGATAATGAATATCAGTTGTATTGTCAAGACATCTGCAGTAGCAGAGGCTGCAGTTTATTCTGCTACTTTTCCTTTTGTGAGTTTCTCCAGGAAAAGAAACCAACCGGAATCCTGGAGGAGCTTTTCACAGATGGTGTGACCTTACTGTATGAGGCCAGTGGATCCAAGTGGCACAAAGAATGAACCTTAGTGGATCAAGACCAAGGCACACATTTCCCCAGCTACTGGAAATGTGTTTGCTACTATAGATTCACAGTTGTATTCTACTTGGGGTATTGTCCTCAGTTAAAGGAATCTGCTTTGGTCAAGATTATGTTCATGCAAGAGTACAATGGCCTGGTCTCTTTACCATAGTTTGGGACTTCTATCATCCCAGCTACAGAGCTCTTCTTGTTATTGATTGAGACTGGTGTTACAACTGTATCACTGTTCAACTTTTAGCTCTGACAATCCTCCTTTCTTTGCTCCTTAACGAGTGCTGTTCCCAAGAGCATTCCCCAATAAACCTTCTGCACACAAATGTTTGAGTCTTAGAGTCTGTTTCCCAGGGCATTCTACCAATGACAAGTCCACATTGTTCAACAAAGGCCTCTTCTGATGTAGTCTACTTCTCTTCCATAACCTCTTCTTTCTCTTCTTGACATACAAAAGGGAAGATTTCTGAAAGCCAAAATCACACATCTCAGGTAAGTTGTTAGCAAACTTCACTCATATCCACTCCTTCTGGGGCAGAGGAATTAGAGTTCAGTACTGATGTTGTTCAAAAGAACCCCATGGTGCCTCAGGCCAATTTCAAGTAAGACAGCTTACCAACTCAGCAACAAAAACAAAATAAACTTAAAGATGTCAAGAAATGGGCCACTGGCCAGAAGAAACAAATATCACACAAAGAACATAACCAAGCTGGCCCAGGAACTTCGTGACAGAGCCCTAGAAGTCAGCAAAGTAATCCAACAGAGCCATCATAAATAGGAGCTGACCAGAGGGACTGGCCATGGTATCAGTGAAAAGTTAAAATTATCGATGAACATGAATGTGGACTGACTGCTCTAATTGGCCTCGAGCTACAGAGGAGAAAAATTGGAAGTGTCCTTAGAAAAAAGTTCAAAGATAAAAAACAAACAGAGTTTCAATCTATTTGTTGGATTGATTCCTGACTTTTCTTTCTTAACCACTGAGAACAGTGTCTACCCCTTCACACTGCCAAGCTGATAATGGAAGAATCAGACTGTAGGAAGTAAACCTAGAAAGAAGGAAGAAAAAAATTTTTAAACTACTTGATTTTCTTTTTTCCTTTCCTTTTCCACGTATTGAAAAATTGATAACAATCATCCTTTTAACATTGCTACTAAATATATTTTCTGATAACTTTTAAAGCATATCCTCTGACATATTTTTATAGAATATATTAAGTATATAGCTGAATGATCATTTACATCTGTATACTCTTGTGTAGCTATCACCCAGATCAAAATGTAGAACATTTCCATCACCCTATAAAGTTTTCTCATGCCTCCTTCCAGTCAACAGCATAATAATACCCACCTTCCATCTGCTCAAAGTAACAACTTTCTGAGTTTTATCCCCATAGTCTAAATATCAATGCCTCTTTTAAAGAGAAATCAAGTCCAAAAACATAGTTCCTAAGATCTAGGTTCTCCTTACTATGGTTGGGGGTAGTGTGAAAGGAAAGGGGTATATGTGGCTGGGGAATACAGAATTGGATATCCTCCTATGACAGGGAAACTAGGAAAAGTTTCCATTCCTCCTTGGTGTCTACAGCAGCAAGAAACATGCCCAATTAATTCTCAAAGGATGATCCTATTACATTAAATTTTCAAACTATCTTGCTATGTTGTATTTCATTTCTGCATGACATGGATGAAGACAAATATATACACAGAGATAAACAAGGAAAATCCACAGGAGAAACCTGAATTTGTAAAAGAAATATGTCAACAGTAGCAAAATTCTGTGAGCTAATTGAGATCTCAAACACCACCATATAAGCTAAATGAAGGTGCCCTAACTTTAAGCTTATTTCCTGAGTAATCGACTTGAGTTAGTGGTGTAATCACAGGACAAAAGTTTAGCCTTTAAAAGCATGTGCCATGAGTTATAAAAGGTAATAGATTAGACAAGTGTGAACATATAACTGGAGCCAGTTCCCAGCGTATTGGAAAAAAAGGGAGAAGAAGGAAAGATATAGGGATGAGAAAGAGTTAAAAAATAGCCTTCTAAGCAAGTTTGTATGAACTTAATACTAGAAAGAAGTATAGATATATAAATACATACATTTAAAGTATTTATATATTAATAAATATGGATATTTATATATAAATATATATAAAGTGTGTGTAAATACATATACACATATATATATAACATTTCCCATTTTCTTCCTCAAATATAACACTCTCTATCCCATCTCCTAATGTGGACGTGCCCTGATGTCTCACTGGACAGTCTGTTGCTTCTGTCTTTCTCACTCTCTGACTCTCCATACAAGCTGTTCTCTTTTCCCAAACTTTTGAAGTAGCTGGCTAAGAACACTGTCTTCTACATTAATGGAAATGTTTGGCACCTTGACAAATTTTCCAACCCTTTTCATTTCCAAACTAGGAAAGTTCTCTAGGGAACTCCCTTCAGAGTTACCTTGATTTTCATCCCATACCTCAATTGTTTTGTTTTTTTATTTCAGAATATTATGGGGATACAAACATTTTGGTTATGTATAATGCCTTTGTCTCACCCAAGCCAGGGCTACAAGCTTGCCGTTCCCCCACATACAGTGTGCACCACATCCATTAGCTTTGAGTTTACCCACCCCCTCCAACCTGACCAGCACTCAGTGAATATTACCTTCCATGTGAGTACCTTAGTGTTAATCAGTTAGTACCAATTTGATGGTAAATACATGTGGTGCTTGTTTTTCCATTCTTGTGATACTTCACTTTGAAGGATGGGCTCCAGTTCTATCCAGGATAATACAAGAGGTGTTAGTTCACCATTGTTTTTTATGGTTGAGTAGTATTCCATGGTATACATATACCACATTTTATTAACCCACTCATGTATTGATGGGCACTTGGGTTGTTTCCACGTCTTTGCAATTATAAATTGTACTGCCATAAACATTGCAGGGCAGATGTCTTTATCATAGAATGTCTTTTTTTCCTTTGGGTAGATGCTTAGTAGTGGGATTGCTGAATAAAATGGTATTTCTATTTTTAGCTCTTTGAATATTTCCAAATTACTTTCCACAGGGGTTCTACAGTGCAGCCCCACTACCAGTGTAGGAGTGTTCCTATCTCTCCACATCTACACCAGCATTTGTTGTTTTGGGACTTTTTGATAAAGGCCATTCTCACTGGAGTTAGGTGATATATCATTGTAGTTTTGATTTGCGTTTCCCTAATGATTAGAGATATTGAGCACTTTTTTATATGTTTGCTGGCCATTATTCTATCTTCTTTTGAAAAGTTTTGGTTCAAGACCCCAAAGCAATCATAGCAGTAACAAAATTGAAAAGCTTTCTGCACAGCCAAGGAAACTATCATTAGAGCAAACAGATAACGTACAGAATCAGAGAAAATATTTGCATGCTACACATTCAATAAAGGGCTGATAATAAGAATCTATATAGAACTTAAGAAAATCAACAAGAAAAAATCAACCCCATCCAAAAGTAGGCAAAGGACATGTTTTGTCTTTTATGCCCTCCTTCCAGAATTTTGAATATTTATTTTCAGGAAGAGTAAGAAGGTCCTCATATTATTGTGTTCCCTTCCTACATTGCACTTTCTGTTTGTTGGAAGTTGGGTTCTCCAGGAAGCAGTCTCTGGTTGAGGTTGGTATTCAGAACATTTCCTAGGAAGTGCTCTTGAGATCAACACAGTTAGAAGGAAGGGTAAGAAAGCTGGAGAAGGCAGAGGGAGAAATTGAACTATAACACAGGCCCAACAGCCTCAGCCAACTGGAGATCTGGAGGGAGCTCAAGAGAGGGAAAAACCTACCAGATTTGTCCCATATTGGGCTAAAATGGCTGGGTCTTTATACTGTCCCATACTGATTAGGAATGTAGGCCACCTATATTAGTCAGGGTTCTCCAGAGAAACAGAACCAACAGAATGTATACACACACACATACTACATATGCAGAGAAAGAAACAGAGATATATTTTAAGGAATCAATTCACTTGATTGTGGGTGCTGGCAAATCCAAAATCTGCAGCATAGGCCACAGGCTAGAGACCCAGAGAAGAGTTGCAGTTACAGTTCAAAGATGGTTTTCTGGCAATTTCCCCTTCTTCCAGGGAGGTCAGTCCTTTTCTATTAAGGCCATCAACTGATTGGATGAGACCCATCCACATTATGGAGGGTAATCTACTTTACTCAAGGTCTACTGATTTAAATGTTAATCTCATTTAAAAAAAATACCTTCACAGAAACACCTAGAATAATGTTGGACCTAATATCTGGGTACCATGGCCTAGCCAAGTTGACACATAAAAACTAGCCATCACACCACCACAGAAAGGCATTACTTTGAGCAAAGTGGTCTCCACAGCTGAGGCAACCCCTGAAGAGGCTGACAGCTGAAAACAGTCTCCTGACAGCACTCCCAGCAGCTGGGGGCAATGAGCCTTTCCTTGAGGAAGAACCTCAGCAGTGCCTTTTTGTGTTTGCCACACCTTTGAGGTTAATTAAGTGTATTCAACAATTTAATTTACAATTTAAAAGCATAGTAATACATTTCAAACCAAAGTTTAATAAACATATTAAGATGTAAAAATGAAGGACACGTGCCTTCATTAAAAAAAATCAATCAGGTAAGAGTGTTTAATATAGCTGAAGTTATTATTTATATATGCAATGAACCACATCGTAGTGTCTATGGTATATATGCTATGCAGAATAGCTGCCATCACTCACCCAGAGATCCTCTCTCAGAGCTAGCTTACATCTCTGATCTCCTTCAAAGCCAGGTGTAGTGGCCTCTTAAGGTGGCAGCTGATGTGAAGGAGGGGGAAATAGAAAATTTAGAGACACTTACCCTGTGACTTAAGCAATTACTTGATAATTATTTCCTGAAATCAACTAGTGAGTATTATTTTAGAATAACTCGTCAGGGATCAGAACAGGAACACAAATCCAGAGAGGAGTTTCTACCTCCCTCATTTTCTGTTTTTCTCCAGGTCCTAGTAGGCGTTACCCCAGACATGAGACACCAACAATGCAAGAGTTGGGTGAATAAGAACAGATGGGAGTGGAAGAATGATCACTTGGGACGTGCCCCCCTATATTCCCCATCTACTAGAATTAATTCCTTTGGAGGATTCATCCATCCTCCAGTTACAGTTAAGGAAGTTTGCATGAAAGTCAGTCCTCTCTCCCCTTGGCCGCACTGATTGGCTCCAGAATGAGCACACGATGCAGAAGAAGGAGCCAATGAAATATTTACTGAAGTTTCTGGGGAAAAGGGAGGGAGAACCAGTGTGGTGAAAGATTGCTACAGCCACCCTGAGATAACAGAGATAAGTCTTGTTGGCAGTATTTGCACCTCAGGATAAAAGACACTTAAAGTTAGTCCTACTCTGAACTTTTTAGTTATGTAAGTTTATGAATTTTCTCTTTTTTGTACTTTATGAGATATATACACAAAAAATATGCAAAAATATAATTGAGGATTAAACACAATTATAAAGCAAGCACCAATGTAACCACAAGCAAGGCAAGAAATAAAATATTGCCAGCATCTCAGAAAGCACCTGTGTGCTTCTCCCACCCCAGAAGTAACCATTTGCATGACTTCTGTTATAATCATTTCTCCTCTGTATTGCACAACTTCTGTATGCCTTCCAGATCTACTGTGCATTCTTCACCTTGCTGCATATCTAGTAGAAAGAAATTTATAGATTATATCAACAGATTCTCTTTTCCTCTGGTTTCCAGTTCAGTGGGACCAACGGGAGGTACTAGAGGAAGATTAGAATGTGGGAGGAGAGGAAAAACCAAGGAATTTCTTTGTCACCCAGTTTAGGGTAGTGTCTAGCAGCAGCTATGTCTCTTTTTTGTTTGCAGTTCCTGCCAGGCATAACCTTTCTTCCTTGGTCCCCATGCCATCATGGTTCTAGCATACAACCTGGGGGCCACTGCATCTGAGCTGTGGTAATATTACCCCTCCCTAAATCCCTCCAGCCAAAGGAGGTCCTGCTGTTGCTAATCTCTGGTAAAGTCCACCATCCCCTCTTTGGCTTTTCAGCTCTTCTGTCACCTGTATAATTATTTCCCTACATTTAATTTCTTCTGTTGAAATACCTAGAATGGTTTCTTTTTTCCTTACTGTACTATGAGATTAAGAGAAAAAAAAAGTCTTTCCACAACATGAAAGGAAAAGCTTTCAACATTTCACCACCAAATATATTCATCAGAATAATAATTTCCTCCCATTCATAGGTTTTTCTTGGTTTTATTTCCAACATTTTTATTGTGGTAAAATACATATAACATTTACCATCTAAATCATTTTTATGTATACAGTTCAGTATATTAAATACATTCATAATGTTGTGCAACCATTACCTCCATCTCTAGAATTCTTTTCATCTTATAAAACTGAAACTCTATGCCCATCAAACAATAACTCCTCCTTCCCCCTGGCAACCACCATTCTAATTTCTGTCTCTATGATTCTGACTACCCTAAGTGCCTCACATAAGTAGAATTATATAGTATTTGTCTTTTCGTGACTGGCTTATTTCACTTAACATAATGTCCTCAAGATTCACCCACGTTGTAGCATGTGTCAGAATTTCTTTCCTTTTTAAAGCTGAATAATATTCCATTGTATGCCCATACCACATTTTGCTTATCCATTCATCTGTCAATGAGCACTTGGTTTGCTTCCACACTTTAACTATTATGAATAATGCTGCTATGAACACAGGTATACACATACCTCTTTTAGACCCTGCTTTCAATTCTTTGGGGGATATATGGAGAAGTAGAATTGCTGGATCATACTGCAATTCTATTTTTAATTTGAGGAACTGTTCTATTATTTTCTACAATGGCTGTACTATTTACATTCTCACCAACAGTGCACAAGCATTCCAATTTCTTCACATCTTCACCAACACTGCTTTTCTGGGATATTTTTTTATAGTAGCCATCCTTATAGGTATGAGATAGCATCTCATTGTAGTTTTAATTTGCATTTCCTTAGGGATTAGTGATGTTGATCATTTTTTAATATACTTACTGGCCATTTGTATATTTTCTCTGAAGAGATGTCTATTGAAATCCTTTTCCTATTTTTGAACTGAGTAGTTTGCTTTGTGGTGGTTGAGTTTTGGGAGTTCTCTATCTGGGTATTAATCCCTTATCAGATATATGATTTGCAAATATTTTCTTCTATTCTGTGGGTTGTCTGTTATATTGTGTTGACCTTATACATGTTTAAAAAACAGGTTTTTTTAACATATTTATCATGAATAGATGCTGAATTGTATAAAAGTATTTTTCTACATCTATTCAGACTTCCATGATTTTTTCTTCCTTTAATCTGTTACTGTGGAAAATTACACTAATATTCTCTTTTCTCAATTTTATCCACCCCAAAAGCAGAGTTTAGGACAAAATATTGTGTGCAAGTCGTTTATTTGGGAAGTAATCCCAAAAATGAGAAAAGAGAAATGAAATAGAGAATTGCCTATACAAGGATGCCCTATCAAATTGGCCACCTCTAAGGGTAACTGATGCTCAATCCCATTGGACATTCTGAGGAGCCTTACAAATTTGCATGTCAGAACTTTCCACATAGGGAATGAAAAAAGTAAACATTTATCTATCAATTCCCCAATGGGGACCTGTCCCCTATTGCAAAATATGGTACCCAAATATTAACTTCTTCACACTTTCATGATGTACAGGCGTGAGTGCCTGAAGGTTCCCACAAGTATCTCACACTGAATCGTCAAAAAAAAAAAAAAATCAGGAAGAGAACATATAAGGCTGAGGTGCAGTACTGCAAGATTGTAGCTATGGAAATATGGTTAAAGCCTGTGTGGTACTGTTCTCCCTAACAATGGTTGGAGGAAAAGGTAGGACCAAGAGGATTTGTAGTAGTGCCCATTAGACATTAGTTTTGTTCAATAAATATTAATTTAAATTTACTAACATTTACCACTTTTTTTTAATTACTTCTTGAACATCAGACTTTCAATATGGAATCATTTTTCTTCCATGCAACTTTCAAAACTTTGTTTAGTCAGGGCCTGCTGGAATGAACTATCTATGTTTTTGTCTGAAAATATCTTTATTTCAACTTCATTCTTGATATTTTTAAGGTGTAGGATTTTATTTTGGATGATATGTTCAACTTTTTAAGGATTATATTCCATTGAATACTGGCTTCCATTGTTGTCATTAAGATAGCCTACTAACTGCCACTCATTGGAAATAATCTTTTTTTATGACTGCTTTTCAGATTTTCTATTTGTCTTTAGTTCTGTATGTTTACTGTGAATCTAGATCTGAATTTCTTTTTGTTTATCCTGCTTTGGAGTCTTTAGGTTGTTTGTGTCTTTGGATTGGAGTCTTTCATCTGTTCTAGAAAACTATCAACTATCTTTTTAAATATCACCTCTTCTTTACTCTGTGTCTTCTCTCCTTTTGGGACTCTGAACAGAAGTACGTTAGACCTTTCACTAGATGCAGTAAGCCTCTAACACACTCCTGTGTGCTTTCCATCATTTTGTCTCCGTGTTGCACTCTGGATAATTTCTTTTGACCTATAATCTAGCTCACTAATGCTCTATTCAGCTAAGTCTCATCTGCTATTAGGCCCATCTACTGAGGTTTTTTTTTAAACTCAATTTTATTGAAGTATAAATTTGTCACCCATTGAGTTTAATTTAGGCTACTATATCTTTTCTTTCCTAAAGTTCAATTTGATTTACTTAAAAACTTATCACTTTTTATAGTTTCCTGTTCCCACCTTCAAATTTGTCTATTATTTTATTACTTTATACTCAATGTCTGATAATTCCAAAATCTTTTTGGGTCTGTTTCTGCTATTTCTCTAGTAGCAGATGCTGTCTATGCCTCATTCATACTCCTTGGACCTTTCACTATGTTCTGGCCAACTCCCAAATGCCAGCATCTGAACTCTGTAGCTGGTGGCTCTTTTTGTCAGAACAATGGCAAGCTGTGCTACCCATGTGTGTGGAATTCACAATATCAGCCACCACACTGGAGCAACCATCAACCAATAATCAACTAGAATTTCTATATAAAGGTGAGTTCCCTCAGTTCTCAGATGGGATTATTTAAGATAGGTATTTTTCACTATTTCCCAGAATTTACTCATGAGTTTATTAAGTTCTAACCACTCACTTTTGGTTTTATGAGCTATCTTCCCTGTATCACTTCTCCACTCTTCTGTGTCATCTGCATTTCCCAAATAAGTGACATGTCCTTAAATCCTTGTCTTGGAGTCTGCTACAGTGAGAACCCAAATTAAGATACGATTCCTTGTTTTCTGTGCTGAGTTGCCCCTCCCCTTGCCCCCCGTATTTCCTGTGAGCTTATCATTTAACTTGGAAATTTTTTCATAGAATTTCTTTCAGTACCTAGGATAAAGGCATATTCATCCAAAGATTTGGACGTGCTTCTGTCAATCTTAAACTATTTATTGGACCAAAGTGATGCAAATTTAAGCTAGCAATTCACTTAAGGTCCAGCCAAAATATTGCTCAAACTTCTCAGTGTCTTCTACCTCCCTGCTCTGCTCAGTACAAAGGTAAACTTCCCTGAAGTCCCCTGGGAGTAGTGATCTAAAGCAGATTTAATTTTGAATATCCCTTACTCTGAAGAGAGACCTTTTGAGTCTCAACTTTATCAAGGAAAGGTCTCCCATCAGGTGCCTCATCTTGGAGGGATGCCATGTTTCATGGTTTGGTAAATGTTTTTGGTTAAAACAAGATTTAATGCTCGATTTACCTCTCTGGGCTTCTACCTTCTTTGATACTGGCTGTATGATTTCTTACTATCTCAGCATCTCTTTAATTTTTTAGAAAATTTATTTAATCCAACATTTTGAATTGCTTTAAGTGGAAGGGGCAGTTCAAATACCTAACTAGACATATTATCAGAAATGGAATTCTATTCCCTTTTGTTAAAAGCCTGCTTGAATTAGATTTTCTGTCACTTGCACATGAAAAAGTCCTAAGAATTCAGATAAGGGGTTGTGGCTAACCTTGCATAAAAAATGATGTAGTAAAGTGACCAGCTAAGTATAGAAAAGATACTGTCACTGCATTTTCCTTTGTCACTTGATCTCTCCTTGAAATAAACCTTCTCGCAAGGAGGTACATTTCTTCTTACAAGGAGGTACATTTTTTCTCCAGTATATGTTTTGCACATGTTTCTATCACCTTGTGGGCACTACTGAATTATTAATTTGTGGGTTTTATCTACCTGTGTAGACTAAGAACTCTCAGAAATTGACCATACCCATTCATTCATTATTCAATGAACAAATATCTGTTCACTGGTTATATCTCGTACAGTCACTAAAAATACAATGGCAAACAAATGCAGCCATGATCCCTGCCCTCACGTAGCTCACATACAAATGAGTAAGACAGACATCAATAAAATAATCACATAAGGAAATGTATGCATAGACATGGTTCTATGAAGGTGTATAAGAGGGGAAAGTGTCCTAGTAAGCAAGTTGGAAAAGGCTTCTAAAGAAGCAATAATTGAAGTTATTAGCTTCTGTAGAAAAAATATTTGGTTTGAGGAATTAAAATTTGAGTAAAAGTTTGTTAACTCTAAATTGTTTATTTGGGAAAAAACTATTTGTGAACATGAGGGTCTCCAGAATGATTAATTTGGCAATCAAGGAAATTCTTTTAACCCCTGTCCATGCTAGTGAACTCTATATGGGATGTTTTCTAACCACAGGGTCATGCCCTAACTTTATGCATTCATCTTACACAAAATATCCATGTTAGCCTAGTGTCTGTTATTTTAAGCAAAATACTATTGGCAGAAATCATTTTTCAGGCTTAAAAATTGGCTCAATTGGAGAACTCAAGGAACCTCTTCTTCAACATGAAATACTAATATGTGGTAACCATTATTTTTTTGGACATGTTTTTCAGTGAAGTGTTTAAGACTTATGGGATCATTTTTTGTGATTATTTCTGATGTTTTCAGACTACATTCACCATTTTTAGACCTCAAAACAGCAGCTCTGACTCACTAAATCATGCCTGGACTTCTCATAACTCACTCTAGCAGGGCACTAACTGAACCAGAACTATTCTGTGTTTTCATCTGCAAAGCAAGGTCTGGGAAGTGGAAAACTTTTAGTATTTGAACCAAAGTAGGACAATTCGATTTTTTAGAAAAGTCACCTTGAATTTTCCAATCTCCCAATATAGCTATTTCCCCTCACTTCATCCAACTCTAATTCTGTAGAAATTCATTTTAAGGGATGCATTTTAAAAGGAAAAAACATCAAAAATGTCACAAGTTTGTATTTTCTTCATATTAAGCCAGTAGGTTTACAAATGTAATTTGCCTAAATCAAGATTTAATTCCCAACTGTGAATATTCCATTTAGAAATGCTCATATTATGTTAGACACATAGCATGCAGTACAGTTCCAAAATGAACTATGCAATATTGTCAGCTGTCTAAAATTTAAGTCAGCAAGTCAAGGAAACAATGTGTTTACACATATTGCATTTAATCGCATTAATTTCAAATGAGGATTGATGATTTTGATATTTAAGCTGATGATGTTTATTTTTTCAATTTCTTCATTAATGCCATGTTTATATAGTATTAGACAACAATTTGTCAAAGTGCTGGAACATATTTATTGAAAATTATGTAAATATGTTTGTCAATTATAAAAGCCATTTGCATTATAAAATTGTTCTTCATATAACTCGAGACACTTTTCAAAACTCATTCAGTAACTTCTTAAGGATACATTTCACAGAAGTTTTAGTTAAAGGTGAAGACAATATGTGTGTGTTGACACAGCTTATTAGTTCTACTTCACATCACTTAAAAGGAAAGGTCTATAAATCATGGAAGAACAAAGACATTTTACAAAGAGAAATATAATAAGCAGGCTGTTCATTTTTTATCTGTCTTTGCCTTAGAAAAACATGATGAGTGACCAAAATAAACCTCCAGTAATCACTTGTAATTGCTAGTGTTAACCCAGAAAGACGACATATTTATGGGACAAAATACTTTGTGATGTTCTGTGTGTGCTTTCATGTCTCTAGCTTATCTATACAAGGCCCAGAAATCAATAAACCAAACTTGAAAGTAAAAATTTTAAATCAGCTCACCCCCACATTTAATCTTTTCTCCTGAGGCCCTGTTTCTCTGTAATTCACCTCTGGTTTTTCCTTAAAAAGATTGGAAAGATGTAGAAGGAGACTGAATGACTTGGCAGAGTTCAAAGCTAGGCTTCAGTAATGACTAAAGCTCTTAGATGTGTTATTAGAAAAGAAATTAAATTCACCAACAAAGATGAATTACTGATTATTTCAACCTTTCTGTTACCGCATTCAACATTTTAATAGGATCAGCCTGGGAAGCCAAGGTATTGGAAAGATCATCAATATGGATATTAAATGACAGAGACTTACAACAGAAATAGCATCAAAGAGTCAGCTATGAGCTAAAATAAAAAATGAGAGGGAGTGGGCTGGGAATAGGAGGCAGTAAATGACTGCAACAAGGAGGAGTAGAGGGAAACATAGTCCAATTACATGAGGTCCAAAGCTAAGTGCTTTTATGGAGGAAAAAGAGATACGGAAGGGGATATGAAGATGAAGCATGACACCTTCCTGACCTCCAGGCTCCTTGGTAGGGCGGATGTGAAATACAGAAAACACCCCACGTGGGAGGACCACAGAGGAGTTGTCAAGAGAAGAACAGTTTTCAGTTAGAGCAAGAAAGTGAACATTCTCAGAAGCGGCTCTGGCTGAAGGGTATTTTGATTATAATTGACCTTGGGTTCCTGGGGACAAAGTGAGAGTTTCAAGAGATGGTCAGGCAAAGGAGACAGGTCAGAGAAGGCAATGGGACTGGACTGGGGGATGAACAATGACCTGAGAGTTCTGAACACCTTGTGATGAACAGAGATAACGAGCATAGTGAGAGTTTTGCGGCCGGTCCCAAGGCAGAGAGCGGAGGAGACGCTGTCAGTGTCGAGAGGAAAGAGGGGTGAGGATGGAGTCTTTCCAGGAACAGCAGTAGGCCTGGACTCTCAGTTCACTCCTGCTGAAGGAAACACACCCTGAAGAAGGGTGATCTTTTCTGAATGTGAGCTCACTCTGGATATGCACTCTCTTAGTCCATTTGTGCCACTAGAACAGAATACTTCAGAATGGGTGATTTCAACAGAACAGAAACTTACTTGCTCAAAGTCCTGGAGGCTGAGAAGTCCAAGACGAAGGCACCAAACCTGGTCCAGCAAGGGCCTTCTTACTGCATCCTCACATGGCGGAAGGCAGAAAGGAAAGCTAGCCAAGTGCTTGGAAGCCTCTTTTATAAGGGCTTTAATCCCATTCACGAGGAAGGAGCCCTCACAGCCTAATTATCTCTTAAAGGCCCCACCTCTTAACACTATCACATTGGCAACACCTGAATTTTCGAGGAGACACAGTCAAACTGTAACACCTGCCAAATGGTGGTCACAGGGTGCTGACTCCCTTCTGACTCTGCTGAGAGTGTGGTCTTACTCTAGGTCAGGCAAGCCCTTGGCCCCTGTTAAACGCTGGACTGGACGATGATGATGAGCATATTCCCAATGACCTGGCCCCTGCTGGTGGTGATCTGTGGGAGTGTTCTCATCCTGAAAATTCAGGACCTTTGAATACTTGATGAATGAGAGGTTGAGGATAACTTTAGGACTATTTCCTCATTAAAAACAAGTTCTTTTCATTAAGCACTTATGTGCCAGGCTCTGTGATAGCACTTGATATACATTTTCATTTAATCTTCTAATACTTCCCCTCAGTCTGATATTGTCTCATTTTACAGATGAGGAAATGGAGAGTCAGAGCTCTGTGTTCCAGGACATGCAGCTAGTAACCTGTCAGGTGAGTATTTGAATGCTGGTCTGAATGTTGCCAGTTCTTGAACTCACTAGCACTATGCTCTACCGCCTCCTGGCTAAGAGATCACAAAACTGTTGCTTGATTGGAAGCTGTCAGTTGCTGGGCCAACCTCAACCAAAAAATAAGTCACAAGTAAACTATCCTTAGCTCTGATGGAAGGCTATAGCCAAGGAACACCTGTGGGCACCTCCGGGGCTGAATGCTAGGAAGCATCATCTCAGGACCAGGATCCTTTTCTTCAAGAGACTGCAAGCATAACCCCCTGCCATTTGAGGGCCTGAGGATGTCAGCCAGTCTCTGTGCCCCATTGTGACAAGATCTGGGACAGAATCTACAGCCTCTATACCCACCCTAGAGAGAAGTGATTCCCAACATTGGAGAGTCTATCCATACCAATGGAAAAAAGCGGGGCTGATAGAAAAAACTAGGACCAGACAGTTGAGCATATGAGCCCCCTCAGTAGCACAACCCCCCCTAGCTGCCCTCCCTTTCAGTGGTCTAGGGCAGCACCCTGGGAATTGAAACTTCCCTTCATTGAATTTTCCCTTCATCTTGAAACTGACTATGGTGTCCCCTATAAGGGCTGATCAGAGAGGGAGTGTGGGAATAGGCTCTCACCAACATAGCACAAGGTGATCCTCAGTCCTGGTCTCCCAGTCCCTCTCCTGGCAGTAGGGGAGGGGAAGTATCTATCTTGTCTATTCCAGCTCTGTAAGCTACAGATGCTGAAAACCTACCACCTTCAGAGGTAGGCTCAGCTAGACCCCGGCCTACGAGGACTGAGGTTGACAATATGTTAATAAACCCAGCCACCTACCCCACAACAGAAACCACAGGAATACAGAGGCAAAATAACATGTAATCCATGAATATGTACAATTATTATGTATCAATAAAAAAATTTTAAAGAAAGAGCAAAAAAAACTCATTAAACATAATCTCATGAAATGGTATAAATATTTCCCTGTTCTGAAAACTATTAATACTACCTTTAATTTTTTTAATGTCTTTCAGTTCCTTTTTACCATTCCTACCTTCCCTAACTCTCCAGTCCACACAATCTACTTGAGAAATGGAAAGTATTCTAAACACAGAACAGCCCACCCCTTGCCTTTTCTTCAACCTATTTTAGTGACCCTGAAAGCACTCTAGATAACAGTCACATGCTTTGATTACACAAGAAATCTGTTACAAAAACATATATAGGAACAGAATTTTTCTACTAATACATCATAATTTGAGATCCATTTCTAAGGGAATAATTCTGGCCCCAACATGTCACTGAAAATCACACAAAGAATATAAAATGCTATTTAACAAAGTAACTCTCTGGTAAATTATTTATAATGTGAATTGAAAACTGTACTAAAAAATGGTTCTCTAGACTACCGGAAGCCAAAGTGACTGCTGTTGAATTGTGGGTATGAGGCCTCACTTCACCAGAGGTACACTCAAGAATTTGTTTTACAAAAAAAAAATTGCTCAGATAACTAACTACGTTGAACAAATGTTCTTCCTGTTCAGTTCCCTGAGGTGTCTGAGAAGTCATTATTAACTCTCCAGGTTACATACATGATTGCATCCACTTGATAGGACTGCAAATCTGTCTTAAATTGCCCAAAAAGCTTTTGCCTTTACTCTGTTTTTTACTCGAGCTAATTAGACTAAAGCCCTCCGTAAATTTACTGATTTCCGAATCCCTTAATCCAGGTGATGAAGCCTTAATGGAATGCAAAATACTTCACAGGTGCCCAGAAAAGTTCCGTCTCTTTTATCTCAGAGTTTTGGAACCAAGCCAAAATTCCCGCAGTTCTTACAAGCATGAGGATCTGGAGAAGCTTCCGCAGCGTACAGGCCTGGATCAGAATTCTGACCCAGTCGCTGGTCAGCCTTGCTCAGCCTGGGCCAGCCCCATGTTCCCTGTAAAGAGGAAAATGCATATTTCATCCGTTTGTGTGAGTGAAAGAAAAACATTTATCATAGAATGCCTGATACTTAGTAGGTACCCAAATGTTGATTGCTTGAACCCATTTCTTTATCCTGAAGGCCACAATCCCCAGTGTCTGAGGGGTCAGGCACAAGTGGGTCAAGGAGGGACTGAGGGGCAGGCAGCACTCATCCCCCTAAGAGGGCAGCTGCAGCTCAGCACTGCCCAGGGGTCACCTGGGGAAGGTGGCTCCAGTGCTCATGCAACGTCTGCTTTTTCCCTCTTTGTGGCAAGTCTGAATTTTTATGTAAAAATATCCCAATTTTTACCTATTGGCTTAAACATTTTTAAAACACTCTGTATACACAACAAAACACACCTGCTAAACCAATGTCAGCTGTGGACCATAAGCTTGCAAAGACAGATTTTTATATATTTTTTTTCACTCAGAAAAAACGCCAAAAGAAGAGCAATAAAGAATAGAAAAAAGGAAAGATGATTCCTAAAAAAACAGAGACAGGAGTACATTTTATTAACATGATCTACAGACAGGAAGGTTTTAAACAACATGGTTAAAGGGAATTATTTTTATTAAAGCAATTTTTGCATTAGACTTTTGAAACTACATATATTGAGTCAACTAGTTTTTTTCCAAACCTGTTGTACTCTAAATTCACTATGAAGCCTTTTTTTTTTTTTTTTTTTTTTTT
>CM052442.1:70625510-70659835 GCA_028533085.1 Varecia variegata | reverse complement strand
GGTCTTCTCTGGTTCCATACAAAGCATAAGATTATTTTTTCTATATCTGTGAAAAATGATGTTGGTAACTTAATAGGGATTGCATTGAATCTGTAGATCACCTTGGGAAGTATAGACATTTTAACAATGTTGATTCTGAAGCCTTTTTAAAAATGCCAATACCTAGTCCCTACATTCATAAATTCTCATTTAATTGATATGTAAGAACCCATACATTATATTTTTAAAAGCACTTCCCCACTGCCCTACCCATCACCTCCACCCTGGGATTTTCACCCAAGCTTAAGAATCAAATATAAAACAGTGGCTAACAAACTGGATGGGTTTTAAAACAAGATTAAAAACTGCATCTTATCTCGTGGCAAAAAAAGATGAAAAAAAAAAAACTGCATCTTAGACTTAATATCAAAAAACTACTAGCTGGGAGGAGGGCCCAGGAATTTGTGCTGTCGGTTTGTTCCCAAATGATTCTGATGCAGGTGGTCCACAGACCACGCTCTCTGAAACGCGAGTGTTTGGGTTGAGAAACCGTGCTTTGATCCTACTTAGCACATTCAATATGTGCATGCTTTTTGACCTGAATATCATTTCATAAGTCGGGAAAAGGCCAGAAATTTGCTCACCACAGAGCATGGTAGCACTGGCATTGAGACCAAATCTGACTTAAGTGAACTTGAACAAAGGCAGTAAAGTGGTACCAAGGGTAACACGAGTGTAGCAGAGAGTTGGGCAACTGCAGGTAGCCAGAGGTCCTTGCCAATACAGGGAACACCAGGAAACACGAGCATTAGACCATATTTGCCATTAGGGAGGCAGTGGCTGTTTCTAAAAAAGCTATCCCAATGCAAGACACACACTAGTGGGAGGGAGTGGAAAGGGAGGGGGTGCCAGGGGTGTGTAGGAAGCAGAGAACAGGCCGGGGAAAGCGGACAGTAGAGGGTAGGCGAGGTTAAAGGAGCCCAGCCACCCACCTGCTTTCATGACAAGGCCTGGGTCTTGGCAGGATTTTCAGACAGAAACCATAAATAGAAAACTGAGGTAGACCCTAGTAGAATAAATATGTACCTAGTTGCTTCCCTAGTCTTAATATTTCTGGAGTCTTTTTCCCCTAGTTTCCCAGCACTGGGAGTTGATCACAAGGCTTCTAGTTGGTTGGGAATATTTGGCCAAGTATATGGACTCACTTATTTGTAATTCACAGTCATGCCACATTTTTGTTAAGCATCAAATCATTCTTAAAAGGTTTGCTTTCAGCTGGTCTCTCAATCAGCATAATGAGTTGAACACCTGTTATGTATATTGAGGCGCCACAGTGAGAGAGGAAATAAAGACACAACAAACTTGTCCAGTTCCCAGCCCCATCAGCCACAAACACAATTGACAATGACAAGAGAAGGTGGTCAAGGAAGTACGGAGGGAGATGCAAACCCCCCACTGTATTGCAGTCTTCATTATAATACCAGTGTTCCTGGGCTACTGCCAAGGTCATTGAGGCAGCACCAACGTGGGTCTGAGGAGCCGCAGCTGACTCCCAGCTGCGAAGAATCAGAAAATAGTCGACTGTGCTTTCTGCAGTCCTGAATGCCTCGAACAGAAGCCATTGATTGACCTTACAGGGGAGAGAGGATGGATCCTCTTTCCCAACTGAGTTATGCTTTTCCTTGAAGACACCAAAGCAGTACTGGTTATGCTCAAAGATCTGAGATTTTGATGTAAAACAGCTTTCCATTTTTACCTACAGCCCGCCTACCTTCCACAGCACTAGGGCTCAAGAGGCAAATCTGAGTGGTTGCCAGGCTAGGATTCCAGGGAAGGCTCATGCCTTAGTTACTGGTCAACCTTGTCTAACTCTCTCCTCCTTTAAGACCAAGGTCATTCCCAGGAGGCCCCCATGGCATTCCTGTAATAAATTTGGGTAGACATGCTTTCCCAGTTACGTTCAGGTGTCTGGACACAAATTATGCACAATCTATACCTACCGTGCTCCACTCCCACCACCACTGAGAAAAAGGGTAGAAGAGGCGAAGGTGTCTATCACTTAGTTTTGCTGTCAAGTTCATAAATAAGATATACAAACTTTGCTAACTGCAAATAATATGGAGAAAGTTGAAGGCAGAGAATATACGAAAATGGAATAGATGAGTTATTCAAATATGCTTCATATATATGTGGGAGCCTAGTAGCTATTTGCTTTCTGGTTCTTTCAGATGTTTAATCTCCTCCATTCCCTTGGATTTTTTACTCCTTTTAAAACCAGCAGAAGAGCCATTGGCTTTTTGTATCTTGTTCTTGAAAGATTTCTTTCTTGCCTTTGACGTTCACTCTGGTTTTCCAGTCAGATTTTGAACTGATTTTTCATATCAGCAATGAGATGCTATGTCTCTTTGAAAAGACATGTTCTCTTTCAAATTAGTCCAGTAGTCCTCAAACTCCAGTGAACATCAGAGTTACCTGGAGGCCTAGCTAAAACTTAGATTGCTGGGCTCCAGCCCTACAGTTTTGGATTGAGCAGGTCTGGGGTGGGGCCTGGGAATTTGCATTCCAAACACATTCCCAAGGGATGCCGATGCCGCTGGTCCAGGTGCCACACGTTGAGAACCACCGCCCTAAACCAACGTCTAGTTCCTATGGGTTTCTGAGCTGCGTTGTATGTCACAATGAACACGCAAATGGCATCAGGAAGCCACCATAAGGCAGATGTGTGGCTTGTGTTTATTTGGTCCCCTCAATATGGCTCACCTTAAGCCTCCACTTCCTAGGGCATTGTTTCCACTTCTGCCAGATTTTGTGTCTGCTGGCTTTGGTGATGGGAATTAGAATAGGATGTTCTGTAGACTTTTCAGATACCCACCCAGTTATCATGCCTCTTCATCTACTGAACCCAGTGGCTCGAAAAATCTTTAAAACAATGCCTTAGTGCTGGTTTTCAACCAGTTTTACAGCATATAAAATGGCAGACTGCGGGAACAGCCAGACCAAAGTAGCCTCAGGTCCCCTTGCATCTGCAGGTCAAAAAGCCTAATTGTACTACCATAATTACAGTCACCTTGAGCTCTCCTCACACCTAAGGGGTTGCACGGAGAGCGTTACTAAAAGACTACTTGTAAAAACACAATTTGGTTTCAAAATGGGCCTCCATCAGCCCATCTTAGCAGCCATGTCTTTTTAAATTTTAAAGCCCCATTTAGTCTCTGGGTAATTATAACTATCAGTTGAGATACAGAAATGTTTATTTTCTAAGCAGCAGACATTTATGCTTTTCTGTAGCCCAATTACACCAAAGGTTTAATTATGTCAATGTAATCATTTTGTGGGCTGTGGCTAAAACCCAATTCAGGAACAATTACTAACACAAGCTGCTCTATTGTTGAAAAACCACATTCTAACTAACTTGGAGAACAGATTTAGTGCTTGAACTACAGGAATCTAGACTTTCCTCATTCCCCTATCAGGAGAAGGTGATCGTTCAGAGTTGAGAAATTCTGGCATGATATGAGGTCAGGTATTTATAAAGCCTCATGTAGTTTGGGGAAGAAGAGACCAGGAAAAAGAACATCATGCAGTCCCTTTACCTGCAGCAGCCATCCTCAATAATGAATAATTTCATTCAGCTACAGATGCTATAGATGCTTTTGCAGATGCTGATTTGAGGTTTTCCAAAAGATCCTCTTTCTTTCAGCAACCTCTCTGAAACTGTGCCTGAATCAGAGACGTACAATATGTTCAACATTCAACAAATATTTACCTAGAACCTACTATGTGTCAAGTACTTAATTAACACTTAATACTCATACTAACATTTGTTAACACTAAATTCGCATGTTTTATTTAAAATTTTCTCTGTTCTCTTTAGCTGTTAGCACTAGAAGAAACAACCTGGGCAAACCTAGAACAAGAGCTAGACGCCTCACAAGCTGTCGCCTGGGGCGAATTAACCAGCCTCTGGCTCTGAGTTTAACGTCTGCGGAAAGACCAGCTGCACCCCATCAGCAGTTCTCAAACTTGAGCCTGCCCCAGGAGCTCCCGCAGGGCTCGTTAAACACAAACTGCTGGGCTCCATCCTTATGTTTCTGATTCGGTGACTCTGGGGAGGGGCCTGGGAATTTGTCTTTGATGCTGCCGGTCCAGGGTCCACACTTTGCCTAGAGGATACTGATCATTGAAAGTTTCCTGTCTTGCTAGACTGCCCCTGTCCAGGTCCAAGAGCAGAACTTTTCTGCATTTGTGTGTTCTAAGGGCTTTTTTTGTCCATGACTGGTGGTGTTTCCAAGTTGCCAGTGTCTTCAGCTATAAGTCTATAAATGGGGCAAAGAGAAAACTCAGGAAATTCATCACTGAGTCGTTCCTGAGCTCTCTGGTCAGTCTGATTTGTCTACCCTTCAGAGTCTTATGTCTACTTTATAAAAATGTGCAGGCATGATGCTTAAGTGAAATAAGCCAGACACAGAAAGACAAATACCATACCGCACGATCTCACTTATATGTGGAATCTAAAATGTTGAACTTACAGAAGTAGAAAGTAGAATGAAGGTTAACCAGGGCCTGGGGATAGAGACCCTTCACCAAAGGTTACTAAGTTCCAGTCAGACAGGAGATCAAGATCTGTTGCTCAACATGGTGGCCATAGTTAATAGCCATGTATTCTATACTTTAAACTGCTAAAAGAATAGACTTTAAATGTTCTCACTATAAAGAAATACATATTTGAAATGATGGATATATTAACTAGCTTAATATAATCCTTCCATATGTACACATACATCAAAACATCACACTGTATCCCATAAATATATCCAATTATTTGTTCATTAAAAATAAAGACTTTAATTTTAAAAACTCAAAAACAAAAACCAAAATATGTTCAGGGTATTTAGTTGTACTGATCAGGAGAAATAGGGAAAAGTTCATCTACTCCACCTTCCTGGAAACACGTCTCTGGACTGCACTTTGGGAACCACTACATTAGATGTTCTCCCACATCCCCTCCAGTTCTACACTCTACACTACAATTTTTTCCCTTTTATTTTTAGTTGACACATGATTGTACATATTTATGGGATACAGAGTGATATTTTGATACATACATACAATGTCTAACGATCAAATCAGGGGAATTAGCATGCCCATCACCTCAAACATTTATCATTTCTTTGTGTTGTGAGCATTCAAAATTCTCTTCTAGCTATTTGAAAATATACAGTAAATTATAGTTAACCATACTCATCCCACGATGCAGCAGGACACCAGAACTCATTCCTCCTATCTAGCTGTGATTTTGTATCCATTAACCAACCTCTGCCTATCCTCTCCTCCCCCCTAATCTTCCCAGTCTCTCAAAACCACAATTTGACTCTAATTCCATGAGTTTAGCTTTTTTGGCTTCCACACGAGTGAGAACATGCAATATTTATCCATCTGCGCCTGACTTATTTCCCTTAACATAATGTGTTCCGGCTCATCCATGTTACCACGAATGTCAGGATTTCATCCCTTTTTATGGCAGAAGAGTATTCCACATGTATATATACCATATTTTCTTATGATTATAGTTTTTTTTAAGTATCTCTGTAAATTCAAAAAACATATGGCAGAGCAGACATTGAGCAGCATAGAGAAGAGATAGGGCTGACTCTCCGGGCCTTTCCGTATCCTTTCTTTTATTCTGATTAGCACCTAATTAGCACTACCAGGTGTGAGGTCCAGGGTACCTCTCCTAACTCCCAGCTTCCAAGCTTCACCCACTACACCTGTCCAGGCCATGCCTCCAAAAAAGTATTCTGGTTTCCACTATTTGCTAACCTACGACCCATTCTTTGGGGCCTCCCTTCTTGCCAGCATTGGTCTGTCAAACCTTTCTGTGAGTGGTCAGTGAGCATTAAATGACCATTTGCCTCCCAGAGAACAGTTTTACAAGGACTTTATTTTTCCTTAACTCAGAGGAGAGATTGGTGGGGGTTTCAGGTACTTTGAAGCATCCTAGTCAAAGTTGGCATCACTTCTTGCCCAGTTTGCCATGATGACTCACCAACTCCTCTCCCCCATAGACTCACATCTCCTTCTAACCTCCTTTCAGCACCAAAAAATCGGAGTGATCTTGTCAAAGCAAGATTCTCATGGCTTGCTTAGAATATTTTAATGATCTCATGCAGCTCTTAAAACAATGGTAAAACACGTGGTCTGATGTGGCCTTGTGAGGTACAGGCACCACCCACCTCCTGGGCCCGTCTCATGTCACTCTCCTGTGCTCCCAGACACAATGACCTGGGTTGATTTCCTCAACAACATCCTTAATTCTACATTCCTTCCTACTGCTGGGCTTTAGCTCTTGCTGCTCATTCTCCCAGAAATGCATTCCCTACTTAGCTGGTTAACTCCTACTTATCCTTCAAATAGCAATTCAAGGCTTTCCTGGATCATGTAAGACCTGGCCGTGTCCTGATAGTACTCATTTATAGCACTTTTTCCTTTCCTTCATAGCACCTATGGTCAAATAATTACAAAATTATTTTTAACACATATCACCAGCACCTAGCACAATACCTGGTACATACGATATATTCAATAAATCTCTCTTGAATGAAGTATATTTGAGAAGGAGAGACTTCCCCAGAAATATCACATCTTAATCATATGTGCTGAAAAAAAATCATTTTGTTTCATGTCAATCAATAATGTCCAGCACAAAGTAGTTGTTCAAAAACACTGAAAAAGATCAAAGACTTTCATATTTTATTTCATTTGTTAAAAAACTAGCATAGTGTTCAATACTCAACATAGTGGAGTTTTGCCATTTACAAGAACTCTATCTAGAGACTTGGGCTAATCCCTCAATACATGAACATGAACAAACCCATAGCATATTATTTACTACACGAAAGTGTGGTTCAATGATGACAGATGAGCCTCATGCCTCAACAAAATGACTGTTGATCCTCCTGACTTTAGTTGCATTTGCATAGAGACTCATGTATGAGTTTCCTAGTGGTTTCCTCAACCACTAACTGCTGCTTCAGCATTCACTAAAGTTTTGTCTCTCACTTGAGCCATTGTAGAGCTAACTAAAAGCACTCATTGAAATTTTATGAATCACTTTTTTTGTTCCATACAGTGCATATGGTAAACTAGCTCTGGTCAAGGACAGAATACTAGCTAAAAATCATTTGGGATAAATTAAGTATAGACTGTTAAACTCAAATAAAAACCATCACTTTCTTGACCTTGTCCAGAGTCACAGATACTACAAAGGGAATAGATGGTATAGGTATCTCTCCAGAGTCTCATAGTTGCAAGAATTTTGATAAACTACAGGCCCCAGACTAAATCATAACAATGATTTATATGTGAACAAAATCCCAGTTTATTTAAGTGTAATTTACACAAATTGCACAACATCAATTAGCATATATTTGCAGCTCCTTTTAAAAGGAAACATGTTTTGAGGCATTGCATTTATAGAATTGAGCTAAAGATTGTCAGATATTCATAGAACAAGGAAAAACTTTTATATAACATAAAACACATGCAATGTGATTCTACTGCAAGGGTGGTTATTCAAAGCTATACCTCGGTGAGCAAAATTGGCTTGGACCACAAGC
Organism: Varecia variegata; assembly: GCA_028533085.1. Lineage (NCBI taxonomy): Eukaryota > Metazoa > Chordata > Mammalia > Primates > Lemuridae > Varecia > Varecia variegata. The sequence goes on along the minus strand of CM052442.1, from coordinate 70,652,240 downwards.
AAATTCAACTAATTAGAATTTTTTAAATGCCTAATCACAAATGGTTGCATACCCAGAGGAGTCTATATGAGCCAACTACCAGAATTTAGTAACTAAGCTATGGTAGCTGTTGCTGTAGTGTTTTATAAACAACATAAATCAATTGTGAATATAAGCAATCAAAACATATCTAACAAAAACTAGGAAAGAACATGATAAGGTCAAAAAATTTGAACTGAGTCATGCAAAAAAGGATAAAGGTGATTTGAAAAAAATTTCTTTAGACCAAGGCAAGGATGGATAACAGGTATCATTTTAAGTGTCCACTCTGATGTCTTGGTGAGGACTGCCTAGACCCTGGAGAGTTAGGATTAAAAGAATTTTGAAGCAGGGGCTGAACTTAGCAGGGAAGAATGAATGATCAACTTGTAATATCTGCCATGGGCTTGAGAGAAAAGGCAGTGAGACAAATGCCATGTTTTGCTGACCTTAAACTAGGATCTCTGGTTTTAGAACTACTTCTGACTCCTCCTTTTCTTCACCAGCACAAGCAGTTGACTTTAATTGGGGTGATATTTTTCACAAGGAATTGAAGTATTTTTTTTTTCACTGCAGCAGAACTTGTACCTAATGGCTACTGCATAGCAGACAGTCAAGGCCCACTGAGATGCAACAAGGTCTGCCAGCCGGCTAAGCGGCTTGCTGCTGCATACCAGCTTCACGGCATGATCAATTGCAGTTCCCGCCTCAGCATTTTCCAAATTACTACCTAGGACTTTAGGGTCACTCACCATTCATTAAAAGTGTGGTAGTCACATGGGTAAATGAGGTTCAGTATTGGTTTATACATGTGATTGCTTGCTTCTAGACATAGTCCTTGATACAGGTTGACAATTTTAGCCGGGAAAGTTAATATAGTTGATGAATACATGTGTAAGTAATGCTAACTTTGCAAATTGAAGAAAGAGCCCTTTGGAACTGAGCCTTAAGGATTAGCAGAATTTTAAAAGAGAGTTGGTGGTTAAAAAAAGAAAGCATTTCAGGCTGAGCAGCCCTGGAGAAAATCTTCTTAATTTAAGTTCCTGCTGCTTCCTCCAAAAATCCCGTGGCTACTTTACCAATACAGTCATGTACTGCATAACAACACTGCAATCAACAATAGACTGAATATATGACAGTGGTCCCATAATTAGAATGGTGCTAACAAATTCCTATCGACTAGTGATGTCCTAGCCATCATAAAATTGTAGTGCAACATGTTATTCATGTGTTCATGGTGATACTGGTGTAAATAAACTACTATGCTGCCAGTAACATAAAAGTATACCACATGCAATTATGCACAGTACATAATACTTGATAGTGATAATAAACAACTGTTACCAGTTTATGAATTTACTATCCTAATCATTATTTTAAAGTGTATTCCTTCTACTTATAAAAAAAAAAGTTAGCTGTAAAACAGCCTCAGGCAGGGCCTTCAGGAGGTATTCCAAAGGGAGGCATTGTTATCCTGGGAGATGACAGCTCCATGCATGTTATTGTCCCTAAAGATCTTCCGATGGGACAAGATGTGGAGGAGGAAGACAGTGACATTGATGATTCTGACCCTGTGTATGATTAGGCTAATATGTATGCTGTGTCTTAATTTTTAACAAAAAAAATTTTTAAAGTAAAAGAAATTAAAATGGACAAAGCTTATAGAAAATATAAAGAAACTATTTTTGTACAGCTGTACAATGTGTTTGTGTTTTAAGCTAAGTGTTATTACAAAAGAGTCAGAAAGTTTTAAAAAATTAAAATTTTGTTTATAAAGTAAAAAAGTAATAGTAAGCCAAGGTTATTACTGAAGAAAGAAAAAATCTTTTTATAAATTCAGTGTAGCATAAGTATACAGTATTTATAAAGTCTACAGTGTGTACAGCAATGTCCCAGACCTTCACACTCACCACCCACTCACTCACCCAGAGCAACTTCCTGTCCTGCAAGCTCCATTTACTGTAAGTTCCCTGCACAGGTATACCATTTTTTATCTTTTATAACATATTTTTACTGTACCTTGTCTATGTTTAAATATGTTTACACACAGAAATACTTGCCATTGTGCTACAATTGCCTACAGTATTCAGTACAGCAACATGCTTACAGATTTGTAGCCTAGAAACAATGTAGGCTGTACCATATAGCCTAGGTTGTGGTAAGCCATATACCATCTAGGCTTGTGTGAGTATACTCTCTGCTGTTTGCACAATGATGGAATTGCCTAAAGAAGCATTTTTCAGAATGTATCCCCATCATTAAGTGACACATGACTGTATTACTAAAAGCTTGGTTTATGTTAACTCTCCCCTCTTCTGCCTCTTGGCTGTGTGTATGAGTGGATGTTATCCTAGGACACGCAGTGAGAAAAAAGAAACTCTGCAGAGCTGGAAACCACTGTTGTGCTCTATGAGTACCTTTCTAATTTTTCTGAGTTTCCACTGTGGATGAGCCGTGGATGGGATGTGGAGTGTATCGTGTGGCCTGGTGTACTTAGGAAGATGAAAATGAATGGAAGAAATTTAATATGCTGATGACAGGCCAGAGGCCTCTTAGCTGCTTTAAAACCAAGGCATTTTTTGGTTAGGTCAGAACACAAATGGCTTCATGTGTGCCATGCCACAGAGAAAGTTTTGGATGATCTGCGTTAGCCTTGCAAGTTAGAAAGGCTCCCTGCCTAGTTACAGGAGGTTACCCAGAGCAGCTCCCGCGTGGATGCCAAAAGGCTTCAGACCTGCTTGTGTGCCTCTGGTGTGCTTAGGCAAATCCAGTGCTTCTGGCCAAGAACAGGATGCAGTAAATTGCTTTAGTACACTTCTCTGACCACAGTCTGTAATGGAATTTTATTAGTGACAATTTTAATGATCATCCTTTTCTATAAAATATAGAATTTAGTGTAGCCTTTTGTTCTTTGTATTTGTCTATTAAAAACTTGGATAAGTGTACATTTTAGCATTAAATATTACCATCTTAAGTCAGAGTCTCTAGAAGCAGGGCCTGAGAAGGGGTTCTTGTGTGCATTCGGGTGACTTACTGGTGGAGCGCCTTCAGGAGAAGGGGCTGTCAGGGAAGCAGGATAGGGCAGGGCCACAAAGCAAAGCACACTGACGTGCTCTCAGCTGGAGACCAGCTTCAGTCTTATCCCGGGGGAAGTGCTAGGGTAAAAATGAGACCACAGAGTTAGTTACACCTTGAGTGAAGAGGACCCACCTTGGTACACACTTGCCAAAGTCATTAGCCAAGGTCATTTTTCAGAAGGGGACATCTATGATGGTTCCCTACGCTGAGCAGCTGGGGGATCTGGATGGGGCACCAACAGCACCCACTACCAGCATATTCACTGGCAACTGGTCACCTGTGACTGTTTGATTAACCAATTGATTCCTCCTACTTCACCCTCTTTCCTCTAGTCTGGGGGTTGACAATCTTTTATGTAAAAGTACATACTTTAGGCTTGGCAGGCCACATACTTCCATCACAGCAACCCAACTTTGCTGTTATAGCACTAAAGCAGCTACAGATAATACATAAATGAATAAGCCTGACTATGCTCCAATAAACTATATTTACAAAGACAGGCAGAGGCCAGAGGTGGCCTGGGGGCCACAGAGCCCTGCTCTAGTCCCTATCCCTGCCCCCCTTCTTGCCTGACCTCCCTGCCTACTCCCCTTTGCTCTCTCCCACGTGATCCCACATATAACCACCTGGAATCGTGCCCTTTAAGTCCCCATGTTCGCTCCTCCCTATTCTCTCTCTGTACCACTTCCTGGTCACCTTCTTTTCCCTCCTATTCCTCAACTTATCTCTCATTCAACCTTTGGAATGGGTGTCATTTGAAGTACCTGCCACAGCTGCTTAATAAAGTTCCTGTTGTTCTTTCTTTCAGTGATCTCTTTCCTTTTTTTTTTTTTTTTTTTTTCCATCACACCTCTCTTCTAGTTTTTCACTTATTTGTTATCCTAAAATTCAGTCCTCTCAGGCTGGTCTTCTAGACTAGAGCAAAAATGTTGTACCTACTGACCAGAAACAAAGCCTGTACTTACTCCAAATGCCTGCAGGAATCCAGGCTTCCTGTTTGTCTTTCTTCAGTTTAGCCATTTCTCTGGTACTATGAAGACTGGTTTGCGTTTTATCTGATGTATTTGGAACAAGAAAGAATATCGATTTTCAACCAGTCTGGCAGCCCAGTCAAACCTGACACCCTCCTCAAGGATGATAGGATCTAAGGACATTACATAATCGACACTCAAAAAAGCAATCAGACACAGGAGGTGGAGTTTTCTGTGGGGCAGCGATAAATTTGTTTTCCACTTGGAGGGCTCTTTTATCCTCACTTTTTAAAGTTGCTTCATTCTCTTAGAACCCACTTCTCCATATAGCTATTCTGAAAAGAATGGTCTCAAATCTCTTTCCACTGGCAGAGGCATCCTTCTAGGATGGGGGTCTCAAAGGCAAGAAGGCATGGAGGTACAGCAGAAATCTCTGGATTAATAGTCTTCACAGTTCACTCTTAGTTATGAACAATTTGCCAAAGTAAGAAATCACTAAAGAGTGTGGGCCAAAGCTTTGGCTACTACAACGTAGTCAATTCCCAGTGAATTGATTTTCAACCAGTCTGGTAACCCAGTCTAACCTCATTTCCAATGAAATCGACGACCGTATTAGTAGCACACATCCTTGGGAACTAAGTGGAGTGGCAGCAGTCACAGTAGACGGTGGTCAAAGATTTGAGGGCTCAGGATATCAGATAAATCTTCTCCTAGACTGACAGCTGGAGCAGTAAAACAGTTGGAGGTGAGTATGTGGGTGTGTGCAGAAGAGTGTTGAAGATGGGAGAAAGTTCACTCAGAAACATCAAACTGCAAGAGCAATTTTACTTCTCATGGGAAAAGTCCCAGGTGAAAAGAAAAAAATCTCTGTCCTTGGAAGATGTTCTCAATCACTGGTTCAAGAAGTTATCTCAGTGGGGCTAAGGATTCATCTCAAGGGCTAAGGCAGGTTCACTCCTGAAGAACAAATTATAATAGCAATTATGTATCTGATCCCACTTGGAGCAACAGAACTGGGACTTAGTTGGGGGCAGGAATTCATTTCTAGAGTGAGGCAGGCTCAGCTCACATCAGAAGTGTACTGTGGGCCTTATGGTATGAAAAAAACAGTAGGAGGCAGAGCATTTGCAAACCTGTGTTCATTTTCCTTCTTTATCCTATAATCAGTGAGGGTTGGGGAACTACCTTTGCTGGGAAGGCAAAGCTGTGAATTTTACTTGTACAGTTCATGCTATCTGTGAGTAGTTTGCTTGCCACAAAGTAGGAGTATCTTAATTTAAATGATCCCAGAAACAGACCCTGAGATAAGAAATCAAGTACAAGTAGTTTATTCAGGAGGTGATTCAATAACAATGGCAGGGAAGTGGGAAATGAAACAGGAAAGGGAAGATATCAAGCCAGCTACCACTGTGGGCAACTAGAGCTTCATCCCACTGGGAAGTTCTAGGAATCAGTGTAGAAGAGACAATTGTGAGATATTCCACCTAAGTCATTGAGTAAGGGCTGATTATAGGACATTAATTCGGTGGCACTTCTAGCCTACCTTGGGCACAAGCAGTGGGCCACAGCTGCCTTTGAAAGACTTCTCTCTCTCTTTCCCTGCGGCTCCACCCCTGAGGCTCTTGTGCTTCTGCCAGGTCCCATGGCCCTGCTCCCAAGGCTCCCGCACTGCCACTGGGCCCTGTGGCCCCACCCACCTGGCTCCCCCATGGCCTGGCCCACATGGCTCCCACACTGCTGTCCAGCCCCATGGCCCCACCTCTGAGGCTTCCACAGTGCCACCAGGCTCCGCAGCTCTGCCCCCCACAGCTCTTCCCACCTCATGCCTGGCTGGAACCGCCCTTGCTCTGCCAGGGACCCACTAGCCTCGAGCCGCCATCACACCTCAACCCTGTTGGAGTGAACACCACAGCCCTGATACCCACAACCACTGGCTAGATAACCTCACCCAGCTGCCACTGTCACTGCTGCAGGGAGATATGGGCAGAACAATCTCCCACATCATCCTCCTCCATGGAGAGGGACTCACCTAGCCCCCAACCCCAGGTTCCAACAGCAGCTTGGGGAACAACCCACCACTCTGCACAAAATCATCCAGGACCAGCTTGGAATGTGAAAATCACAGGGGAACAGGACAACAGAGAACGGCTGCGTTACAGGCTCTCCGTGCATACCCCTCTCTCCTGCTGGGTCAGTCTTCCAGAGTAGGACACAATCACACCATCTAGGGACCTCTCCTCCCCCCAAATAAGTAGGAGAGTTCCCAGCAAAAGAGAAAAGGTGCTTTGGAACCCTATATGCCCCCAGCTGAGAGAAGAGGTTTCAGATGAGAAGAAATGAACAAATGAAACAGTTTGACACCCTCGAGGGATCACAATAGATCTACAGCAATGGACCCCAACCAAAAGGAAATTGCTGAAATGTTAGAAATGTAACTCAGAATATAGATGACAAATAAGATGAATGGGATTGAAGAGAAAGTTGAAAACCAACACAAAGAAGCCTGAAAGCTACCATGCTGAATTGTAATATTCTGTAATATTTCCTTGTTGATTTCTCCTGCTAGACTGTGATCTTTATAATAGCAAGGGATTATCTATTATTGTACCTTGATTATCCAGCACAGTATGTAAACCACTGCAGTAGCCTCCTAAGTAGACTTTGCATGTACTCTTGCCTTCCTATGACCTTTCTTCAAGCTTGAATAAGGTGTTTTGAATGGAAAGCAGGTCAGGTAACCCCCCTGCTTAAAACCCTCCAATGGTCAAAAATGATCTACACCTTTATTGTGGTGGTGACCATAGGTCTTTGTCAAAATTCATAAAATTGTATGCCTAAAAGGGGTGAATTCTGCTTCATATAAATTATACTTCAATAAAACCAACTTATAATTTTAAAAAATTAAAATCTCCAATGGCTTTCCATTGTACTTAAAGTAAAATTCACACTCTTTACAATAGCTGACTTGGCTATATGAGTCAGGGTCCCACAGGAAACAGATGACATATTCAAATCAGGAAAAAGCTGTGTAAATAGTTTGTTGAACTCTCCTCAAACATTGTGGTGAAGTGACAGGTATAGTGGAGTCCCCAGAGCTAATAAAAGCGGGTGCAATTAGCACCCCAGGCCTGAAAGGAAGGCATGGCTACTGTCAGCTGAAGACAGAAAGGCCACGTGGAGCTGAGACTTTGAGTTAAAAACCCAGGCCCCATCTCCCATTAGGACTCCTCATTGGCTGGATCCAAACAGAAGACAGAGGCCAAGGAAAAGTCGTCCCGGGAACACAGCGCCAGGTAGAAAGTGGATCTAGTGAGGTCAATGGGAAATAGCAGCAAATAGTGGTACGTGGTCTGGCTCCTCTGTCCCTCTACAACCTCACAGCCAGCCCCCTCCAGCAGCCATCCCTCTCTGCTTGCTGCAATCCAATCACACTGGCCTTCTCCTTTCCATCTTAGGATCCGTATAGTTAACTAATCTCTGTGCCCAAAGTTCTCTGCCTCTAGATCTTTGCAAGCTGTTCTCTTTTTTGATATTCAAATTGCCCTCTCAATCAAACATAAAGCCTGTCCCCCAACTTCTCCTTAATACTCATCATTTCTGAAATCATCTTGGTTATTTAGTTGCTTACATATTACTTTCTTTAATAAAAATGTATATACTGAAGGATACAACATGAATTTTGATATACACAGTGAAACAATTACTATAGTCAAGCTAATTAACATATCCATTTTTCCATATAGTTACCTTTTATTGTGATGAGAGCGCATAAAATCCACTCTCGTAGCAAATTTCCAGTATATAATACAGTATTAACTATAGTTCTTATGCTGTATATTAGATCTCTAGATTTACTCATCCTACATAACTGGAACTTTATACCCTTTGACCAACATCTCCCCTCTCCTCCACCTCCCCACCCCTGGCCACTACCATTCTGCTCTCTGCTTCTGCGAATTTGACTTTTAGAGATTCCACATAGAAGTGAGATCATGCAGTAATTGTCTTCCTGCACATTACTTTCTATTTCTCCAATGCCTACAAGAGTGCCCACACAGAGGACCTTAGCGTTTGAAAGAAGGAAGGGACAATGAAGGCATCTCTTCTGCCTTGTGCCCTGAGTCGCCACTCATCACTGGTCAGACAGTGCAGGGGGTGGAGTGTTGAGATTGGGGAGGCAGGACAGACGATGTGGGTAGGGGGTTGGGAGTCCTAAGTGAGAAAGGGCTAGAACAGACAGATACATCCAGGAAGCCCAGAGATTCATGGGGAGATTGTTCTTTAAGCTTGTTCAAAATCAGCAGGAACCAATCTCTATGCATCAAAAAGCAGCAGAGCCCTGGTCAGAAGTGAGGTCTAAACTGTGGGCCGGCACATGTCAAATCATGCACACTCAATAAATATTTGACCAATATTCTGACTCACTGAAGCTCCACCAGGAAAGAGATAATCTAAGAGAAAAAAATTAAAAATCATGAAAAAAATAATCTCTAGTTTCTTAGTGTGGTAATATTTACTCAGTGAGCTGTATAGCAAGTTAAAGGTCTTTTAACCAAGTTGATTTAAAATAAACATGTATGCTTTCCAGAAAGCTTTTTTTTTAGCTTATCATTATGCCTTATTTCTAAATATGGTTAATTGAGGCAATTTATTTTGCATTTGCAAAAATAATTCCTCCAAATCAGGGCCTGCTTATTTCTTGCTGCCTTTCAGCTATTATTTTCCTTTATTGTTTTGTAGGCAAAATGACACTGCAAAATTTTTTCCAGCATTTACTCAATTTTGTTCAGAGCTGCTACATTTTATATATAATCATTTTCCTCTTTGGCTATAAAGCAAATCTCATGAATTGCAAAAATGTGAACATTTTGAGTTAGAATAAAGGTTTCCTCAAATCATTTTCTGTATATGGAATAGCCTCTCATTCTCAGCATTTCCTGGTATTAAAAGAACTGACTATCCCAAATATTGATTGGGATTTTTCTCCATGTAGTTTAGGAAACAGCAACATTGATTACACCGGGCTTTTCTTATTTACCATGTTTTCATTTGTGATGGGCCATCTGGGTATTCAGTGTTTAGTTATGTATGTCTAAACTCTTTGAGGAAGACAGTTTATTTGTCAGGCTGCAAATACCTAGAGAGCTGGTAACAATTTTCTTTCAACAAGCAATTGTCAGGCTTCTTCTGGCTTGGAATGATACAAAGCCAAATCCTCCTGGGTGGCACACATGGTCAGAGACAAAACGGCATAAGAGACTCTGTACCTGACTTGGATCCAAAATTTAGTCCCAGTCACCAAAGAGGTTAATTTCTGAGGCAAGATGGCTACAGCTCCATGCACGAACGCTGCTTGTCTTTTTTCCCTGGTATGTCTCCTTCTCAAGAGGCTATCCAAAGAGGAAGACGGGACTGCATACCCAGAAACTGGCCTTGATAGGGCTCTCTCAACCAGATTAATAGCAGCTGCCATTGATTGAGGGCAGGGAATGCAACATACATTAGTTCTAGGGCTTAAGATGAGAGAAGTAGATATTATCTCCATTTCTCAGAAAAGGAAATTGAGGCTTAGAGAGGTGAGATAACTTGTTCATAATCGAACAAGTGGCAGAGGCAGGATCTGAGTCCCGAGTCCCTCCTGGAGCCCATGTTTGTTCCACTGTGCGAACAGCTGAGCCGACTTCTCCATTAGCAATGAGGAGCCTGCTGGGTTATGACTCCTGTGACTCCAGTTTCCTAGTCCAACCTCATGGCACCGGAAACTCCGTAGGGACAAATTTCTGCTGCTCTTCACCTATCCCATTGATAAAATAAGGACAGCCACTTAAGTAAAGTGAGAACTTATGACTCAGCAGCTAGTTTGTCACCCCATGGCCCAGAGAACAGGCCCTTTGCTTGGGCAGAGTAGAAACGACGATACCGTGAGAAAGATCACTCCCAAAGAAACAATATCCTGCCTGCACAGCTGCACCACCACCACGAGATTCCCATCTCAGGTATTCTCTTGGGATTCATTCACTCATTTTTACAAGTACTTTGAGCTCCTACTTTGTGGTAGATGCTGCCAGTGCTAAGCATACAGCAGTGAGCGACATATGTTCCCTCCTTCAAGGAACTTGCAGACCAGTAGAGATGACAAACAGGTGTACTGATAAAGGTGGACACATGGAAGGTCATCTTTCCCAACTTGTTTGGAGAAGGATGAGAGGGACAGACATGGGACGTGATGTCTAAATGGAGACTGGAGGGTGAACAGAAGCTCAGCCAGGAGGGAGCAGCTGGGGTTGCAGTGTGCATCAGAGGGAGTTCTAGAAAACGGTGGGGACAAAGGTCCAGAAGCAAAGGAGAGCCCAGTGAGTTCAGGCTGAGGAGTGGCGAGACACTGACTTAAGCTGGAGAAAGAAGCTGATGCCAAGTTATATAGGGCTCCACAGGCACATAAAGAACTTGTGCAGTGTGGTGTAGTGGTTAGAAGGACAGGATCTGGCATCCTTGGCTGGCCCCTGAATCTGGGCTGCAAAGTGGAAACAACTTACATGTCTCCTCGGGATGTGGTGAGGAGGTACTGAGCTAACCCACCCACAGAGCATGCTTTGCACAGTGCCCAGCATGTACACAGTACAGGGTAAAAGGTAGCTATTAGCATCACTGTTGTTTTAGTGTGAGGGTCCAGGAGCCATGGGAGTTTCAAGAAGGCAAACATGATCAATGTACATTTTAGAAAGGCTGTTCAAGGGACAGTGCGGTGAACACATTTACAAAGGACAAAGCTGAAGGCAGGTGGAACTAACAAGGAAGCTGCTGGACAGGAAACCAACCCCTCCCACGTTCTTTGTGGCACATAGCTGGCACTAAGAATGCTGATTGAGGGTAGCTATTTAAAGGGCAAATGTTTTGTGAGTGAAACATTAAGATACTGCCCTCTGTCGATGCCTACATGTATTGCATGTTAGAGATAAATTTTGATATGTGGAGAGCAAAGCAAGAGAGCCTGGAGTGCAGGGAACCATAGGCTGGGTGAGGAGGGACCCAGAAGAGCAAGACCACCTACGATTTTGGGAAGAGAACACTTGGCAGTGGGGTGGGGACAGGGCAGATGGGGTGATGGGAGGTGCCCTGAGATACATTCTGCTCACTTCAGAGTTCTGCCTGGAAACAGCCCTGGTGGGGTTATAGCTTGTCAAAATGTACAGCCATGTGCCCTACCGTGCTGCGTTTCCAATTTCCCACATTGATGCTGGAAAATTATTTTGTGCCTGCCTTAAGCTACCCTTTCTTTCACAGGACGCATTCTCCAGAAGGAGTGTGGAATCAACACCTTTGAGAGGAAGGGTGAGGCAGCGGGACTGGACTGCTCTCCCGGCTGCGTTATGCCCATCTTACCCCACTTACAGGCCTAGTGGCCAGGAGGGGAGGTGTGGCAGGTCTGGGGTGGGGGGACATGCTGCCTCTAGGGAAGAGACTCTGCTTTTTCTTGCAGCGTGAGTGGAGAGTGTGGGGGGAATGGTAGTTCTTGCGAGGGAACATTTGGAGGAGACTGGCAGACAAAATATTCAAGGGCATCCACACAGAAGTCCCATACAATGTACCATAGTCTCGTGTTTTCCCGGCCTGGGCCCTGAGCTTAGCATAAGAGGCCTGCCATGGATGGGTGTTTAATCTTCTTTGAAGTTTACCCACTCTGACTTCTAAATCCTGAGTTTGGTTCCTTAGATTTCTCTACTCTTCCGCTCCCGGCCTCCCAGGAGATAATAGCCAAACTACACTTTCACATGCCCTCAGGTGTTGGTTATCTTTCTGTAGCATCAGTGCTAATCATTCATAGCCACCCAAGCCCCTTGTCCTTAGAGGTACTATTTCCTCCACCCTTCTCAAACACCTGACATCACACACACCAGTATCCCTTCCACCAGTGTATCATCCCAACTTACCATTGGCAAAAGTTCTCGCAACTGGCTGCCACCTTGTCCCTCAACACTGATGACGCTTCTCCGACTACCAGTGATGGGGTCCTCAGTGCCAGCAGGCACCGGGAACCATCCCAATCCCCATCTTATTGCCTGCTTCCCCAGAAATAGGCAGCAACATCACGGCTGGTTCTCCAGAAGCAGCCATCCAGATGGAGCTTGGGATCCAAGGCACTTATTTGTTAAGAGTCAACACCTGGGAAAGGAAGGGTGCTGAAGCAGGACCGAGGAACCGGGAAGCAGCTGAACTACAGCACAGGCCCATGAAGTCTCCAGGAAGCCGGCAGGAGGCTCAGGGACGTGTACTGCCAATCTGAGTTGTCGGGTGGGCTGGCACGACCAGGCTTTATCCCTCCACCTCGCTCAGTCACTGAACACAGACCACCCCAGGAAAGGCAGAAACCTGGCCGAGTGGCCTCCCTAGCAGAGACAGATCCGGAAGCAGCTGACAGCCGGCAGCTATCGTGCTGGCCACACTCCCCAGGGCCCCACGCTGAGTGCACGTCCTTCTCTGAAGGACAGCACACGTCTGTGTCTACCACACTTTCCTTCCTACCTTCTAATGACATTATTTTGAGGTTTATTTTGCTGCCGTCTTTTCCAAGTTATCTGAACTCTGGGATCTTTTTGTAAACCATTCCCATCAGACTCAGGGAATCAGCACACACGTGCAGATACGCATACACTTTGTGTTGCAAAACATTGCACAAAATACCAGTGGAAATTGCATGTTGTAAAAAGGTTGCATGTTTGGTTCTACATAAATTAGCTTTTGTGGCTATGCAAGGAAGGAAGGATGTACTATAGAAGAATCACCTGTAACTCCATTGACTGTAACAGTTGAATCAGTTGATCTGGCCAGTCAGGAAGATGCTGGGCCCTGCTCCATAGTTCCTCAGGCCTCCCTGCTAGTAGTGCGAGGGTGGACAAGAAGATGACCTTTCCAGAGAGAGGAAATAGCCCTCAGTAAAATTAAGCAGGGTTAGCCGGAGCAAACCAGCTAACATTCAGAAGTTGGTCTTTGGCCATAACTGAGATTTAAATGACATATAGACCCCAGGGGTTGAAATGATTAGAGTGTCACCCTGATCTGATCTTCCCTTAATTTTGTTCTAGCCCATGGACCCAGCACCAAGAGGTCCAGCTCCCGGTTAATACCCTTATCTAGTCCTCTGCAGCACAGTCCTGACAGTCTTAACAGTAACCTCTAAACCGCTACGTGACTCGACACCTGTGTGTGTCTCCGCCAACCCTCTGCCGCCACCCTACCCCACTGTCTCTTTACCCCTCTAACTAAAATTATTCAATTACATAGAAGAGCATTTTGTCCTCTTCTTAATTTTAAAATGCAAAAGTAAAAAAAAAAATTGTCCTTGTAAAAAGAAAATTAAATGAAGTCACTTTCTATTTACAAGGCTCTTGCCTGATTTCCTCAGCCATCACCCACAGCTCCACCCTGCGGTAGTAATACTTAAAAAGAAGTCCCCATGGTGACGTGAAATGTCAGAGTTGATGTGTCGTTTTAATCCTCTTCAATTTGTTGGTGTCCACAAAGCGTCCCTATCACCCCCAAACACTACTCCACGAAATGAAGTCCAGAATGGAGGACTCATATACCTCTTAACAGAAAGAAAACACCAAAAGAAGAAGAAAAAAGAAAAGATAAGCCTTTACCTGCTTTGTTCTAAGAGGACTTCTCGGGCACCAGAACGGCTTTACAAAACTCACTGCTAAATCAGGCTTAGAGGGAGGAGGCGGCCACCCAGCCCAGCTGGTGCATGCAAGAGGGGGCTGTTCCAGGCCCTTCAAGAGTAGGGAGAGGGGAGAGACACCGCTGTTTTTTCCTGTTCTTAGTATTCTTGGAGATTTGCTTATTTTATTTACATATGAAAAAAATTCCAACATAGGGTTCAGGAGAGAGACAAAGGGGGAGTACACATCATACCCTAATCCTGGGATTCCACCATCACCTAGAGCAACACAAACTGCAGACAGCAAGGACATGCTGAGCACAGATCCAAATGAGCAAGAAACAGGAGTCAGGCCAAGAGAGGGGAAGATTTTCTCCAGCTTCTTGAACTATTTCTGTTTTAAAATATTCAGTAGCAAGAATCACAGCAGACTATCCCTTGCCAGCTAAGCCACAACTCTCTATTATATGGTCTTCCAGGAATTGATTTTAATCTGCTTAGTGATGCTTAGACCCACATAAGGAAAACACAGCTAATGCAGGCCCCGTGAAAACCTCAGGGAACAAGGCCTGCGCATTTATACTCCAACACTGCAGGTGCACAGTGGCATAGCAGGGAGCTCTGAGACCTCAAGCAAAATTTCAGAAAGGCCTTTTTTTTAACTTTAAAAATAAATAGGCCCCTAACTCAGTGCACTAAAGGAGTTTATTCGGTAGTATTTGCACCTGTAGAGAGAGCAGGAGGTGGCAGCTGAGAGGATCAGAGTTTTTCTGACTATAACTTGCTTTCCATTATTTTTGCAGTTCCCCCATGCAAGCCAGAGACCCAGAGTATTGTATTCAAGTTGTATAAACAACCCCAGGAAATGGGCAACTCTAAATTTAAAGACTGTGCTGTGCTTAAAGTGGAGGAAGTGCCAAGGCTGGCTCTCGGGAGCCACACCACGTAAGAGAAAACTGCCACGGGTGGAAAAAGCACTAGCCTTGGACCCTGCAGCCCTGGGCCCTGCTGGGTGGCCTTGGACAAGTCACCTAAACTCTCTGAATTTTTCTCTCCCTCTATGAGATGGAAATGGTACCACTTCAGATACAGACTGTTATAAGAATCAAATGGGAGGTAAGTAGAAGCTTTCTAAAGGGTGTGAGATTAGGAAATCTTGCAGAGGTTTCACACATTCCTTGTTTAGGTAGTACAAGTGAAGTTGGTAGCATATGGAGGGTGGTTTTCAGATGCTCCATCAATGTCTAAGCCCCAAAACTTGAATCTTGAGGACAGAGGTAGCTACATTAGTATGTTTGGTTTTCCTCTTTATTTCTTTCCTACCCCTTTAATGCATCACCTTCTATTCTGGAATTCAAATTCTTTTTTAGGGCCCTGTGATTCCTTCCTGGCCCTACATGTTCTTATCAGCTAATACTGCAGCGTGTGGGCCGATGTCATGATGTTCTCATCATCATGATGCAAAAGATCAGCCTGGGCTGGCTTTAAGAAGCTGTTGCCTGTCGAAGCAGATGCCTTAGTGGGAATTAGTGGACAGAAAAGTTGTTATTGAGTGTTCTCGGGGAAAGAAAAAGAAGAAAGCTAGATTGGGTGGAGGGAGAAGTTGGGCTGCAAGGTAGCTTCAGTGAAGGCCTCCAGCAACCCTATGGGGAGTTCTGAATCCTATGGGGGCCCTTCAGAGCTGTCCTGAGTAGGGACAAAAAGGCTTTTATATCCCCGTTAAGATCAGTCATTGGATGCAGGCAGCCCTGGGGCAGGATTTCAGCTAAGGCAAAAGGAAGCTGACAGCTGAGGCCTTTCTTCCATCAGCGCTCTCAGTAGCTGGGGAAGTAAATACTTCAGTTCTGATAGAAGATCTGAGTGGTGCATCTCAGTACTCTTCCCCAGAAGCCATTAAGCCACCATGATTGTGTCCACCATTCACTGAGAGACCGACCTGACCCTTTGCTCTTCTGGATGAAGGAGACTCATTACCATGCTGTGTCATCGAACACCATTTGAAGCAAAAGGACCAAGCTAAGGGGCCAGGAAAGACCAGGCAGAGACAAGTCCAGGAGGTTCTCACTATCTGAAACAAGCGGAAAGTTTAGGAACCAGGAGACAAACAAACTAGGAGAAATTAACTAGGCATCAGAAATCAAGACTGGCAAGGATGCAGGTCCAGGTGTAAAGCACAGGAGGTCCACTCAGAGGGCAGAAGCAATTTCCACCCTCGCTGTTAGGCACCGCCTGCATACAAGGCCCCAGCTCCTCTCCTCCAAACCAGAAGATAATTTACTTTCCGGCTCTCAAAAACACATAAAGGGCAAGCAGATATTCATTTAAATCCCTCTAATGAATTTTTAGAGACAGAGAAATGGTTACTCTCTGTTGGATAATATGCTTTCCTTCATTAAGCAATTAAAGCTGAATCAACCATTGTGATTTTCCTCCAAGGCCTTGGCTTCCAGAAAGCTTAGACTTCATTTCATTGTTGATTTTCAACCACCACCTTGTCATAGAAACCTGGTAGGATTTTCCTACTCTCTTTTCTCTGTCCCTTTGTATCCTTATTTCTCACACTCCCATTTCAAACTCAGTTTTTATTTGTAATATAACAGTTTTATTTTAACTATTTCAAATCCCTAAATAGGTGTGACATATTGTGTAACTAGTGGTCTGTTTCCTGATACTAATCACAACTCCCAGCAGGGAATAAAAACTGTACCTATTTGCAGAGATGCATAACCACGAGCATAGAATTTCCAGTCAAGGATGGGGGCTAAGAGTGTGTTTGTTCACTCCTCTCCCTTCCCTGAAACTCATAGATATGATCAAAAGAAAATAAAAAATAAAGAGAAAAACTCCATCTAAAATGAAAAATAGGAAAAGGGCCCTCAATCACAGTCTGTGAAGAATATCATCAAAATATAGTGAAACTTAGACCCAAACCAAAACTAGAGGTAGTGAAAAATAATCCGTACCTCCTTGGGTATTGACAAGAATACAGATTTCTCATAGAATAAGAGGGACCTAAGGGCCCCAGCTTTACCTAGAAGGAGAAGCTTGAGGACTGTGTGAGGCCGTGTGAAGCAGAGACCCTCCTGGGGAGGAGGGGGAGGACAGAGGGGGGATAGCTACACATTGATGAACAAAGAAGAACAAGGGTGGAAGAGGTACTATTTTAACTTCACTTTCTCCAGTTAAGACTCCTATGCTGAAAACAACGTGAGGTGAGGCAAGGTTGAAGCAAGACCATAAATAGCAACTACTTTTGCACCTGCTTACTACATCCAACTAAGCGAGATAAATTAGTATAAAATCACCAAACAAAAGACCTGTGAGCCATGGAGCTGTGCTGTGAATGCACATGGATCTCCTGGTTGGCAATCTGCTTACATGGAGATGGGGCGAGGGGATGATTACCCCAAAATCTAAAGGATAATTGTAACATTTTATGCTGTGAAATATAAGCTAGAATATATTAAAACCACAAAATATCAGAAATAGCAAAAAAGAAAACACATACATCCAAAATGCAATGGCATGGACTTTTTAAGACAATTAGGCAATAAAATGGAAAAAGAAACCAAAAAAAGAGGCTAAAGGGAAGATCAGAGACATGGAAGATGGAAGCAGTTACCTAATACACACATAATTGTTATTTTTCAGTAAGATTATGGAATAAATGAACCTACCAAAAATTTTAAAATATAATAAAAGTTGGCAGAGAAAAAAAAAGAAAGCTCTAAATCTGTGGTAGCAAAAAACACACTGTGAACCAAGAAGATTTGCAGGAAAAAAGAACACTATCCACACTGAAAAAGTAAAGACACAGGAGGATAAAGGGAATCAAATTAGTACATTTATTCTCAAAAGGGATGATATCACCTCCAAGGAGATAAAAATTGGTTATTGAGGAGATGAAAAAATACTAGATATTATAATGGTTTGTGGCCCTTTAGAGGATCATAGTACATAAACAAATGTGTAGTTTATCTGCAGTATTAAAGGTTCTTTGGGGAAGGAAGAAATAATAAAAATAGAAATGCTGGGTTAAGCATAATACACCCACAAAATATTCAATACCAGAGCAATCTTTAGAGAGTCTTGCAGAAAAATAACCATGTCCCAATAATTTCAAACCAACCAATTACCAGTCATGAATGCAGGCATTAGACATGCATGGGAAAACATGCAAAGAGTCAGAATATAACCACCACAAGTTCTTACAGGAAACACTGAGAGAAAATGAACCTCAGCCGGCCAAAGGATGAACCAAAATAAAGAACAGAAATGGAGAAGCTGTGGTATTTAAGGACTGATGGTGAACACCAAAGCCATTAGAATCTTGTAACATTTAATTTAAGTGTTGTAAACTTTGACATTGTGAAAATAAATAAATTAAAAAGCAAGGTAGTGAATGAGATAGGGTTGGTGGAAGGATGGACAAAGGGCACTAATTTCTCCTTATTTCATAGCAAGGGGTCAATAGAGCTAGCCTTAAAAAATATTTACAGTCATAAAAGTAGCCACTAGAGGAACTAAAAACCAAATTATAAATCTCTCAAAATATGAGTAGAAGGGGAGCAATATAACCAAATTAAAGAAGACAGAAGCCATACAGCCAAAGACAGAAAACAGAAGCAATAGAAAAAAAAAACATAAGATGATAGAATTGAAACATATCTTACATATGTAATATATGTTATATACCTATATGCCAATATAACAAATTCATCAAAAACTCTCAAATTTGATTTAATAAACAAATACTAACTATATGATTCTTGTTACTCAAGTATCATTCAGAAAGGTCAAAAGCAAAATGATTAATATTACAAGTGACTCTCTTTTTTTTTGTATTTATTTATCATGTCTTTGCCAAACAGAATTCAAGGCAAAAAACATTTAACAAGGCAAAAAGCATAGTTTATCATTACAAATTATTCAATCTACAATGAAGATATAATTAACATTATGTTTTACATTCTAATTATTGTAACATAAGGACGCATAAAGCTTAAAATGCAGGAAATGTAAGGAGAATTCTCCAAATAGAGGAGAATTTTAACTTATTTCTCTTACCTCCAAACAGATCAAATAATCAAAAAATAATTGAGAATATAAAGAATTTTAAATCTAATTTATTATATTAACATTTTCATAACTCCCTACGCTGAAAGGGAGGCCTGTTTTCAAATACTTTATAAAAAACATTCACAAAACTTGACCTTATATTAGGCACAAAAGAAGCCTCAAAAAACAAATAGTAATAATCGTAATGACCATGATCTGGTTATAAAGCAATAAAAGTAGAAATGAGTAATAAAACCAACCACCTGAAAATGTTATAACTTATTCTTTAACAATTTAGGACATGATTTCATTATTGACCCCGAAGTTGCAGAATACCTAGAAAATAATAATATTGAAAGCACAAAGTTAGCAAAACCCATGGTAAACAGCTAAAGCTGTTAATGGGAGAAAATTTGAAGTTCTATACACTTACATTACTAAATAAGAATTCAACTCAATAATTTTAAAAGAATAAAACCCTAAGGAAAGCAGAAGGAACAAATTATTTAAGGGAAGTAGCAGAAATTGATACATTATAAAATAGAAGAAAGTAGAATTAACCAATAAGACCAAAAAGTGATTCTTAGGGGGAAAAGTAACACAGGTAAATTGGCAGTTAACCTAAACAAAAAATAAAAAGGAGAACACACAAACAGAAATAATAGCAATGAGACTAAAAAGGGAAAGAAACCTCATATGATTAAGACATTAAAAAGAATTATGAATACTTTGTAAAAACTATAAAAATAATTTTGTATTTCCAGATAAAATAGATATTTTCTAAGAAATTATAAATTATCAACATTGAAAGCATGCTTAATTTATTTCATGACTAAAGACATATCATATTTCTCTTTTGGGGTCAAAGAACAACTCATTCCCATACCTCTGCCCCCAAGAAAACTAGGTCAAAAAAGATTCACAAGTGATTTTTTCCAAATCTTTAAGGAACAAATAATGTGATATTATTTGAACTCTTTCAAAGCATAGAAAAGAAATAAACTTTCTAAATTCAGATCAATCTTGCTAGTTAATGCCAATGCAAAAATCTCTAATGTGATATAAGTAAATACAAAACATGAAAAAATAAAAAGCTACCACGACAAATAGGGCTTATTGAGAAATGAAAGGATTGTTCAACAGTAAGTAATAAAAGGCTTTCCACCTGAGGCTGATCACTGGACAAGTCTTGGACTGATATCCAGCCCTCTAGGTTCATTCCTCCCCAGTCTCTCCCTATCGTGCTGCAGCACATTCTATCCTCCACATTGTTGACGGAGCTTCCTGACACATACCTCTATACGTCATTGTGTTCCTGCTTATACTCCATCAGAGAGTTTCCACAGCCTTCAGAGTAAAGTTCAACCCCCTGCTCATGGGAGGGAGGCTCTGCCCAACTCTCTAGCCTTGTTCCCAGCCTGCACACAAGGTTGATTCTCTAGCCACTGCAAAGTACTTGGAGACCCTCAACTCTTTTTTACTGTTTCTTTCCTCTGTGTTTCCCCATACGCCATTTCCTCTGCCTAGAACCCTAGTCTTCCTCCTCCTAACCTCCTCCTCAGCTTACATAGCCATCATCTCCTCAAGGAAGCCTTCCCCATTGCCCCCACTAGGCTGTACTGGTTTGCATCCCCATCCTCCCAGTAGCACCCTGTTCAGGCTTCAGTGGGACTCGTCACAATGCACAGAAATTGTGGATTTCAGTGGCAGACTCCACTCTACACCTTCAACAGCAGGAAGACAAAAAGTTTTCTCTTCTTTCTTGCACTGAGCATATGCCTGGCATATGGCAGACACTACATAAATGCGGAAGGGTTGAGTACCTCCCAGTCTGGTAGAAAATCCAGATCAGGAAAGTCACCACAAGTGGTTAATGAAATCACCCAGATATGGGATTACTTTGGGGGCTCTGCTTAAAACTACAATATACCAACTTCTGACCATAAGGACTTTTTTCAAGATTGTCATCACATTAGAAATAAATGATTATCTCAGAGAATGTTGTGTTCTCATGAGATGTCTTCCTATACTTGGGAGGATTAGAAATAGAATTTCATAGTTTGAAGGTTACAGAATGCTGAATACCAAATGACCCGTCTAAAAATTCAGTTTAGAACAAGCACAGATTTATGCATACACAGTACACCAGTACACCTAGGTCTCTGATTTGTCATTCATACTCCTCACATCACATTGTTTTATATTGCAGATTTTATCACCAATACAGGGAAGAAACCATTGCCCCTTGGAAGCTGGTGCAGTGTTTCTCAGGTTTCAACTGCATCTCTGGATACTAGATTCTTGGACATTCCTGCTTCAACCACAGCTCCAGCCATATATCTTTTAAATAATTTATTTCCCCCCGCAATTTTAGTTAAAGACTACTTTCAAACTTTTTGGCAGAAAAATGCTCTGATTTAGTGCAACTCTTATTTTACAGATGAGGAACATGATGCCAGATAGGTTAGGTGAGTTTTCCCACACAACTAGCTATTAAAATCCAGAATGGCAATACAAATACTTAAATCCTAGATACAATGTTTTTTTTATTTGGCGATAATACTTATAGTTATTTCTACTTCATTATAATAATCTATCACAGCACAAAATTCTATATGTTGCCATCTAAATCTCTTGATAGAACATCAGCTACTATTTTATTCAATTATCTGGCATGGGAGGGTTTCATTTTCTAAAGTATTAATCAAAGGCAAGACTTTAAAACCTAAAACTAATGAGACAACACACGCATTCACATGAGTTTCCAGACAGATAGCTCAATCAACCTGGAAACTGCCTAGCAGATTTCTACGCTAATCAAATCCATTGTCCATTAAGTCACAAAACAAATTAAAATGCAATGGAGAATGATAGAAGTTAACTTCAGGGTCCACCAGTGTGTTTATTCCAGCACCATCTGTGCATCTGTTACATGATTAGACTCTGTATTGGGCAATATTTAAATAACTGGGCAACTCTACCATAAAGACCATATGCTCAAAAGTGAATAAGAGTTGTCAATGCAAGAGCCATCAACTGCTCACTCTGCAGAAGAATCTACTCTCAGATAAATCTTCTGTAAAAAGTTTTTGTTTTTTCCTTGACTGAAGAAAGATTTTGGTTGGTTACTTGCTTGGTGATTTGGGAGATGTTCATGGGAGGAGGGGTAGAAGCAAGATGGAAATGTTAGAAAGGAAATACTTTCTAAAGACCTTATAAACAAGAAATACATTGGAGCTAAAGTGAAGCTATCACGTGTAACCACAGACCAACTCACCTTCCCAAGGTGCCCTGGTCTATACTTTGATTATACTTTCAGACCTCCCAGGGCCATCCTGCAAAGTTTCACATAACTATGGATGAGGTGTAGGATGGCACTAAAGGAAGTATATTGTAGTGAATCTCCTATGATCTCCTATGTACCATGCACACACCAGATCATGCTTTTTGTGTGCTAAAAAGACATGGTAAAATTTTTTTACTTTATTTGAAACTCATTACAATGTCCTTTCTTGCCAGGTCTTATCTTACCCATGTTAAATATTTTAGGAGGCAGTTATATGTTCCTCCTTTTATATGGAAATTATTACACTCTTTTTAAAAATTTGTTTTTCTGTTTGTTTCCCCCTACTAGATAGGGAACAATTTTGTATATCTACTGCTTAGCACAGTGCCTGGCACATAATAAGTACACACTAACTGTTTGAAAGAAAGAAAGTATGAATGAGTGGTGTAGCAATTGAGCCATCAGGATGAGGTCAATGTGGAAGACACAGAAAAAGGTATAGACCAGATGAGTTGTGAGATTATTGCTGTCACCACATGGGCTAAGGAACCTCAGTCTTAATTGGGAGAAAATTGAAGACTGACGTCAAGATATACAGTGTACCTTCAAGCTTTGTTCTGTAAGTGTGTTCATATAGTAAATCATACACCATTTTCATGTCAGAGAGTAAGCTCAAAAGGATTTGTTGAAAGTGACAAAAGTCTTCATAAAGCCCCAGGTTATTAAGCCTCTTTGGGTATTGTTATATACCTAGATAGACTTTGCATGACTATTAGATTCAAGATTCTAGGGCTGAAAGTGAGCAAAACTCCTTTAACTTGACCTGAATCTCCATCCTTTCCCTTTGTATAATCTTTTCTGAGCATATTACTTATTTCATGAGTCTGTGCACAGAGCTGGATATGAGCATGGATGGTACTTATTAATCTTGTACAGGCTAATGCCATTTCAAGAGGCAGACAGAAGGCCACTGTGGGAAGAAACCAGGTTTGATACAGAAGTAAAGATGGAAATAGAAAACAATCGTTGGCCCTAATTCCCCAAAATTGACAATCCCAAATACCAAGATGTATTGTAATTTCACTTGAGATTAATTATGTATAAAAGTTTGAAATTTCTAAGTTACACATAGGAGATATGTTAAGTCTGTTAGAAAATAATGTTTAATCAGAAAGCACTGAATGAGTAGCAAATATAACTCAATGAATAAAATTCTTAAGCATACTCTTAGATCTTACAGTTTTGTGCTCAAAGAACATTAGAGATCATGTTCAAATCCCTAATTTTACCAAAGAAGGAAACTGAGATTCTGAAAGATTTCCTTTGTTCTAAGATCTTTGAGTTATTGTCAGAATGGGATTTTTAACTCCAACTCAAATGCTCTCCTTTCCACCCATACGAAATAATTCATTAATTATGCATTATTTTAAAAATACATAATGAAAACACTGTTATTCAGAATTTGAGGGGAAGACAAATGTAATAGTCTTATAAGCCTCCTTTATGAATGGCTTTCTTTTTTTCTACATAAAAACATTAACTCTATTATAGTTAATTGTTCAAAAAGCCAATAATAAGTAATACCCATCGTTATTTTAACATTATAAAACTGTTTATATATAATTATTACATTCTGTAGTATTTGATATTCTACATGTAGCCATCTGGACTTTCTAAAGTTTAGTTAAATAATAAATAACTAGAAACATGATAGTCTTTCCTTCCTTCTCTAAAAAGTTGAAATGATTATGTTTTGTAAGAGTAGGAGGTGGGAAGATTTTTTGATGGTTTCTTATTTACTGACATGAGATACTATCCTCTTGTTTAACATGAGAAATAGCACAAACATAAAATCCACCTGAGATAAAAAATAAATAAATAAAAAGACCCCAAACAAATTTTAATTGCAAAAGGACTCCAGAGAAAGAGATCGTTACCTCTGATTATTTCCTTCCTTGAAATGCTTTGATGTCTGAAAACCCCAATTTCACTCTCTGCTGTGTATCTCCCCATTTCTCCCTCAACTTTTCACATACATTCCAACCATAAAGGACATTCGTTTGCTGGTAGATATCATTATGCCCTAGAATTATATAAATTAGGATGCTTTAAGTTGTAAATAACATAATCCCTTATTCAAAGTAGCTTAAACAAGAAGGAACTATGTTAATCTAACATGCCCAGAGACAGAGTAGGTTCAATGTACCCAGGGGCAGCAACCCAGTGATGTCATCAAGGACCCAGGTTCTTTCCATCTCTCTACTCTGCCTTCCTAGGTATAACCTCCTCCTAAGTCTGATTCCCTTCAGCGTTTTAAGATAACATTGATTGCTACTGACAGTTGTGTGTTTGCTTGCTAATATTGGTTCTGAGGAGGCAGGGAAGCAATACAAGTACCTTCCAATTTGGCAAACTTAGATTTTATGCTCACTCTTGGACCAATTGCAGTTCCCAGGGAAATGTCATAATTCGATTGGCTTAAAGTCTAATCATCAAGATCCCCATTTAAATCTGGAGATGAGGTGGATAACTGAACAAATCCAGAGTGCTCTTATCTACCTAGAGTTAGGTAATGGATTTAGTTTGACTACTAAATGTCTGCCTCAGTAATAGTTAAAATCAGTGTGCAGGCAGCCAGAAATCCAAGCTGCCCGAGATACACCTTAATTGCTCCCACCTCTACACTACCATTCCTCAACATTTCTTCCATCAAACTTCCAAAATGATATAGCAGCTGGGATAAGAGAGAAACTGGCATGAGCTATTGTATGTATTTGCATGCAATTTCTGCCCATGGTTGGCAGAGCCCCTTCTTCAATTTTTTTGGGTGGCATACATAACAGACCCTGCTGAATCCAGCTATTTGGGCTTATGTAAATCAGCATTGCACATTAGAATACTGATGCCTTTGAACAGCCAGCACACAGATTAAATCAGACTTTCTAGGAATAGAGCCCAGACATAGGTATCTTTTAAAGCTTCCCAGGTAATTCTAATATACAGCCAGGATTGAGAATGACTAGTGTACTAAACATCCTGATTGCCTGAATTTCTCAGTTAATATCCTTGAGGTGTGTAGTTATGGCCCCACAGTTTGAATTCAGTTTCTTTGAAATTTACCCAGGTGACTGAAAGCATAATCCGTTTAAATAAAACATCATCTGCAGTATGATAACAACTACAGTTTGAGGTAAGGATGCTGTGTCAGCTTCCTTTTCGAGAATGCTCCTCAATCAATGGATGAATGTCAGAACCAAAATATTATATAGGCATGAGGCATTTTATATTGCTTTCTGTCTATTTCTGGGTGTAGTGTATAACATACATTGGCAACATTTCATTTTTATATTGTAATAGGATCTCCATAGGCTTATATTGAAATTGGTTTTCTGCTGTAATCTCACATTTTAACAGCCTCTATATACCTGCTCAGAAACTGACTCAAAATTGTTGTGAAGAATATTTGGCATCATAATTTATTTTTTTAAATTATACAAATGCTTCTTCCTCCCCCTCAAACCAACCATGGGAGATACTGAAGTACCATTATAACTGCAATGGAAAGTAAATACTTTACATGTTCAATGGTTACTTTACAAAAGCTAGAAATTAGTACCAAGTCTTCTGTCATCCTCAGATTTTAATAGGGTTTTGATACCCATTTCAAATGATGGGGGAAAGTGATTTTATTAATTGTTTTTTAAAAAATTAATATTATAGGCACAGGAGACATTCAAAGCCCCAAAAGCATCCAGTCAGTGACCCTCTCTTTGTCACATTCGGGCTGCCTTCCTGATCAACCAAGCCCACTCATTTTCTCAAATCCAACCACCCCCAGTGCATTATCAGCCCATAAGATTCAGAAAGGAGGTGGCCACCTGCTCTTTCTGGTCATCATCTCCTCTGTGAATTCTCTCCAGGCAGCAGGAGTCTCTCTCCTCTTAATCCCACAGCATCTCTGGTGCTCTGCAGAAGGTCAGAGTAAGATCCACCCTACCACTTACTACCAATGGGTTTGTCAAACAACCTTCCCTCTGTAAGTTTCCATTCTTTAATCAATGAAATGCAAACTTTACCACCTAGTGTCCTTGGGAGGATAAAATGAGATAAACTGTGTACCATGCTCACTCAGCATGGCACACAGCACATGATAAGGTCTCAGATTTTAGCTGCCATGTGTACCATTGCTGCAGCTGACGGTTGACACCATGGTGGCCATTCTGTGGGTATGTCTTGTCTTGAATATTTCATTGTTTTTCAGACCTCTTTTCTCCTTTGTATCCACTTTTCTGCCACCCTACTTCAGGCTTTTATATCATACTTACACTAACTACATAGTCCCCCTTCTCCTGGGGATATGTTCCAAGACCCACCTCGCACCACCACATGGGTGCCTGAAACTGTGGATAGTACTGAACCCTACTTCCATCAATCAGAACACCTTTCTGTTCATGTCTTCCCTCCACAAATTTAATGCCTTTTCCATCTTAACAAAGCACTTAGCACTCACTGTGGTCATAACTTTCGTAGTCTGAGGTGTGACAGCAAAACTAGCATGAGTTTCTTTTTCCTTCTTTACAATTTCATAGACAGAAGATTTGTTCTTACCACAGATCTTAGCAACCACAGCATATCATTTTTTTCTCTCCTTAGTAAGTTGA
>CM052442.1:70570747-70625010 GCA_028533085.1 Varecia variegata | reverse complement strand
ACCTCTGCTGTGGTGGAGAACAAGCAACCCCCTGGGAGGTACAAGGCGCCCTCCCAAAGCCTGGGGCATTCAAGTGCTCCACCTGAGGGTCTAGAGCTTATCACAGGCACAGAAGAACATCTCAGCAGTTGGCTCTTTCCTGCAAGTATCAACCACTAACAGGGAGAACAACTCTATAGCTCATTACAGTATCCCCACTTAATCACAGAGTGGCTGATTCTTACTCAAGCATCACCCATCACCTCAGAGATAAAGCTAGGATTCCCAATACAATCCACAATGCAGGGAAGAGGTAAAGACAGTAGGATAGAGGCAACCAGAGGGGACACTGCCTTCTAGGAGAGAAACAAAAGCTACAGGCAGCTCAATCTGTGAGGGGTCTCCCTCTTCCATTGCAGACCTCTGGGCTGACTGGAGATGCTCAGAGTCTATGTGGAGACATTCCACTTGAAAGCATGTTCAGCAGAGATCTGGTGCCTGCCAGTCTCAGGTTTCTGTGACCAATAACATCCTGATCACTCTGGTGCATGGAGCCAGGTCCACTCAGGACCCAGCCTTCCAGCAGTAGCCTTTGCATTACCCCACTGGTCAGAGAGGGAACAGATACTCCTCTGTGTCAAGCCCTGTGACTAGGGGCTGAGCATGCCTCTTTCCCAGCATGGGAGCTAAACAGAGAAGGAGACTGAGGTTCCACAGGAACCACTTGGGAAGCCTGGGGCTACTACCTCTGTGGGTCCTATGTGTGGGAGTAGAACCTTGGCTGTCTAGCAGCTCCAGCCCAGCTATACAGACCCTGGGCAGCTCAGACAAACCCCTGCGTGTGGGACTGGGCATCAGCAGTCCCCATGCTGGTGGAACAGCCCCCCATGTGGGCATCTCTGCCCTGAAAATCCCCAGAGCCAGCTCTGAAGCTCTCAGTGTGCCAGAGTCTGAGGTCCTGCCATTGTACCTCCTGGCCCCCTGCCGGGCCTGTGACTCCAACCCTGAGACTCCTCAGTTGTGCCTGGTCCCTAAGACCTCACTACTGAGTCCCCACCACTACCACTGGGCCAGCAGAACCCCCCTGAGGTCCAATTCTTCACTCAGGACCCCCTAGCTCTGAGCAGCTGTCACTCCTGGACTTGGTTCGAGAGTCCCCAGCAAACGACAACAGATGCCCTGTGATCCTGTTAACCCAGAGCCAAGAGATGAGGGGCCAGATGAGAAGAAACCAGCAAAAGAACCCTGGCAACATGAAAAGACCAAATAGTTCAACACCCCCAAGGGCACACAGTGGAGATACAGTAGTGGACACCACCCACAAGGAAATTGATGAAATGACAGAAATGAAATTCAGAACATGGATGGCAAATAAGATGAATAGAATTGAAGAGAAATTTGAAAACCAACAAAAACAAGCTAAAAAAATATTTCAGGAAATCAATGAAGAAAATGAAAAAGTCACTAGAGAGCTAGACAACATAAGAAAGGATACAATAGAACTTAAAGAAATGAAAGAGTCATTTAGGGAATTTCAAAACACAGCAGAAAGCTTTAACAACATGCTAAACCAAGGAGAAGAAAGACTCTCAGAGTTTGAAGACAAGACTCTCAAGATAACCCAGTCATTCAAAGAGGCAGAGAAGAGTATAAAATGTCCAAGCAATCACTGACAGAGATTTGGGATGATGTGAAGCAAACTAACATTCAAATTATAGGTATACCTGAGGGAGAAGAAGAAAGAGCTAAAAGCATGGAAAACCTATTTGAGGAAATTACTGAGGAAAACTTCCCTGGTATTGCAAGAAATTCAGACATACAGATACAAGATGGACATCAAACACTGAGAAGATTCATAGCAAATAGATCATCTCCAAGACACATAATAATCAACCTGGCCAAAGTCAAAATGAAAGAGAAAATTCTGCAAGCAACAAGATGAAAGCATCAAAATAACCTACAAAGGAAAATGCATCAGGTTAACTGCAGAGTTCTCAGTGAAAACCTTACAAGCCAGAAGGGATTGGGGCCCCATCTTTAATTGACATAAACAGAACAACTGCCAGCCTAGACTTTTGTATCCTGAAAAATGTAGTGTCACAATAGACGGACAAATTATGTCTTTTCCAGACAAGTAAACACTAAGGGAATTTGCCATGAGCTCTGCAGAAAATACTGAGAACAGCACTATACACAAATCAACACAACAGATTCCCACTGAGGTAAATTCAACTTTAAAAATCCCCAAACTCACAACTCTTATAAAATAGTAGAACAAGAAGTAAAACAAAGCAATAAGGGACTACCTAACAGGATGAACAGACCAACATCCCACATATCAATGCTATCAATTAACATTAATGGACTAAATGTTCCTCTAAAAAGACAGAGGCTGGATGAATGGATGAAAAAACACAACCCAAGTATCGGCTGTCTCCAGGAAACACATCTAAACTGCAAGGATGTACACAGACTAAACGTGAAAGGATGTAAAAAAATATCCCATGCAAATGGAAATCAAAAGAGAGCAGGTGTACCCATTCTCATATCAGATAAAATTGACTTTAAGCCAATAAAAGTAATGAGAGACAAAAAGGGTCATTAAATAATGGTAAAGGGAGCAATTCAACAAGAAAACATAACAATCCTAAATATATATTCACCCAACACAGGAGTTCCCAGATACATAAAGCAAATTTTACTATAGCTAAGCCAACAAACAAATAGCACATCATAATTGCAGGGACTTCAACAAGCCATTGTCAGAGATTGACAAATCATCAAAGCAAAAAATAAAGAAACAAGGGAATTAAACCAAACTCTAAATCAAATAGACCTAACAGACATTTATAGAACATTCTACCCAAAAACTACATTCTTCTCAGCAGCACATGGCACATTCTCCAGGATTGATCATATCTTAGGCCACAAAACAGGTCTCCACAAATTCAAAAAATTTGAAATTATGCCATGTACCTTCTCAGACCACAGTGGAATAAAATTAGAAATCAATCACAAGAGAAACACTCAAACATTTACAAAGTCATGAAAATTAAACAACCTGCCACTGAACAATTATTGGGTCAAGAATTAAATTAAGATGGAAATCAAAAAATTATTTGAACAGAATGACAAAGGCAACACAAGCCATCAAAATATAAGGGACATAGCAAAAGCATTCCTTAGAGGAAAATTCATAGCCTTAAATGCCTACATCAAAAAGACAGAAAGATAACAAATTAACAACCTAACGTCACATCTCAGGGAACTAGAAAAGGAAGAACAAACCAAACCCAAAGCCAGGAGAAGAAAAGAAATAATGAGGGTCAGAACAGAACTAAATGAACTGGAAAAAAAAAATACAAAGGATTAATGAAACAAAAAGTTGGTTCTTTGAAAAAATAAGTAAAATCAACATGCCTCTTGCTAAATTAACCAAGAACAGGAGAGAAAGGACTCAAATAAGCTAAATCAGAAGGGGGAAAAGTGACATTACAACTGATACCACAGAAATACAAAACATCATCCTTGACTATTATATAAATCTTTACATACATAAATTAGAGAATATAGAGGAAATGGACAAGTTCCTGGAAACACACAATCTCCCAAGACTCAAGCAGGAAGAAATAGAAATCCTGAACAGACCAATAATGAACAGTGAGATCAAAATAGTAATTACAAAAAAAAAACTTCCCAAGGAAAAAAATCACTGGACCAGATGGATTCACAGCCTAATTCTACAAGACCTACAAAAAAGATCTGGTACCTATAATACAGAAATTATTACATAACATTGAAAAGGAGGGAATCCTCCCCAACTCATTCTGTGAAGCCAGTGTCACCTTGATACCAAAGCCAGGAAATGACACACACACACACAAAAAAAAAAAAACTACAGAACAATACCCCTTATGAATAGAGTTGCAAAAATCCTCAATAAAATACTAGCAAACCAAATTCAACAGAACATCAAAAAAATAATCCACCTGGATCAAGTGGGCTTCATCCCAAGGATGCAAGGGTGGTTCAACATACAGAACTCAATAAACGGGATTCTCCACAGAAACAAAAGACACATAAACAAAGACCATATGATCATCCGAGGAGATGGAGAAAAAGCAGTCAACAAAATTCAGCACCCTTTCCTGATAAAAACCCTCAACAAACTAAGCATAGAAGAAACATATCTCAGAATTATGAAAGCCATGTCTGGCAAACCCACAGCAAACATCATATGGAACAGGTAAAAGTTAAAAGCATTCCCCCTAAGAACTGGAACAAGACAAGGAAGCCCACTGTCATCACTTCTATTCAACATAGTGCTGGAAGTCCTACTCAGGGCAATCAGGCAAGAGAAGAATATTAAGGGTATCCAAATCAGGAAAGAGAAGGTCAAAGCTCTTCACTGACAATATGATCTTATATCTAGAAAGCCCCAAACATTGCACCAAAGTCTCCTGGAATTGATAAATAAATTCAGCAAAGTCTCATGATACAAAATGAATGTATATAAATCAGTAGCATTTCTACATACTAATAACAGTCAAGCTGAGAGTTAAATCAAAGACTCAATGCCATTCACAATAGCTACAAAGAAAATAAAACACCTAGGAATATACTTAACTAAGGAGGTGAAAGATCTCTACAAGGAGAACTACAAAACTCTGAGGAAAGAAATCACAGAGGATACAAACAAATGGAAAAACATATCATGCTCATGGGTGGGTAGAATCAACAGTGTTAAAACGTCCACACTACCCAAATGATTTACAAATTCAATGCAATCCTCATCAAATTACCAAAGTCATACTTCACAGATCTAGAGAAATAATTCTATGCTTTGTTTGGAACCAGAAAAGAGCCCAAATAGCCAAAGAAAATCTTAAGTGAAAAGAACAAATCTGGAGGCATCGCATTACTTGACTCTAAACTATACTACAAGGCTAGAGTAACCAAAACAGCATGGTATTGGTACAAAAATAGAGACATAGGATTCTTTTCCACCGTGTATGTTTTTGTCTTTGTCCAAGATCAGATAGCAATATGAGGATGGTTTTATATCTGGGTTATCTGTTCTGTTCCATTGGTCTATGTCTCTGTTCTTAGAATCCCTATTCAATAAATGGTGCTCGGAAAATTGGATAGCCACATGTAGGAGACTGAAACAGGTTGCACACCTCTTACTTCTCACAAAAATCAATTCATAATGGGTAATAGACTTAAACCTAAGGCATGAAACCTAAGAATTCTAGAAGAAAATGTTGGAAAATTCTTATAGACATCAGCCTAGGCAAAAAAAAATTATGAAAAAGACCGCAATAGCAAAAACAGCAACAATAAAAATAAATAAAGCAAACCTGTTCAAATTAAAAAGCTTCTGCACAGCCAAGGAAACAATGATTAGAGTGAATATACAACCTACACAATGGGAGAAAATATTTGCATGCTATACATCCAATAAAGGGCTGATAACTAGAATCTATAAAGAACTCAGGCAAATCAGCAAGAAAAAATCAAGCAACCCCATTAAAAAGTGGGCAAAGGGCATGAACAGAAATTTTTCAAAAGAAGATAGACTAATGGCCAACAAACATGAAAAAATGCTCAACATTGCTAATCATCATGGAAATGCAAATCAAAACCACAATGAGATATCACTAAACTCCAGTGAGAATGGCTTTTATCAAAATGTCCCAAAACAACAGATGTTGGCATGGATGTGGAGAGATAGGAACATTCATACACTGCTGGTGGGACTACAAACTCATACCACCTCTATGGAAATTAGTATGGAGATACCTCAAAGAACTAAAAGTAGAACTACCATTTGATCCAGCAATCCCATGACTGGGTTTTTACCCAAAGGGAAAAAAAGGCATTCTATAAAAAAGATATCTGCACTTGAATGTTTATAGCAGCACAATTCACGGTTACAAAGATGTGTAAAAACCCAAGTGCCCATCAATATATAAGTTGATTAACAAAATACAGTATATATACACCATGGAGTACTACTCAGCCATAAAAAATAATGAACTAATACCTCTTGTATTAACCTGGATGGAACTGGAGCCCATTCTTGTAAGTGAAGTATCACAAGACTGGAAAAACAAACAACACATGTACTCACCATTAACTTGGTACTAATTGATCAACACTTATGTGCACATATGGAAGTAACATTCCTCAGGGATCGAGCAGGTGGGAAGGGGGTGGAGGGGATGGGTAAACTCACACCTAATGGGTGCAATGCACACTACCAGGGGGATGGGCATACTTGTAGCTTTGACTCAGGCAGTGCAAAGGCAATCTATGTGAACAAAGCATTTGTACCCCCATAATATTATGAAATTTAAAAAAATAAAATGAAAAAAATAGAGACATAGACCAATGGAACAGAACAGAGAACCCAGGTATAAAACCATCTGCCTACAATCAACTGATCCTTGACAAAGTAGATAACAATATACACTGGGGAAAAGAAGCCCTATTCAATAAATGGTGCTGGGAAAATTGGATAAGCCACCTGCAGAGGAATGAAACTGGATCCCTACCTCTCACCACTCACAAAAATTAATTCAAAATGGATAAAAGATTTAGATCTAAGGCATGAAACTATAAGAATTCTAGAATAAAATGTAGGAAAAACTCTTTTAGATATCAGCCTAGGCAAAGAATTTATGACTAAGACCCCAGTGGCAATCATGGCAACAACAAAAATTAATAAATGAGATTTGGTTAAACTAAAAACCTTCTGCACTACCAAGGAAACAATCAACAGAGCAAATAAACAACGTACAGAATTGGAGAAAATATTTGCAAGCTACACATCTGATAAAGGGCTAATAACCAGAATTTCTAAAGAACTCAAGAAAATCAGCAAAAAAAAAAAAAATCCCATTAAAAAGTGGGCAAAAGACATGAACAGAATCTTCTCAAAAGAATAAAGACAAATGGCCAAGAAACATATGGAAAAAAATGTTCAACATCACTAATCATCAAGGAAATGCAAATTAAAACTACAATGAGCTATCACCTCACCCCTGTTAGAATGGCTTTTATTAAAAAGTCCAAAAATGATAGATGCTAGAGTGGATACAGAGAGAAAGGAATGCTTATACACTGTTAGTGGGACTGCAAATTAGTCCAACTGCTATGGAAACAGTATGGAGATTCCTCAAAGAACTAAAAGTAGACCTCCCATTTTATCCAGCAATCCCACTATTGGGTATTTACCCAAAAGAAAAGAAAATTTTTCATCAAAAAGATACTCACGCTTGAATGTTTATGGCAGCACAATTCCCAATTGCAAAGATACAGAGTCAACCCAAGTGTCCATCAATTCATGAGTGGATTAATAAAATGTAGTATATGTATACCATGGAGTACTCTCAGCCATTAAAAAGATGAATTAATACCTTTTGTAACAATCTGGGTGGAACTGGAGACCATTCTCCTAAGTGATGTACCTCAAGAATGGAAAAATAAACACCACATGTACTCACTATTAAATTGGAACTAAGTGATCAGCACTCATGTGCACAGATGGAAGTAAAACTCAGTAGAAATCAACCAGAGGGTAGGGAGAAGGAAGGAAGGGGAAGAAACCAACCCAATGGGTACGATGAACACTATTTGGGTGATGGCACACCCATAACTGGGACTCAAGCATTACAAAAATAACCTATGTAACCTAAAACATTTGTTGCCCCTTAATATTTTGAAATTTTAAAAAAGGAATGTATAAGAACAATACAAACGCTTTTAAAATTGCATTTACAGTAGTCCCCATTTATCCGTGGTTTCACTTTCCACAGTATCAGTTACTTGTGGTCAACTATAGTCTGAAAATATTAAATGGAAAATTCTAGAAATAAATATTTATCAGTTTTAGATTGTTTGCCATTTGAGTATCATGATAAAATCTCTTCTCAACCAGCTCTGTCCCACCTGGATCATGAATCATCCCTTTGTCTAGTGTATCCACATTGTAGATGCTACCCACCCATTAGCCACTTAGTAGCTGTCTTGGTTATCAGAGCAGATCAATTGTCATGGTATTGTAGTGCTTGTACTCAAGTAACCCTTATTTTTCTTTTATAGCAGTATATAGCTATAATTGTTCTATTTTATTACTAGTTATAGTTGTTAATCTCTTCCTGTGCCTAATTTATAAATTAAACTTTATCATAGGTATTTATGTATAGGAAAAAACATAGTATATGTAGGATTTGGTTTCAGGCATCCACAGGGGTTCTTGGAAGGTATCCCCATGGACAAGGAGGCACTACTGTACTTTGTATTAAGCGACTTAATTGTGTAATCCAATTATCCTTACTCCACATCTCTTGAATTACTAACAAATATGTATTAATTTGTAAAAAAAAAAAAATAGGCAAAGGGTTCAGGAAATCACAAAAAGGAGATATACAAAGGACAAATAAAAATATGAAATCTCAATCAATTAGAATAAATGGAATGTAATTTTTAAGAAATAATATGTAAAATAAGATGTTCTAAAATCTATTCTAATTTGTTAAGTCCCAAAAATATAATTTTTAAAACAACAAAACATATTATTTTTCAATCTGTTTTCTAATTTGATGATATTTAAAGCATGGGAAATTGGAAATCACAGGGAGCTGTTATAAGCACACATTAGTACAACCTTTCTAGAGAAGCACTGGGAAGTATGTATCAAAAGTGTTTCCTCCATTTCCTGTCACTTAGAGGAGAAAAATACACCTGAAGAGGTTTGTAAAATATAGGACACACAAAAACACATCATTATTAAGCCATCATAGCAATACCAGTCTATACTATAGGCATGTATTAAAGTTTGAGAGGGAGAAAGGAGGTATGGAGACAGGAAGGCAAGCTACTGAGGTAATAATCTGAATGAATGGTCCTCCCAGCACAGGCTCTCCATGAGTAAAGAAGAGCAGTCCTCTTTTTTGGTAGAAGATGCTTTGGTTACTTACTCAGCATCCATCTCTCCCTTTTATCTGTCCTAAGAGAACCCCAATGTTATCCAGAAATCCACCACATTTCCTGAAATCTTGATAAATGTAACTCAAACTTCACGTATCACTTTCCCAACAATGATTACTGGTTCTGGCATGGGCACATGACCTAGGATGGGCCAATTGTACCAAAGGGAAGAACATACATTCTATGCTTGAGGGAAAGCTCTTTTTTCCTGCTGGTTTCGAGTAAGGAAGTGTGTACTCTGATCACCATTGGTGATCACTGTGCAACCACATGGGAAACAGCCACAGAAGGAAGTCGAGAAGAGAGATGGAAAGAGCCAGGGTCCTTGATGCCATTGTTGAGCCTCTGACCACCATGTCTGCACCCTGCTCTGCCTCTGGGCTCTCAGTGATGTGGGATGTATCTCCTCATTGTTTAAGTCAGCAGGAGTCTAGGTTTTCTGTTACTTGCAGTAAGAGGCACCCTAACCAATATACCTCTCCACATACATACACCTTCTCCTAGAAGCATCTCCTTCCAAAACATATGCAGCCTTTGGGACTGAAATTTCCTTACAGACTTCAGAATATGGCATAGAAAAGCCTCAGGCAGTACCACTGGTCACGGCTGCCCTTCTAAGGGAAGCACCAGGATGCCATACACACCTGCCCACTCCCCTCCACTGAGATGCTGAAATGGCATTTCAACCCCTGAGGGTGAGATCAATGGAGTGGTGGTGGCCTGCCCTCTGTGGATCTATTTGTGTTTGCAGACACACATCAGAATCTCAGACCAAGTCTGCTTTATGAGACGAAGAGGGCCTGGCTTTAGACTGTATCTCTAACCGTATTCCTGAATTAAGGCAAGTCTTTTTTTGTGTTCTGTGCTACTTATCTACAGGAATATTACTTGCCTCTCTACTGACGATGGTTACAGTCCCAATATTTGCTTGTCTGGGAACCAAAATGCCGAAAGATGTGCTGCAATAAATGTCTCTTATAAAAATATGAGTTGCAATTTTGCTCTCCAAATCACAAGATTTTTAAGCTCCATTATAGTGATTATGACCTTTCATTTGAAACATTCTTAAGATTTTTTAAAGCCATATCCATATGATTAGATGTAAGAAGAATATTTCAATACACATTTAATAGGACATGAGGGTCTGATAAAACAAATGTTCTGTAGATACGAGAAAGCTCAAATTATTGGTGTCTTTTTCAAATTTTTTATTAAGATTGTATTGAGTTTTAGCATTGAGTTGTAAGCTATTCCTATAGCACAAATGCAAAACCTCATCAATTTTGACTGCGTAAGAATGCAAATTCTGTCCTTCCAAGTATCTTAATGAATAATTAATATCATGTTCAATGATCTGGCTGCAAGCACCAATCAGCTGGCCAAAATAAATTGGATTTGTATTGAAGAAATATTTCCCCATGCTCATCACAAAGATTACTGTTTCTTTTAGGGAAAGCCTATAATAGTATGAAATGAAGCCCTGTTGGAATACCTTACTGCTATCTGCATAAATAATTATTCCTTTTTGAAATTACTCTGCCACAGCACTAGCTGATCTTAAAAGCCTGTTGTAAAAGATAATTGAAAACAACAACAGAAATTAAATTGATTTTTGTGGAATAAGGTACACATCTCCTTTTCCTTCTCTTTTGAAACCACATTCCCCATGGTTTGGCTCCAAGAGAAGCCCTTCCTAGCATAGGGGTTGTCAAAAACCCTGCCTAGTGCACTTCCTAATCAGATTGTAGTTCTATGGATAGAAAAAAAAACTGTGGAAATGCTGAAAACTGTGATGCAGCATATCAGAGCTATGAGTTCATAAGAGTGAGTGGTCGCCAGGTTTTACTGCAGAAGTCTGAAAAGCATAAAATGTTAAAATAAGATGCATGAGCAAGGCCCATTTCATTGAATCATCTGTCTGGTTTTTGAATTCTCATTCCAAAAAATAAATAGCATCAAATAGACATTTTTATCAGAAGCATACATGGCAGTCACAAAAATACCCCAGAGCCCATCCTCTTTTTGGGGGGACAGGGTGATACTTGGTGATGATAATAATGAAGCCATTGATTAAGCCAAGAAATTTGGAAGTGGTGGAGAGTTGGGATTTATATACATGGAGATGAGGTATTTCAATAGATGTAAGGATAACATATTTGAGCTAAATATATGATTTTAAAGTCTAGTTACTAGAAAATTATAGGTGCAAAATGCTCTTTAAGCAAATATATCCCAATACATACTATAATGTTAGTGTAACAATACACAAATTAACTAGATAATAATGATGATAAACTAATAATTTTAATTAAACTTTGTTATAAATTCACCATAAGTATTATCAAGTTATCATACTTTTAAAAGACAACAATTAATCAGGAAGCAATGAAGCAACTTTCCTGTGAGTTCCTAATCTCTAAGTACGCACAATAGGAGTTTTGCAATGCTATCAATTGCTGACTGCCATTTATTAAATTACCACTCCTCAGCAAGCTGATAAGTGCACATAGTTAGTTTATGAATACTGAAATTTGATAACCCTTAATTCAGACACCTTCTGGCACTAACAAAGATAAAAGCCAACGGAATTAAGTCCTCTGGGTGGATGCCCTATAAAGAAAGACTTGAATTTTGCACGTTTTTGACCCATCAGGAAGCTCTTTGTGGACTAGCAGTGGAACACAGAATACAGTTTGATCCCTGCTGTAAAGGCAGTTTATTCCTTAGTGATCTTAAACGTAAAAGTCAGAACTCCCCGAAGACGAAAGGACATACGGTCTTCCATTTACTTCCATCCACAAGTCCTAGCTGTCTCAGCCTCAGGCTGAATAAAACTACTCTAAACCTCTTCCACATGGCAGTCTTTTAATTAAAGAGGGCCGATTTGGTCCCTATGAGTCTTCTCTCCTTCAGGCTAAACATTCCCATGTCTTTGGGCATGGCTTAGAATCCTAACATATCCTGGTCACTCTGCCAAATGCAAGTCTTGTTCTGAGTTGAGTAGCTAGAAGAGGGGGCAGGGGGCACGAAGAAAATACCTGGCAGAGAAAGCAGCATACAAATTAGGTACGAAAATAGGTACAGCACCTGTTAAGCTCAGGATAGAAGACAGTAGGGATAATCATCAAAGCAGTAAGCAGATCAGCCTTCTGGGAGTGGAAGCTTCCCGGGAGGAGTAGAGGAGGTGGTGCCGGCAAGCTACTCTGGAGCCAGACGGCATACTGCCCAGCTGGGGAGTTTGGACTTTACTCTGTTTGAGAAGAAGCCAAGAAGGCTTTTGAGCACAGGGATAAAATGTTCAAAGTAGTATTTTAAGAACATTAAATCTGACAGCAATCTAAGGGTAGCCAAGAGGCAAGACACTCAGTTAGAAGACCGCAAAGCATTGATGATTATGGACTTGAGCTCGGGAGCCAAACTGCCTGATACGGAATTCCTGCTCTGGCACTTACCGTGTAAACTCAGCAAGTTACTCAACAACCCCAACTACTTTCCATATCTTCAAAGTGGGCACAGAAATATTACCTATTTTATAGATTGGTTGTGAGGATTAAATAAGAATATGTACGAAGTATTTGGTAGGTGACACTGTCATCTTCATTATCATTATTAGTGACACGGGGCGTAATACAAGATCCTGAACTGGAGTGACAGAGGGAATAGAAAGGAAGGGACATACTTGAGAATTGGTGCATGTGAGATTTCTTACCCTCGTCCATAGCCTTCCTTTGTCTTGCCGCCCACTGCTGGTCAAACACATAGGTTTGGGTCCAAGTTCATGTGAGACTATAAAGTCAGGAAAAAGCTTGTTTGGTAGACAGGGAATGAATTCAGTGTCAAATCTAAACAGATTGATTAACTTTAGATACTTAGATAAAGGGTTATATCTGTACAGACTATACCCCTAAACTCTTGGCTCACATAGAAACCCCAGGATTATCCCAAGTCCCCTCTTCATCTCGTCCAGCTGTCCTCAGAGTCTAAGATCTTTCCAGAGCCAGGGGAAAAAATACTGAGCTTACACATGCAAATATTGATATGCCTCCTGGTGCTTTTTTGTTTAAAATGTAAAAGAACTTCAGGTTCTAAACTCATGGGATTTGGGGTTCTAAAACTTCACCATCATTCTCCATTAACTAGATAATTTAATTTTCAACTTAACATGTGAGAATTAGGGCTTAAATTATTTAAACTAATTTATTAACATGCTATCTATATTTCCTCATAAACAAAACAATTACATATAGAAACCTCTACAACTGGCTTGTGTTTCTTTATCATCCACGTACTTACCTCTTTTACTGTTAGGAAGAAAAAAAAACATTACAATTATGTGGCCTAAAAATTAAAAGGAGGATTCCTGATGAATAAATGATATTCAGTTCCTAGAACATCAAATCTTCTCTACCCTTCACACCCAAGAACCAAATGGCATTAGGGGAAATGGAGTTTGTATTTATTAGTTTGTGATATTATATAATTGGAGAAATTCCAGGGAAGAAGAAAACATTGGACTTACAATTTAGAAATGTCAATTTAAAAAAGAATGGCCTCACAGTGGCTCCAGAGGAAAGGGGAAGAAGTTGTGTGTTGACTTAGGAAAAGCACCTAATAAGAATATCAGACCTCTTTGTATGTAGAGGGATTAAAAGTGTTTATTTATACACATTTGTTCCATTTGAAAATTATGTGTTATCAGTATACTGCAGATGTCTCACTGTACTAGTGACTGACATCTGTTTAAAAAAATAGACATTCTGAACTGCTATTCTGCCTTTAAAATGCTGAGAAAGAGTTGTTCCCACCAAATTAGCCCCATGCTCTCTTCCATTTCCTTATATTTTAATTCATATTTTAGATTCATAGGGTAACTTGGTGTTCATTCACCACTATGTCTACCCTGTACCCTCTTTTGGACATTTTTTTATGTTCATGTGTGTGCCAACCCATGTGTTCATCTTACACCGTGGACTTTAGAGCAAGTCAGCACAGGGTTGGCATAAAGTAATAACTAATGGACACTTTCCATCAGTGAACAAAAGCCTGTGCAAGACTTGCAACTTATCCATCTTTTCCCTCTCGCTGTCCTGTAGGTCCTGCCTTTATTAATGCATAACCACCGGGCTTCCACAAATGAGGATCTGGAAGCTTGGAAAAGGTCAATGTCAAATCTTGCCTTAAACCAAAGGTTAGATCAAGTGATCTCTACAGGTAACTTCAATTGCTAAGACTTAGATTCTTTGACTCTGTCAATGACTCATCAGACCATTTCTAAGGTTTTTTTTACCAGTTAGTGGTATCACAGAAAGCCTATTAACTAGGTGAAGTCTGGGGGCTCTACTCAGTGCTTAGCTAAGTTCACCCTTCTATGACAGGTTGCCCAGGCTTATCAGTAAAATAAGGCTAATAACAGAATCTAACCTATAGGGATGCTTTCAGCATTCGATGAGATCATCCACATAAACTACTTAGCATAGTACCTGGCCCATAGGAAGTGCTCACTAAATGTTAGCCATTATTGTATTAGCAGGAGATGATTGAGTTTCTCCCCAGATTGACCTCAATGACTATTCAATGCAACAAAGCCACTGCCATATCAAAATATTCCAGTAGAGCAGCAGCAGCCCTTCCTTTTAGGTGGCAAGGGCAGGAAATGCACCTCAGTATCTGCGGGTCCCACCTGGGTGAAGTTAATTGAGTCTTCTCAATTTAAAAAAGAATTTATACTGCCTTGTACAAGGCACATATAGGTGCCTTGAAGGTCTGAAAGCAAAAGCAAAAACCAGAGAGTGAGAATAAGGGATAAAGACCTCTTGCCACAATACCTCCAATTTGACAAAAAGAGGGGCTTTTCTTACCTGTTACGTCATTCCAGGACAAGGGCTACTGGTGATAGGAGATTTAAATCAGTGGGTGAACATCATTGTCAAGATGCTACCTGGTATTTTTTTTCATAACTTCCATTAGAAAAGTCTCCATGTTTTGGAAAAGAGCAAATGTCAGGACCAACTCAGAAAGGAGAAAAGAAGGATGACCCTGAAAATGATAGATAAATCAGCTTAGCGTCACAAGCCTCGGCGATACTGGAACAGATCAGCAAAGGATCAATCTATAGTCACTCAGAAAATTAGGAGCTAACAAGAGCAATGAAATAGCTTTGGGAGTGACAAACCATATTGCACTAATTTAATAGAAGGACAGATTATCTACACACAAACAGCAGGGATGGGAGAGCCAGAAATAAGTCTCTCCTTCAGCATCTAAACCTCAGGAGATTTTCAGAGGCAAACTGGGAGAACTTGCTATGCATC
Organism: Varecia variegata; assembly: GCA_028533085.1. NCBI lineage: Eukaryota > Metazoa > Chordata > Mammalia > Primates > Lemuridae > Varecia > Varecia variegata. Next base: position 70,609,726 of record CM052442.1, on the reverse strand, counting down.
ACAGAATTCTCAAGGGGTTGCTTGTCTTTAACCTCCAGTGACTTACTTGGGTTACTGTTTCCAGAAAGAGGCCTAGAGCCTATTTCTATCCTTTACCTGTGTAGTTGAACAAAAGAATAACAGAGTAGCTATTGTGTGCTAGGAATTACACTTACATTGTCTATAATCTTCCTTCCCCACTTCTTCAACAACACTGCAAAGTAGTTATTTTCTTCACCTGTCAAATGGGAAAACACAAACCTGAGAGGGATTAAATGAGTTGTCCAATGCCACATAGCTGGTAAGTGGTAGAGCTCAAGTTCATACCCAAGGCTGTGTCTCCAGAATCTGGGCCAATATAAATTGTCAAAACTATAATTGATGATAGGTAATCATTAGCTCCTTCCCTGGAAAGGTGAATCACAATAATCCACTTGTTCTCATGCCTTAGGCTACAGAAACTTGGTTAAGATGTTAGACAAAGACAATCTCAAAGAAGGGAGATGTTTAAAGAAGAAATGTGCAGCCTATATGGAAGGGAGGGTATTGTTAGCAGTCCCCCAGCCCTAATTTTTAGATGATGGTGAGAGAAGAAAAAGGTGGGATGCAGGAAAGCTTCCATCTTAATGTCTGGGTAAATGCATGTCAATTGTGGTATCATTTCCTGGTCCCCCACTAACTGATCAACAAATTACCACATCTCACCCAGCAGTAGGCCACACACACACACACACACACACACACGCACACACAAACTCGAAAGTCTGAAGTCTGAGACAATCATTTCTATTTGTCATTCCCTTATGATGCCCTGGTACAGTAGCATCAGTTAACTTAAAGAAAGACAAGCATAAAATGCAAAACAGGATAGGCTTCTGGAATACTAACATTGGAAGGGACTTTATAGATCTAGTTCTTCCCTTTCATTTTACAGGTGGAGATTATAAGATCCAAAGAGGCCGAGTCATTACTTGCACAGTTGAGTCACTACTTACCCAAGATCACACTGGAAATTGATTTTTGTCAGTATAACAACCTGGAACTCCTAACCTGATATCTCAGTACTTTTCTACTATACCTAAGGGACAAGAAAGTGACTCTAGGGAAAATAAGTAAATAGTAACCAAATTCCTCTGTCTCTCTCTCTCTCTCACACACACACACACACACACACACATACACACACCCCACAAATAAAGATGAATAAACACATTTACTGGTGAGACTAGCAGTTGTTAACCAACTATAGAAAGAGATTTTTAATATCTATCAGCAATACAGTGCTTTGGCAGGGGAAAAAATAACTAAGAGATTCCAGGGATGTAACAAAATAATGTGATGAATGAAGGCCCAGATATAATTTTTTTTAAACAGCAAAAATTCTTTTTAGAAGATTATGCAGTTTGTTCCCCAAACTTTAAAAAAAGAGGTGGTCCAGCTGGAGAGAATTCAGAATAGAGCAACAAAGATAATCAACCTCTTTGTGTAGGATCTACTTTCATTCCTGTTAAAATGACTCAAGACTAGAAAAGGGATGGCTGGAGTACCTGATGGATTTTGGTGCCAAAAGTGAACTGAATGAGAAGAACAGGATTTGAGGTGTCAGAGAGAGATTTAGGTTGTTCACAACAAAATAAAGTGCTTTGACCATCTAGATAACAACGCTCTGGAAAGGCCTACAGAGGGGTCCTGGAGTCTTTTTCAACCTGGAAGTACCTGTGCCCAAAAGAGACATAAGAAGTTTGTTCTGGGTGAGGAGAGGAGAGGGTTCCTGGCTGCTCAGTTTCCTGGGGCACCTACGGAGTCAGGCACCAGAAGAGAGTAACGCTGAAGAGTCAGAGGAGCTGCCCACGCAGGAGGACAGTGACTGATGAGAAAATCACACCTGGGGAGCACCATGGGCACCTGACGCTGATGATGGCTGGTGACAACTGAGGAACTGGACCAGATGGCTTGGGTCCTGAGAGAGGAGAGAGATGGGAGGGGAGAGGCAGAGAGAAAGTGTGTGGCCTGCAGATCAAGAATGTCAGAGCTAGACTGAGGGGCAAGACACTCTCGGCCCCCACCGCTCCTCCTCAACAGAATGGCCACAGGGCTCAGGGACTGTCTAGGTAACACCTGAAGCACACAAGGAACAGGCACCAGCTGGGCCCTGCTAACACGTGGGAGGAAAACAAACATGTTGATGGTCATATGACAGGCCATAAGCCTAGTGCTCCAGGACTTGTTCCCTCGTCCAACTCTCCCTGCAATCCTAGAAATATAGTCTGTGTCTTTTTTATATGTGAAGCTCAAAAAGTTTGTGTCTTGACCAAATTCCAAAATTTGGATAGAGCCAAAATTTGAACCTGTATCTATCCAACTCCAGATTCTATATTCACTAATAATCCAGCTGCGATTTTTAAGGCCCTGGACCAGTTGCCTGTGTTTACTACCAAAATACATGTTTCTGATTTCTTTCCATTTAAGGCCCAAGAAAAAATAGGTAGCAAAGAGAAAACTGCCTTAGAAGATGAGATACAACGCTTTTTAACACAGATGGAACTTCTTGAAAGTACTCAGATGTTTAAAGTTAGCTCTCTTGAGTGTTCTTTTTAATATGCATGTCACAGTTGATAAGGTGTCAGCGGGAAGGAATCATATAATACTTACCGCAGACATCTGAGGAACATAATTGCTCCAGCTGACATGTGTGACTGCTCTTTCATTATCATGTCAAGAGGACAGTTCTGCTTATAAATTGTTTGCAGTGAAAATAAAATAGGAAGCACTTGCTTAAAGTTTATTATAGCCTTTTAGAGTAACGTAATTATAATTATAAAGTCTTCTTCCTTGGTGTGAACATTTTATTTGTTCTTCAGAGTATTTCTTTTAAGATCAGAAAAGAAAATGTTATTTTGGTAGATGTTAAGCCTAAAAGTTCCATTCATGGAAACTTTACTTGAGTGTTCAACCAGATTCTCTGGAAGGCATAAGTTAACAGGGCCCGCTGTGCACTCTTACACAGAGTAAGAACGAACATCCTAGCAAGTTGCCTTGCTGCAATTCCCCTTGCTGCAATTCCCCTGGGATATCAAGGCCCCAAACTAATCTTCAGGACCACCATTAATCTGAAGTAGGAATTAAAATGCAAAAGGAGTAGGATTTATTATAGTCAGGACCAGGATTGCTCTAACTCGCCAGCAAAACCAGCCAAGCCAGGATGTGACTTTCATAACCGTTAGTGAAAGACTCCTGGAATAGGCAACCCCCAAAATCAGATTTTAGGTCCTCCATGTGAATTGATTTCAGGTTATATTCAGCATTCATAAAATTGTAGGGATTAGAAGGGGCTTGGAGATTACCCTATCCAATGCATCATTTTACAGCTATAGCTAAGCTCTGAGAGAGGATGTGCCTTGCCTGGGGTTAAACTGCTTACAGGTGACAGAACCAGGAAGCAGATTCAGGGCTCCTAAATTCAGTTCCAATCACCTTTCATCTAAAGATCATGAATCAATAACTGGATACCTAAGAGAAGAAAAAGAGGGAATAGGAATCGGGCAAAATGTGTCTTTTGTGCCCCTCACCTTTCTATTCCGTGATCAGTGAAATGAGAAGATGGAAACTCATCTGTAGAGTTTCTATGGCACCAGCGTTGCAGTGATGTACATTACACCTGCATCCTATTGGTCAGACCTCCGTTACACGCACTCAACTGGATGCCAGAGAAAAGATTAGCTATATGACCAGGAGGTGAAGGGAATTGGTTTGGGTGAAAATATAGCAGTCTCATTGAAGTTTTCTAGCCCCTTGGCCTCCATGACATTTTTATGTTCCTGTTCTCCTCTCTTAGACTCAGAGCCCATTGATTAAAGAGGAAGGCAGGTCTTCTTAAGGAAGAAACATGTAACCCACTGCAAGTTTATACAGTGAATATTTCCCCAATTCATTCCCCAAAAGATCTGAAGCCATTTGCCAGGGTAACTGTAAACCAAGAAAAGGAATTTCCAAAATATCCTAATTTTTTTGAGGCTTGTGAGATCATTATATCACTAATAATAAGAAACCCAAAATGTCATCATGATTCTCTGGTTTAATTGAATGCCTATGGAGGCCAGGTGATAAATGGAGTTTGCCCCAAGACTATTTCAGAAAGCATCCAATAGGACAACAGACCCATCCTATGGTTGTTCCTTAATTCCCACATATGTAAGTGGATGGCATAGACTTAGCAGCTAGAAGAATCCTCACTTTTGTTCTCCAACTGTGGAATAAGAGCCATTATAGTAGGAAAGACCAAGTGGAAGCCTCTGAAATTGCCCCAGTCTTGGCTAAACTAGTATTCTAAGTCATAAAAATTTTGTATCCCAATAGAAATTTCAAAGATGAGTATTACCCTGAAAGACTTAAAGGAAACAGAACTTTCCATCATATCTCCTTTCAATATTTTGGCACCTGAGAAGATCAGATGAGATGTGGCAGATAACAGCAGATGACCGTAAACTTAACCAAGTGGGAGTCCCAAGTGCAGATGCTATTTCCAAATGTGATATCTTTATTGGAGCAAAATGATAAGACCTGAGGCACTTGCTACACAGCTATTAATCTGGCAAGTGTATTCTTCTCTAGCCCCACCAATAAAAAGGATAAAAAGCAATTTGACTTCACATGACAGGGACAGAATTACAGTTTAACTGTCCTTCCCAAGGGCCAACCTAGCTCTCCTGTTCTCTGTCAAAATGTAATCCACAGAAAACTCAATCACCTTAACATTATACAGAATATATTGCTGTTCTTCTGCATTGATGACATCATACTAAATGGACTAATGTAGCAAATGCTTTGGATGCCCTAGAAAGACACATTATGGTGGAAAATGTGAGAAAAACCCTATGAAGATATCAGGGCCTGCCATATCAGTGAGGTTTTAAGGAGTGCAGTAGCCTGGGGTGTGCCATTGCATCTCCTCTAAGGTAAAAGACTATCGTTTCAACAATTACCTCCTATACTAAATGCTTGATGGTTTCTTTGCATTTTGGAGGTAGAATATGTCACACTTGAAAATATTAGCCATATATTTCACACCTGCCCCATTTATTGAGTAATTTAGAAGACAATTTTGGGTGGGATGTAGGCTGTGGTGCAAGTTGCCTTACCACTCAGGTTGTATGACCCCAAAGATCTAATGTTGTTAAATGTGTCTATACAAGAATATCATGGATATCCTATCTAAAATTTTTAGCAAACCCAAATAGGAAAGAAAGGCAAAGTACAAATTCCTAGTATTCTGGAACACAGCCAAGCCTTCTGCAGCAGAAAACTACTCATCATTTGAAAAGTCACTCCTGCTGTGCAGCTAGGCCTTAAGAGAAAGAGACAGAGAGAAAGGGCATGATCCAATTAGTTGAGCAGAGTACCTATACCCAGTGTCCTCTCAATCTCTACTGCATTGATGCCTCTCCTTCAACTCACAACCTTGACCCCACTGGGGATTCTCTATGATCAACTATGGAGAAGAAAATCAGGCCTGGTTCACAGATGGATTGGGACAATATTTTGGTGCTGACAAAACGTGGCCTCCTGCTGTAAAACAACCTCACTCATGAGTGGTCCTAAACGCAAGAGGAAAAACAAGTCACCCTAGTGAGCAGATCTGTGATCAGTATACTTGAAGATCCAGTCTGTATGGAAAGAGAAATAGCCAACAGGAAGGATAGCCACAGACTTCTAGGCAATGGCAAATGACTTGTCTGGTGAAGGGCCTGAAGTGACAAGATTAGAAGGAGCTCTGTAGTAGAGGGTTAGGGGTGGACTAACAGCAGTAGACACTTTGTTTCTCATGTCAATGCTCACCAGTGAGCAGTCCTCAGAGAGGAAACTCTCAACCACCAGCAAAAATAACACCCTGTGGTTATGAGCCATCCTCTCTCCTTGGCCATCCCAGTGTTTGTGCCATGAGCCCATGAATCAAGTAGTCATGCTGGCAAGAGAAGAGACTGCATAAGAGCTCAGTAGTATGGGCTCCCTCTCACCAAGGCTGATGATCTACCCTCTGCCAATACTGCATACCCGAACCTCCAGCCTTTGAAATGGAAACGTTCCTCAGGGAGAATAACCAACCACTTGGTGGAAGACTGATTACATCATACTCTTTCCACCCTGGAAAAAGCAACCGATAATCCTTACTGGAACAGACACACCCTCCAGATGAGTTTACCTTCCTTATCCACAGCTCAAAGCCTACCTTTTTATTAGTGGGGACATTCAGCACCCGCTGACAAGATACAAGATACTAGTCAGTTGCAGATGAATGGCAGTAAATTTTGGTGTGTGTCCTCTGGCCTATCTCACGGAATATAATCCTCTGGTAGATTTTCTGGCCTCACATATTCTAGCATGCCTACTTCCCTGACACTTTTTTATTCCCTTCCTACAGTATCTGCAATGACAATTCCGGCATTTCTTCTTCACTCAGCATGGGCCATCATTTTCTCTTGGTCTTCTAGAAGCCACCCTAGCAGTGAGTTTGCACTATGTCCTGGAGTCTTTGCCAAAGTATCAAATCCTTTGTCCTAAGAGCACCTCCAAGCCAGTAAACTCTTCCTTAGCCAATCTTATGTTCAAGAACTCTCAAACTCTACTACCATGGGTACTGTTGGTACCCGGTGACTAGGTCATGTAACTCCTTGGAGTGTAATACTTTTGTTCCCTTATCAGATCCAGGACATTCCCAACTGGGTCATGCTGTGACTTAATCCTGTCTAGGCCTAGCATCCAAGAGAATAGGTGGGACCATACCTTGATGGGAGTAGGGTAGGGCAATTGCCATGTAGAAAATGGCCTATATAGGCATTACCTGACCTACGATGGTTTCTCACATAAAAGGGGTATGTATTACCTCTTAAGAGGAAAAGGAGAAACCTCTGCAAGCTCTGAGAATTCAGAGGAGTCTGGGGAGCCAACATCTGGGAGGAAACCAACAAAATTGTCCCCATCTCATGCGTTAGAATCCCAGTTTTCTCATCAAGGCCCTGACCTTGGCATAACATATCTGCCTCAGCTGTGTAACTGATTGTCTTTGCAGCTCAGGACTGTATTTAATCCTGAGTTTGGCCTTTTTCTTTTCTCCAAATGCTGAAGATAAAGGTCTCTTTGGAAGCTACCAAAGAAGATGTCTGACCTTCTAAGTTTTCAATTTTTAACTGCCTTCAGCTTTTCATTATCCCTCTAACAGGCATTAATACAACTTAATAACAACCAGCCAATTCCCATTCTCCTTGTATGAATTGTTTCTTCTGTTTTTTCAAATACCCAAATCATTGCAGTGGAACATTTTCTCAATTCGCTAGAGAAAGTTTTTGCAATCAGGCCAACACCTAATGCCAGAGACTCTCTGTGCCCCCCTCCCCCATACCACCTGGGACGGTGCTCTCACTGCCAGCCAGGCCGTGAGTGATCCAGGCCCAAAACCTCATCTTACCACCTGTTTTCTTTGAGCATTCCTGGAACCACTGTCAGTTGGGTCCTCTGGAAGGCAGATGCTGAGAGTGAGTTAAGAATGCAAATAGTAGATTGAAGAGTAACACCTGTGAAAAGAAAAGGGAGGAAGCAGGATTGGGTAGGGATGGCAGACCATAATGCATAGTGGACAAAGTCTCGGCCAGCCGCGTGGGAATCTTTAGAGCAACAATTGTCCATTAGGGCAGCCCCAGCTCGGAGGCTGAGGTAGCCTTGAAGCAGAAAAGCACAGAAGGCTGACAGTGAACCACACTCCTTACAAAGAAGCAGCAAGTCCTTTCTTGAAGGGGGCTCAGCAATGCATCTCTGTGTCTGCCATTGTGATACCCAAAATACTGTGGTTTTTCCTATGTGCAGTCCCAAACGTATATTAACCTAATTAAGGCCCCTGGTGGCTATTTGGACAAAGTCTGTGTGGCTTAATGAGGCCCTTGACCCTTGCTCATCTCCAGAAGCCTCTCAGTCCTTCTCAGTCATTTCCTAGTTGGCCCCAGATATCTTCTTGACGTCCCCATGTCCCAAGAGATTGAGCTAGCCTTAGAGAGAAAATCCAGTAAATACAGTACCGTATTGGCAGAAGCCTGAGTTCCTTGCCACATGGGTCTTTCCATAGAGCTGCTTTGGGTGAGGAAAGAGAAAGAGAAAAGAAGGAAGTCATAATTCCTTTTATGTCCTAGTCTCAGACATAACACACTGTCACTTTTATCATATCCTATTTGTTAGAAGCCAAGTCATTAATTCCAGCCCCCCACTCAAGGGGAAGATAATTAAATGAGGGAGAGATATCAAAGAATTTGAAGACCTATTTTAAAAACCACCACACTGACCAATTCAGTACTTATACAGAGGATTATTTCACTTAAGAATACTTTCCTATAAGAATATTATTTTTAGTGGCATAAAAGGCCATAGCAGAAAAGCAGTGGATCCAGGAAAGATCCCAAAGTCCTCCAACAGTGACAAGAGGAGCTCCTTGACTTTCTATGAGTTCAACACTCCCTGGGCATTGAAATGATTCTACCTTTCCTTTAACCATCAGCACCATCAGCCTACATATTTGGATAATAATTTTCTGATAGAGATTAGAGAAGTCACAAAGAGGCAATATAGTATAGTGGAAAGAACACTAAACTTAAAATCAGGAATCTCGAGTTATAATTTTGGCTTTACCATTGTCTACTTGAGTAGCATTGGACAAAGCAATGTTTGCCACTTCTAATCTCATTATCAGAGCGAGAAAGACTGAGATTGTTATTTGTCCTAAATTTCTCGCAGGATGTTCTAAGGAACAAATAATATATAGCAAGAGCCTAAACTGCATATCTACAATGAATCTTAGAGATCTAGAAATGTCTTTCTTGGCATGTAGAAAAAGCCTCTGCCTCAGGAGTTAATATCTCCCCAGCAATCAGGAAAAACTACCTGTTAACACCTTATGCAGTGCATTGGATGGGGGGAGGCAAGACAGCCAATCAATCCCACATCTTCAGTACTAAAAAGGGACTTAATTTCCTTTTTCAGTTTTACCTTTAAAAATCCTGGGCTAAAAACAATCTTTTTTTAAATTCTTTTTAGAGATGGGGTCTCACTCTGTTGCCCAGGCTGGTCTCAAACTCTTGGCCTCAAGCAATCCTCCTGCCTCAGCCTCCCCAGAAGCTGGGACTACAGGTGCAAGCCACCTTTTCTGGAACAACCAGAATCTTGAGCCTTAGAATTCTTGAATTTTACAGACGTACCAAGATCCAGTAACTGTGAATGGGTAGGCACAGTCCCGTGATCTAAAATGTGGCCCCCTAGATGGTTTGGAGTCCAGGAGCCAGTGACATGTGAGGACGTGGTAGCCCCTACACACATTAGAACCATGGAAATGGAGAAATAGGCATTTCCAAAAGAAGAGGCCTATATACCTGAGAAGAAGAGGGAAGGAATTCTGGGCAAATAAAACAATAGCTGTACTTTTTAGAAAAATAAAAGCGCAGGCAAAGTAAAAAGCTGATGTCATTGAAGTGAAATGAAAATATAGGTCACTCCATCCCTTGCCCTTGTTTCAAAAGGTAATAAAGGTGCAAGAAGGGTGTGTCCTATCCACTGATTTTGTCCACACATAGAGCAAAACTATCGCCATCCCAATATGGGTGATGTCAAGTGAAAAGCATTCAGAGTAGGGAAGAATGACATCAAGCCATGGAAGGGGAACCACAGGTATAAAGAATGCCCTGAGCTATCCGGATGAGACAGGCATATAGGGACTTTCAGGGTGACTCCGTGGATAACATGGGAGGTATCTGGGGACAAAGACAGGAGAGACATTGCTGGTAACTGTTGTTTGTCAGAACAAAATTTGTTAACATTGATTTATGCCTCAATTATACCACCTAGGCTTTTGTTGCTTGGGAAACCATTGACTACTGAAATAATAATGCCAAAGAACTAAACAAATTAAAAGCATCAATTTTAGAAGTGATAGGAAACATCCATTAAAAGAAAGCAGGAGAGAATCAACATTTATTGAGCAACTACCATGCCCCAGCTCTGAACTAGGAGTGTTACATTAGGTCTCATTTAATCTTCAGAAACCCTGTATGTGAGTATAGAATGGAAGCTCCTTGAGAGCTGAGTTTTTGTCCATTTGGTCACTGCTGTATCCCCAGCATCTAGAACAATGGCTGCAATTTAGAAAGTACTCAACAAATATTTGTTATTTTTTTAAAAAAGGAATAAATACAATTATCTCCATTTCACAGATGGCAAAACTGAGATTCAGGTAATTAAATTGCTGAAAATGACACAGCTAGCCAAAATTTAAACCCAGACTGTCTGATATCAAAGCCTACCTCCTTAGAAGTCATTTTCTACTAAAAGCAAGAACTTGCAAAAACTTTCTGACTTCATTTATTATTTAAGCCCTGCGTACTTCCAAAAAGAATTGGAAGGACCTACTGTATGACTTCCTCACTTTTGACTTCCTTTTTCAGAAAGTTAAGGAAACAGATACTCCATATTTTGATCAATAAGAAAATACTAGTCCATGAAACAGCTGTGATGGAAATCTTAAGAAACCATTCCATATGTTATAAGAAATTATGAGAAGCTTGGTATCACTGGACATGTACCCTAAACACTTACTGAATATAAGTGAAATCCTAGGGCTAGACTATCGAAAAAGGAACAACAAATTTTCCAGGATTGGAGATTTTTACAAGGAAAATTCTACCAATATATAAATTTCCCTGGAGAGTGTTAAACGAGTAAGACAATTTTTTAAAAAACACTGAACCCTGCCCCAATCACAAGCCTAGCAATAAGTAACAAGTAACAGCATCTTGCCCTGAGAAGGGGCACGGACATGAGAGAGACCCCTCAGTGGCACAGGCATGCAAGACTCAATGGAAGCTAAGAGTGGACAGGAATTCTGACAAAAACTCAGCTGTAGCTACAGGGCTCACACAGAGCACAATGTATCAGCAGTTTAATGATGACGGAATTTGAAGTCTAGGGTGGACTGAAGGTAACTATAACAACAACCAAAAAAACAGCTCAACTATTGGCTAGATTAACTCAAGCACCCCACATAAAAGCCTGACAGAAGAAGAGGCCTGCCCATTTTCAGGCACTTGTTTTCCCCAGTCTCACTATTCTACACAGTGTTCAGGATCCAATTTAAAATATCTATGTGTGTGTGTGTGTGTGTGTGTATGTGTGTGTGTGTGTGTACATATATATACACATACACACATGCCTATATATATATGTATACACACACAGAACACACACATATATATGAGACACACAAAAAAGAAACACACACTCACACATTGGCAAGAAATAAAGCAATCAACAGAACCATATCCAGTTTGGTGGAACCATCAATGTAAATTTTAAACTAACAATTAATAATATGTTAAAATATTTAGTAAGAAGTATGAACACTATGTATGAACAAATGAGAAATTTCAGGAGAAAGCTGGAAACTGTCAAAATAATCAAATGGAAATGCAAATAAAAATACATTAGAGATGAATACTTCCTTCAACAGTTTTATGAGCAGACTTGATACATTGGAATATGTAAACATGAACATAAATTTTTTAAAAGCATCCAAATGGAAAGCAAAGAGAGAAAAAGAGTGAAAAAAAGAACAGAACAGAGCACAAAGCATCTAAGAGCTGTGGGAAAATATCAAATGATCTAACATATGTAAAACTGGAGTCCTAAAAAGGAGGACTAAGATAAGAAAGGGGGAAAAGATATATTTGATGAGTAATAGCTGAGAGTTTTCCAAAATTAATGACAGATAAACTACAGATACAGAAATCTCAGAGAAATTAAAGCAGGATAAAATTTTTTTTTAAATCACATACATAATACTCAATAAAAACCAAAGGTAAAGAGAAAATCTTGAAGACAGCCAGATGTAAAAGAAACATTACACATACAGGAAATACAAGAATTATGATACATATTTTATCAGAAATTATACAAGCCATAGACAAAGTGAAATCTTCAAATAAAGAAAAAATGAAAGGAAAAATTGGTCATTCCAAAATTCTATACCCAATAAAATTATCTTTCAGAAATGAAGAGGAGGTAAAGGCTTTTTCAGACAAACAAAAGATAGAAGAATTCAGTTTCAGCAAATCTGTACTACAGAAAAATGCTAAAGGAAGTTCTTTGGGCAGAAAGAGTATAATACCAGATGAAAAATTGGATTTAAATAAATAAAGCAAGAGCCCTGAATATGGTTAAAAAAAAAAGAGAGAGAGAGAGAGAGAAAATAAAATGTTTCTTATTTTTTAAAGTCTTTAAAAGATAATTGGCTGTTCAAAAAGCAAGAAAAAATATCAAAATATATTCTGAGGTTTATAACATACATAAAAGTAAAATGTATGACAACAATAGCAAAAACAATGAGAGGGAAGAAATGAAAGTGTACTGTTGTAAGGTACTTACACTATAATATTATTTAAAAGTAGACTGTAATAAATGAATGATAGGTAGATATATATATATACCCATAGAGAGAGAGAGAAATGTATATTTTAAACTCTTGAACAACAACTAAAAACTAAAACAAAGTATAACTATATTTATATGTGTACGTATGTGTGTATATATAAATATAAGATAGATAGAAAAACTATATTTTCATAATGCAGATAAAATGGAATCCTAAAAAATGTTCAATTAAACCAAAAGAAAACCAAAAAAATACTAGAAAAAGAGAGGGAAAAGTAGCAAAATAAAGATGGAACAAATGGAAACCAACTAGCAACAGTGAATGTAAATCCAACCATATAAATAATTGTATTAAATGTAAATGGTCTAAACAACACACCTTTTGTTAAAAAGAGTGTCAGGTTGGATTAAAAAGAGCAAGAACCAACTATATTTTATCTATAATAAACTCACTTCAAACATAAAGATATAGATAAGTTAGAAGTCAGCCAATGGACAAAGATATACCATACAAACAATAAGCATAAGAAAGCTGGAGTAGCTATTGCTATTAGACAAAGGAGACTTCAGAAAAGGACTACTACAGGAGATGAACAGGGTATGATGTAACGATAAAAGGATCAGTTTGAAGATTTCCTCCATCCTATCCTTTTTGCTATTATTTTCATACATTTCACTTCCACATATTTTATAAACCTCACAATATTTTTTTCATTTATTTAGCCTTTCTTATATGAATAATACCACTGAGTAACCACATAGCACATGAGGAAAATCATCTCTTTATAAAAGTATTTTAACTAGTAAAGAATAAAATATAACTATCTTGCTACTCCAAATAAATTAATGAATCTGGATATTAAGTATCCACCACTGCTAGTATCACAAAAAGGTAATCAGACATTTCATGCCTTCTGATGAAAGATCACACAACCACCTATAGTCTTGTCAAAGGGATTGGTCATAAATCTGGTAAACACTTTGAAGGTCTTTGGACAACTACTTAAACTACCTATGCCACCAAACTTCTTGTTATGTGTATTTATATATGCACATAACTACACATACAGGTTACTTGTAGGAGGGCCAAAGCATCACAGGCACCTTCCCTAAAACAAGATAATTAAACATGTTTATGTTTTTAATTGTTATAGTCACAGTACTTAATTCAATACATGCTACATCATGGCATGAATATACAAATTGCAGTTCTTTCAGTACTTTTTTTTTCCTTTCAGTCCTTTTGGCTTTCATTTTCTCTATTTTACTTAAGTATTAATACATTGATTATTTCAAAGGGTTTGCTAATGCCAACATTTGTAGCTGTAATTATGACATTTTTTAAAAAACAGCTATTTGTATTAACACGGTGTATAGTATGAGAATAGAAGTCAGAAAACCTGGTTTTAGTCTGAACTCTCTCATTAACTAGTTCCTTGACCCTGGTCAAAGTACCCTGTAGGAAAGAATTTAGTTTTCTGTCTATAAAATATAGATGCTGGGTTACATCTGCAGATAAAAAAGAGTATTTTCACTTTAATAGAGGGCTCTGGGTTTTGAAGGTTCCTCCCATTTCAAAGGAAATAAGTCTTTACGGATGCCATTTTAGGGTCTGTGACTGATATTTGGCATAGGAGACCACATTCAGTTTTCTTCTCTGCTTCTGAGTTCAGAGCTCCAAGGCCACACAGGGCAATCCCCAGGCTCCTAACAGAACAGGCTCCCCAACATAGTCACCAACTAAAAGCTTTAAGGATTCATGGATATTGGAACTCTCCCTTTTAAACTGGCTTATTTTTCACTCATCAAATTGGCAAAATTGCAAAGAATTGCAATGCCCAGGGCTGATATAGCAGTGGGTGAAGGCACACTGCCATATATTGTTGGTGGAAGAGCAAATTGGTAAAATCATTTTGGATGTCAATTTGGCAGCATCTACCAAAAGTTCATATCATGCCCTTTGACTCACCTATTCCAATTATAGGAGTTTACCCTACTAAAAAAACTATATACGCATGTAAGAGTGGATTTTCTGGCCTATTTGTAATAGTGAAAAACTGGAAGGAACTCAAATTTTAATCAATTGAAGATGGGTTAAATAAAATTCAGTACAGTTAAATAATGAAGTTCCATTCAACCATTAAAAAGAATGAGAAAGATCTATTTATACTGATATGATCTTCATAAGAAATTATTATTAAATAAAAAATGCAAGTTGCAAAACAAAATGTAGAGTATGGCACCATTCACAAAACTGTGAATGCTTATGCATATATACATATTCATGCATATATATGTGTGTGTTTAATATATGAGATTATATAGACATAGGAAAAGTCTGAAAGAACATGCACTGCAATAGCCATGACAATGTGCCTCTTAGATCCTCTGCTGCAGGATGCATAAGCAACACATGGACCCCGGCTGCTGTGCTCTGAAACCCATCACTGCATTAGCTCCAAAGCCACATTTCCCAGAGGCTGATCCCAGCCAAAGACTAAACGCAGTAGAGACACTAAGGCAGGCCCATTTCTGAAAGATTTACAACTCCTGACAGAAGACTTTGCCTCAAAGATTGCCCATTGGCCTGATCTAAACTTTCTTAAAACTGCAATGCCATCAAAGACCTCCCTCCCCTCCTTCCCTCTCTCCTTCACAAGGCTCAGACCTGCCTTGCAGTTTGATGGCTCTCTTCCTCTTCTCTGACTCACTCCTCATTGTCCCTCACAGGGGTTTTCCCCAATAAATCTCTTGCATGTCTAATCCCAGATTGGTATCTGCTTCCTGAAGTGCCAAGACCAATATCAAGCTGACAGTAGTTTTCTCAGAAAAGTGAAAGAATATGTAAATGTTTGCTTTAGGCGTTGTTATTTTTGCAAATTGTTTTCCTTAAGGATCTAAAAATAATAAATAGCAATAAAACCCATGTGCTTAAAGTGAGTCCCTTTTCTGCATGAGCATACAGAAGCACGTGCACATACTCACTTATAGGTTCTCTAGTACACCATCCACAGGGCAGGTAATGACCCCACCTACTGTTCGAACAGCACTTCAAAGTTTTCGTTCTCACTAGATCTCTGCCGCTACCTTGGCAAAGAAGTAGATTTTGCATTATGAACCTCTTTTTACATCAGAGCTTTAGCTCTCTGAGTCCTAGACCTCCTGATCCAATCTAGTGTTCTTTCCTGTTCACCACTAGATTGCCCCCCTATACCGGAGAGCCCAGGCCCTGGGTGAGAAGTTACATCCTCAATGAACCAGCAGGCTGTGCACAGAGCTCATTCCGCAACTCTGGCCAAATGCTCTGCCCCAGGCCCAGCTTTCTTGTCTGGGAGGTGTGTTTGTATTCGAGGCTGAACTAGCCAAAGAGATTTGCTCAGCTCTGCAGAGTCTGTAAAAATGTCATTATTAGAGAAGATTGATTTTTAGCAAGAAGTTTTTCATAGCTCTGTTAAAACGTACTGAAGTTTAAATCCTTTCTTAAACTATTCCTCTCCAGATGGTTAGCACCAGGTTGAAGGAAAGCCAGGCTGGAATTCCATTCTTCAGCACACAGCAAGCAGACATAACACAGTCCTCCATTTGCAAGCGCAGGGAATGCAGCCTGACTGTAGCCTGGAAACTTCATCTGCTTTGTTTCCCTTCCCATCGCATTTACAGAGGATGCATAAACTTCTAGGTTCCTGAACTCGCCTAAGAACCAAGCCAGACTACTCTGGGTGTTGGTTTGTGACTATTGTCATCACTGTATGGTCATTTTAACATTGGCAAATTTGATCAAAAAACATAAGGGTTTTTTTAACTAATATTTGCTGAGCTCTTACAGTCCAGTAAGCACTATTCTCAGCACTTTAAACACTGAATCCCCACAACCACCCCAAAAAAGTACATATTATTATCCTTATTTTATAGATGCAAAACCTAAGGCCAAAGAGGTTAAGTGACTTGTCCAAAGTCACACAGCAATAAGTAGTAGAGCTGAATTTTGAACCAAGGTAGAGTGGTTCAAAGTGAACTAATTTCATGAAACTACCTACTGTCTAAGAAAAATAAGCTCTAAAAAGTGGTCTTCTTCCACTTATATTTTCTGATTGCTCTTCCTTTTCTCCCCCTCCCCATTAAAGACATCTTTTCATCTTCTTTTCCCAATTTCTTTCCCCTGTGATTTTTACTTTATAGTAATCCTGTCCTCAGATCATACCTGAGTTAAGGCATAATCTACAATCTGAGGGGACCCCAAAAAAGGGAGAGAGGTGTTGACTTGGCATTGAGGGAAGACCTGAATCAGACAAGGCCACAGGACAGGGCTAATGACTTAGGAGGGACCAGAAAGGATTCCACAATGGCACGTGAGCCTGGGACGAGCTGAACCAAGTTATAACAGAACAAGTGCCTGTTAACTTATCCTAATGCTATTTTAAACTAAAGAATAACTCAAGATTTTAAAACTATTCTGAGACCTATGTGGTATTACCTGCATTACTGGCCTAGGAAAATGGACATAAGAACTTGGGAGGTAGAATGTGGAAGACTAGAATATCATAAATGAGAAGCAGGAGGTAATTTCAGTATGAAAATGGAATGTTTCTTTACTGGAGGGCAGAAGATTTTTCAGAAATTAGCAGCATTGTAAGTAGATCAAAAGCTAGCACCACTGAATCGCACACCTATGCAAAAGGCTGTACTAATTTTCCCCAGCCACCCTCCTTGGAGAGGAGCAAGGATCTGATATCTTCTACCCAGGAGAAACAAAAAAAGGAAATACTCCCTGCATCAACACCCACCACCTCTAAGCCAAGAAATTCTTTAAGTCAGAATCCCAAGGGGTCAAAAATCATAAAATTTTGAAGTTAGTTCTCATTCTTCCCAGAGCAAGAAACCATCTGAAAGCAGATCTTGGAGAACTCTCCTCCAGCAGAATTCTGGCTCCCTAATTACTCATGTAGCGTCAGCTATGGATACAGCCTCAGAATGGTCGGGACAAAGCTCAGCACTTGGGGCAAGTAGCGCCAACTGCTGGCCTGGGCACCAGAAGGAAAAGGGCAAGAAGAATGCCAGGTCACATTGCACCCAGGCTTTGATGGGTTGCTGGGGTCAGTAGCCCAGGAAGAAATAGCTAAAGAAAAAAAGAGATATGAAAGATAACAGCTAAGGTGGAGATAGTCTCTATTTCCTCTCCTTCCAAAGCCACAGGTCTAGGAGGAGATTTGTGACAACTCTGGGGAACTGTTTTTGAGTCTGGTGCACAGGGTGCTTCTTGGCTCTGCTCTACACTAAAATGTCAGCCCTGGGCGACTGGAAAGTGACGTGTGGGAAAGAAATAAAATGACAGAATAGTAGAGCCAAGGACAGGGTTGAGTGGGTTTAAAATTTTGCCAGTTTCTAAATGACCCAATAAATATTGGATTAATGGCGAAAAAAAAAAAAACATTTCAAATGACCACTCCTGCTCCTCCAGCTTTGCTTTAGCTTGGTTTTCTCATATAGGAGTAACAGTGTATCTCTAACTTGGTTAGCCAAAGTAAAATCATTTGTGTTCTTTTAAAGGCCAGGGTCAGTCTGGAGGAGATACCTGCCTTCATGGCCTGAGTAGTGGAAATCCTGCCCACACAGGGACAGAAGCCAGCCTGTGAACATCCTCTTTATGATGTGTCTCAACATAAGCATTTCAAACACCGACTGATTTGACTGCCCAGGCCTGCGCTTCCCCGACACTATCATATCTCCCAAAAGACTCCTTCCTTCCCTCCCTCTCACCATCCTCACCTCAGAATGCCCACTCCTTTAATCCTGTGACCCCAGCGAATGCAGCATAATTTCTTAACCATGGAAGTTTCCAGGACAGTCCTCATTTCACATGTTTGGTTATTCCTATAAATCATAAAACTATGCTGGAATTTCCATTATTTCCTCATCTAAATTATGTCTCTCATATGCCCTCTTATACCTAGAAACAACAGAAATATCCTCTTGCCAAACTTTTTGTCCCAATTTTTATTAAGAAATAAATCATTCGTCCATTGCCAAAGCATCTACGCCATGTACAGCCAAAAATTAGCCTGAATGTCATAGCCTCCTCTCTCCCAACCCATGACAGATACTGTTAGTAGTATACAGAATTTTGCCACTGAAACCTCATTCTGCTCATAATCCTCACAGCAATACAATCAGCAAGGCTAAGAGTCATTGCCAATCAATTTTACATTTGTTCTAAGCTTTGCAAACTTAGTTATGACAAATATGTCACCAACAAGTTAAGTGCAGCTAATAGTGCACCCAAACATCTACATGCCAATATATCTGTATTTTAAATCTCATCCTGCACAGTAAATGTGTTTTAAAAGAAGACACCTGTGTGTATGGTTCCTATATCCAAGGACTGCACCTCTAACTATAAAATTTCAGGGGTTCAAGTAGATGGGTAACAGAGCTGAGGGTCCTTCTGGAGCTTCAAATGGAACCAAGTGAGACACCCTAATTCTACCTGTGCCCAATACAAGCCCAGGCTATAAGTAAAAAATTTTCTTCAAATTAGAGAAATAAAATTACTAATTCATGAATCCACCTCTTATCTATAATAAAATGCCAAAGATACAAGGCACTCCACATTCATCAGGACCACCTAAATTCTCTCTGATGGCCAGGAAAGTTCAGGAAGAATGGAAATGTATTCTTACTCTCTACATCTTATCACACTGTCAAAAATGTGTGCACACATGAATCATGCCCATAAAAGATGATCTGCAGATGTATTTATTGTGACAGAGCTATTTCAAAAAATGTTTTGTGTCTGGGGGATTATTTTAAGGATGATAATTAGCATGCATGTACCACCTCCAGAAGTAGTTCTGTATTAGCAATGCTGTTTAATTTCTGAATTTATAATGTCACATTTTATGAGTTCAAATAAAGATAGAGACAAGATCCAACAATGGCTGCCACTTCTAAATAGCATCACAGAACTTTCTGAGGACAGTTTACAGGGATAACAATAGTAACCTGAAACTTTTGACTCAGTTTCTGTAATTTTCCATTACAGACCCAATTTCAAATATTTAATTTCAGGCTACAAAGGGTAGCCTGATTCCTCAGCGAATTTATAGAGTGGATGATTTTTGGAATTTGAATAAAAAGGGTAGTGGACTATTATCCTTTGAACACAGAAGGACAGGTTCCCAATTCTGGACTGTACTCAATGACCACAAACCATCAGGAAGTTATATTCATAAGATTTTTCCTTTTCAAGTTAAAACCATCATAATAATAGCACACAAATGTATGGCAAAGCCTTTTTGTGCTTTGATTCCCAACTTGAAGGTACGGAGGTACCTGAAGAATTGGGATTGGCAAAGACCTTAAGATTTGGCCCTCATATATTTTAAGGGTATATAATAAACACTAGAAACAACCTATATGTCTACCACTCAGATAATAGTAGAAACAAGTTGTCATCATCTGCACAAGGAAATAACATGAAGCCATTAATGCTGTCTTTGAGGAATGTGTAAATAGAAAAATATATGGAGGCATACATTAACATTTTGGCAGTGATTGGTTTCCTCTGGGGATGAAATCTAAAAGTGAAGGGTGAGAAATAAATTTATTTCTCATCATCATATTATTTGAATTTTTTTTTTTTTTTTGAGAAAGGATCTCTCTCTGTTGCCCAGGCTAGAGTGCAGTGGTGCAATCATAGCTCACCACAACCTCAAACTCCTGGGCTCAAGCAATCCTCCTGCCTTGGCCTCCCAAGTAGCTGGGACTACAGGCGCACGCCACACCATGCCTGGCTAATTTTTCTTATTTTTGTAGAGGTGAGGTCTTCCCATGTGGCCCAGGCTGGTCTCAAACTCCTGGCCTCAAGCCGTCCTCCCGTTTTGGCCTCCCAAAGTGCTGGGATTAGGAGCCATGAGCCACTATGCCAGGCTGAATTTTTTATTATAAGCATTTTCATTTAAAAAGTAATTGTACATGCAGCATAACTACAAGTTTGAACAAAGAAATGGACTTATCTCTGTAACTTACTTCTCCATGCTTACCTATATTCTCCAAATATCCTTCAATAAACATGTATTACTTTTTAAAAAGGGAAAATATATACAATTTTTAAATATGTAATAATAATCTCTTAAAAAGCTCATTTTGATAAAGTAAAGTCACTGGATATGGCCTGTGGGATTCCTCACATTGTAGAACATGAGACCCTGGCTCTCCAAATGCTTGACATGTGCTATCAAGGCAAAGACATGAACTGCAGATTTTAAATATCAAGAAGAGGTTTAAATAACTTATGACACAAAAAACACTTTGCATCAAAAATCTGTGGTATACTCAAACCTCAATTTACCTGGCAGCTTATTCCTTCTTGTTATTGAATGCCCAGGAATTGCATTGCTGGAAAAAATGAAAAATTAGAAGATGTGAGACTGAGACTGAGATAAGTTTGCTTTACCCTTTAAAAATATAAATACAAATAACAGAATATCAATAATAAAGGTTTTATATTACTGAAGTATCTATAAACTAATTGAAAAATTAGTTGATGACTGAGTTACACTGGGTTGTCCAGATCTTCCTTTCTAAAAACAACAAAAAGGCAACCTACAATAGTGACACAGAAAGATGTTGGAGAATAATGATTGTTGTGCCAAAAGAGCAAATTATACAACCTTATGTATAATATTATTCCACTAAATGTGTGGGTGGATGGATGGGTGGGTGGACAGATGGATAGGTAGAGGGATGGACAGACAAATGGAAAAAAGGGAGGAAGGGAGAGAAGGAGAAAGAGAAGAAAGGAGCAATAAAAGGCAGAAGAGAGGGAGGAAAACATAGTCACCAACTGCTGAGTGGTTTGTCTGAATGGTGAAACTGTGTTACCTTTTAGTGCCCTCTTTTGGTGTTTCTGACTTTTCCACAATACACATGATAATTTTAATTTTTTAAGTGCTTAAGTTAAATTGATGTTTGATGAAGGAGTTGGACCTTCAGAGAAATTCAATGATTTTTTAAAGTTCACCCAGCTAGCTAGAGTAGTACTTGGACTTCAACTGATCTGTAGTCTTGGCCAAGGGGTTTCAAATATTTCTACTCTCACAAGACAAGAAGGCATCCTTTCTATGTTCTAAGGAATCTTCACACATTAAGTCCCAGAAACTAATGGCCTTCATAAGTCAAGGATAAATTGATATGTTAGGTACAAAGATCTTTTCTGCTCTCCTTAAAGAGAGGATATTGGGGTCTGTCTTTAGCTCGTTGCTTCTTTTTATGTCTTCCGAAGAATTAGGTTGAAGCACTCCTCCTCAGGAACTAGGAGCCTGGGGATCTTTGTTTAAAACATTACCATGGAGGAAATAAAATTAGAGGTGTTACTGGCTGCTCTAACCTTAAGCTTCTCCAAAATATATGTTCTGTTTCCACAGAGCTCAGCTCACTGGTTTATAGAACAATCTGGTACTTTCATCAGGAAGAGCGATTACTACATCAGTAGTTGCTGGAAACAGTCTATTGTCCTGATTACTCATTGTCAAGAATTCCTTGTAATCAGATCAGTGAAATATTGTTACCCCAGAGCAGTCCCCTCAGAATCACTCACATTGTTACCTGTGAGCTTGTGCAGATGAGGGTTTAGCCCAGCAGGCCCCAACCTTTTTGGCACCAAGGACTGGTTTAATAGAAGACAATTTTTCCACAGACTGGGAGGGAGGAAGGGGGATGGTTTTGGGATGATTCAAGTGCATTACATTTACTGTGCAATAGAACCTCTCTGCTGATAATAATCTGCCTTTGCAACCACTCCCCAGCACTAGCATCACTGCCTCAACTGCAACTCAGATCATTAGGCATTAGATTCTCATAAGGAGCACACAACCTAGATCCCTCGCGTGCACAGTTTACAGTAGGGTTCGGCTCCTATGAGAATCTAATGCCACTGCTGATCTGACAGGAGGCAAAGCTTATGCAGTGATGCAAGTGATGGGGAGCAGCTGTAAATACAGATGAAGCTTCACTCACTCATTGGTGCTCACCTTCTGCTGTGCAGCCTGGTTCCTAACAGGCCACCTGTAGCAGTCTGTAGCCCAGGGGTTGGGGACTACAGCTTTAGCCTATATTGTTTGAATACAGGAATACACGTTTTCCAAATTGCTTCTGCTGCTCCTGCTGAAAATGACATCCTGATGCCCATTTCCTCCTTCCATTGAACCCAATGATCCAACTGAACAATATTGAAGTACAAAATCAGTGGGTTGTGTAGTCAGGCTAACATATACATGTTTGCTTAGATAAGCAAGCAGTATGCCCAGGAAACATAAAAGTATCTTTCATTCCCCAAAAATAATGGCCACAAAGAGGATGGCTAGAGAAGGAAAAAAGTTATTAAGTCACCAGAGGTTGTTGTTCAGAAGGCTCTGTTTCCTGAGTAGACAAAAATTCTCCATGTGAATCTCAAATGAAACAAGGAGAAGCAGAATTTGAGAACTTGGAACTTGAGTGAAAATGCTTGCAAGACTTCCTGGGAAGCCAAATAAAGACAAATGCCAAGGATAGGCTAGGTCAAACAATCAGAATTAAGATCTGGGTCCTAAATTCCACACCTGTATTCCATACCTGCCTAACACACACCTGTGCACTGCTTGTCCTCCAACCCACCAGGAGGGATGCCTGCCTCGTTCCATTCATTGCATCCTCACGACCACAGTCGAGCAGGGTGTTTTGTATTCTAAAAGCCTGCTTGGGGAATATGTTGTTTTCATTAAGACTTGACTTTGGAGTGTGGAGGAGGTAAAGGAAGTGCATTCACTTCCTGGGCCAAGGCCACAGAGAAGAGCTTTATTCTTGGAAACAACAAAGGCAGAAACCCTGGTTGGGCCACCAGAGCCTCACCTAGTGAATTAATGTCATGGCCCGAGCAGGCCAGGGCCAGGAAACCTGCCATCATTCACATGTCAGTGGTTCTAGACAGTTCCACCCCCACCCCCATGCCATTTATTTGCTCCAGAGAAAGGTCTGGCAGTTCTTTGTTTTTTGGCAACCTTTCCCCCCAAAAAAGTATTAACTTGACTCAAGCTTTTAGATTGTGGTGGCACTGACTTTACCCATTAGATAGATGTGTGTGAGCAGGTAAACCACGACTGGCTTGAGTCCCTGGAAAATACCAATAATGATAATAGTGAGAATAATAGCAGCAAACATTTATTTGACATTTATTAGGTGCCAAGAACTATTCTAAGCACTTTCCTATATTAACCTCTCTGGACCTCACTTACCCCATATGTAAAATGAGGCTGATAATAGTACCTGGACTCCTGAGTTATTACAAGGATTAAATGAGTTATGGAAAGTGCCCAACTCAGGCAGTCTGATTCTGGAGTCTGTACTTTTAACCACTTGTATTAGCCATGTTTCAAGCTTCTGTAGAGGTGACATTTTAATAGCTGCCCTACATGCATATGCTCTGGGCAACTGGATAATATGTCTGAGTCACCTTGCCTTGGCCTCCTGCCTCCCCTGTTGCCTAACCCCCACCCCTTCCACCCAGGTTATACTTTTCAAATACAAACCAACCAACCCATAGCCCACACCCCCAACCACCTTCCTTATCAGGCTCTCACCCTCCAAGCCACTATACACCTACCTTAATTACCATATGGCCAGATACCAGACAGCTAGGGATAGCCCCTATGCCCTAGAGCCCATCAAAATTATTCAGCTAGCCAATCCTAAGCCAGTTCACCTTGCCTTGCCCAAGTTTTTCCCAAGGAAAACACAATAAAGGCTCTTGCTCACAGTTCTCCCCTCTTCCTCTACTTCCTGAATGACCCCAGTGCTTCCTTGGGTGGCCCCCCTTAGCATGGCAAGCCCCCTCCCCTTGGGAACTGTTAGTAATAAACTATCTTCTCAATGACAATTGTCTCCTGATGTGTTGGCCTTACTATATCTCAAATTATCTATTAATACACATGTTTTAAAACACCACCTATACCCAGCAAATAAGTCCCTATGAATCAAACCAGGAATGCCTGCTGTGTACTCAGTTCAATTCATCTCTGAAACCTTTCTTACTTCCTACCATTACTGGGTAAAATTTCAAAGAATCCATCTGTGTATGAGAAGAGCCTTGGGGTACTTCCCTAAATTGGGGTCTATGATCCTTGGCCTCATCTTGGTAATAATGTTTCCTTCTCACAGGAGCAGGTGGGACCCCTGTCCTTAAGCACAACACTTCCAAGGTTACTGTATATCTTCAAAATATATAAAGATATAAAATATGCAACAATGTATAGGATACATATCTTCTCCAAGAAAATAAAATATTAAAACCTGAAAATCCCCTGCTGGATGTATTTTGGTTAGAAATTCTGCTTGCTTGATATTTATATGGATGTGTAGAAATGAATTTAAAAAACAGGGAAACCTACTCCCTGGTATCCCACAAAAGGCAAAGGAAATTTATGATTAGATATGTGACAGGCCTAAGGAAGGTAATAAACAGGGTTGGAATGTTCCTCCACCTTTTGCTAGAATAAGCATTTGAAAATCCCCACAAAGGTTTAGTTTTCCACAATGGGCTGCAGACAAAACCCCCAGTGTGGACACCAATATGCAAGCTCAAAATCCCAAAAGTGCTTGAGTCATGTTCTGAATTCAGAGGGACTAGTTGTACAAGGCATTATCTGACAGAGCAGATAATATCTGATGAGAATGTGACATGGTATTTGATAGGAAACAAAAGGTGAACAAAATCCTTCAGCTCCTCTCTGACTCTTGATGTTCTAAAACATACATCTCCTTGTAACCAGAAGAATCAAAGTAGTCAAACCCAATGAGGGAAGATCCTTCTCACGCTGGCAGTCATCAAGACAGCCTCCCCATCGACACCTGTACTGAATGAGACACAGCAAATTTTAAAATTGTGGCATCACTGAGGCAATTTGCTAAAATGAAACATTGAGACCCCACCATATCTGACTTGCTTCCTCATTTAAGTAAATTGTATTCATGAGAAAATGCTTTATTTGCACCAACGGCATATGCATTGGATGCCAGGTTTATCGCAATTCAAATATGCATTTTAAAGTTGTAAACATATGGTTACAATTTCTGTGGAGCTGCTTAGGAACTTTTTATAGATCAAATCCTTAGACCTGACATCCCAGCCAGGTTCAGAGATTTTTAAAACTGCTGCAAAGCTCTTTACTTCCTAAAGGCTCATTTATAACAGAAATTGGCTTTGGAAGTGTTTATATGCTCTTTGGTGTTGTCTATAATTACTTTCTCAGCTGAAGTGGCGGTAAGGAGGGAGATCTAGACCAAGAAAGGAGATGAGAAAAGCCTGAATAAATAAATTAAAGTGTCTTATGGGGAATCTCTTTCATCTCTCTGGTTTTGTAATTTTCTTTTTTCCCCCCAACTGTAATTGAAAAAATAAATGCCCAAGTTCAGCCACAGATATTAAAAGAAACATCACTGGTTTTTGTTATGTGGGTGTCCTAGGCTTGCGGTTCGAATAGCCGCTACGTAAAGAGCAGTGTCCAGAGTGGAGATTGGAAACAGTGATAACTGAGTTTCGTCTCCATGGTTATTTAGACATACTTGAGAAAACCATTTCACCTTACCTGGGAAAATATGAAAAATAGCTTTTGCAGCTTTCCATTATGTGTACATTTTATGAACAAGTCTAAGGTAGGGTACTTCAAAGTAAAATTGCTACTTTGAGGGTTACTGAGCTAATATTCATAACTTGCACTATATGATGTGCTCTGAGCTTCGTGATGGGGGGGAGTTCTGTGTAATCCAGGAACTCTGGGCTGTGCCATCTGGAGTCTGTGACAGGCCTAAAGTGATATGTGGGTTAAAATCCACTGAACTAGAAATCAGTGACGATTTCTGGGACAGTGGTGGTCCTCTCTTCTTTCTTTCTCATATTTTACTTCTCAGATCATTCCATTCTGCCCAACAGAGCTCAGGTCACTCACTTCTCTCACGACATTTGCCGACCCACTGCTCTGAGTCTACCTACAGGGACAGAAACACAGTGAGGAGCCCAGACAGCAAGTGGGCTGACAGGAATGGCCAGCGCAGTGATCTCCAGCAACACACTGCACTAAAATGTGGCCGCCACTTACAGTAACAGTGATACAGCACCTTTCCGGTCATTCATCAGTGATGCTTATAAAGGCAGGATTAATATTTTTAATGAGGCAAATTTTATGTATTATACATAAGTACATATGTATTACTATGGAACATTTTTAGGTAAGTCTTTAAATTTTAAAAGCAAGCTTCTGAACAGTGGATATATTAATAATACCAAGCTTCTGAACAGAGGATATAATACCCTACCCTTTTTTTTAAGGCTGGGAGTTACTTATACACATATGTTTCTCCATGTATAGACTATCTCTGTCAGTATACACACAAAAAACTGATAATGTGGTTGCATCAGGAAAAAAGAACTGGACAATTCATGGCCAAAGATGGGAGGAAGCTTACTTTTCAGAGCATTTCATTTTGTTCTATCTTTACTGTGTGCACATATATTAATAAATCAGAAATTAATAAAATATAAATAAAAGTAAACAATAAGTCACATGGTATAGTTTCAGAACAGTATCATCTCCAAAAAAAAAAATAGCAAACAAAAAAGTAATCTCTGAAAAACTCAAGTGTTTTATCTGTATTTCTTGAATATATGGAGGAGGGTTGTTTCTCTCCTCTGCTTCCCTTCACATCATAGTTGTTCCCAAACCTTTCTCCCCTTTCTCTCCAAACTCTCTATAAGACTCCACTCCCAAGCCCAGACCCCTGTACCTCTTATCCCTTCCCTCCTCTTTTCTCCAGGTTTTGTATAATAAAACCCCAAAGAGCTTGACTATGGACGCAGGACCCCACTCACAGGGCAGGGACGGGAGCAAACTGATTGAACCAACACAGAAACCACTTTAGTGGGGCAGGATAGGGGGTGGCTAAGGCACAGTTGACTTGTTCCTTTTTAATCCCATTTCACAATATTTATTGACCTACCAAGAGAATTTGAGAACTGGAGCACTAGAAAGCTGGAATCAGGACACCTGGGCACAACCTGCTTCATCTTCCGGTGAGGACTGGCCTTGCTACTAGTGAGTCCAGGTTAAGGACCAGGAGAGCTTTGCATTCATAAACATGCCCTTAAATGTATATATCAAAAATGGTGAGACATAAACATATATCCGTTAATGTGTTGCTATTGCAATTTATAATAAGTAATGTATCTTTTGGTCTTCATCCCCAGTTCCTAGCCCAGAGCTCCTAAAACCCTTGTCATTTCCTGGATTATAAGGGTACTCGATGCATCTTTTGTTCTAGCATTTGGTCTTTGACCCTGGGTCCTGACACAGAGGACCTAATCCCTTGGGATTTCCTGGGTGACAGAAGTGTCTTTTATTCGAATGAGGTGACCCTTGGTGGGTCCTGGATGGGGGCTTGTCACCAGAAGAACCAAGGCACGATTCTTAGAAGTTTGGAACTTTCAGCCCCACTTTCCATCCTCTGGGAAGGGGAGAGAGGCTGCAGATTGAGTTAATAATTGATCATGCCTACGTGATGAAACCTCCACAAAAATCCCTAAAGTATGAGGTTCAGGGAGCTTCTAGGTTGGTAAATAAGAACATAGCCATGTGCTTAGAGGGTGGTGTACCCCATCCCCATGGAGACAGAAGCTCCTAAACTTGGGGCCCTTCCAAACCTCACCCTATGTATCTCTTACTGTATCCTTTATCATATCCTTTATTCAATAATAAACTTGCAAACACAGTGTTTCCCTGAGTTCTGTGAGCCATTGCAGCAAATGATCAAACCCAAGGAAGAGGCTGTGAGACCCCCATCCCAATTTATAGCCAGTCAGTCAGAAGTACCAAAGGCTCAGTCTTGCAACTGGCATTTGAAGTGGGAGAAAGTCTTGTGGGACTGAGCCCTTAACCTGTAGGATCTGATCCTAACTTCAGGTTAATAATGTCAGAATTGAACTGAATTATAGGACACCCAGTTGGTGTCTGCCGGAGAACTGGTCAATGTGTGTAAACCCCTCACGTATTTTGATGACCAAAGTGTTCTGTGTTGTGTTGAGTGTAAAAGAATATCGTAGGAGAAAAGTGTGTTTCCTTTGTTTTTCCCTATTATACATATCTACACACACACATACACATACATATATAAAGATCAGTTATATGTATATACATAAGCCTCAAGTATAAAGGGGACAATGTTGAAACTCAAAATTAAGCTTCACAGATCTGGCAAGACCCACTGTATGTGGACAACATAACTGCTAGCCACACGTCCTCCCACTGGGGGCCCTAAGGTCTTGGAAGTTGAGTTGAGATGCAGAATGCATCCTCTGGTTCTGTGTGGCCCTCCCTTTAGCTAATTTCTGTATCCTTTATTAAATAGACTAATAATTTAATCTACTTTAGAATGTACAAATGTGTTTGTGTGCCAATATGAAGCCCACTGAAACATTGCAAATAAAGAAAGAAGGTGACCATCACAAAGGGATTTAGTCACTCATGAAAGCTAAAAAAAAAAGAAAAGAAAAGAAAAAAAAAAATCCTTGGCAATACCTGTTCAATCTCAGTCCAGATAGGAAGACACTACTTATCTAGGCTTAGTGGCATGTCTGTTCCTACTGTGGACCAGGCTGCCTCGTGCAATTAAACCTTGATGCAATAAAACATTAAAATTGTAGAATTAACACTCTTAGTTCCAATTCCCTGTTCACGAGACAATCAAGACAATATTCTGTTTATAATCTAGTCACCCACACAATGAGCTATAGAAAGAAAAGAAGTTGGCCAGAGAACAAAAGTATCTGGTTTTTGCCACAGTTCATTTTCTTACTACAAATTAATTCATTGGCATTCTGGTTGTATACATCAGTCTGTGTAAGCTTGGTTAAAGTGAGTTTCCCCTGAGAAATTCTTCCGCATTTAGTGAGCTGAAAAAAAAATGGGTTTCTCAATCCAAAAGGCTGGACCTTGGACTGTAATAAATTCACACTTTGGGAGACTTCTTGGAAGATAGCCTATAAGCCATTTTAAAATTTAACCATTTGCAAAGAGTGCATTTTTTATTCTTTTTTTAAATATATAAGTGATGGACATTTGTTGTAGAAAGTTTAAGAGAAACATAAAAGTTAAAGGAAGATAAAAATCAGTCCTACTATCAACTTTAGATAATCACTATAAAATACTTGATATATTTCCTCCTACTATTAATTCTATGTATCTCTGTAAATACATGCAAAATTTCAATCATACTAGAAATAGCTTTATAACTTGCTAATATCACTAAACATAATATTCTGAACCCTCCCTATATAATTAAATGTTTTGAAAATACCTTTATTCAATCCTTTTTTCAACGTTTGAGTTAATTCCAATATTTTGTTAGAATAAAACATGCCCTGATGAACATTTCACCTTCATAGATAATGCTTACTCAGGTCTCTGAATATCTACTTAGGGTAAGTTCCAAGAAGTAAAATACTGACTAAAAAGGTATGAACATTTTTGGTGTTTTCATCTATATTGCCAGATTGCACCCCAAAACTTCCTGAATTCATTTTCACTAACATCAGCAATTTTCCTTTTGGCACTGGAATGAGAATTTTGCTAATCTTTAATTAATAATTATCATTTTTTAATTCTTCAGTAATACAAAAGGCAAAGCTTTATATTTGTTTTGTAATAACTTGTACTTCTTTTATACTAATACTTTGCGTGTGTGAATATTTTTTCCAATATTTGTGGCCACTATAGTTCTTGTTCTGTGACTGTGTTCATTCCTGCCCTTTGCACATTGTCTTCTTGGGGTGTTGACCATTTTATACACTGATTTGTAAAATCACTTTTTATATTAATCCCATGCTACATATTGAATTTTCTACCCAGTTTATTTCATGCAGATTAGTTATGCTTATGGGAATTGTTTTGGGGTAGATGGAATTTTTCAAATTTTTCTTTAATTTAGAGATTTCAATCAACACCTACCTGCCCACACTTTCCTCTGAGTGAATCAGCAGTCCATGGCTTCTGCTACCTAGCACCCAGGCTTCATACCAAGTGACACTCCTTCCTTCCAGGTCACAACTGGTGAGTGAGGGGTGTGCACTTAACCCAAAGACAGCTTCTCCATAGGCTGACCTGCAGCCTGTGACTATAATACAACCTGGCATAATAGCAGAGATGTGGTTATTAGTGGAGCTAAATTTCTATCT
This sequence comes from Varecia variegata, assembly GCA_028533085.1. Classification (NCBI taxonomy): domain Eukaryota; kingdom Metazoa; phylum Chordata; class Mammalia; order Primates; family Lemuridae; genus Varecia; species Varecia variegata. The sequence continues at coordinate 70,579,038 of CM052442.1, read as the reverse complement.
CTCACAGTTAGCAGCAGGGCAGGATATGAAAGGAATGGATTCAATGAGGAATAGCTGACAAGTCAAAGGAATGTGTAAGCAGAGGCAGGCGTGATCAGAAACAAAATAAACAGAGGAAACCAGTGCATAGAGAGAGGACAAAGGACAGCAGTTCTGCTCTGAGGGAAACCACACAAACCCTACCAGAGAGACAGAGAAGCCAAAGCCAGGTCCTTTATCTGCTTTGGATCCTTGTAATTTTATATTTCCAAGATAAGGCCTCCATAGGCATATGATTCAAGCCCATTACTTGAATTTGAGGGGAATTTTTTCCCCCTTGCATCTAAAACAATACTTCTAGAACAGTGGTTCCCAGTCAGTGGAGATTTTGTCCACTAAGGAACATTTGGCAATGTCTGGAAACATTTTTGATTGTCATGACTGAGGGGCTACTACTAACATCTAAGGAATAGAGGCCAGGAATGTTGCTGAACATTTTACAATGCTTAGCCCCCCACAACAGAGAATCACGTAGCCCAAAATGTGAAAAGTTGAGAAACTTTGTTTTAAAACAAGTCAGATTTTTTATGGTTTCCCCCTTCACATTTGTGCTTAGAAAGTCCTTCTCTACTCTGTGGTAAACCAATTACTGTTAAGTTCTCACTTAATGTCATCAACAGGTTTTCAAAAACTGAGATTTTAAGTGAAATATTGTTTAATGAAACCAAATTTACCATAGGCTAATTGACATAAACAAGAGTTAAGTCTCTATAGCATATTTCTGGTCACAAAAACATCACTAAACCTCTAAATAAAGAGCCAAAATACAGCCGGGCGCGGTGACTCATGCCTGTAATCCTAGCACTCTGGGAGGCCGAGGCGGGAGGATTGTTTGAGCTCAGGAGTTCGAGACCAGCCTGAGCAAGAGCGAGACCCCTGTCTCTACTAAAAATAGAAAGAAATTAGCTGGACAACTAAAAATATATAGAAAAAATTAGCCGGGCATGGTGGTGCATACCTGTAGTCCCAGCTATTCGAGAGGCTGAGACAGAAGGATCGCTTGAGCCCAGGAGTTTGAGGTTGCTGTGAGCTAGGCTGACGCCATGGCACTCTAGCCCGGGCAACAGAGCGAGACTCTGTCTCCAAAAAAGAAAGACTCAAAAGACTTCTAATATTAAACATTGAGATAAATGTGAGCTATACACATATTAAGAAATATTAATAAAAACAATTAAGATAATAATTTGCCTGTTTATTCCAGTTCAGGGTCTCAGATGACTGGACCCTATAGCCCAGCAGCCAGGACAGGATGCCATTCCATCACAAGGCACATTCTCACACACACACATTCACTCATCCTGGGGCAACTTAAGACACACCGATCCGCCTAAAGGGTGCCCCTTCGGGATGTGGGAGGAAACTGATGTACCTGGAGAAAAATCATGCAGACATGGGGAGAATGTGCAAACTCCACACAAACAGTGGCCCCGGCCAGGATTAATTTTTTTTCTTATCAGTGTTATAACAAAATGACATTATTCAAGAACCTGCTATATTGACCTATATTATCTTCTATTTCTGTGATTTAATTTTTACAGTTTCTTTTTCTTCAAAATTTCTAGTAACAGGAAAGCCATGTTAATGACCAGCAGATCAGGAAACTGACTAAAGTTATAAAACAGGTCACAATGTCTTTGTGCCTATGATTAGCATATATCACCAGAAGACTGTGGCAAGATTCTCAAAACCTTCTTGATTAAATCTACTCTTCTGTGAAGGTGAACTGGATAGTGTGAAAATCTATGTTCCCTCTAAGGGGATAGGCAAATGCTAATAAATTTCCTCAACAATAGTACTGAAAATATAGATTCTACTTACTACAAAGTTGATGACATACAGGATACTATATTCACTAGACCAACCAGATGTTCAAAATTGAAAGGTTGGGGTAGACTAAGAAGGTGGTACTCATGTCAGTATACTGGTCATCTGGCTTACTGGACAGAAAATTTTTAGAGGTGACATGAAAGGGTGAAACCAGGAGGATATTCCAAAATTATGCCATGAAGAGGGGAGTGTAACTTATATAAATCTTGGTGAAAGTTTATCCTTTTGAGCTGGTCTTCAGATGTCACATCCTCTGCTCCTTTCTTGTCACCAACAGTATGGGGTCCATAAAGTTTCCTAAGATGCTGCGAGGCAGATGGTTTCTGTCCTCACAGCACCATAACAACCCATATTCCACAGTAAATAACAAGCATGATTAGAAAAGACAGATGCAATGAGCCTGCCAGTGCAAAATGTGCCCCTCAATTTAGAATTCTTTGTCCTGGGGAGGGATTCTCATCTGAAAATTTAGTCATCTTCCTGTGAGCTCTTAGTAGCTCATAACTAACAGCACTCACACATTAGTCTTGCTCTTCCAGAACTCTGAATCTCTGCGTCTACCCTGCACCAAATATTAAATCATTCTTTTAGTGAACTGGAAAGTGGGGGAAGAAAAAAGGCATTTTCTGCCCAGTTACTTCAGCTTCTATCCCTACTTCAATGTAAACTGCAACACAAGCAGTTCCCTGAAGTCTCAAACAGCACCATTTTGCTGGTTTGCACTTGCCAACAAATTATCAGCGTGACTCTGTTGAGGACTTCTATCTCCTTTCTTCTGCCCCTTAGAACTTTGCATTCTTGTGTTCAATCTCTCTTCCATGCATTCCCTACTTGAATACCAATGCCTTTAAGCCTAAGTACACTCACTTCCCCAGTACCTATGAGCTAAATTAACACACATAAACCTGGCTATGTACAAAACATCCAAGAGGAGAAAAATGAATAACTGGGATACAGAATATGACATTTTTTCATCAAAACAATAATGATCAATGCCATAATTGGAAAATGTGCCTTTAAACAAAAAAAAAAATCAGTGGAAGGAAAGAAGCTTAAAGCCAAACTGGACCTATTAATAAGATAAAATATGCTGATTCCAAAAAATACTCCCTGAAAAAAATATTAAAATAAGTAAGTGTTCACTAACAAGCAGTCATAATTCAATGAGATTATTTATTAAAAGCAGAGATTCTTTTTTCCTTTGCAATACTATCATATGGACCAAGGGCTGGCAAACTTTTTCTACAAAAGACCAGATAGCAAATATTTTGGCCTTTGCAGATCATAAGCCTTCTTTTTCAACTGCTCAGCTCCACCATTGTAGCACAAAATACTCATCGACGATACAAAAATGAATGAGTGTGGCTGTGTTCTAATAAAACTTTTTCTATGGACATTGGAATTTGGATTTTATATAATTTTCACATCTCATGAAACATTATTCTTCTTTTGATTTTTTTCAATGATTTAAAAATCTAAAAACCATTTTTAGCCTAGTGGACATACAAGCAGGAGGATGGATTCAGACCATACACATGATTTGCTCTATGTAGTTTGATGGAGACTAACACCTATTCTTCACAAAGTGATTCTCAAAATGCTTCATTAAGAAACACAGCTTAATAATAATGAGGTAACTTTCCTTGCTCTGTTTACTGAGCAATCTTCTCCTGATCTGTAGAATCTAATCAATTTACAAGTGGTACTTCCTTCTGGTGAATTGGTTCCATCAGAAACCCAAAGAGTGAATGCTAGGAACAGATTTCTCTCTCGTGGTGCATTAATAAGTTGGTTTTCAGGTATGGATTAGTCTTATGAGTCTGCCCTTGTTCCCCTAAGTACATATAACCATTCAAAGTTCCATCATCTCATAGCTACAGGAAAAAAGGGTGTAATGTGGAGATAATAGCAACCTAAAGCCCCAGACAAAGCAGACTCACTTGACATCATTACTGTAAACTCTAGCACCTCATTGTCAACTCAAAAGAAATCCAAATTAAAACAAGTCATGAGTTGAATCAATCGCTACTCTGATCAGTAATGATTATAAAGACATGATAACTATAAATTGTAGGAACCCAAACATCTAAATAGATGCACACAGGCCCCAATAGAGAAAGCTTTCCATGCCAGTTGTGGCTGCATGACTAATTCTAGAAACAGGGGTTGTGACCAGCATCGATATTTCTTGTTTCTTTCTTTCCTAGAATATGCAAAGACTGAAAAAGTATCTTTCCATTTTGGGTGGGGTTTTTTTTTCACTTTTTAAAAAAATTAGATTATTTCATTCTAATTATCTTAATTATATTCTGTTTTTTCTCCACTATTGTATGTGAATTAGGTAGGTAATAGTTAGATGCAATAAATCAGTAAGAGGTGGCAATTTTTTTACATCTTGAATTAATGCCAATTGATTAGGGGTGGCTACCTGGACCATTGTGTTAAGAAGGATTTTGGTGCTAAATCCAAGCTTAGTGAAAAAGAGAGATATGATTAATTAGCAGTATCTTCAATGGGTGTCTGTCATACTTCATTTTATTCCACAAAAGGCAGAATGGTGAATAATTACACCTACGTGGATGACAATGAATCCATACAGGGAATGGACAGTAATGGTAGATTGTAGGTGGAGAGATTGATGGGCACTCTTGTACTGACACTAAGATGTCTTTTCATAGAGACTGTGGGTCTCTGTCAGCTGCTCCTCCACATCCGTTCTCCACCATTCTCCACTCTGCTCCCTGCCTGGAGGCTGACCTGTATGCAGTATATCAGCATGGCTGTGTGTCCTCTGGCTCAGGTTGGGTTTGGCCATTGGAGGACCCCTACATGAGATATGAGTGAGGTAACAGTGAGAGCAAGGTCAGTATTTATCTGGATCTCTCCCTGCAGGGTAGCCTCAGGCTGACTATGTCCCTTGATTTAAACTCATTTAATCCTCTCAGTGTGGTTGACTTTATGTAATTCTCTCTTCTTCCAGGTTCCAAAAACCATCCCCTCTTCCCATTCCTTTGGACCTAGAGGTGATAACATATCCAGTACTACAAGCTCTGGGGTACTGTACTATCCCTAGTGGCTCTCCTCACACACACCTTTATGAATAGTTCCTTTATAAATGAGCCTCATCAAACTATATTATATTGAAAGAATCACTCATTTTCTTTTGTAACCCTTACTGATACACTGTGCCTTTGGGTTGCCTCTTTGTTGGAAGTGAAGTAAGCATCCAAAGACATGTATAGACATAGTAGAACATGCTAGGTTGGGTATCTTTGCATATATAGGAAGAAGAGTGTGTGCATGCCAACAAGGGATGAAATGGATTGGAGATAGATGCCCACCATGCCCACTCCCCCATCCACCTTAAGTTTAAGGTAGCTGCCCATCCACGATCTGGACATTTCTTTGCACAGGAGTGTCAACTGATAAAGTAGAGGTAGCTTCAACCATTAACAATCTCTAGTTTTACCTGGTGGAACTGTTCTGTTTCCCTTACTTGGAAATTAAGACTCAAAAATTTGTCATCTGGATGCCCATGAGACAGAGAGATATAAACATTCAGAAGAAGGCTGAGTCAGGTAACAGCAAAAAACTAGAGTTAGAAGGACAGTGTGTTCTTGCCTAGACTTTCACCTGTCTTTCCCACCAAGCCTGCCTTGCTGGTGCCAGGTTGTAAAATTCTGCCTAGGTCTCTACATTCGGGGAAATAAACCCACCTCTGCTCCTTATTTCAAAAAACAAAAAAACTAATACACCCCTGTTCACCACGCCCTTTGTAATATAAGAACCCACATGTCATGATTATCAGTACAGATGGAATCAGGAGAACAGTGAGGCTGCAAATGTGACCTCCACCCTCAAAGTAAAGGTGCTGTTCTTGAGTGTGTCTCATCCAGTGATACTATGAATCACACACTAGGCAATCACCCCTGAAAACCTTCATCTCGACTAAAATGACCCCACTTCTTGATAGAAGGGAAACCACTCAGAACCACTAACCCTCTTCCCAGTGTCCAGCATCCAGAGATAAGGCCCCCCACAGCCAGCACAGGCAAGGCAGCAAAGTACCACAGCGCTGACTCTCTCCTGTTCAAAAGATGATAAAACATCCAAAGAGAAAAGGCAATGCAGGATATCTCTGAGAAGGCAGGCTGTGAGAGAGCAATCAAAACACTATTTAGAGGAACAAAAGGAAGAGGAATTAGGGCTGCAGCCCTCTGCCCCTTAAACTGGCAGGACAATAAAGCTCACCCCAATTCCATTTTAGTAAGACTGTTTAAGCTTCTCCAACTCTTCAATTCACTATCTTCTATAGCCTTTTCATCTCTCAGGGTCCAGATCAAATGCCTTCTTTTCTGTGGAGGCTTCTTACTCCCAGTCAGAATTAACTATTCCTTTCTCTACACTCTTCAAGCATGCTAACCCTCTCGTTAGCGTCTGTAAGACAGGTACACGTTTGCCTTCCCCAAATGGTTTGTGAGCTTGCTAATGGCAAGGATCTGTCTCAGCGATTTCTGAATTAAAAACAGGCCTTTGATCATAGTAGAAGAGTATGAAATGCTCACTGAGTTTGACAATGACAGACTTTTTGCTACCAATAAGAAACTGGACAGTCCTCCTTCCCCCACCCCACCCCTGCCTTTTGCCAGGTATATCACCAGTGGGAAAATAAGGGTGCCTGCAATGCATGTAGAGCTGGCTTGCCCCCTGTCTTAGCCTGGGTTTCCCCCAAAATGTGGACCCTAAGACAAGGTCTTCTGGGAAGGGGGAGGGAGGTGGACTGGAAAGAGTGAAATAGAAAAGGAGAGAAAAACAAAATAAGGTGTGTTATCAAGCTGGTTCCCTCTTGGGCAACTGCAGTTCCCTCTCACTGGGGACACTCTGAAGAGCCAGGCAGAAGGTACTGCAGAATTGTTCCCCTAAGGGAAAGAAAAGGGGAGTATATCCATGTGCTCCCATCACCCATTGGTCAAGGGTTCCATCTGGGATCTTACCTTTCTCACACTTTTATTAATAGGTGTGTGTGGCTATGAACGACTGAGAAAATTTCTGCAGGTATCCCAGATGATGGCATCAGAGATGACCCAGGACAGAAAGCAAGTGATAAATTTTGCGGTTGAGGTGAGGTAAGGTCAGGTTACACCGGAGCACAGATAGTTGCCACAGCAACAACTAAATAGAAAGTGGGCCAAGAGAATGTCTCAAAGTGTCTGATCCACACACCCTATGCTAATTTGTATCAGTCCTTTGTGATTTTTATACACCTTAGAGGATAAGTCTCACTAATCCTAGGATTAGTAATTGTTGAATTGTTAGCAAAAGGAAAGTACTGGCTGATACAACTAGAATTTTCCCAAGCCTCACCAGGCGGCGGGTACAAAGTCTTGATAAATATCCAAATTTCAGCGGCTCTAACCCTCTAGCGTGGCGCTTCAGTCCTGCAGCTTCCTGCAAGCTTCTCCCACTTATACCTCCGAGCCTCCAGAGGGCGCCACACACACACACTTGGAAATCAGTCCCTCCACGGTGGTCAACCCATGGCCTGCACCACGTCCTTCCTCTCCCACTGCAGGGCCCCTTGTGTGGGTCCTTCCGCAAGTGGTCCTCCCTGCCACCCCTGCCTCCCATGCCCTCCACAGGACATCACCAAGTGTTACCTTCCTTGCTCCCAAAATCGCCAACCATCCAGCTGCCAAGATAGCACATTTCTTTCCATTCTCCCTGTGCCAGGGCCACGCTGTGGTTCATATGGAAATGGGAAGATGCTTCTTTCCCCCAGGTCACACTGGGCCGAGAGAGTACTAGTGGCTGGGTCACTGGAGACAGCTCCTCCAGGTTCAGCTCTAGCCCAGGGAGCTATCCTGTCTCTCCCTCTTTCTGTCGGTCCCCAGCCTCCATCACCACCTACATAGCTCACACAAAATGGTCTCCTTCCTCCTCCAGCCAAAAATATACACCCTCATGCAGATAAACTCAAAAATGCCAGCTGCTCGCAGCCCATCCCAGCAGTGCAGCGGACGTGATCGGCCAGTCTGAACTCCAGCAGTGCTCACATCCGTGGCGCCGGCCCTGTCCCTCATTACCACTGCAATTATTTGAGAGTTTATAAATTCCGGCTATTATATTCCTTGTGGCTTAGAATCCCGAGGATGCAAACAGTTCAGCATCCAAACACTCTGAAGGATTTTTATGTTTGTTTGGGGTTTTCTCCCCCCTACTGCTACAAAATGTTAACAGAAAAAAAAGCCAAACTCTGTAAAATAATTTTAAAGAGATTTACTCTGAGCCAAATTTGAGGTCCATGACCCAGAGCCATGCTCAAGAAGTCAAGCAAATGGACTCGCTATGGCTGGGTTACAGTTTGGTTTTATACATTTCAGGGAGACAGGAGTTACAGGTAAAGTCATAAATCAATACGTGGGAGG
>CM052442.1:70556279-70570647 GCA_028533085.1 Varecia variegata | reverse complement strand
AAAAGGTGGGCCATGGGGGGGGGGGTGCTTACAGCTTACAGGTGAGTTTAAAGATTCTTTGACTTGTAATTGGTTAAAGACATGAAGCTTTGTCTAAAGATTTGGAATGTTTTAACTTGAGGAGCTGTTTATCAGAGATAAGCCACCAACATAGATTTGTTGTGTAAATTGAGGACCTGCAGGTTTGTCTAGAATACCCTTAGGCCTATTAATGGGCTACAAAGGATGTCCCCAGTAAGGGAGGGGGTATGATGAGGTGTGTCTGACCTCCCTCCTCCTGGCAGGTAATTTAGTTTTAGGATAGTCCTTTGGCCACAAGGGAGTCCATTCAGTCAGCCGGTGGGAGGGTGAGCCTTAAAATTTTATTTTAGTTCACAAAAATGAAAGTCCACTAGATGTTCTGAGTAGCATTTTACCCTGGCATTCTCTCACATCATTTCACTTTAAAGAGAAATGCACTTTTTGGTTAGCAAAAGTACTTAATCTCCAAGTGACCTACCCCCAAGACCCATGGAGTATGAGTAACTCTAGGACACAAGAATTTTCACTGGATGTGTTTTTAAATGACAAAGTTTCCTAAAAGTAAACTTAATGGACATGCAACATCAGTCCTTAATTGTGGCTATTAAAAAAAAATGTGTTTATGGTGGTGTGCTACAGCTTGGTTCAGCTATTTGAAGAACAATGGCTGATGAAAGCCAAGAGCAAAAGAAAATAGCAATAAAGTAAGATAGCATGTTGACAGCTGAGCTCTAGTGTGAAATCTGTGGGTGGTGCTGTGGTTCCAGGATTACATTGTTCTAACTTCAAAAGAGCCATCCGTGAACTCTGTCAATCAGCAACTCAGTCATACATACATAAAACATCTTTCCCCCCACTCTCCTCAAAATAATCCTTAAAGATGATGCTAAGGAAACTATGTGTAGATCATACACATTCTACTGAAAGGCAGCATGTTTCTCCTTGACTAACTTACAAACTGAGCTTGAATTTTTTATCCAACATTTATCGTGCCTCACTGTTACAAAAGGAATTCAATTTATTATTCTCCTTGGACTTCAAATAAAAAAGTAACATCAAAGTCTAACAGAAAATGAAAGCTCTGGTTCAGACATTGTTTTGTTTTTCTCTCCCAAGTAAATATTTGCACTTGCTGGAGGAGCTTATGCTGATGTGTCTATAAATTGAACATATTTTTTTATGAGAAGGTAAGTAGCCAGGAACAAAGGGACACAACCCAAAATTCCCCTGTGTTCTTTTCCAAGTGATCTCCAGCCCACTGTGCAGATGACATGCTCAGAAGGAATATGATTCAGTCTCCATGGAAGCTCAGTTTGTGGGCTCTGCATTGGCAGATTGACAGCAGCGCTAAATGATGCTGAAATTACATGTAATCAATTTTAGATTATGACTATTGTCCACCAGGGACTGAAGAGCCCCATGCAGTGAGAAGGGGCTCTGTTTGGTTATCTTCTTAAGTTTCATTCCAGAGTAAAAAGGCAAGAGCTTTTCTTGCTATAAATTGACCTTTTTGTTTGTTGGGGGAGGTGGTAAATACCAAAGTAGTTTAACTAATTAGAAGCTGCAGGTCCAGAATAATCACTGTCACTCTTTTCTAGAATGAAAAACTCAACCATGTTCAGTATAGTTCTGGACACAATTCTTCCTCCAGTGTAAAGCTAGGAATAAATGAAATGCTCTATTTTTCAATGCCATAATAGCAAATTAGCATAGAATTAGCCCAAATTGGCATTTGGAATTTGATTGTTTGCAGGACCCAGTGGGCTGCTGACCTCCTCCAGATACTGATTTATTGATATGCATGATTTTGTTTTGTATGTTTGTTTTTCTTCTGTAAAGGAAGAGAATGGGATTTGTGTGAGGATGTCCAGGAGAGAGGAATGCAATGGAAAGAATGCAGGTGTCAACCCCCAAGGAAATGGAGCAGATGAGGAACGATGGACTTGAATCTGAGCGCAATTGAGATGGGGCCCAAGGAACCCCAGAAATGACTGGGAAGGCTGTGAGGAGGAACTGAGTGCCTGTATGAGAAAGTAGACATGTAATATCTGGGAAATGGGTAGTAAAAAATATTACCATATTTGTACTTTATCATAGTACACGTGACACAGGCCACGCCCTGCCTTTTTCCTTTTAGAGCAAAGTGGTGTGTTTGCTTGATAATTAATACCTCTGCACCATAAATGACTTGAATCTCTTTCCAGGAAACAGTTTATGAGGCAACTGGATAAAAAAATAAGAAGGGGACAGGAGGACAAAATAAGTGAGAAAAATATTTTATACTTCATCAAAATGTAAAATAGTATTTCATGTTTATCTCCTTCAGCATATACCATCACCACCACCTCCAAAATAAAGCACTGGCCATATGGAGACAGACCAGTTTAGACAAGTATATGTATTGGTTCCAAAAAGACATTTCAAGAACTGTGGTCTGAAGTCCATCTAGAGCCGGGGAAGATTGTCCGTGATGCAGTCTAGTCACACCCATGAGTAGTCCAGGGTCCTGCTACTCAAAGTGTGGCCCAAGACCAGCATCAGCGTCACCTGTGAGCCTATCAGAAATGCAGTATCCCAGACCCCACCCAAGACCTACTACATCTGCGTTCTTACAAGATCCCAGGTGATTCATTTGCACATTAAAATTCACACCCAGCTCAGAAGACCGGTGTTCTCCCTTTAAAGGTGTTGGGGGAGGCAGAAAGGCAGAACTTAAAACAGAAGAATTCTGAAAATAGCGAAGGTGGTATTTCTCTCTTTATTTCTTGCCTCTCCCATTAAGAATGAAGCTTCCCAAAGTGCAAAAAAGCATAGTTTGTGTAAGAAATAAAGGGAAACAGGAAAGCATACATATATCTTTTATCTTTACAAAAAGAAACACAGGACAGGTAAATCTGGTTACTTACAAGGTGTGAGAAGAAAGAACAGAGTAGAAGAGTTACGGGGGGACTGACACTTCTCTGGGTATGTCTTTTGATATAGTTTTGACTTACAGAAGCAATATTCTACATATTCAAAAAGTAAAATGAAATCAACAAGAGGAAGAGGAAAGGAAAACACTAAAACCTAAAGCAAACTAAAACAAATGAGCCAATTGTATTTCAAGTAAATACCATAACCACAGTGAAGGAGAAAAAACAAAACAAAGAGCTAATCCAAGTAATTTATAAATGCAGTATTTGACCGTGTACCCTCTGTGCTGGGCAAGATTGAGGATAGACAGAGCCCCAAACAAATCCTGAACTCTTTTTATTACATTTGTTTCTTGTACAGGTATTGGCAAAACAATTCCAAAACTATTTTAAATGTATTATAGAATCTAACAAATAAGTAAATGTATTGATGCTGTCAGCAGCCAAGGGCCAATGCCTGCTTGGGACACACAGCAGTAGCCACAGGGTGAAGAGATGTTCCCCTGAGCCTGGCATCAATCACAACTTTCTCAGGAATAAAGACAGGCGGAGGGAGTTCCGTACAGACACACAGAGGAGAGGGTGAAGTGAAGATGGAATCAGAGATTAGAGTAATGCAGCCACATGCCAAGAAATGCCTGCAGCCACTACAAGCTGAGTGAGACAAGAGGTGAATACTCCCACTAGAACCTCCCTTGCCCACACCCTGATTTTAGACTTCTAGCCTCCAGAATTGTGAAACAATAAATCTCTATCATTTTAAACCACCAGGTTGGTGGTAATTTCTTACAGCAGCTTTCAGAAGCCTGTAAAGTAGATTTTTTTGTTGTTTGTTTTTTTGAGTCAGAGTCTTGCTCCGTCACCCTGGCTAGAGTGCAGTGGCGTCATCATAGCTCACTGCAACCTCAAACTCCTGAGCTCAAGTGATCCTCCTGCCTCAGCCTCCCGAGTAGCTGGGACTACAGGTGTGCATCACCATGTCCAGCTAACTTTTATATTTTTTGTAGAGATGGGGTCTTGCTTTGGCTCAGGCTGGTCTTGAACTCCTGACCTCAAGCAATCGATCCTCCAGCCTTGGCCTCTCAGAGTGCTAGGATTACAGGCATGATCACATGCCTACGGGCCTACGGGCCCAGCCAGTAGATGTATTATTATCTTCACTTACCAGATAAGGAAATAGAGGCATGAAGAGGTCAAGTCACTTGCCCAAGGTCCAGAACTAGTAAACAGTGAAGACAATATTTGAACCCAGGAAATCTGATTCTAAAGACAGCCCTTATAACCACTATTTCATATTCTTTCTATCATGCAATCATTAAAGAAGATAACTATATATAGTAGACATCTTTTCATATCTAAATGTGACTATGTAGCAAAGCAAGTTACAGAATTATATGCAAGGATACTTTGGTTAGCAAACATAGAACCCCCCCCAGTAAAAGTTCATAGAAATGCTTGGTAAAGAATTAAAAGAAATAAATACCTAGTTGAGCTCAAAAGAAAGGAAAATCCCCAAAGTTAGAAATAGAGAAGGAACGTAAAGCCAAAGCGATAAGCTTGTGAGCAAGAGCTGGAGTTTAATACCCATGAGGAAGCAAGAAACTTAGTTTCAGAATGTGCAGGGAAGGGAGCAGGAATTGAAACTCCTGCACAAAGCCAGGGTTCCCCAAGGGCTGTCCCTTAGCAAAGTAGACTAGATAGGCTCTGTTCATTTCCAGGGAAGGAACAAGAAAGTTTGTCTTTATGGGGAAATGATCCCCCATTAGAAATATGTTCCACACAAATATGTGGGCTCTGAATTTATACAACCCACATAGTGTGCAACTCTCCAGCCAATAAATTAATGTAAAAAATGGGCCCCAAATAAGTGAAAGCCATGGAGTTTCCAGTAAAATCAAACAACTGTTTAGAAACAAGCCTTCTAAAACCCGAAGCATGCAGAACATTCTAAGGCACACAAACACACACACACATAATATATTCTGACCGAAAATATGCACACAATAAAAAAAATTACAAAACATAGGGTAAAAGGAGTCACCATGGGGAAGGGGCAGCAGTCATTGCAGACAGGAAGATTTGTATGCTCAATGACACAACAACCTCAAAGATACTCTTAAATATTTATGTTTCAAATCATAAAATAAAAGGACTTGAAGCCATAGGAAAGGACAGGCACTGTGCAAAAAAATAAAAAAGAAACTAGTAGATTTGAAAATGACCAAAGAGAACCTCTAGAAGTGAAAATGGAAAATTCAATGAACAGGTTAAAGAGCAGATTAGAGATGGTGGATGGGAACACAGATGTGAAGAAATCATGTAAAATGCAGCAACAAGAGATAAAGAGATAGAAAATATGAGAGAGAGGTTTAGAGAGATGAGAAGGTTAAATTATATCTCATTGAAATTCCAGAAGGAGAGAAACTAGAGCATGAGGTAAAAGCAATAATCAAAATACAATGGCTGTATATTCCATTCCATGCAGTTCTACTCAGCCACAAGAAACAATGGTGATCTAGCATCTCTTGTATTATCCTGGATAGAGCTGGAGCCCATTCTACTAAGTGAAGTATCCCAAGAATGGAAAAACAAGCACCACATGTACTCACCATCAAACTGGTTTTAACTGCTCAACACCTAAGTGCACATATAGGAATAACATTCATGGCGTGTCAGGCAGATGGGAGGGGGGAGGAGGGGATGGGTATATACATACATAATGAGTACGATGTGCACTGTCTGAGGGCTGGACACGCTTGAAGCTCTGACTGGTGGGGCGGAGGGCAATATAAGTAACCTAAACATTTGTACCCCCATAATATGCTGAAATAAAAAAGAAAAGAAAATGCAATGGCTGAGAGAATTTGTGAGAACTGCTGAAAGACATGAGTATCAATCAGGGTCTAGGCAGAAAAATAGCACACTCAAGCTAAGTAACTGAGAAAAGTTTAAAAAATGACTATTTTAAAAGGTGAGAACAGGGTGAAAGGAAAGTAACAAGGGACAGTGGCTGTTAAGAGCAAGGAGACAAAAGGGGAAGGGGAGGCAGAGGTCCCCAGAGCTCAGAGAAAGAGCTGTATGAAGGTTGCCCAGAGACAGTGGTTGTGACAAGGGACGCAGAGGTAGTAACAGCTCCCACTGTAGCTCTGCACTACTTTATCTGTTTTCCTAGCCCCCGCCCACCTTTGTAAAAATAGTCCCTGGGCAGGGCACCGTCCGCTTTCTACCAGGACCTTGCCAGCCTATACTGACAGGTACATACACTGACACACACACGTGTGCGTGCATGTGTGTTACAAAAGTGGATAGGAAAGAGGGGGAGAAAAAAATGAGAGAGAGAGAGAGAGACTACCATTTTGGTGATCTGGGTGTGTTTTTTTCTTTTTTGCTTTTTGCTTACTGTATTTTCTAATTCTTCTATAGTGAACATGGAGTATAATGGCACAAAAGATAGATCTTTTAATAATACTGAGAGTCCGTGAAAAGTACGAATTCCTAACCAATTCATTTGCTACCAGACTGACATCATTCCTAACCCAGACTCCCTGCCTGATGTCAGAGCTAGAGGCATAAATCAATGATTTCGCTGGAAAAGAGAAGAGAGAGGGATTCACACCAGGTATTGGGCAATGGTTTGTAAATAGTGAATTATCTTATAGACAGGGATATATGAATCCTTGCTCAAACTAAAATAAAATCTCCAAAATAGTGCATGGCCAGGTTTGCGAAGTTAACATCCTGGCCTGTGGAAGGCAACAAGAAGTCCTACAAAACGTAAGTTGCATCTTAGGTTTCATGTATGTAGAAATAAATTTTACATTTAAAAAGACAGCAGTGAAATTACATCTCTGACTAAAATACTTCAAGAAATAGGGAGCTGAGCCTTCACCTTGGCCAAAATTGAAGCTTGACGTGATGTACATAAGTGCTTGCCAGATTTTTTTTAATCTATCCACACAGCTAATCATTACCTGAAACTCAAATATCCATATGATGGGGCTTGAGGTGAAATCTCGCTTTTGATGGATTAGAAGGCGGGTCCTCATTTCATCTCTTGCTTCGGAATGTTGCTACTGGGAATGTGACACTTCCCTTCTTGACTACAGCACAATGAGCTGGCTTGGATTCAGGGGAAAGAGCGCCATCTACTGCAGCGCCTCTCAAACCCAGCGCTTCATTGTGCTTTCCCCAACCGTCTTCCTGCTGGATTGTTCCAGCTCAAACCAGCTTGTGAGAATTAACGAGATTTCAGCTGGGGGTTGGACGGATGGGAACCTACGGCCACAGGCCAACCCTTAACTGTATTAAAAATCCCAAGTCTTTGGTGAGAACTATTTATTATTAACATTGTAATGCTCTTAGGCAGGGATAATGATTGATGGAAGTCATTTTACTAGGCAGGCAGACGCCAAGTGTCAATTTCTTGGCATTTCTATGAGAAACGACATCATCAGCCCAATTCTCTGATCAGGAGTGCAGGAGGATATAAAAGCCAGCAGAGACAGCTGTAAGCCTTTTGGTCCTTAACAGAAGCTGCTAATGCCTCACACTCCTACCCACCCCTTGCAGAGATTACCCAAGTCCTACTTTCTTCCTTTATCTCAGATAGAAACTCAAGTTCAGGTGAGGGAGACAAGAGGAGGCATTGCAGCCACACATATGGTGATCTTATATTCTGCGAAAAGTAGATTTTTGTACATCTCAAGCAGGGAAGAACAATAGGCTTAAGCTCAGAGAGCAGGCAAGCGATAGGACTTGGTGGGCCAGGCAGGACCACAGAAGATTCCACCAGTAATAGACAGAGAACTTCACGAGGGACCAGCAGTGGGTCCCCATGAGATGAAATGCAAACGCAGCTGTCTTTGGACTTTGGCTCAAACCCCGATTGGCACACATACGCACACTGACCTCTTCCAGCTCTAAAATTCTATGGCAACTTCCACTTACATTAAACTGAGTAACAAACACAAAACACAGCTCAAAGCACCATCAAAACCAGAGTCCCCTGGACTTTCTCACTACATCATGAATTCCTACCCCATCACCCAAAAGGCTTGGGCAGTTTCATGTTCAATAGCTGTGTACTCATGTCTGTAGCATTTCCTGGTTGTGTTATTCTTTCCACCAGATCTTCTTTATTTTAAAACTGAAAACTTGGTGGTTGGGGAAAAAACCTCAGTGTCTCCACAAAGAAAGTTAATGTATCTGTTAGGAAATCATAGATGCCACATTCCATACCGTCCACTGCTTTGCCTTTCATTCTTCCTGCCCAGTTAAGAGTCACTTCACCATTCACACTTTCCACCATTCATTTGTTGGTTTTTCAAGCCATCTGTGTTAAATTCTACCATCTGGCTGTTTTAGAATGCAATGACCTAGTAGCTTTCCCACTAAGAGTCAAGTACTCTGTGTTATGACAGCGAAGTTTTAGATTGTGAATTGGTATAATGCTTCCTACTTTTCTTGACTCATCTTTGGGTGTTTTATCTGGGATTAGACTTTGAAGAATCTCTTACACACACTAAAGAATCCCCAGTATGGCCCAGGGCTGCTGTCCACCCTCCCATTTCCACATCAGAACTGCTAGGCAGAATCACATATACACTCTTTAGTGGCGGGAAAGCATAATATTGAAAGCCTTCAACTTTCCGTGGTGTTTTGCAATCCTTCTGCGTGTCCTGTTCTCATTCCCCACGTCAGCAATGTTTTAAACTTTCTCTGCCTTCCTAAGTTCCTTTTCTCACCACCTCCCTCCTTCTGCACAGAGGGAAAATGGAGATATGAGCAATGAACTCTCTCCCTTCCTGCTTCCCCATCTTCACCTCTTTGCCTCCACTTCTAACCACACCTCTGTCCCTGTGAGATGTTCCTCCTCTTGCCCAGGAGGAACCTGAGCTTCCATCTCAAGCATTCCAATTTCCTCAGAGACCTGGCTCTGCCATCATCATCATCTCTTCTTGCCTCTCCCTCTCTAGAATTTTTTCATTCAGGACCCTGACATTCTCAAATGTGGAAGAAAGAAGACGAAAGAAAGAGAGAGGAAGGGGGAGAGGAAAAGGGGAGGGGGGGAGGGGAGGAAAAACAACTTCCACAAGACAACATCCCTGTGATTTTCACTCAGTCTCTTTCCTCCCTGCACAGACAAATTAGCCATGAGAGTGTGATCTCTACTTATGTCTCCATTTCCTCACCAACTACTCTTTCATCAACTCAATGCAATCAATATTCAGTCTCCACAATTTCACTAAACCCTAATTAAAGTACATTTGGGGCTATTGCATATGTGGTGCATTACACGGTGCTTGACATGTGGCAGAAGCTCAATAAATGTTAGCATAGGTATAAAGCCTCTCTGGCCAATCTACCCCTAATTGGTAAACCAAGTGGGCACTTTCCAGTTCTTCCGTTAATTGACTTTTCTCCATTATCAATGCCTCCTTCTCTGAAATCTTTCCCATTAGCTTCCAAGTCCCTTCTCTCTCCTGGAGCTTCTCCTACCTCTGACAACTTCTTATCAGATTCCTTTTGGGCTCAATCCCCCCATGCCTTAAATAAGGACCACTGTTAGTCTTTATCTCTTGGCTGTGGCACCTTGCTGGTGACTTCATCAACTCCCACAAAAACAGCTACCACCTATATAATCATAAGTGTAATATGGTGCAGTGATGACTAACAGTCTATACTTGTATCCCAGCACTCTATCATTTTTATTCATTTGACCAATGCATAATGAACTACTACTATGTGCCAGTTCGATAGTCCTCTCTCCACTGGACATCTTCATTGAAATGATCCACAAGCATCTAAACTCAGCGTGTCCAAAACTTGAATTAGCTCCCTACACACAAGCATGTGAGTGCACAGACACACACAAACACACATCATTATTCTCTCTCTCTGTTCAATTTAAGTATTAATAAATGAGAATACCCATCTACCAAGTCAACCATGTGAGAAATTTAGCAAAAATCTTAAAATCTCTTTGCACCCATCCCTACATCCAAATAGTCACCAAGACCTGTGGATTCCATCTCCTAAATGCTCTAGACTCACTCTCTTCTTCTCCAGACCACCATCCTTGCCTCAGTTCAAGCCTTCACCCTTTTTCACCTACACAGCTGCAAAGCCTCTTAACTGGTCTCGTTTCAGTCTTAATCTCTGTCAAGCCATTCTCCACACTGGCCCTTCTAAAATACAGTCTAATAATGGCACTTCCCTGTCTAAAAAAAAAAAAAAAATTCAGTGGGTCTCTCCTGTTCCAAGATAAAATCCAAACTCTTAAAAGTGCCACCCAGCTCCCACCTACCTATCCAGGACCACATCATAGCGCCCACGCTCCTACCTATATTCACGCCGTTGGTTTCCCATGCTCTCTCACCCCTACACACTGGTACCTCTGCTCAGAGCCTCTCCACCCTCTTCTTGTCTATTCAGGTTTGTTCACATTTTCAAATTCAGATCAACTATCGTCTCCTCTAGAATATTTTCTCTGCCCTTCCCCTCACATCCTCAGTCTGATTTAGGTGCTGCTTTCTTGGGAATCCCAAAGCACTCTGTACTTTCCCACCCTGCCACTTACCACACTTCCATGGAGTCATATCCTCTACCTTGTAATCTGCATGAGGCCAGGGATCACTGCTATTCAATATCTTCAGTCCCTATCACAGTGCCCAAAATATAGTAAGTATCCAGTCAGAGTGTGTTGAATAAATGTTTGTACAATTGAAGAATTACAGTATAAAGCTT
Organism: Varecia variegata; assembly: GCA_028533085.1. Lineage (NCBI taxonomy): Eukaryota > Metazoa > Chordata > Mammalia > Primates > Lemuridae > Varecia > Varecia variegata. Next base: position 70,559,968 of record CM052442.1, on the reverse strand, counting down.
CCCCAGGCCTCATCAGCTATGGTCACCAATGAATTCCTATTAACAATATTAACCCAAAGTCCACTGACTCTAGCCCCCACCTTTCCATGTTAGATCTCAGATTCTGCAAATATACAGAAACACACATACATACACACACTCAGAGCAGAATGTGCCCAGGAAATTGCTCCACATGATTCCTTCAGACTACAGGGGCTTCCTGTTGCCTTTGATCCCAGAACAGTCTCCATTGATCACTGATGCCCCTTTCTGGCACCTCCACTGATGCCACGAAGCCTTCATGATAGTGATCTTCTGCAAAAGAGGAGAGGAGGAAGTGAGCAGAGAAATCTTAGCTTCTCCGCTAGAGGCACCCCAAAGCAACACGGCTTGTGCCTCAATTTTTTTACACACCTTTATTTTTTTATTTTATACAACTTTATTTATTTATTTTCAGAGACAAGGTCTCACTCTGTCACCCAGGCTGGAGTGCAGTGGCAGCCTTGAACTTCTGGGCTCAAGTGATCTTCCTGCTTCAGCCTCCCAAAGTGCTGGGATTACAGGTGTGAGTCACCGCACCCAGCCTTATTACACACCTTTAGATAAAACATCTCTTTTACCACTAATTTGCACACCCCTGCTCCTCATGGGGCCCCAGGTAAGGTCAATGATGGTTGATATCAGAGAAATCTGAGTGATGGACACTGAGCTGACTCAGGCAATTTTCCTTTCCAACAATTACAGCATTCTTGACAGAGGAAGTTGAGCTGCCTGCCTCCTCTCTCCCTCTGTGTTAGTGCTCAGCACCCCCACCTCCATCACACCTGCCCCAGTAGTTCATTGGCTGTGGTTGATTGTCACTTACATCAAATAGGGACAACTGTCCCTGCCACACCATGCCTCAGACACTGTGCTGGCACTGGGCACACAATGGTGGACAAGGAAGACATGCCATGATGGAGGCAAGAGAGCGTAGAGGTGAATTTGGATCCTATAAAATCCAGGGTGCTGGGACTAGACCACTTTGGGTCACACCCTGGCTCTGCTACTTTCTATCTTGTATGACCTTGAGCAAGATACTTGAACATCTCTGTGCCTCAGTTTCCCCATCTGTAAACTGGCGATAATACAGTTCATACTTTATAATGTTGTTATAATGCACATGAAGTTAAGTCATGTTCAACACCATTTCCTGGCACATAGCAAGCACAGCAAGTACTCTATAAAAGCTAGCTCATATTATTATGGTCTAGTGGGAGATAAACCATAAAATTAAATTAAAAAGTAAGCAAAATAATTACTTATTTTAATGTGTGTAACAATAAATAACAGAAACAGTGAGAGTGTACTATTTTAGGCAGAGAAGACTCTCCAAGGAAGTAATTTGAGACCTGAAGGTTGAGAAGGAGCTGGTCACGGAAGAAGAAAATTCCTGGCAGAGGGTAGGAGGGAGCAGCAAGTAGGGAATCCCTTAGATAGAAATGAATTTGGTGAGCCTGAACACTAAAGGAGGGTCCGTGAGCTGAACAGAGTGAACAAGGGGCAGAATGGCACAGGAGGAGAGAGGAAGGACCAGATTGTGCAGGGCTGCAGGGCTGCAATAGGAAATTTCAATTTCATTCTATGTTAAATGGAAAGCCACTGGAGAATTTTAAACCAGAGAGCAACATTACATAATCTACATATTTTAACATTATTCTAACTAATGGATTGAAGGGTAAGCAAGAGTAGAAAGATAATTAGGAGGCTCTGCAGTCATCCACGATAGAGATGGTGATGCCTGACACTAGGAGGGGGGCAGTGGAGATATAATGAATAAATGGTCGTGAGTGTTATCTGCAGAGATGATGCAGTGGACTCTGGCACAGGGCAGAGCTGGCTACAGCATTAAAGATTAAGAGAAGGTGAATTAACCCCCCTTACTATAACCTGAAAGGCAATGATTGAAAACATGGTTTTCATGGAAGACAGATTGTCACTATTTTCCACAACACAAAGCAATGATTTACGGATTGCCCACAATGGGGTATAGCACTAGGGTTGGTAGAAATGACTTTGTTTTAGTATGGATGCATAAATACCTTCTTTTTCTCCTGATACATGTCCCTGAAGCTGTTGTTTTTTTAAGTCATCAAAATTATTTTTACAAATCTTCTGAATAATAAGAAAGCAAATGCAATAGGCATTAGATAAAAGTGGAAGTATTAATTGATCTACATTTTAGGTCATTTATAAAACAATAGATTTGTATTTTATAATTTATGTGTGTTTTGTAGTACTTTGTGAGTCCGTTACTACTTCATAGTAAATATGTACAGTATATCATAAATATTTTATAGAAATTGGAAATAATTTTATTTCAAATGACTAGATTGATTTTATATTTCTCCTTTGTAAATATTTATGATCATATACATGATTTTTTTATGTTACACACTTAATCAAGAATGTCACCCCAAAGAAGGAAATGAAATTTCTTTCATGAGAGTTTTTAGAAATTCACTCTGGCAAAATGGGGCAAAATAAAGAGTACAGGCAGAGTCTTTAATGACTCCCTGTTGTCTTTAGTCTCTTTAGACTAAAGACTCTGCCTTTAGTCTTTATTTTCTTTTTCCTGGCTCAGTTTCACACACAATACAGATTTTAAAGTCATCGTTTGGTATCCTTTTTCTCTGCTCCTAATCAATTGAAGCTTTTGCTCTCATAGTCTCTCTTGTCACTAAAAAGTAGGTTTAATCTAAGAAAAGTATTACCAAAACATTGTAAGTACAACCAAATCAACATGCATTTATCAAATGACTAATACTTAAACTCCCTTCTCTACCTATTCCACTCCCAAACTGCATTATTTCATCCCAACTAAAATTAAAGTACAAGTAGACTTGTGCCACCTAAGAAATTAAATAGTTTCTTAAACAAAGAAAGTAGAGGAGGGCTATGGTCAGAAGGAAATAGAGACAAATACAAGAAAACCACCCAAACTTAAGGGCTACTTCTCTAAGGATGGCTTGCAAGACAAAAACTCAAGGGAATTAACATTTGTTGAGTATACATACTTAGGGACCACTAAACACTAAACTAATGTGAAAGCTTCAGAAGGTCATATTTCTTGCCATCCAGAGAATAAGAAAATTCAGCAAATGGAAGGAATGATACAAGAATCAGAATAAGTAAAGCCAGGACTGGGTGATAGGACAGATTTTGTGAGAACTCAGGTCAATTGTCATTGGTTCAGTCTGTGTGTGGAAGAAAGCTAGCAGATGGGGAGCCAGCCAAGGGACTCAAGATTAAGAGGTATTCAAAGAATACTTTGAGTTGAACATTATTCAAACAATAATTCACAAGTGATTTGGCTGTTTAAAAATATCTGAACAGGAGGCTGTCAATTCTACTGCTGACCTAGGAATTCTATATACTGAGCTTATAAGCATAAGAGTGGGGGTAGAGGTTGCATGTCTCCAAAATGGCCATCCTTCAAGTTTATGTGTAGAGGATGGTCTCTTTCTGGGCTGCCTGAGTTGATGTTGAAAGATCCGCTTCACCCATTTGGTCAATATCCAAGAGGGCAAGCCTATCTGATTGTCAAAGACACTGACTCCTGGGGCCAGACTGGAAACGGTCCAAAACCTGCAGGAAAATTATAAAATCCAAATGGAAGTAGATTCAGAATGATTATTTTTAAATGGGGCACATCATTTTTGAGGGCCAAG
>CM052442.1:70528422-70555779 GCA_028533085.1 Varecia variegata | reverse complement strand
CCACGGCACTCACTCTAGCCCGGGCAACAGAGTGAGACTCTGTCTCAAAAAAAAAAAAAAAAATAAGAGTCACTATGGCCTTCCAACAAATTTTTGTTCTGTTTAGATTAGCCAGAGTCATTTTCAATTGTTTACAACCAAGAATCATAACCAGTAAGATGAGTTTTGTTGCACATTAATGAATCTTTGAATATGGAAAGAAAGGACTAGGGTCTGGTAGGGTACAGAAAGCCAACTTGCTCTACATTAAAAAGTGGATAGAATTCAATTTCTTGTTGGTACACAACAGGAGGTGACCTGAAGTGGAGTCTTGAAGGAGAGAAAGGAGTCTGAGTCATAGAGCAGGAGCCTGTGAAAGGAAGGGACCAGGAAAAAAATCCAATAAGCAATAAGAGGAGGGGAAAGGAGAGTGAAACAGGAAAGAAATACTTTATCCACAAGGCTGTCCTACCCTGCATCTGATTTGTCCATAGTTACTTTTGTTACTAGAATTGCTTTTTGTGAAAGTTTGCCTCAGATGGGATGTCATTTGCTAGAGCTAAATTTAAAAAAAAAAAAAAAAAATCAAGGCCCTAAGTTAGTCTGATTGAATCTTTTTAAAATACAGTGGAATATGGGGCATGTATTCTGCTTATACAGGACTACTGACGAGCTTTGTCATTTGGTTGAGTAATTAATGTATTTTATTGCTTGCTGGTCATTATTCAGAGATCAATTTACTGACATTTGAAACTCTAGAACAATCAACAAAGAATGCTTTATTTATGAGATTTATGAAGTTAGTAACGATAGGAATTTTATAAGCTCCACAGAGAAGTCATTGTCTTGTTCCAGTCTCACCTCCTGGATTCTTCTCCATCCCTGTCTCATTCTCTCTCTCTCTCTCTTCCCCCCACCCAGTCTCTTCTCCATGTCTCTGTCTCCCTCCATCTCTGTGTATCTGCCTACATCTGTCTGTTTCTCCTTTGTCAATTTCTCATCTCATGTCCAAAAGAGTTTGTTGCATCTCACGAATATTTATATAACATAGTAAAATAACATAGATTCAAAGTGGATGAGAAAAGAGAAAATGAACAAAAGAAAGACACAAAGTAAGGTCAGAAATGAGACTAATACAAAAATGCATACTATGAAGTCCCACTCACAACCTACAGGTGCCATAAATTTTGCTCTACAGTCTCTAGCAGTCATTCCAAAGATGGAAATACAATTCAGTGTCTATAAGATAAAATTATACCAATTGCTTAAGCTTCCTAAATCTGCATAATAACATAATTTATGAAAATGATGCATCACAATGACACAATTTGTCAAAAAAATTCCTCTACCTCACAAATGGCCCTGCCACACTCAATATGCAGAAATAACTGGCAGAAAGTTCAGTCACCTTCCCTGGCTTGAAGAGCTGGTTTTCCAGTGCACCTGATGGGAGTATTATTTCACACAGCAGGTAATAAATTTGTGGAATTCATTACCCACAGGAGAAGATGCAGGCAGGAAATATAAATGGATTCAAATAGGTTGGGTCAAATTTATAAATGGTGAAGCCATTTGGCTCTTATTTCCTTTGTATTTAACAATATTTCACACTATGATCCACCCTACTTCTTTACTTGCTGTCTCAACATGCATCCTTACAGCTCCTTACCTGTTTCTCTGATACGATTTCTGATGGTATAGATAGAATTTGATGTATATTTATTTCTACACAGAAATATCTTTTCTATGCTTTGTTAGTAGAACATATTCAAATTTCATTGGTTTTGTTTCAACGTAGATGTTTTAACAGTCTTTACATTTTCAGTATATTTTGTACCACTATACAACACATAACTAAATTAATAATTCTAGTGCTACAGTCCCAACTTATACACTACTTTAGAACAAATTAATTATGCTTTGACAACCTAACTGAAGTAATCCTGGCCCTGGGAACACTTAGGAAACTTTCTTATCATTCAAGGCCCAAACAAACAGGAGTAAGGATGATAATTGGTTCAGATAAACTGGCAGCACCTTGCTGGGCAAGGCTGGGTTGAGGTGCTGTTGCTTTCTGTAGCAGCTAGTGCTTCTCTCTCCTATGATCCTGCCTGCCTCAAAGAGAGGGGGCATACATGTTCAGACTTTGTCAATCTGGGAACTCAGAAAATGATACCCCAAAATGTGTTGCTTTATTATGCTAATTACTTTAAACTGAGGGCACTTGGGGAACAGCAAATACAGGGAGACGCTTTCTCTGAATTTTCCTATCTTCCTTGAGACCAAAGAATTCAATTGTCCTGGGTCTCCTCCCCAGGAATCTCATCATCCAAGGAGATTGACTCAAATCACGGGAAAGAAGACCGGGAGGTTACTATGCCCAGATGAACTTCGTCTCAGTCTATCACTTATTCTTTGGGCCTTTCATTCTCTCCCCAAAATCATTTACTCTCCCCTAAGTTGCCTACACCACCCCCCCATCTCCCATATGAAAAGGGCGTATAAGCTTCTGAATTTCACTGGGTTATTCGGTACTCACTTTTCTTCCGTGATGCCCCATGCACATAATAAATGTGTATGCTTTTTCTCCTATTAATATGTACTATCACTTTACTTAGTTCATAGGCTCAGTTACCAAACCTTCAGAGGGCAGAAACTTTTTCTCTTCCCTGCACCAAGAACCAGCATGGCTGCTGCTCCAGGGTCATCCACCAATGCACAAAGTGGCAGTTCTGGGAACCAGGCACTCATTCAGCCAGAGGTGGGCATGGATAACCTCTTAAAAGTATTAAGGCATAAAATCGAGAGTCAGGACTCTGCTGGGCTTCAGGTTACTTTCTTCTCTTCGATTTGGGAAAATTCTGGAAAATTTACCAAGTCTCTGAGTGGCTGGGAAAAGGTAAACAGGAGACATAAGCTTTGTTGTATTTTCAGGGAAAGAATTTCAGGGCACCCAGAAGCAAAAATGCTATTGGGATGTGCTGTTTATACCAGGAGAAATTGTGACTCAGATTGATGGAGCTCTTTGGCAATTTTGAATTCCAGGAGTTATTTATTGGAATGATTTTGGAGGTGAAAATGCAGGTAGTTTTGCAGCAATAAAGGTCTGCTGTTTACTGTGTTGGGATTTTGATGACTGTTACCAACACAGCAGAGGCAGATCACCTCACTAGACACAGGCCAGGAAATAGACTCCAGGTGCACTCCTGTGTCTGCCTTCCCCTGCGTGATGCTGAGGTTTGCTCAGAGTCCCCTTGGATAGGAATATCACCTTAGACAGATTCCTTGCCTCCTCTGTTTCTTCTTTCTCATCCATAAAATTAGGTGGTTAGACACATGATCTTGAAGGTCTCTTCCAGCTCCACGCTCCCATCTCTGCCCTGGGCTCACGGTTCTGTTGGTATAAACAGCAGGTGCTGCTGGGATGCTCCTGCCACTCCCGCCCAGCTGCCTGCAGAACTTACATGACATTCTTAAGTTCCAATTTTGTTCCTGGTGGCAAGAAAGCAACACTCATATCACCAAAATATTCCTGACAAAATGTAAAAGCGTGACAATATACATTAACATTTGTACTAAGCAAGAACTGTTTGAAGATTTTTAGGAACCTACCAGGAGAGAGCTGGGAAAGCAAAGCAGGCTACTCATTTTCCTTCTCTTTAAAACAAAGGTGAAAATGACACCTATCTCAAGGTGTTGATCTTTAGATCAAATGAAATCATATTTTGCTACCACAGTGTCCCACGGACACAATGCTATGAATACTATAGTGAGTGCTACTGTGAGGTGGCCGCGATTATCATTGCACAGAAAACTAAAGTTCAAAGAGGTAGAGTCCACAGGTTACATAAATAGGAAATGGTACAAATGGTTTTGCCACATGCAAATATTTGACTCCAAAACTCATTCTCTTAACCAGTGTATTTATGAGTTGTCTGGCTTTGCAGCTGTTGATGTGTGTGGGCTTTGGAGCCAGTATAACAAGGGTTTAAAAGCTGAATCTACCACTTAAAGGTGTTGACCCTAGACAGCCTCCTAATCTTACTAGAACTTAGTTTCCTCATCTGTGAAGAGTAAATGAGATTATACATGCAAAGCACCTAATACACAGTAGCCTTCAGCAGATGGTGGTTTTCTTCCTGTCTGAGTTTGTAATGTCCCTAAAGCAGACTCTGAGAAAAGGGTTTGGATGCAGTAGTGTAATTAGGAGGTGATTCTCAGAAGCACAAATGAGGAAGTGGGGAAAGTGAGACAGAAAAGAGAGAAAAGGCAATAGGAGGTATGTTAGTGGCCAGGTAACCATGATGAGCCACTGAGGCTCAAATCCCCAAAGACTGTGTGAGACAAGTGCGGAAGCCGACTCAGAATCGTCCCACTCGAGCAGCAGTTTGCAAATTGGAGTGTTCAGCAGAACCACCTGCAGGGCTTGTTGGAACACTGATTGCTGAACCGTATCCTTAGCGTTTCCGTGTCAGTAGGTCTGGGTAGGGGGCAGGAATTTGCATTTCTAACAAGTTTCCGGGTGAGGCTGCCGCTGCTGGTCCAGGCCACACCGTTGCGATCCACTGGCTAAAAGGTGGGAGGCTGGGGCGCTTAGCCACTGACCCACCCCTGCTGGTCGAGATGATCCATTGCTTCGGAACTGTCCTCAGGGATTGTTAACCCACAGCGCGCGCGCGCGCGCACACACTCACACACACACACACACACACACACACACACACACACACACGTCCGGGTTGGCCTGCAGTGGTAAAGCAAGTTTGAGCAGTACCAAAGCAAGCTTTAAGGCAGACCAAAGGGAAACAGGTGCTTAGAGATGGACAGCGGCCTGGAGGCAGCTGTTGAGGAGCCCAGGGAAACTGAGCAGGTAGGGGCGGGGCATCAACAGCATCCGCTGTGGTTTCTCTTGCCTGTTGTTGCCACATGCGTGGCCATTAGTCTCTGAGCTGAAGGGCTGCAGTCTCAAGGCCCTTGGCTGAGAAATCTCTGAAGCCAGTGGTTGTGAATGTGGAATGAGGATGACAGATGCAGTAAAGGACTCTCACATGTCCGTAATTCCTTTAGCAGATTCAAGGAACTAGGAGAAGATAAGGCCACGCCCAGAGCAGTAAACTGTGAGTGACTCTTCAGTGGCCAGCAGAGCCGCCCGCTGGGACCCAAAGCAAACGCCTGACCCCACAAGGCACATCCAGGCTACAGAGAGGACTCATTTCACACGCAGATCATGCAGACCGCAGGCCTCCCACGCATGCTCTCTGTGCCCTGTGGAGAAAATGGCTAGCACTGGTGATAAAATGGGACTGCTCCATTATTCTGTTCCGCATGTACATTTAATTGTCAACATGCAATTGCTTTAACTGCAAATAAGCACAATCTCATTGCCCATCAATTGTTTGATGGGAGGAAAACAGGCTGTTTGGAGGTGATGTTGAGATGAGAAACATCATTATTATCTTTTGATATGAGCTTTTGTTTTCATTCTTCACTTCCCTCACCCTCTCCTCGGTGATTTTTTCCCCACAAATTCAACATTAAAATACTACAGCCAATATAAAATATTTCATCTGAGACCCGAGGCTTTCATTTACTAATTCCAGATATCTGTAATAGTTAGGGGTTTTGTTATATTTATTAAAACACTTTTATATTTCTTAATCTATTCATCCTCATAAAAGTGCCTTAAGCTTAAAGAGCTGGCAGGAACACTATTTGCAAAGGAGAAAACTGAGGCACAGAGTAGCAAATCGACTTGTTCAGGAAATGACAAGCTGTGATAGAGCTGACTCCCACTAATATGCTGAAGTTCGTGTTCACTTTTACTCATGTGGCTAGAAAATTTTTGGAAATATATTAATCAATGGGGGTAGAGAATTTCCCATATTTCCTCTGCCCTTTATTCAAGCAAGTAGCAGAGCTCCCTGCTACTTGCCCCACAGAAGGTATGTGATTCAAAAAATTATCCCTGGAGAATTCCATGTGTTTCCAGAGAAAGTAGGAGGGAAAGTAAAAAGGCAGAGACGGGTGTTAGAAAGGTACAGCAGAGACAGAAGATAACAAAGACACATGGAAGGAGAAGACCTCCCCCAGACTAAAAAAGGACTTAGGCTCCCCAAGATACAGGAGGAGTGAAAAGAGAGGGCTGTGCCCCAAGTCAACAGAGATCCAGATACCACTTTCTGGCACTGCAGCCAGGAAGGAAGCAAGACACTGAGAGGAAATGGTGCAGAGTACATGACAGCCTGGGTATAGGGCCCAGGACTCAGCAAAGATTTCCAGAGCCCCAGCATGTTCAGGAAGTAACAGGGTGTCCCAACACCCAAAAGGACCATGAGGACAAAGACACAGGATGTCTCGGCTTAGAGACAGATGACCAATCACCAGAGGTCCCAGGTTCCCCTCTCGCCCCAAACTTGACACAGAGTAATAATATCTATAATCTTGACCCAAGCCCATGAGGCAGAAATAGGGAGAAGGGGGAGGACAGTAGGAGGAATCCTCACAATGGCTGAGTATGAATTATCCATCAGAGGAAAAGTGACTCTGGATTACAGGATATAAAGTAAGTGATATTTCCCACACTGAGTTTGGGGCTGAGATTCAAACCTGCTATGATTTTCTTGGCACCAGCAGCATTTTTGAACAGTCATCAGAACTGTCATTAGGTAAAATGATGGAGCAGTGAAGAGCTCTCTGGACTTTTCAATCCCAAAATGCTGCTTCCACCTCCAGGCCTTCCCTCTGCTATTCCCTGGCTGCAGGGCTACATGTTCCAATGTCTTTGCTCAGGAAACACCTTCCAGTACCACTATCAAAACACTACCCTGTAGTCCCAACTAGATTATTTAACAATTACCCTCAGTCTTCTCCCCGCCCCAACCCCTTGGAGATGTAACACACAAAACACAAATTCCATCTATGGTCCCCAACCCCTGGGCCACAGACTGGTACCAGTTCATGGCCTGTTAGGAACTGGGCCACGCAGCAGGAGGTGAATGGCAGGTGAGTGAGCAAAGCTTCACCTGTATGTACAACTGCTTCCCATTGCTCCCACCACTGCCTGAGCTCCACCTCCTGTCAGATCAGCGGTGGCATTAGTTACAGGAAAACAAGCTCAGGGCTCCCACTGATCCTGCATTACGGTGAGTTGTATAATTATTTCATTATATGTTACAATATAATAATAATAGAAATAAAGTGCACAATAAATGTAATGCACTTGAATCATCCCGAAACCATCCCCTCCACCCCATTCCCACCCCCCGTCCATGGAAAAATTGTCTTCCATGAAACCAGTCCCTGGTGCTGAAAAGGTTGAGGACCGCTGCATCAGAAACAGTAGATCATTCTGCAGAAATTCTCAGATGAGAACACAGGAGTGTGGAATATAGAGGTCTGAATAACATGTTAGTTAGGAAAAGAGCTGAGGTATGAGCTTTTTATGTTTATCAAAAGGGACATGGTTTGGAACCCTATCATGTCAGCACAAAAAGCATTTTGAAACTCTGGGCATGGCCATTAGAGTGCTGTAGACCTGTGAGCCATGCAGGACAGAAAATGCAGAACCGCTGTATTATATTAACTCATAAGAAGCTTAGAAATGATGGAGAGCTGGGAGAACAGGGCAGACCCCAGCTCTACCATTCACATCTGCACAAGTTAGGGCAGGCATCACAGATAATTGTTATCTCGCAAGTCAATACTGGTATCATCATCACATCTCTACTACTATTTACAGTTAATATTTACTGAGAATTATCATGGAATAGGTAATATTTTAAATGCCTTTCAGCTGCACACAAACTGTTTGTAGTATGTATTGTTTTTATCCCTAGTTTGATATGAGGAAACTCAGGCACAGAGAGGTTAAGCAATTTGCCCAACAAGACGATAATTTGGCGAGACAGAGAGCAAACCCTGCAGTGTGAGGGGACAGCTCTGAATCACTGTTACACTGGGTGTAGGAGTGTTAGGAGGATTACATGAGATAATCTAGGATTGTGTTACACATGTTGTGTGGCCGTGCAAAGGGAATATAATCATGGGACAACCATTTCTTCCCAATTCATGATACTGGTTAGGGTTTTGGGTTGCCTTGCATAGGCAACATATCACTGGTAAACTTAAGAATAAAAGGAATTTATCCAAAGCATATTGAACACATCAAAGAATCATAGAAAGCCTGGCAAACAAGACTTGAGTGGACACCAAGGGCAGTGAGGCATAGTGAAGACCCTACCCCAGGAACAGTCTGCTCAGGACCCCCCACCAGCACTGTGGACTCTAGCCACCAACCCTGGCTCTGCAGGCCTTTGCCACCCCCAGACACTGCCTGGCTCTAACTTGGTCGCAGCCACCAGGAATAATGGCTGAGTCCCCATCTTTTGCCTCTCCCTCAAGTTCTAAGGGCTCAGTGAGAAATAGTTGGCCACACTTAGGTCACAGGCTCACCCCATATCTTTCTAGATATCTATATTAGTCAGTGATTGTCACAATAATGCTGCATAACAAACCACCCCAAAACTGAAGGGCGTATTACAACAAGCATTTATTTTTCCAGCTCACTACAGGTGAGCTGCGGTAGCTCTGCTTCACACTGGATCAGGTACGTTCCATGTGCCTCTCATCCTCCTTGGGCCAGGTACTATACGGGCATGATTTTCTCACACACAGTGTTCTCAGTGAAAGAGCATAAGGCAAAACACGTGATGCCTCTTGAGGCTGTGGCCCCACACTGGCATAGCACCTCTTCCACCTGCATTCCGTAGGCCAAGGCAAGTGGCGTAGCCAATCCCAGCATCCACGGAGAACAGAAATACACTCCTCACTTTAAAGGGAGGAACTGTAGAGTCACATGACAAAGGGCATGGATGTACATAATTCTAATGTGGGAGGGTGTAGAATATTGCAAATTTACTCTGCCACATAATCAAAAAAAGAAGTAATCCATTTCCATTCCCCCCAAAAGGGTATTTAGCTTCTATTCAGCCAAGATCAGAAAAGTCCACTCCCCTTTTAAGGGGGGGCCTTCTGGAAACAAGGGGATCAGCCTGAGGAACCTCAGAAATGAAGAATGTCCCCGGACTCTTTTTCCCTCTTTCCACAGGGAGTTACAATCCCAGCACAAGGTCCAGCTTCGGGTCAAGATTCTATTTCAAGTTTTTGAAGATATGTGCTTATTCAGTATGTCTCAGCCTATGATACCCATCAATTGTGTTATTTCCCTTCATTATTTTTTTCAGTTTTTATTAGAAATGACAGCTCTTTTATTAAAAAGCAGAAAATATTATATTGAAGAAAAATACAAGCAACAGTAATCAGGCACTAAAGGATATGAAAGTCCTATCTTGTGATAGAGAGGAACTAGCTACATCTTTAAAGGATTTGTGGTTTGAGTGGTTTATTAAATCTGACACCAGGCCTGCAATTACTACCAATTATTTGGTCATAGTGTCAGTTCCATTTAAAGTGAGAAAGTTAGTAATGGCAGGAGTTTATTTTTAATAACTAATTTTAGAGAAAGCCATTTTGTATTCAATTGCTACTTCCTGAACTCCTGATCTCCAAATAAAAGCCTTGTACCTGTGGGGTTACTTGCATGAACCCACCCCAGGAGAGCAGTCACTAGATGCTATTAGGGGATGACAGTGAGTTACATATGCATTCAACCATTCATCCATCCCACTACACATAGATCCACCCACCAGGTGCAAGCCCCTGCAGTCAATGCCTTCTAAGCATGCTGCATTCAACCAAAATGCTGAACCTGAGAAATGCCCCCTATCCCATGCCACTAGGAGAGCCTTTGTGGTGAGCCTTTGTGAGAGCAGGAAGAGGTTTCATAGTTGTTTGTGTTGTAATGGTGAGGTGTTATGTGTGAGGAAATGCATGCTTCCAGGTCTGTAAATCAATCCCCTATTTACTCATTTAATACAGAGTTAGATGTTTTTTGGTTTTTGATGGTTTTTGTTTGGATTTGTGGTTCTTGGGGTGAACAAATGGCTCTCACGTCCCAGGAGTCTGCTAGGACAGTGTCTCACCCCTCACAGGTTAGCCCATGCCACTGGGGAGTAACTCCAAACGTGAAGTTGCCAAATGAGGTCACTTTTTTTAAATCCACATTTTTTTCTATTTCAAGGTGCAATCTCCCACAGATTACATCAAATTTAGGTACTTTACATCCCAAGTATTTTACACTTTAATATCTTTCCCTTCTGTTTCAGGCACTTGTGTTTACTATCATGTTCACTCCCTTTCCCCCCCTTTGGGGTTTTTGCTTGGCTTGGCTTCTTTTTTTCTCCTGCTCCTTAAACTTACTATGATGATTCTGCAATCTAAACAATAACAAAAAATCCCAGAAAGCATAGATTTATGACATCTTGACCATCCAATCCACCAAGGTGTCTGAGTAAATAACGTGTCCAGATTCAGCTTTGGCATAAAGAATGACTCCTGGCAAGAGACTAGACTGAGGTCATCATTTTCAAACCCTGTCGGTTTTGAAGGAGTGGGAGAGACGAGAGGGCGGGGGAAAGAGGAGGACACTGGGGAGACGGGTGTGCGTTCTTATTTAAACAGACAAGCAAACAAGGACCTTTTGGTAAAGGCTTCTAACTCGAGGCAACACATGTCATCTGATGTCTCACGTTCCGAATCTCACTTCAGCACGAACACAGCTGCTTGAGGAGACGGAGACTGAAATAGAAAACCAGGCATGGTGATGAAATGTGACAACTTGCTTCAGAAAGGACATGTTTGATGTGTTTTCCAACTGGATGTTTCTAAAATGTATGGCAGTTTCAGACAAGATTTCCAAAGAAATCCTTTCTCTTCCTCATTTCAAGCTTCTAAGTCTATAATGCCCTTATCACCGTGGCAGAGAGGCACCAAAGAAAAAGTTCCTTCCCAACAGGTTTCGCAAATGACATTTCGCTCTTCAGAAGATGTGTCTCTTCTCAGCAAACCCAGATGTCTCTCTCAGACCCGTCTCACTCATCTTCTCCAGCAGCCACTCCTCCTTGTGGGTGAATTACCTGTCCCCTCAAGGCCTCAGTTTCCTCATCTGTGCACGGAAGAGGTTCAGCTCAATAATCTTTAATGCTCCTACAACATGTAACATTTAGGGACTCAGATTTTTACAGCAAGCCTGAAAGCATTTTTAAGGACACTGCATCCTTAATAGTGGGGGGAGGAACATTCTAGTAACATGAAGAGAAAAAACAAAGAGATGTTTTAAATTAAGGATTGAGCTTCCAGTAATGGCCAAGTAAAGATCCTACCAGAATAAACCCTCCACAGAGAGCTACTATTAAATATGGACCTAACACAGGCAGCAGCTATATCAAGGCACAAGAGAGTGAAGGAAAGTAGATTCCAGTGAGGGGTCCATGCACAGGGGAGAGCAGTACATGGAATAAGTCCTCCATTCTGCTGCTTCTCACCTGAGGACAGGCTCAGTTAGCATGCACAGGTGAAAAAAACACAATTTTTCTAGCCTAGGGAATCTTAGTACTGAATTTTCGGAGCAACTGCAGTAACTGAAGAAAGGGGAAATTTTGGAGGGAAAAGAGCCAGCAAGGGGATACCCAAGTTCTGCCTTGCCCACACCTCTGGCTGACTCCTGAATCATGCATGCACAGAGCAGACTCAGCACCTCAGCTAAAAGTAAAAGATCTGAACTGAGTTTAGAACTGGTTAAAAAAAATAAATAAATAAAAAGAGTTTGGAGCACATATTTAACCAAGTTAATTATGTGCTAAAATAAAAGAAACATGACTCATCAAAAAAAAAATTAACAGAATCCGGAGTTTCTACAAAATGTAACTCATGTGTATGATACAATTTAAAAATTAGTCAAAATATAACAAATTGAGAAAATGGGGAGCCCTAACATGACATCACAGAGAGATTGGAGAGGAAGGCTATCATGTTTATCCCATTGTCTCCAATCCTGTAAGTTCTGGTTGTGCCAGACCATCCCACAGTATTTTAAATGTTCACCCCCTTCATATTTTTCAATGCCAAGAGTGATTTGATTTCTCTAAACTTTGTATTCAATGTGCTCTTCATTCCAGGTAATCATGAGGGGTTATTTCATCACTACATGCACTGTGCTGCCAGAAGACCATGCCCTAATACAAAGGGATTTTTTTACCACCTTTTGCCCCAGCTAGCAATCCTAGATTCCCACGTTTTCTCTGAGGATCCATTGCGTGCAATCTGTTCTCAGTACCAATATCATACTGGTCAAAGTTCTTGACTGCAAACCATAGAAATAAACTCTAGCTGATTAAACAGAAAAGAAACTTGCCAAAAGGAGAAAAGTAGTTCAAAAAAATGATAGAGAGACAACTTTCTGCTTCCACCCATGGCAGAATAACAAAAATTCCATTTTTTTCTCCAGCTTTATTGAGATACAATTGACAAAAAAAATTGTATGCATTTAGGGTGTACAACTTAGTGGTTTTGATTTTGTTTTGTTTTTGTTTTTGTTTTTGTTTTTTTGTAAACAATAGAAATTTATTTCTGAGAGTTCTGGAGGTTGGGAAGTCCAAGATCAAGGCTCTGACAGATTCAGTGGTGCGTAAGAGCTTGATTCCTGGTTCACAGATGGCCACCTTACTCTGTCCTCACATAGTAGAAGGGGTTAGGGAGCCCTCTGGGGCCTCTCTTATAGGACACTAACCCCATTCATGAGGGCTCCACCTCATGAACTAATCACCTCTCAAAGGCTCCACTTCCAAATACCATCACTTTGGGGCTTCGGTTTCAACGTATGAATTGGGCAAAGGTTGAGAGGACACACAAACATTCAGTCTACAGCAATGCCCATCCATTCATACATGTACTCAACAAATAGTTATTGAGTACCCAACTGGAGAAAAAGGAAGGTGTTAGGTCCCATGGGAATTGTAAAATGAAATGAGACTAGGGTTCTACCTTGGATGCCTTTACAGTCTAACAGGAATAGAGAACATTTCTTGAGCTCTAACATTGTGCCAGACACTGTTCTAAGCATTTCCCATATATTGGCTCTTTAGATCCTCACAACAAATGTTTAGACTACATATTATTACTACAATTCTCGTTATCCAAATGAGAAAGCAGAAGCAATGAGGGATTAAGGCACTTGCCTAAATTTCCAGGGCATGTGCTCTAACCAGGGAGATAAGTGAAAGTCTCTAAGAAGATGCAGCAGGTGCACTGCATCTTCCACACAATGGGTCCAGTGAGGAGCAGGCAAGGAGCAGAGACTTAAAGGTGGGAGCATATGAGACTGGTCCAGGGTAGAGGCCATATGTGCAGAGTATTGGGGAGATGAGGAGGGAAGCCAGCCTGGCACAGAGCTGGTGCTTCATAAATATGAGAACTTCACCATGCCAGCATCCTGATCTCAGACTTCCAGCCTCCAGAACTTAATCATATCTGCAATGTTTCTTTTGCCTGGTAAAGCAATATAGTCACAGGTTCTGGAAATTATGATGTAGACATCTTTTTGAGGCCATCACTTTGCTTATGTTTACTGGTTTACTATAAAGGATATTGCAAAGGATACACAAGAAGAGATGCATAGGGCAAAGTATGGGGGAAGGGGCGCAGAGCTTCTATGCCCTCCCCAGGTGCACCATCCTCCAGGAACCTCCTCGTGTTCAGCTATCCGGAAGTTCCTTAATGTTTTGCTATATGTATACATTATGAAATATTCACCACAATCAAGCTAATTGACATATATACCACATAGTTACCATTTCCATGTGTGTATGTGTGTGTGTGTATGTTGAAAACACTTAAGATCTACAAAGTTTCAATTATGCAAGATAAATAAATTCTGGAGTTCTAAATGTATAGCAATGTGACTATAGTTCACATCACCATATTTTATACTTGAAAATTGCTAAGAGGGTAGATTATAAGAAATCCACTTTAAATATAAAGATACAAGTAAGTTAAAATTAAGAGGATAGAAAAATATACCATGCAAACACTAAGCAGAAAAAAGTTAGAGTGGCTATATGAATATCTGACAAAGCCAACTTCAAAAAAAGAATATTTTGAGAAATAAAAAGGGGCATTTTATAATGATTAAGAGATCAATTCATAAAGAAGTGATGAAGAGACTGAAGAACCCGCCTTAGAACATAGGCAAGAGCCGTGAGAGAAAGAGCAAGAGCACAGTCAGCCAGAGCAATATCTAGGTCACCTGCATGGGACACCCCACAGTGCAGTGGTTTCTGCTCCCACGGTAACCACTGCCATTGCACCCACAGCTCCCCCTCCCAGCCCACGGTATCTCCAAGTATCACTCATGTCTTCACATCTATATCCCTCCCAGACTCAAGTCCAGGCCAAGAGCATCCAATGGTTTTTGCCATTGAAAGCAAAACCTACTTTCAATAACTATGCTTTTGTTGCCAGAGAGTAGAAAAAGGAGATATCTACTTCCTTCATCTCTAAAGTGAGAGACAGGGCCCTACTTATCACCCTGGTTCACGTGTTTAGGGACACCCACAATGAGATACAGGACTTTCAAATACAAATAGCAAATGACTACATACAATAGGCATTTCACACTGAAAGGCAATTTGGATCTATATCGACAGCCTTATGTCATTTTCTTTTCATTTTTGACCAAGCAATCCTATTTTTAGAAGTTATCCTTTCAAAAAATCAGAAATTAGCACCAGGATCTAGGCACAAGGAAGTTCAACTGAAACAGTATTTATAATGATGTAATCCCAGGAAATTAAACTGTGGTAAAGGCCAGTCAAGTTCTCAACAGACAAAGATGACACTCAACATAGGATATTCAAGTGACTATTTACAAAGGTGTGTGTAGGGAGACCCCAAAAGATAGCATAGTAATCCTGGCTGAAACCCCTTAACCTAAAAGGATGAGGAGTTGATACTGGATCTCAGAAGGAGAGAACCCTGTAGAGTTGGCCTTTGGTGGAAGGACCCAGCCAACCTGAGTTGACCTGCCAGGGAGAGAGTCAACAGAATAAAACACCTGCCCTTTATCTCGTCCCACCCTCCCTTCTCTCCCATCTCCTGCCAGGGCTGCCAGTTGACCAAACCCAACAGGAAGCCCAAAGTCACAGGAACCCCTTGATATGGTCCATGAGACCAGCCTCCGGAGGCAAAGAGTACATTATAGAAGGCTGGAGAAGGGTAGAAGTGGATCTGGAAGGGCAAAGGGAAAATATTATAGTCTATATAATGAAATCTTCTTCAGGCAATCATTAAAAATTATTCTAGAAGAATATTTAATGGTAAAGGGGAATATTCCCAATATAATGCCAAGTGAAAGACAGGATCCAAATTACCTAGAAATTATGCTACCAAGTCAAAAATGAGTAAATAAACATTGTTAATGTGCAAGGCTGTTTGTATTTACTCCTTATTAATTTTTTCTATTTTCCAAAATGTCTGTAAGTAATGCACGTTATTTTTATAAGAAAATATACAGTTAACAAAAAAGATATTCCAACTAATAAAGCTACAAACAATCATAAGAACCAAGATCCATATGAAAACGGAAAAACAAGTAAACAGCATGGTTTGTTTTTTTTTTTTTTTTTGGATGTACCATGTTTGATTCAACAGTTATTAACCCTCTGCCACATGCTGGGCACTAGTCTGGATCCCAGAGACATAGTGATAGCATAACTTTGTCTTTGGGGAGCCAACCTTCTCTCAGATGGTGTGAAACTTTGGACTGGAGAATGGAACCAAACTGGGAAGGACAGTGCCTGGAGTGTGGCTGTCCACCCAGCATTCAGCGTGAGTTGTCAGTGTTTATGAGGGGCATAAACCTCCCAGAGACACACACACAGGTGGGGAAGGGCTGGCAGCAGCTGGCTGGAGCATGTGCTGGGACTGTGCCTCATGTTGAAAAAAACATAAGGACTGGAAATATTTTCAGCATTATTGTTGTTCTGGGATCTAAACTAAAAATGCTACATCTGACCACAGCATGAGAAACAGGGAGACCAGCCTTCTAATAGAGATTCTTACAGAATGAGTACATGATAAACAGGGGGAGGAAAACAGGATGAAATATAGGTATTTCTCACATAATAGGTGTTCAATATATTGGATATTGATTTTACAAAATAGCAAGTAAAGAAACGAAACCTGTCATACTTGTTTTAAAAAACGGTTAGTAAGTATAAATGTTGTCTGAGGATTGAGATATCCAATCAATGTGATTAGTGACCAGAAACCTTTTTTAACACCAAGAATTAGAAACATTTTTTATAAAAATTATAGGCTACAGAACCTTTATGGCAAAACCATCAGGAGAAATTAAGCGATGAGTCACAGGACCATGTAAAGACAATCAACCAGAACCAATTTCCAGGCTCCTGTCGGGGCTGTATTTACGGTAGGTTAGAGCTGAGTCAGTCCTGTTAGAATAAGGGCCACACACTAAGTCCTAATTATCATCCCCAAATGCCTGTTAGCGGGGCACAGAGCAGCTCAGTGACCAAGTGATATGTGTGATTACGTGAAAGAGCTGGTGCAGAGAAGGCCAGAGGCGCTGAGGGCAGGGGTGGGCGTTAATGAAAGGAAAGGGATAATCCCTCCTGGGTGCTGCACGTCGCTGTCAGTCTTCAAGTCAAGAAACCAGTGACACAAGGGATGTGCCTTCCCCTGAAAGGATACTCAAATAGGTCTACAACCATACCAAACACACAGGTATCCTTTCTATATTATACGAGGTTTGTTTTCAATTCAGATTTTACACTGTCAACAAAAAAAAAATTCCACAAACAATGTAGACTTTTTGAAAATTATGTGAGTTGATGAATATCTCTTAGAAGGCTCTAGATTGTTCAAAAATGAGATGTGTTTTTTAAATGTTGGATAATTTTGTTTAAAATATACCATAGATGTGGTGTATCTCTAGAGCCAAACCAACTGAGTTAAAGTCCATTTAAGAGCTGAGCTGTGAACTCGGGGAAATTGTGACCTCTCTGTGCCTCAGTTTCCTCATCAAAACATGGGAATAGTAACAGTAATCCTTTCATGGGGTTGTTATGAGGATTAAGTGAGTGAATACACTTAAAGTGCCTGGCACATACTAGGTACTTTTTAAATATTAACTATTACTATTATTATTCAAAAGTTATACTGCAGAGAAACCACATGGCATTAATATCTCAAAGTCTATTATAGTCTTTATATTAAAAATCATTATCTTTTGAGTTTCTTAGAACATTTTTAAAGACTTTCAGCCAGGTTGAGGCTGACTTTCATCATCTTGAAGAGCCCAGTAAATGATCATATTGTGGGTCCACATCTAATCTGATTTGAGAGCAATAAAGGTAGAATTCTTATTATTAATGTTTCATAAAACCTTTACAATAGATTTTAAGCTACTCCTACTCATAGGTAACAGAAGTAGTAATCTAGGACAAAATTTAAGAGACCTCCAAAAACCACCTTCCCACAAAATATCTCATGCATTTATTCAAAAACCATTTACACAAAATTGAATATGATATGACTTTGCCCTTGAAGAAATCATGAAGCAGGGAAGACCAATCTACAAAAGTAATTATAATATTAATTTGATATGTTTATTAATAAAAAGAAAGACAATGTACAAATTGCCTCTTACCATCCATCAGTGCAATGTATTGCATTTGAAATTTATGGAAGACAAAAATAACTGCAAGGATAATGAGATTGGATAGTTATTGCCAAGGTGCACTGATGCTCCTCAGAAATAAACTAGATGCTAAGGGAAATTAACAAATAATTGGAAACCAAGTGTAAGAGCCAGAAGACCTCTTTAGTAACACAAAGAAGTCCTTTTCTCCTGTAGTGCAAAGGCAGAGAAAAACAAGGATCAAGCCCAGAATTTAATGGTCCAAATGACTG
This sequence comes from Varecia variegata, assembly GCA_028533085.1. Lineage (NCBI taxonomy): Eukaryota > Metazoa > Chordata > Mammalia > Primates > Lemuridae > Varecia > Varecia variegata. Next base: position 70,537,914 of record CM052442.1, on the reverse strand, counting down.
AACTTCAAAGAAGGATAAATACCTCAAAAAGGCAGGTCTGTTATGCCATGGTCAGGGCCCTACTTGGGAAAACCTAGGACCTAACATGCAATGGAGACATCTGGGAGGATGCCCTGAAGATTTTGACTCCCTAGACCCCTCTGAATTTTCTGAGCCTGCAGAAATGGCTCGTCCTCCCTATTAAGTGCTAGCACTTTCCCTTCTGCCTCATCCTGGAAGACAACGCAAAGACCTCTCCCCAGCAATGCCATAGGGTCTACCCCTCCTCCCTCCTGGCCACTAGGCCTATAACTCTGGTTAAAGCACAGCACAACCCAGCTGAGAATGTGCTGGTCTGATAATGAAGGAATGGGACTATACCCAAAAAGATTTACGTAGTATTCATTGATGATGTTTTGCATTTCTGTGGTATCAGTTGTAATGTCACCTTCTTCCACTTCTGATTGACCTTATTTGGGTCCTTTCTCTTATGTTCTTGGTTAATCTAGCAAGAGGGCTGTCAATTTTATTTGTCTTTTCAAAGAACCAACTTTTTGTCTCGTTGATCCTTTGTATTTGTTTGTTTGTTTATTTTCCAATTCATTTACTTCTGCTCTGACCTTAATTATTTCTTTTCTTCTGCTGGTTTTGGGTTTGGTTTTTCTTCCTTTTCTAGTTCCTTGAGTTGTGATATTAGGTTGTTAATTTGTGATCTTTCTCTTTTTGATGTAGGCATTTAAGGCTATAAATTTTCCCCTGAGGAATGCTTTTGCTGTGTCCTATAGATTTGATAGCTTATGTCCCCTTTGTCTTTTAGATCAAATAATTTTCTAATTTCCATCTTAATTTCATTCTTGACCCAATAATTGTTCAGCAGCAGGTTGTTTAATTTTCGTAACTTTGTGTAGGTTTGAGTGTTTCTCTTACAATTGATTTCTAGTTTTATTCCATTGTGGCCTAAGAAAGTACATGGCATGATTTTAATTTTTTTGAATTTGTTGAGACCTGTTTTGTGGCCTAAGATATGATCAATCTTGGAGAACGTCCCATGCATGTGCTGCTGAGAAGAATGTCTATTCTGTAGTTTTTTGGTGGAATGTTCTATAAATGTCTGTTAGGTCCATTTGATTAGGGTTTGGTTTCAGTCCATTGTTTCTTTATTTATTTTCTGCTTTGATGATTTGTTGACAGTGGGGTGTTGAGGTCCCCAGCAATTATGATGATACTATTTATTTCTTTGCTTAGCTCTAGTAAAATTTGCTTTATGAATCTGAGTGCTCCTCTGTTGGGTGCATATATATTTAGGATTGTTATGTCTTCTTGTTGAATTGCTCCCTTTCCATTATATAATGACCTTCTTTGCTTCAAAGGTAGGTCTGATAGACAGCAGATCCAGAGGCTGTCACTGGTGTTTCATGGGGAGACATTCTTTCTGTGCCAGGTTTAGGAGTGGATCCACAATCACAAATTCTACTGGTGATATCCTATTCCACAGCACTCAGAGCTGTGGGCCTGACAGAGTATCGGACAAGCCTACTAAAGGCACAGAGGGAATGTAATCTCAGAAGGAATACTCTGAGAGAATAAGACGCCATCCTTCAGGATACAGTATAGACATTGAATCAAACACTTTTATGTGGCATCATGTCCCCAGCAGAAGGAATTCAGGGGTTTGGGAACCAGAGGGTTGAAGTAGGAATGACTTTACTTACCATCACTCCCAATAACCCACTTAGGGAATTTGTGTTTCCTATCCCCATAACTTTGAGCAGGGATAGAAATCTGGTCCCCAGAGAGGGAACACTTCTATCAAGGAACTATCAAATCCCCTATTGATCTATAAACCATTGCCTGGATACTTTGGGCTCCTTATATCCAAGGGCCAGCGGGCAAAAAGAGGAGTTACCATCTCAGCCAGGTAACTGTCCCTGCTCAGGAGAATAAGCTAGGACTGTTGTTATACAATGGGGGCAAGAAGGAATATGAGTGGCCCCCAATAATTCATTTGGGTACCTCTTGGTCCTGCCTTGCCCCGTTACACTGTAAATGAGCAGATACAACATTCTTCCTGAGAAGGGCATGGCAATCAAACTCTCAGACCCCTCAGTGTCTGGTTCAAGCCACTAGTTAAGCCACTGAGGCTGGCAGACCTGGTTACCCAGAGTGAGTGGAATGTAGGATAAACACCGGAGGAAGGACACAATGTCAATTGCAGCCCCAAGACCAGCTGCAGCAGCAGGGGCTATAGTTCATCTCACTAACCTCCCTCTTTCAAGTTTTCCATTAGAGAGAGAGTCCCATGGGTATCCAGAAGGAGCCGCTCCCCAAACATATATAAAGAAGTGGACCTAAGAAGACTGTGGACCATGGAAGACCAGAGAGGCACCACCCAGATCCCCTTCAAGGAAGGACTTGCTGCCCAGCTTTGGGAAGAGTGGGGACTCCTTTAGCGTGTGTCTGAGCTACAGAGAGCGGCCTTGCCCAAAATCACATCCTTCCCTGCAAGAGCCCACATCCAGTGACCGAGTCAGACAGGCATACAAAGGCTCAGCCACTCCAGGCCAACATGGGACAACTCTGATGGGCTGGCTGAGGCTTTGTCAGGCCTGCATCACAGCTCAGCTTCTCCCTGTACCCAGTCCTGCCTCCTGCCTCTTCCCCCTTCCTTTCCCAGGTGTTGATCTCCAATAAACATCTTATACTTCAAACTCCATCTTAGGATCTGCTTCTAAAAATCTAAACTCTGTGTGTGTGTGTGTGTGTGTGTGTGCATGCATGCACGTGTATGTAGGAACCCAGGCCTATGGTACAACCTCAGCTGAATGTGATGGTATAGGAAAATATCTTCCTTTTTCCCTTCAGATTTCTAACAGCATCCTGAAAAATTATTCCTGAGCTAACATGTGCATCAGTCCAAAAAAGCACTTTCTTCAGTGGTCAGTGACTATCCCAGGCTGCAGGGTCACTGGCGTTAATGACCAGTGTGTCTGTATCACTGCAGGTCTTTTGACAGTGGGCAAGTAACAGCACTGGAGCAATACCGTGTATCCACAAGAGCAACAACAGCCAATGCAATGGGGCTGTTCCACTCCCCATGTTGGTTCCCTGGTCCTTTCTCCATGGCAGGACAGTGACAGTAAATGCCCTTGGGTTTTTTTAATTTACTGTGTGAGCTAAAACTCTGAGATGATAGGGTGGATGGATAGATAGATAGATAGATGAGAGAGACAGAAGAGAGATATTCTTCTGTATTGGAGACACAAATTAGTTTAACTTGAATATTAAAAGTAATGTGAACTCATTCTGTACCTCCAAACTGGTAAAAACAAAACATACTGACTACAACTATTAAATGAAAAAAGATTACAAAATAGTATGCTTAGTATGAACCCACTATTATGAAATATATATCAATGTGTTCATAGAAAAATATTGAAAGGCCAAAAGTTGTTAGCAGTTATTATGTCAGGGTGATAGACTCACAAGTGAGTTTTGTATTTTCCTTATTTGTATTATCTGAATTTTCTGTGATGACTTTGTGCTTTGGTAACAAGAAAAAAAGTTATTATTTTAAATTACTACAGTAATGAATCTGTTTTTCCTCAACGCCTTTACTTTTTTCTTTTTAGGGAGTGATGTGTGTTCTTTTACTAAGAAATACACACACTTCCCCTTCCTTTCATTTTAGATAATTAGAACAGGGCTGCCAGGTTGGAGGCCCTTTCAGATGTCAATCTGCAAAGTGGTAGAGAAAGGCAGGAAATAAGCCGTGAAACATTTTAATTGCTTTTATAACCTGGATTACGGAAAGGAGACATCTCCTTTGTGATTTCTGCTTCTGACAGGAGGGTGTTGGGGCCAAGAGCTCAGATGCTCACAGAATCTCCCATCCCCTTCCATGAGTATTACTGAAGAGAGGATATCACATAGAAGAATTGTGGGAACAAGCACACTGTCATTCACATGCTCTGTGAGCTCATCTAGTCCAAGAGGCCACCCCTTCTGCTAGATCACTAACAGCTGCCCATGCAGCAGCAGCTTTAACATCTCTAGTGGGGAAATCAACCCCTACTGAACAGTCCTGCTTGGATATACTACAAGTATCAAGTATCAAACACAATGGATCCAAAATGAAATTTACCACCTTTTCTCCCAGAAACAATGCATTTCCATGTGTCCTACCATTACTCCTACCCTGATCCCCACCCGACTAGACTGTGAGCAGGTCAGTGACTCCACCTCATTTCTCTATATTACCAGCACCTAGAATGGTGCAGATAATATAAAAGCTGCTCAGTACACACCAATGGAATTACTATTGAATGAATAACAGGTACCCCAATGATTTTCTTTAAAACTCTAAATCCTTTGGCAAGTTTTTGTCTTTGATCAGCTTGTCTATTCAACTTCTGCTGCTCTTCTTTTGATTGTGACCCTGTGCTCTCTTGGAAGCAGTTGGTTTCTGTCAATTCTCCTTTGCTAATTATCTCAGAGCCCGGATCCAAGGTCATCTCTTTCAAGGATCCGGTTTGGGTGTCAACATTCTATGTATCATCATATTCTTGTGTTAACCCTCCTAAATAAGATTTGACAGAAAAAGGCATTTTTGAAATTTAAGGGTGAGAGAGTAGCTCAATACAATAAAAGCTCAGTAATTTGAACTAAGTGAAGGGAAGGTCAGTCTGACAGTGAAAAGTACAAATTATGAAATCATTTTTTTTAAATAGAGAGTGACTGTTCTGAAGTATAGGAGGGTTATAGACCAAACTAAAAATGTACTTTCAAAGAAAAATGATGACGTATTATAGTTGGGGAGAGCGAGAGAAAGGCAAAGGCAAGCAGAGGCAGAGAGCGGTGCTGGGCTGGGCTGGGCCACAGGACCCCAAGAAGAGCCAGACATTGAGAACATGGCTCCTCTGCAAAGGTGGCAGAGCGATCCAGAAAGATGAGAGGCAGCTTGGGAAATGTGGCAGAGGGAATGCCTGCCATGTGTTGACTGACCATCTCCCTGAATTCATGACTGAAACAAATGCAGGGTTCAGAGCTAAGGAGGCATCACTCTCTGTAGTACCGAGGAAAGAGAACTGTTGGTCTGCAGTGAGCATCTAGCAGACATCTAATGCAGGCCCCTGTGCAATGCTGGTTCTTGGAGGAGCACACACACCATACAAGTGTCAGGAATAGCACCTAGGCTGCTCTCCTAGGCCCAAACTCCATGAAGACAAACACCACTTCTCATGAAAGAACCAAGCAAAACCCTGGGATAGCAAATGATAGTGAGATACAGTCAGACTACAACAACCAAGACCTTGTGGATAAGCATGGTTCAGTAAACCACCATGGAGGACATGGAACTCAGGTACAGTCAGAGGGTAGGACAGAGAAGAGGAGAGAAGCAGGTTCAGAGGAAAGAACAGTGTGAGCACAATCCAGAAGCAGGGATGGATGTGGGTTGTGCTGGGGATGAGAGCTGAGGAGACAGAGTGGCAGGGGCGAATGGGAGGAAGGCCAACTAGCTGAGGCAAGAAGGGACCGTGACACAGTTGAGGGTGCCAGGCACTGCTCACAGCACTGGAGATGAGACACAGCAGCAAACAAGACAGACGAGGCCCCCGCCCTTGAGGAACTTACCAGGAACCATGCCAGCTACCATTTCCTGGAAACAGAGATAGTATGGGGAAATTGGTAGTGAAATGAAAAGCACACGTAATAAAATCCTTAAGAGGAAGGGGTACAAAAAATCACCACACTCCTCACAAAAAAATAAGTTTTCTGCAGCTGCTATTGGCCAGGAAAAGGGAGGTGGTTATAGAAACTAGTGAAGATGACGAGCTCTGTTGATGCATTTCTGTACAACTACAAGTAACCTGGCAAGATGAGCCAATCGAAGTTAAAAAAGGAGGAAGAGCTTTGAAAATAACTACTCACTGTTAAAGAGATCAGCAAAGCAGAATAAATATACTACTGATTTTTTTTGAGAAATGCTGAATCATGCCTTAAATTTTATCTCTATTTACTTATGAAATTATTAATATGTCAAACATTTGCAAATCAATCTACTTTCTAGAAGGAATTTCCAATTGAATGTTTTCTCATTTGCATGGAAAAACTCTTTGCGGGATAATCTAAGTTGAGAATAATAATACATCTTCAAACATTTTGATTCCTACCTATTTCCTTCTCTTCTTACCAAAATAGTTAATGACAGATTCATTTCAATTTTCTGCTGCAAATATTATTTTAGAGAGCTGCCACCAAGTGTAAACATCTTCATTCACTTTCCTTTAAATTGTACCATTTTATTGAATAAATTATTCAATGTCAGGGACCTAGACAAGGGACCACATTACTCTGAAAGAAGTGGAAATATTGTATTAGGGACTGGCAAGCCATCATGGCAAATTGGGCATGACCCCTACTCCCAACCTTAGCACCTGCCATAAGCATCTGTGACTGAATCGTGAGTCTGGAAAACTCAACTTGGTAAGTGTGGGAAGACAGATCTTAATTGAAAAATTCATTTCTAATGAAATTCGAAGTGGTAAAAGATTGGACTGGCAGGGTAGATCATTAGAGTTTTTATTAATAACACCAATTCATTTTAATTCAGTGAAGCACATAATTGGCATCAGGCTTTTCAAGTTCACCACACATTCCTGTGCTTGGAATCCCTAATATTTTAAAAAACTTTTCGTATTTGGCAATAGATGTTTTAATAATTTGCATTTTAACACAAGGTTACTTGTAGCTGGCTTATACTAATTATAAGTGTGTTGAGTTTTATTAAGCCAGTGGTATCCACCAGCCAGTGACAAATCTTTCCAAGTCTTAACTTGAATTCTCTGTAATTATTCTGCAGTCAGCTAAGACTTCAGCAAAGAGATGAATGAGGCCCCTTGAGATTACTGCACCTTGAATAATCAGAGGCGGTCCACGGGGTCAATTACTGTTTCAGTTTGTTCCATAGCTGCTGCATGTAAATCCCTTTACTAGGAGCTTAGAGAAAAGCCTTGATGGCATTTGTTTCATTGCCTTTATCTCTGCAACTGCAGCCATTCTATGATGCAAGACCCTGAAGGCTCAAATGGACCATCTCCTTGGGAAGTGAGGGAGCTGCAAAAGGGCTGTGTTTTTCAGAAGGAGACAAAAGAAAACTTTCTCTTATTCACACGATGACAGAGAGGCAGAATTGTCAGTTTAATGAAAAGGACTTAGGACTGAGAATCCAGAGACAGGAGTTTTCTAATTCTCCTTGGCTGTGATAATCAACCAGCCAATCATACCAAGACGAGTTTCTTCGGGGCCTTGTACTGTCATGCAATTCTATATAGCAAGAAATACAACTTGGGGTAGCAAATCAAAAGTGGTTGGAGCAAAAAGCAAGAGGAGGAACTCCTATCATGAAAGTTAAAACCAAACAAATTAACAGGTAACCCATGAAACTCTAGTCAATGTACAACCTGACATACCAATGCCTTCCTGTGAGATGACTGAATGTGCACAATATTTCTGTTTTAATTTAATTATAAGTTTTGTAATGCCTACTGGATATTATTGAGGTTATAAAGATAAAAAAAGAATAGCCACTGCCCTCAATCTTACAAGCTCAAAGAAGAAAAAGATATACACAAAGAACATTATTAGTTAGCAAATGATGTGGATAAATATTGTTCATTCAAACACATTTCAATAATCTTACAGGATTCTGGAAGTAAATTTGAGAACTCAGAGATATCCAAGCCTGGCTGTACAACAGAATTATAGTGTGAAGCTTTTTGAAAATACAGATGCCTAGGTCCCAATCCAAACTTCAGAGGGTAGACTCCCGGAATATATACTTTTAACCAGTGTCATAGGTCATTATTCAGTCACCTTTACCATATAAAGAAAGACTTAGTTACACCTTCATTAATCCTCCAGGCAGGGAAATTGGAAAACTTTCTTAGTCAACCCAGAACCCAAACTAACTTAATCCCAATTCACTTTATCACAATCTTCTGCTTTTTGTAGTTTGTCTTTAAACTGAAGCATCTTTTATTTGATATAGTTGGGAATAAAAAAGGAAGGAGAGGAGGTGTCAGATTCTCAATTTTAATGCATACTTCTGTAAGTGTGAGGAAGGCTTAGCAGGGAAAACATTAGAAACACATTTAGATTGTGTCTAAAGACTACTGAAAACATTTGGAAGATAAACACAGCTAGTGTGGATTTAAAGCCTGCCAAAATAATTTTACTATAAGTGAGGAGATAAACAAGAAGACCAACACAATGACCACACCTCTACTTGGTGATAATGACAGAACTATTAATAGAATCCTGATCCCTGAATTCCCAGTAAGCTCTTTCCACATGACCTTCCTCCTTCTCCCTTATTGGCTGCTTGGCTGGTAGTAATGTAAATAAGGCACACGTGGTCTAGGTATAGCTCCTGCTTCATGTCAGGACACTTATTTATATAGGAAATTGATAACTATGCAAATACAGCATTCTCATTGTGTACTTTTCACTTACTTATTCAGCAACCAAAGAGCTAAAAGTTCACATTTATGAATGTTTTTGTGACTAATGTATACAGAAATAGTGTCACAATCCCTGGCCTCTAAATTTATTTAAAGTTGGAGGAGACCAGGCCTAACATTCTGGGCTGTTTGTGGGCAGGCAGCAGGATTGTTTAGTAATGGGACCAATATGGAAGGTATAAACCAAAAAAGTCCTTGGCCCAAGAAAGACAAGTGGAAGCAGACAAGTATATACTACATACCCTAGGTGTGCGCAGCCATGGCAGTGACAGCCAAGATGAGGAAGAGCCCCAGTGCTAGCAGAATAAGTCAGTTACAGGAATATCAAGTTGCTGTGCTTTTATGTCCATGCTGGGAAATTTTGAGTGGCTCTGAAGCCAGGATCCTACATAATAGCCCAATTCTCCCAGCTGCAAGGGGATCTGTTCACCTCTCAGGAAAGTCACAACAAAGAGGGAAACTTTATCTCACATCCCTTCACAAATAAAACTATTAATACATATGGCCTACTGGGACAATTAGATATCCACATGCAAAAGAATGAGGTTGGTCCCCTACCTCACACCATACACAAAAACTAATTCAAAATGGATCGACGACCTAAATATAAGAGTTGAAACTATAAAATTCTTAGAGGAAAACATAGGGGTAAATCTTCATGACCTTGGACTTGACAATAAATTATTAGATGTGGAACGAAAAGCATAATAAACCAAAGGAAAAATAGATAAATTGGACTGTATCAAAATTAAAAAGTTTTGTACATTAAAGGAGATTATCAAAATAGTGAAAAACCAACCTACAGAAAGGGGAAAATATTTGCAAATCACATATCCAGAATATATAAAGAACTCTTACCACTAAACAACCAAAATTCAAACAATTCAATTTTAAAATGGGCAAAGACAACACACATTTCTCCAAAGATGATCGACAAATGTCCAACAAGTACTTGAAAAGATGTTCAACATCACTAGTTATTGCAGAAATGCAA
>CM052442.1:70506495-70528322 GCA_028533085.1 Varecia variegata | reverse complement strand
GCTGGTGGGAATGGTGCTGCCACTGTGAAAAGAAGGTCAGCAATTCCTCAAAAAGTTAAACCTATGTTTACCATTTGCTGCAGCAATTCCTCTCCTAAGTATATGCAAAAGAATTGAAATAGGTACTCAAACAAATATTTGCACACAATTGTTCACATCACCACTATTCACTACAGCCAAAAGGTAGAAACAGCCCCAATGTCCATCAACAGACAAATGAATAAGCAAAATATGGTATATACATACAATGTTATATTATGCAATCATAGAAAAGAATGAATTACTCATACATACTATAAGATGGCATGCTACAACCTTTAAAACGTGCCAAGTGAAAGAAGCTAGACACAAAAGGTCACTTTCTGTGATACCATTTATATGAAATATCCAGAATAGATATATCCATGGACATAAAGCAGATTGGTGGTTGACAGGGGCTGGAGGGAGTGGGGCTATTCCAAACTCCCCTCATAATTGGAACTATAGTCATGCCCCACATAACAATGTTTCAGTCGACAACAGACCACATGTACAATGGTGGTCCCATAAGATTATAATACCATATTCTTATTGTACCTTTTCTATGTTTAAATACACAAATACTTGCCATTGTGTTACAGTTGCCTATGGTATTCAGTACAGTAACATGCTGTATAGGTTAGTAGTGTAGGAGCAACAGGCTGTACCATATAGCTTAGGTGTGTGGTAGGCTATACCATCTAGGTTTGTGTAAGTATACCCTATGACGCTGGCATGACAAAAGTGCCAAACGATGCATTTCTCAGAACATACTCCCATTGTTAAGTGATGCCTGACTATATCTGTTTAATCTTCAGCTTCCCACCAGATTATAAACACCACAAGGGCAAAAATCCTGCAGTATCTGCTTCATCTCTGTGTTCCTAGTGCCCACGTCAGAACTCAGCACGTAGTAGGTCCTCAGAACACATCTGAAGAGGACTGAGTTGAGTTGAACCGAATCCTACCTAATCTAACCTAACTGAATGTGACCTAGAGGGAAGAGAGTAGTGTTGAGACACAAACCTTCCACCATCTCTCACACTCAGCTGACCCCTGTCAGGAGGGGAGCCCAAAAGAAGGTAAGGAGACATGGTCTTCACAGAAAGATTCCTTTATAGAAAATGACCCACACAGCTGAAGCACTCCTACCTCAGGGCCACTCTGGCGAAAGACAACGTGTAAGATAATATTTCATTAAAAGAACCAGATGAGGACAAATAATGTCTTATTGAAGGAAGGTCTACCTTAAGGTCTTTTCACTTGTGCTTAAAAGAATTTTAAGTAAGGGACAGTCTAATCTTGCAATTCTGTAATTATTAATTAAGAAAAAAGCTAATCTTTGGAGGAAGCTGATTTGGTAAAATTTTAAGGTCAGTAAGAAGACTCCTTTAAAAAAGTTCAAAAATACATCTTCTGATACTGATTATTATTCCTGTTTCCTACACATTAACTAGATGACTTTGAGCACCTCACATCACTTGTCTGGGCTGCAGAACTAGAGGTCACCCACTGCTGCTTCACTATGTTACAGATGAAGAAGAAATCAGCCACCCAGGACCCCCTTACCATTCTGACACTCTACCATTAGAGAGCCATTCCCTTTGGGTTTGGAGGCATTTTGTCCTAAGGAGTCCATTTTAAAAAGCAAACGTCTCTGGGTAGGACCACGTTGTAATTATTTTTTTGTTTGTCTCTGTGCAGTTTTCTGACATCCAATTGAGAGGGAGGAAAATAGAAGTAGAAAAACTGGAGATCACCAGAGACAAGAGAGATGTTTGAAAGGACAAGCAAAGGAGGAAGGGCGATCAACAAAAAAGAGACTATGACAGGACAGAGCGGGCAGAGCAAGAAGGCTGAATAGAAACCTCCAGTGATCATCCCTCTGCACGAACGCCAAATTTAACTATCCACACAAGCAAGCAGCTTCAGACGAACCAAAACTCAGGTGAGCAATCATACTACCTGGTTTTAACATTAAATCAAGGAAAGACACACTGAAGAGGGCAGAAGAGCCACTCTTGCATTGCCTATGCCACCCCTCCACAATCCCCCAGCAATGTCACCCCAGTGTGCCAAGTGGAGAGAGAATCTGTGTGCCTGGGGCAGGGAGAGCGAAGTGATTGTGGGGCTTTGCATTGAAACTCAGGGCCGCCCCAGCACAGGGGGACACAACACAGGGCAGAATTCTGCCAGTGCCCACAGATGAAGGAATTGTGGTACATATACACAGTGGAATATTATATGACCACAAAAAAGAATGAAATCCTGCCATTTGCACCAACATGGATGGAACTGGAGAACATTATGTTAAGTGAAATAAGCCAGCACAGAAAGACATATATCACATGTTCTCACTCCTATGTGGGAGCTAAATATTAAAAAAAATTGCTCTCACAGAGACAGAGAGTGGAATGATGGTTACCAGAGGCTGAGAAGGGTATTGGAGAGGGGGGGATAAAGCAGGGATGGTTAATGGGTGTGAAAATATAGTTAGATATAATGAACAATATTTGATAGCACAACAAAGTCACTGTAACCAACAATAAGTTAGGATATACTTTAAAATAATCAAATGAGTAGAATTGGAATGTTTCCAACACAAAGAAATGATAAATGCCTATGGGGATGGATACCCGAATTATCCTGATTTGATCAAGCCACGTTGTATGCCTGTATCAAAACATCACATGTACCCTGTGAAGATATACAACTTTTATATGCCCATAACAATTAAAAAGACAAAAGAGACGGAATTGTCAATGACTGTGTTTCTGCAACTTCATTTATATCTGGAACAACTAGGAAACTCCTCATAATCAGCCTGACTTTCTGTCAGAAAAGTAGCTTCAAGGAACCTATTACTTTTTTAAAAAATAACCAATAAATAGCCAGCTCCAATATGTGATAAAAGCCTTTTTAAAAAATTAATATCCTTTAGAGACTAAAGTTTAGCCAAATAGATCAATGGAAATAGAATAGAGAACCTAGAAATAGATACATTGATTTATGGACATTAATTTAAAATAAAGGTGGGCCTGCAAAGCAATGAGTAAAAGTCTAAACTGTTACTAATGGGCACTGGGACAACAGAATGTTCACTAGAAAACAATAAAATTTGACTCCTACCTTGTTCTATGCAAAACTCAATTCTAGGTAGATTGTAAGCCTGAATGTGAAAGGCAAAACAACAACAACAAAAATTTTTACAAGATGATACAGAAGACTGCTGTTGTCTGTTATGGACTGAATGTTTCTGTCCCTCCAAAATTCATATGTTGAAATCCTAACGCTCAATGTGGAGATATTAGAAGGTGGGGCCTTTGGGAGGTAATTAGTTCGTGACAGTGGAGCCCTTAGAAAGTGCTCTCTGGCCCTCTTTCCTCCATGTGAGGAAACAGCACACAGTCCTCATCTGCACGGGGAAGAGGGCCCTCGCCAGAGCCCAGCCACGCCAGCACCCTGATCTTGGACTTCCAGCCTCCACAACTGTGACAATAAATGCTGCTGTTTATAAGCCACTTAGTCTGTGGTACTTTGTTATAGCAGCCAGAACTAAGACATTCTCCAAGTCAGGAAAAGTTTTCTTGCATAGGACACCAAAAAAACAAATAGTAAAGGGAAGGGTAGGTAGGATGATACATTTGACTATCTTTGAATTCAGAATCTATGTTCATCAAAAGACACTATGAAGAGAGTACAAAAGCAAACTAAAATGTGGGAAAATATTAATATATTTGTAACACATTTTCCAACAAAGAGCTTTATCCAGAATATAAAAGAACTCCCACAAATCAATTTCTTAAGAAGTCAAACAACCAGTAGAAAACTGGCAGGAGATTTGAATAAGTACATCTCAAGAAAGAATATCCAAGTGGCTCAAATACATGAAATGGTGCTCAACTGCATTGTTATTGGAGAAGTATAGAGTAAAACCACAATGCACCCACTGGAACAGCTCATTTTTTTAGTGTCAGGTGTTAAAGAGAATGTGGAGCAAACAGGAATTTTCATATACTGCAGGTGGAAGTGTCAATTAGAACAATCATCTTGGAAGAGTTTAGCACTATCTACTAAAGATAAACATACACGTAACCTTACGATTCTGAAATTCCACTCCCAGATATATAGTCAGCAGAAATGTGCACATGTACACACCAAAAAAGCACATACACTTATGAAAAGTGCAATATTATTCTTAAGAGTCCAAATGGTAATGACCCAAATTTTCCAACAGTAAAACAGATAAATTATATATTTGTCCAATGAAATAATATACAACAATGAAAATGAATAAACTATTTCTATGTAAAAAAAGTATGGTTAAATCTCACACATGCAAACAGAATATTGATTGAAAGAAATCAGAAACAAAAGAATACAAATAATATGAACCCATTCATGAAAAGTTCAAAAATGGGCAAATCTAAAGTGTGCTAACAGTCTGGATAGGGGTTACCTTTGGGGAGTAGGCAAGGCTGGTGATTGAGAGGGGACAGAAGAGAAGTCTTTTGTGGGGGCTGGCACTGTTCTGTTTCTTGGGCTGAATGGTGATTACATGAGTGTTTTTTTATGATGATTCACTGAGCTGCTCACTTATATTTTGTTTTATTTTTCTATATGTTTGTTACACTTGACAATAAAAATTTTTTTAAAAAAGTATCCCTCAACCCAGCAATTTTACTTCCAGAAATTTAAAGTAAAGAAATAAGTTGATGCATGCATAAAGATATTTAAAAAGATGTTTATTGCAGTGAAGTTATTCATATAATTAAAAATTGGAAATAATCTAAAGATTCAGCAATAGGATATTGGTTTAATAAATTGGAATATATCCACATAGGGATATGATACCTCTACTAAAATTGTTGCTATAGATCTATATTTGTTCCTGTGGAAGAATTGCATGTTATTTTTTTCCATCTTCACTAAGTATAATTGACAAAATTCTATAAGTTTAAAGTGTACAACATGGTGATTTTATATTCATATATATTGTGAAACGATTACCATAATCAAGTTAGTTACACTTTTATCATCTCACCTAATTACAATTTGTTTTGTTTTGTTTCATAGTGAAATCATTTAAGATCTACTCTTTTAGCAAATTTCAAATATACAATACAGTATTATTTAACTACAGTCACCATGCTGTACATTAGATCCCCAGAACTTATTCATCTTAGAACTGAAAATTTGTACCCTTTAACCAACATATCTCCATTTTCCTCATCCCTCCCCCCAACCCTTGGCAACTATCATTCTCCTCTCCATTTCTATGAGTTCAACGTACTTAGATTCCACATACAAATGAGATCATACAGTATTTGTCTTTCTCTAACTTATTTTACTTGGCAGAATGTCCTCCAGATTAATTCATGTTGTCACAAATGGCAGAATTTCCTTCTTTTTATGAATTAATCATATTCCATTGTATATATGTACACAACAATTTAGAAAAATAAGGCAAAAGCTCCCTGACATGGTCTTGGCAATGATTTTTCAGATATGACACCAAAAGCACAAGCAACAAAAGCAAAAATAGACAAGTGGGACCACATCAAACTGAAAAGCTTCTGCACAGCAAAGGAAACAATCAACAAAATGAAAAGGCAACCTACAGAATGGGAGATAATATTTGCAAACCATATATCAGATAAACAGTTAATATCCAAAATATTAATATATATGGAACTCACACAACTCAATAGAAAAAAAAAGCCAATTAAATACAGGCAAAAGACCTGAATAGACATTTTTCCAAAGAAAACATAAAAATAGCCAAGAGGTACATGAAAACATGCTCAACATCACTAATCATCAAGGAAATGCAAATTAAAACCACAGTGAGATATCACCTCCACACCTGATAAGACGACTATTATCAAAAGACAAGTGCTGGTGAAGTTGTAGAGAAAAGGGAACCCTTGTGCACTGTTGGTGGAAGTGTAAATTGGCATGGAGTGTCCTCCTCGAAAAGTTCAAAATAGAACTACCATGTGATCTAGCAATCCCACTTCGTGGTACATATCCGAAGTAAACAACATCAGATATCTTCACTCCCATGTTCATTGCAGCATTTTTCACAACAGCCAAGACATGGAAGCAACCTCAGTGTCCGTTGACAGATGAATGCATAAATTGTTGTCATGTTTTATTAATGAGGAAAATTATTTATAGAATAGCATAAGTAATCTAGTTCTAATTCTGGAAATATATACATATAGAATTATGGTAAAATAATTAATATGTGAATAGCTACTATCTCTATATAATAGAATTTGGGTAATTGTTTTTCTAATTTTTCTACAAACATAAATTACTAAAGTTATAAATAATAATAGGTACTATTTACTGAACACTGTGTGACAAATGTGGAGAAAGATATAAAACATATTTTTCTTTTTTAATCTTCACAAAAATCCAGCAGAACAAGTAAAATTATCAGCATTTCGCAGCTAAGGAGACTGAGAAGTAAATACACAAGGTCACAGGACAGAAAATAGTCAAAGTCAGCATTTAACCAGGGTCTGTCTGGCTCAGCAAACATTCCTCTCCACCACATAACACGGTGAGGGTGTATTAAAAGTAGGTTTCATAGCCAGGCTTTGAACCTAAATCCCTTCATTCTGTTTTAAAGCAAGAATAAGCTTATAAAGTAGCACACAAAGACCAGCTGAAAACTTAAAATCTTGGTAGATACTAGTTGTGATGTAAATAGGGAATCATAATAATGACAACGGCTACCGCTTATTAAATGATTACCGGCCGGGCGCGGTGGCTCACGCCTGTAATCCTAGCACTCTGGGAGGCCGAGGTGGGCGGATCGTTTGAGCTCAGGAGTTCGAGACCAGCCTGAGCAAGAGCGAGACCCCGTCTCTACTAAAAATAGAAAGAAATTATCTGGCCAACTAAAAATTTATATAGAAAAAATTAGCTGGGCATGGTGGCGCATGCCTGTAGTCCCAGCTACTTGGGAGGCTGAGGCAGTAGGATCGCTTAAGCCCAGGAGTTTGAGGTTGCTGTGAGCTAGGCTGACACCACGGCACTCACTCTAGTCCGGGCAACAAGCAAGACTCTGTCTCGAAAAAAAAAAAGAAATGATTACCATGTGCTGAGCACTTGCCGAATATTATCTCATTTAAACCTCATTATCCTGAAGTGGATTGATTGCATCAGTAGCCCCAATTCTTCATCTCTCCTTGTATCTATCCACATTCTTTGCATTTAACTACACATTGTTTCCCATTCTGACTTAAAGCTCAGCCAGGTGATAGCCTTGGCCAACAGAGTATCAGCAACTATAAAGCCCAGAAGCTTGAAAAGTGCTTCTGTGCCTGCGTACTGCCATCACCATGAGACTGTGCCCAGACTAGCCTGCTGGAGGATGAAAGACACCTGGAGGACAACCAATCACCTGAGTCATCCCAGATGAGGCCATCCCAGATTAAATAATAGCCACTCAACATCCAGAAAAGTGACCAAGCCCAGTAGAGATCAGCAAATCTGCCTGGCCAAATCCATGTGACTCCAGATGCACTAGCAATAATGCTTGTTGTTCTATGCCTTTGACATTTTTTGGTTATTTGTTATGCAGCATTACTGTATCAAAAGCTAACTGATACAAATTCTATGAGATAGATAGTACTATTATTATCTTTGTTTTACAAAGGAGGGAAATTGAGGCTCAAAAATGTCACACAGCTAATAAGTGGTGGATCAAGGATTTGAATCCAGGCCTGTCTTAATCCAGAGGAACTGCTTTTTATTGCCTCTACAAATGGACTTTCGGCTGTAATTTTAAGTGGAGCTTCAGCAATGTACCTACGTGTGCGTATGCATGTACTGTCCATGTGTGTACACAGTACATGCATCTTTCTCCACAGCTGCTCACTGACTGAAGATTTAAAACTTGGAAGTATTTTTTACTAACTCAAATATCTAAGCTGCATTTAGCACTTTTAAAAACCTGACTGATCATAGTCCTTGTAGTTTAAACCAACAATTTTGTGCACAGGGACTCTGGTATTTTTCTCTCTCTCCCACACTCTCTCTTATGTAGTCCACAGGCATTTGATTTCTCAAAGATGCCTTCAGTGCTGACATGTATCCCAATATTAATTTGTGTGCTTCAAAGATTTATCCTAAAAATGCTGATGACACCAATAGAAGTTGTAAAATTTGACCTTCACTTACACAATGATTGGCATTGACTATAATTCCTTACGAGATTTCACATAATCAGCATGCTGATGTGTGCGGCTAGACTACATAATCAGTTGTTCTGTATCAAAAATCACCTTGCAGTTGGGGCAAAGAAACAAATTCTCAGATTTAAGGGTCAGGAGAATCAGTTATTGTGTATACAGTAGTCAACTTTCAATGGTCCATGTTGAGGATGTGCGGGGATAGTAAATGGATAAATGATATGTCTAACCAAAGTTTTGCTCTCTAATGAGATCCAGGGATCAAAAAGCATGAGCTCACAGGTGGCTTGGGACCAGGTGCTGTGAATTTGGATTCTCTCCTCTGGAGGAAGGCAGGGCAATCTCCTGGCATCGGGTAGGGTGGGCAACGGTGGGGAATGATCTGTAAGGCAAAGGAAGATGCCTGCCCCACCATCAGTCTGAGGTGGCATTGGGACTAGAGGCCACATCCCCAGATTGCCCTCTGGCTCCTTGTCCACATGCATGCCTTCCTCCACAGGAGAGAATCCAAGGCTGGTTCATGTCCCTTCAATTGTGCTCAACTGGCTTTCCTCGTTAGGATGTTAACTGACAGGTAAGTTGTTAATTTTTAATAACATTTATTTGTTCATTCAGCCTCATTTATTAGATACTCACTATATGCCTGGAACTCTCCTAGGCAATGGACAAGGACAAGGTTCCTTTTTTCATAGGGCTTATTTTCTAGTGCCATAGCTCATGAGATGTATAATTTTAAAAGAAAATTTTACAGGGGGTGAAAAAGCATTAATATTGAATTACAATATCCTTTAGATACATGCACACATATAAAAGATTATCAAGTATTCAAAAATAGAATTTCAAATTGAATCCAACTCCAAACCCTTCATGCCCCACCCCACGCCACTCCTCACACACAGCAACTACAAATGAGGCAACAGACTGTGTGATCTCCACCAACTCTCACAACCTCTCTGTTCCTTAATACATGGCAGAACCGACACTGGAATCCAGGCCTCCTGAATCCCACCATGCTTCATCCCTGAGAGCTGATTTCTCTCAGTGTTTCCCTGCTACTGTTACCTTCGTGGCAGCTGGGAGGTCATTGTAGAGAGGCATCTCTCCGCAGGCCCTCACATCTGCCATTTCCTCTGCTGGGCCAACTCCCGCTCCTCCTTCAAGCTCTGCAGGAGCTTCTGTCAGAACTTGCAGAGCAGGCTGCTTCCCTGTTATGTGCACCTGCGGCAACCCACCCTCCTCATTGGCGTTGCTCATCACTCAGAACTGCTAGTTTCTGATTTGTCTTCCTCCACTAGACTACGGGGCCGGGGAGGCCCAGAACCTGTCTCTACCCTGTGCCTGGCACGTGGCAGGCATTCAGGAAAGGTGTGTGAATAAAAGAAACTCTGATTTAATGTACAAAGCCTATCAGTGAGAAAACTGGGATGTATTTGCAGAATACATTCCTACATGATAGAAAATTCAAGAATACAACAGTTCTACACCTTATTTTTTTTAAAGTAATAATAAAATTGATTATGGTTTTTGAATAAAAGAAAATAAAGTCTACTCTCTCTGATCTTACTAACGGAGGAAACACGTTCTCCTTCCCACCCTTTCCTTTCATTTTCTTATAGTGGCTCCACCTGACATCACTTCCTTCTCTTGTGCTAATGGTAATAGACACAACACAGTCCTTTTTCTTCCCGTCACCCTGAACAATGGAGAAAAAGTGTGTCTTAGTCTGTTTGTATTGCCATAACTGAATACCACAGACTGGACAATCTATGATGAAAAGAAATTTATTTCTTACAGTTCCGAAGGCTGGGAAGTCCAAGGTCAAGGGCCCCATATCTGGCGAGGGCCTTCTTGCTGCGTCATCCCATGGCAGAAAGTGGAAGGGCAGGAGAGCACTAGAGCAAAATAGAGAGCCAAACTCAATTTTATAACAACCCACTCACGTGGTAACCAACCCACTCCCTAGATAACGACACTAATCTGTTCATGAAGGCAGAGCCCCCATGACCCGATCAGCTCTCCTCAGGCCCCACCTCCCAACACTGTTGCTTTGGGGATTCAGTTTCCAGCACATGAACTTTGGAGAACACATTCAAACCGTAACAAAGTGCCTCCCAGCTTAGGAAAAAGCAATTTCCTCCCAGAGTCTAAATGGCAGGAGAATAGAGGATACAAAGGAAGGAAACATTTTCCCTCCAAGCCCAAGGATCGCACAGTCCTCGGGGCGGAGGAAAGACGACAGAGAAACACAGATGGCACGCTGGCAGTTGGATGAATTAATGTGATTGCATCCCAGTAATGATTCAAGGGAGATATTCATGTAATTCATGCAAATTCAGAAATAATTGAGGTTCGTGTTTCTAGGATAAAGTCATGGCATTTTGCTTTTACCTGAACTACCCCAAAAAAGGGTCATTTTTATTATTCCATATTCAATTATTCATCACCACACACACATGGATTTTAGAACCATAAAAGGTCAGCCCTCTTTGATTCTGCAATTGTTTTCTTCTGAAGTCAGGAAGCAGCCCATGAATATGCAGGCGCACACAATACTGACACTTCCCTCACTGTTCATTAACAGTGTGTTCACTGTATATTTCAAAGTCAAACAAATAATACCTGTCATGAACATGAATTTTTAATATCTCCTATATTTCATTTTAAATGAAATGTCAAAATGATGGAAAATATTTCCATGGAAGTTTGGAAAGGGCAGCGTCTCACCAACGCAGCGCTGTGAAACCCCACACTGGTGCAAAAATATCGTTAAAGCGGTACCACCGCCGCTGGGATCAGATTGTTTTTTGGTATTTTACTGCCTTTGTCATTCCTGTGGTCGCTGGGAAATGTCAACCTGAAATCTGTTTGCCAAGTCAACATGCTTTTCAGAGCTGATGGGACCCGCTGTCCTCTTTTCATGTGGAAATGGATGCCGATTATTTACAGCCTGTTTCAGTCCCCTGCTTTGGGGGCTCGAACTGCATTTTATTCGGTGCGATGATCCTCTTAGCATATGTGCCCTTTGTTCCTCTTCATTCTTTAAACCCTACTTCCCATTTTTAATGGCAAAGAAATCAAACAGCTCTGACCTCCCTTTTCTCTCCAAACCTCAATCAGAATTTCTTAATTTCAAGCTCCTGTCTACTCTGCCAGAAATAGCATATTTTTCCTTCCTCAGAAGTTGATGCCCGGATCTTGGGAGAGGTCTAGGTCAGAACTACACCGAGGCGAGGTAAGGAGGCAGGGAGTGAGGGCTCGTGGTGACAAGAGATGCCCAGGACGGTCTGCAGCAGGGTTTCTTAGCCTCACCACTACTGATGCCGGGATGCAATGATTCTGTGTCGGGGGCAGGGGGACACTGCCCTGTGCACCGCGGGATGCTCAGCAGCACCCCTCGCCTCCCCCCCACTAGATGCCAGTAGCACCTCCCCACTTCAGTAGTCTTTGGACAAGCCAAATGTCTCTGGAAGTGCGGTTGGGCTTGGGGAGGCAACCTCCCCCTACTCTTTGTGAACCACTGATCTACCAGTACAACTGGAAATGATGCTTGTCCTGGAAGTGTTTTTTCCTTTCAGCACAAAAGAAGTCAGGAGCCCAAGGAGCTCCTGCAAACTGCACCAGAACTGCAATGTGCAGTTTCTCTGACACCCTGGGACCAGCAGAGGGTTTATATTCTCCACACTTGGAGAGTCTCAGATTTGGCCAGATGGACGTGGCCTGAGGCTATGGCCATCTACCACCCCCACTGTTTGGGCCGAGAGCAACTTTCTGGTCTCCAACCTAGTAACACTTGCCCCGTCAAATTTAAGGTCGTTGTGTGTCCACATCCTTCCACTATGCAGCGCTCTAAAGAAGACTCCAGCCTGACCATCGTCAGGCCTTCCTGCCTGAGCAATGGGGAAGTAGTAGGGCAAGAGGGACAAGAGCCAGCAAACTGGGGGTGCTGATTGTGTCCTCTCCCTGGTGTCTAACACATACAATCAAAGGGCCTTAGTTATTCTCCAGCTGTGCAGACCAACATTTTTTCAGTCTGATGCTGTTCTGGGACCAAACCACATAGATGATGGATTTTATAATTATTACACTTTTATTTGGACGGAATTTAATTTACACGAAAAATCTCCAGAAAACGTTATGTCAGGTGGGGTAGAAAAAAGAGATACTATAATCCTCAGAGAGGGGATTATACGCCCAAAGAAGTCAAGGAATACGCTGTAAATAAATGTCAACACCTGCTGTATTAGTCTGCTAGGGCTGCCATAACAAAATACCACAGACTGGGTAGCTAAACAACAGAAGTTTATTTTCTCACAGTTCTGAAGGCCAGAAGTTCAAGATCAGGGTGCTGGCAGGGTTGCTTTCTCCATTTTGTGTCCAAATTTCCTCTTCTTATAAGGACACCAATCAGATTAGACTAACAACCTCATTTTAACTTAATTAAGTCTTCAAAGGCAGTCTGCAGAGCTGGGCCCTTGCGCTGGGGGCAGGGGGTGTTGGGGGATGTGGTGGCGACACTGCTGGAACCCTGAGCCAAGCCCAGGTCTTCTGAGCAGCAGCACAGCTCCTGCATGGGAGTAGGCCTGGGGGTGGGGGAGGGACGAATGCAGCCTCACTGCAGGGAAATGAAGGAGGCGGGGAGAAGAGAAGTTTCTACAGCTGCATTTTTTGTCAAAGCTTCAGCGAGTTTACCCCACAATAACTGAATGTGATTGTCAGACCCAAATTTAAAGAAATGCACATCCGTCCTTTCCCCAGCACACATCCCAGAAGGGAAGAGGAACAAGCAAAAATATCATTTTCTGAATTTTTTTCCTTATTCCACTACAGTGCATTGCTTTCTGAGCATCAGGAGGATGTGGGTTCTAGTCCAGGCTCTGCAACTTACCTTGATCAAATCATTTGTTGTATGTATTCTACCGGTGAAATTTAGAAAGGTAGTGCCCACACAGTTGTTTCACAGGGAGGGGCTTAATTAAATTAGATACCAGGTATAAAAGCGGTTACAAATGGTAAGGTATTTATAATGCATGATGACATTGCCAAGTGGATGAGGGATTGACTTTCAGAGGAAAGGAGGGTCAGGCTAGGTTAACCACTGTAGTGGGTTGAATATTGTCTCCCAAAAATCCCTGTCCATCTGGGACCTCAGAATGGGGCCTTATTTGGAAATAGGTTCTTTGCAGGTATAATTAAAATAAAGATCAAGATGAGATCATACTGGATTAGGGTGGGCCCAAAAGCAGAGATTGGAATGATGCATCTACAAGCCAAAGAACACCAAGGGATGCCAGCAACCACCAGAAGAAGATGGGAGACAGTCAGGGGACTGTCTCTCCCTCAGAGCCTCTAGGAGAGACCAACCCTGCCAACAACTTGATTTCTGACTTCCGGCTTCCTCAACTGCGAGAGAGCACATTTCTATTGTTTTAAGCCACCCAGTTTGTGGTAATTTATATAGCAGCCCTAAGAAACTAATACAACCAATTTGTATCTAAGGGACTGGGACTTTTATTTTCCCTCCAATTTGGGAGGACTGAAGCATCTTGAGCCAGACTGTCCACAGCCTTAGAGTGTGGGGAGGGCCACCAGCAAAGCCCAAACTTGCTGCAAAGAATCAGGCACAATTGAAGAAGGCTGGATCTTTCAGCCAAGGGAGAATCACAATTAAATAGCCACAACAGTAATCTGAGTATGCTAAAGGTTTCAGTGTAAACCCAGATTCAAAACAAGGTATTTCCCTTTCCACTTTCTAGTTTCTATATCCCCAGCCTAGAGTAGGAGTCCTTCCCTAAATGCATCAGACCAAGTTATCCAGGGGAAATTCCACAGCCCTGATATGAGTTAGACTGCCGCAGAATCCCAGTTGTCCCTTGTTCCTGGCCACGCCTCTGTGGGCAGACACCTTTAGGGAGGCTTAGGGCAGGTCTGCAAGGGGTTGTGTGCATATTCTCCCTCACCCAACTCCCACCACAGCAAAAGACGAGGTAGCTAGGAGATATTCTGTGCCCTAACAACACAATCTCACATGGAAAGGGTAAAGTGAGATTTATTCTGCATGAGAAGTCAGTGTGGACGGTAGAAAGAGATAAACATTTATACTAGCTAGTCTTTGCAGGGAACTTGGCACATGAGCCAGCACAGTGCCTAGCACAGAGAAGGAGCTCTGTAGTAATAGAACTGTCGTGCAGGAGAAATCGGATGGACCCAGAATGCTGGAGGGGAAGGGCTTTGGGGGAGCAGGAGCAGCACTCAGGAGCAGGAGCTTGGAGATTTGGAGATGTGTGTGAGGGGGAGAAGCAGAGCACCCACTGTTAGACGGCAGGAGGAAGGAAATGTTTATAAAATTTCAAGTGAAATTATTAACACATTTTCCAATTATAAAACATATTTTCACTGTAGAAATTTAGAAAACAGAGAAAATTTAAATTGCCTTATGTAACTCTATAGATGTAACAAGGTAAGGAGGCATGGATCAGCATAAGGAAGATCAAAATGGGATTTTTCCACTGAAGCCTTGCTGAGGCACTCGCCACTGGACAGCAGCAGAACTACGATGCATGCACAGGTTTATAATCCCTCATCCTTAATTCCAACATCCAAAAATCTCTGACAACTGGAATCTTTTGTATAGTTTTCTGCAATTCACTTGGCATGAAAACCTGACCTGAACTGACATGTGGCTGTTTATGACCTTTATTTATCCCACTTAGTATGAATATTTGTATTTTGCTATAGAAATATTGGTATGTTTGATTATGGGATGCTAGCCCAGGCTCTACTGGAGATGTTCCATAATATCTGTGTTACATTTCCGAAATTCAAACAATTCTGAATTCCAAAACCTACCTGCTCCAAGAAAAGGGATTATGAACCTATCATACCCCAGTCTCTGAGGGACAGCCTCTGCCAGGAGGAAATAGGGCTAAGAACACTCATTTCTTCAAGATCTTAAAAAGGATATTTTGTTTTAACATTGGGACATTTCACAGGGCCTAAAAGTTAAACCATTAAAATGCAAGCTTTTCTATTACCAAGATTTGTGCACTGCAGACATTCTCATATCCTTTCTGAACTCTCACCTCTGGGGAGAGTCTAGGAGGATGATAGGGGTTTAAAGTCAGGGGTGGAGTGAGTATTAGGGACATCACTTGACCTTTTTTTAAGTTCAATAGTTATTTTCATGATCACAAAATAGATATGAATATCACTACAGCAACCAAATGGCTATATCAAAATGTCATGAGCCACATGAGAGAAGGAAGAAAATCTTTATAGCTACTAAAGGAGAAATTATAGTTGCTCCCAAGGGTTCTAAGACCCCTGAGAGGTAAATGTCACCCAGGAGTTCTGGCCAGTGAAACACCTCAGGCCCATAGGTCAGAACCAAAAACCTAAGGGCCTGCTTTGTTTGGATAGCACAGCATCCATACTCACAGATTTTATCCTCTTTTGTTTAAAGTGAACAGCTTATCATCATTATCTTAGTGTCTGATGTTTCTTGAAAAATCTAAAGACCTGGCAATGCTGGGTCCTTGTCCATGCGTGGCAACCGTCATCTGGAGCTGAGACATTACAGACAGCCATGGCCTCTCCATTTTACTATAATCCCCACCAGCCCCTATATTCTCCTGGGACCTTCACGTGGTCTCTGCTGGCATCTGGCCACCTTGGAGCCTCTGGAGTACATGCCATGGATTCTGAGATGTGCCAGTGACCCAGTGTTACACATGACTGTGGACAGGCTAAGGACAGGGTCTTTCTCAGCAGAGAGGACTGACAGCCTTGTTCCAAAGCACATGTTTTGAGCTAATGAAATGGCCCAGAGAAATCACAAAGGGAAGCCCTGAGCAGAACTGAGAAGCAGATGAAAATTTCTGCAAAAGTAAAATAGCAGGGTTAGGGAGCAGTGGATGTAGACTCTTCGCTAAAAATAACCTCAGGAAACAACTAATATAATTATTTCCGCTAATGAGCCATTTGTTGCTTTTCTCCCTGTCAGATAACAAGTATCCTTAATATTTATAGTATACCTGCTAAGTACAGGTGTTTTACCTGTGCTGCCTCATTTAGTCTTCACAACATCCCTGGGAGGCAGGTATGATTATGTCCGTTTTAGAAATAAAGAAACTGAGCCCTAGAGATTTTCAATATCTTACAAACACTAGCTTATAACTGTTATAGCCAGGACTCAAACCTAGGTTTTTATGACCCCAAAAATTAATTCACTTTTCATTACAATGCTAAACAGAAAGCAAATGTTTATCTTTGCCCACCAAGAAAGTAACTACTCAATTAATCGAGGCATCTTACTTGTATCCTCTCTCTCTTAAAAAAAAAAAAAATTACTCTCATAAACTGACATTGACATACCTTATTGTGAATTTAAGTCATTTTGGAGCCTTAACAGACACCTGAAAGATTTTGCACCCAAATGAAAGGAGAGAAATACTCTGAGGAAGAAGGGTACTTCCTGGTGTCACTAAAATCACAATGGCCTTTTTATCCATACTTAGCCAAACTTAACATGATCTGGGAGTCATGCTCAGGGGCCACGTGTCTTAAGTTTTCTCTATTAAACCCTGATTGGTGTAGTCACAGCCTGCCCGCCAGGAGGCGCTTTGGAGAAGGTTAAGGCAATTTGACTTTCCAGGCACCACAGAAATCTCTGGCATTTTGGTACCTACCTCGTGATCTTGGAGAACTCAATTATTAACATGAGTATATGAACATCATTTTGTTGTGATTATATTTCACTTTAATTTAAATTTTGTTAAAGCCACAAGGGAGCAAAAAAGCAGTCTCGTGAAATAAACGAGTCAGTCTCTGTTTTATTTTTCATGTTTGCAAGCCAGGATTATCGGCAAATCTTATCAGTCAGGCGGCAAATTACCAAGAACTGCATTAAAAATGTGTGTAGTCATTTTCATTTTTGAAAGATTCAAGACTATAAATAATTAAATGCATTAGACATCTGTTATTTATGAGCTGAAGTGACAGCTTTAATTTAGTTCTTCATTTAGCTGAGCTTGACGTATTGTGACTCCAAAGAAAAACATGGGAAATATCTAGAAATGACATCTTTTGGAGCCTGCAGTGACCATAGGTGCAAATCAAAGCCTGGTTATTTTCACTTCCCTTCAAGGCCTGTCAAGACACAATCTTCATTCCAATCTTCATCCTGACCTTGTGCTGTCCCTCCTCGAGAATTCTCATTGGCTGACAGACCAGCCCCGCATCTGCTAGCTTCACTATGTAAATCAGGCAGCTTAGTAGGAGCTGCAAACATGCTGCTGATTAATTATACATGCAGAACTAAGTCACTAGATTAGATCTACCTACCGCTTCAGGGAAATGCCAAAGCATTCAAACTGCCTGCCCTTTCCTTTCCCCGTACTAGAGAAAGGCTGTTGTTTGGGTTTCCCAAAGATGTACAAAACTTCACAGATTATGGAAAAGAAGAGCCTAGAAACAGACACAGCAGAAGTCATGACTCAGAAGCCAAGGCATGATATGTTAATAATACAAAAGCACTCAGTCACTAACTAAAGTCATCATTGGAAATGTAGGCTCCCTAATCACACAGGCACACAAACCCACACACATCAGCCCATCAGCCATGTGCCCTGTAACAAGATAACTTTGGGGTCCTGGTTCAGAGGAAGTGCAATTTTCTGCAGGTTGGAGGATTCAGAACTACTGTGAATCTTACAGTGACTCCGGCCTCGGGTGATGGGGAATCACATCACCTTGGCTGTGTCAGAGCTGCTGGAAATGTGACAGGTCACATTACCTGTGCTCAGCCTGCTGAGAGACAAGCCATTTGATTGAGCACGGTCTATAGTTTTGAAACTACTGTGACACTTAATGCTTGCCAATTGACTCCAATATGTAGATTTGCCCATTTATTTGTAGTTGATCAATTTTAAACAGTTTGCCTTGTGTATTTTTGTGCTAGGACTCCTAAGGAAAAAGGACCAGTGCAGAATCAGGTGAATTTTAAGCCCCCAGAATTGCGTGATGGGCTAACGTGAAGAAACGTTTCAGGATCATTTGCAACCACATTCTGCTCAGCAAAAGGAGGGCCAATCCAATGTGTTGTTTTTTCCCATATACAAAATAGAAATCAGGGAGCAAATCAATGCATTCCAGCAGAAATGGTGCACATAAAATAACAACTCCTCAGGCTCCCCACGCCTGTCTTTCTAAACCCCCAGCTGGGGGCCCTTTGTCCCCACTCTGGCCCCGGGGCTGATTCTGTGGTCAGAGAAATAAAAGGACCACTGGAGCTCAGAGACTCAATCTGTTGAACCTGGGGGTGCTCCTGCCCCAACTTTGGGTCCCAGATCCAGTGCTGGGACTCCTTGCCTTGTTTCTTACAACAAAAACTTGTCTTGTCTACCAGTGTCCATGTTGTTCCCAGGGCTCTAGAATTCCTGCCTTCATCTCCTCTCGTTCCTCTGGGAGCTTATCAGCCTTGCCTGACTTTCTATGCTTAGTTTCCCAGAAACTAGTGTCCTGTCCTTTAAACGTACTGCCAATAATGAAGTCGCCCTGTGATTCCACCAGCCTGGATGCCTGCCATGACCATCCTAGGCTCCCCAGGCATCTCCCTTAGCCCACCAGGAAGACAGCTACGGGCTCCCTCTGCTGAAACTCCCCAGAGTCTGTGGTCTGCCTTGCCCCTGACTGTTGCATCCCCTTTCCTCCTCACCTGCCCTGCCTGGCTGGGTCTCCCAGCCTCGCAGGCTTGCCCATTCTTGCAATGGCATCCCAGATCTGATACCTAGGCATTTGGCTTCTCCCTCGGCTCCATCCACCAAGCCTGATTGACAGCTCTTCAAGGGTTTCTGACTTCTCCAGCTGCTAATCCTACTCCTCACCCAGCTCTGTATTCCCCTGTTCAAATTAATCTAGGCAGGAACTGATTTGCTTGTAATGTGAGGTTAATTACAGAAGTGATAACATTTCTAAATAAAATAAGCTCCTCAATTTTAAAAATCTAAATTAAAATAAAACCAAAAGGAAATCATGCTTGGTTACAAAGCACAAGCCTAGTTCCCAAGTCCTGTCTTTTCAGCAGGACATACAACCTGCTCAGTTGCACAGGGACAGGTCCTTGCCTTCAGAAGGGTCCTGTGTGTGATTTAATGTGCTGCAGTTCCTCCCTAGAAATTCTTAATTTTATCTCTGAGCTTGTGTTTTGGAGCATGCACCTAAGCAGAGGCAATACGCTCCATATGCATGTTCCAATAGGTCCTGGCTGCCCAACTAGCATGGCATGTCCTCTATGCCCCATGAGCACAGAATTCCCGTGGATCCACAAAGCATCAGCGAGACTCAACGTGAGAACAAGATGAGCATGTTACGTCTACCACTAAGTATGCAGGAGTGCTGTCAGCCCTAAGAGGCCACACTGTCCCTTCAAACAAGAACTTGCTTCGAGCACAGAAAGAAAGCAATGATGTTCTAAGAAACACAAACGGCCAAGGAACCCCATCATGTCCCTGTGTTACTTACTCGTGTTACTGCCTGTTACTTCCAGCCACTTCAACTGCAAATGATGACATAAAAGTAAAGGAAGAGAGAGGGCAACCCACACTTCCTTTTCCTTTCAGTCTTTTCTCACTCCTCAGTAAGGCAAAGGTGGAGAGTGTCACTAGAATGTGCACATACCAAGAAGTGAATTAAAATCAGTTGAGTTAGTTTTGTGCAGTGTTTCCACTGTTCTTGTAAGAACAAAATACATATGCATGCATGAGCTATGAAATACAAAATTGTATCATTTCAGTGATTCTGCATACGAGTAGAAAGCCTGTTATATTGGCATTTAAAACTGGTATTGCACAATATAGATTGAACAGTAAAATTAATGCTAATAATTTAAATTTTCAATTTTTCTTTACTTAGAAACACATTAAATAGCAAATAAAAATTACCATGACAAGTTGTCAGACCACGGAAGAAAGAGAAAAGCTTTATATTTTAATACTTTGGACATCACTTTTTACTGTTTTTTGAACAAGGGGACCAGCATTTTCATTTTGCACTAGGCCCCACAAATTGCATAGTTGGGAGCAGGCTAGTTGGGCAAGCAGGGAATAACCTCCTCGTGCAGCCCAGACTGGCAGGAGGGTGATCCAGGGCAGCCTGCTTCTCCAGTCTGTGTGTTCATCTCTGTGTTTGCATCTTCCTTCTGGGATGCCAGTGCTATGGCTCCTGTGCCCTTGGGTTCCCAACTCTGGCCTGATGGACTGATCTTGAGTCCCTACACAGCTGACTCCGGTGTGACACAATTTTGGCCTCTGAGTCCTAACCCTCAGGCCACTGATGCCTGAGGTTCAAGCCCCACGCCCCCTCTCCACTCCTGCTCACCCCTTAACACTTGTTCTTCCGCATCCTCCACCTGGCCAACCGCACTCTGCAGCTTTGTTGTCCCCAACAGCCCTGACCTCTCAGAGGGTCCTCTATCCAAGCATCAGAGCCAGTTCTTGGCCACGTGCAGTTCCCTACTGGTGCAATTCCTCTCTCAGGTCTCCTGTCACCAGGGATATGCCACCTGGCACTGCCTGGCTCACTGTGAAACTGCTGACCCCTACGGATGATTGGAGGGTGAAAGGACAGGGGCCAGTTACCACAGCAAAGGGATGGCAGCCCACCCCATGAAAGCAGCCTCATAGCCTCTCAGACTTACCTGATTGTCTTGATAGAACCAAGGTCCAATCATCCAAGACAGCTTACATCAGGGGTTATCCACCTCAGTTCATTAGAACCACTTGAGGAACTTTTAATAGAAACCCATGCTGAGGTCCCAACCCCAGTGTTCTGGTTGAATTGGTCTGGGGTCACCAGTACTTTTTCACATCTCCCTCAAAGGACACAGTGCACACCCAAGGCTGAGAACCAGCCTAACACAAAGAGATGAGCTGGGGTGAGGAGCAGAGCTCAGCCTGGAAGACAGGACTGACATGGCTACCCGGAGATCACTGCCTGCCTCCACCTCTTGTGTGGCTCTGGGTAAGTCACCTACAGCACTGAACCTGCCAACTAGAAATAAATGTATTTAGTCCAGTTATCAATGCTATAAAATCAGATTACAATAACAATACATTCCTCACACTTGCCTAGTAACTGTAGGGTCCCCCAGTGTCCCTCACTTTGTTTCTGTCCTGACTGAGAAGCACAGAGTGCCTTGACCACTCTGACCCAGCCAGCTGCATGCTTTTCCCCAAGAACTGAACCAAACCAGTGCCTTGAACATTCCCAGGCACTGATAAAGGTATCTAGGTTTACTAGAAAGAAATTGGCTCTGGCCCTGAGCCAAATTCCTTAAAGCATCACACAAACTCCATACCGGACCCCCTCGCTGCGGACATTCCTAGATAGAACACCTCTTCTCTCTACCTGTCTGTCAAGAGAATAAATACTTCGGACTGATCACCCCGGAGTTCAGTGCTGCTTTCTCTGGAATCCCACCGGCCCCATCTCAGGATGGTTTGGGGCGCTCCCCTGTGGGAAGTCCCCTGCCACCGCTTTTGGGGCAACTCCAGCCGCGGGTTCAGAGGGTTGAAACAGTGACAAATATTTTTTTTTTTTTTTTTTTTT
>CM052442.1:70484836-70506395 GCA_028533085.1 Varecia variegata | reverse complement strand
GCCACCGCGCCCGGCCAGAAAAAGTGACAAATATTTTGATAACTGAATACGTTATTAAGACACAAACTCAAATTTATCAGCAACATTCAGTTCTTCCTGTTTCCTATTGTATGTATTTATTCACTTATTTGTTCACGGAGAGATGCTTCTATCAAAGCATAACAGTCTCTTCCCTGAGCAAACTGCCCCATCCTGCCCT
This sequence comes from Varecia variegata, assembly GCA_028533085.1. Taxonomy (NCBI): domain Eukaryota; kingdom Metazoa; phylum Chordata; class Mammalia; order Primates; family Lemuridae; genus Varecia; species Varecia variegata. Next base: position 70,506,196 of record CM052442.1, on the reverse strand, counting down.
TCAGAGCATTCTGGTCAAGAACTTCAAGGGGACTGACTATGAAAGAGTGTATCTCCCATCTTGTCACCGGGTTTTCACTTTTTCTTTTTTTCCTTTTCCTTTTCCTTCCTCCCCTTCCTTTCTCTTGCTTCAGCTTCTTTCCATTTTCCCTGAGTGACTCACATCACCAGGGACTTGTCTCAAGGTATCTAGTCCAATTCCTGGGCGGATGCCGCTATTAAGCGACTCCGCTGAAAGTGATGAGTCGGCCGTGTCCAAGGCAATCCTGTCGCTCAGCTTTCTCACCAGTCCTGAGCCTCAGACTGCACGACACAAAAATTTCCCTTCAGCACCTATTATTTCAGCTTCTCTTTCTTCCTGAGGATAATTGGTTTCCGGCCTACTTAGAAGATCCCCTTTGATATCTAGAGAAAGATTTCCTGTTTCCTCTCATCCCTTTCTTGCCGACTAAACCTTGTGTCTTTGAAAGGCGGGCAGTTTTCCTAAAGCCGTCACACGCTGTTTGCATATGGCCACATATGGCTGGCCCGTCCCCGCAAGGCCACCCTGGGCTCTCCTGGCCCTAACCCACCAGTGACCGTCTGGTGCTGGCCTGATCCCTGGCTACCTTTTGTGGTTGGTGGCAGGTGGAGTCAGGCGGTCAGCCAGGGGACGGAGGACAAGGGCAGAGAGCCTCAGGGCAGGCAGTTCACAGGGTCAGGAAGAGCCCTTTGCTCTCAGCCGCAGTACCCAGACTGCCCTTAGGGCAAGAAGCAAAGAGTGAGTCATTCCCTTTTATGCCCGCAGTTAAAAATGCAAAATGTTGTTAACAGAAAAGGTCACAAGAAGGGTATTTCTTTTTTCTTGCTATAGCTTTTTCCTAATCCACATACAGCCACACACATGCTTCCAGACCCACACCCTCTATACTTATGTCTTTAAAATTTTACTCCCTCAACTTTCTCTATTCTTTTTCCTTCCCATCTCTCTCCTTCCTTCAGATATAATCACTGATTTTAATGGAACTGATGTATATACACTCTTTTTTTGAAACTAATTGGTGTAACACCTTAAGATAATTAATTTGTGGTCACTGAGGAAAATAAAAACACTTACCTGTATCAGGAACCACTCTTTTTTTTTTTTAACAGACTATTTTTTAAAGCAGTTTTAGGTCCACAGCAAAATTCTGTAGCAGGTACAGAGATTTCCCATTACCCCCGACCCCACACATGCACAGCCTTCCCCACTGTCAACATCCCCCACCAGAGTGCTACCTTTGTCACAACTGATGAACCCACATTGACACACCATAATCACCCAGAGTCCACAGGTTTTTTGTTTGGTTATTTTCAAGAACTGCTGCCATAGCAAAGAGTCCATAGTTTACACAAGGGTTCACTCTTGGTGCTATACATCCTATGAGTTTGCACCAATGAATAATGACATGTATCCACCACCAGAGTACCATACAGAACAGTTTCACTGCTCTAAAAATCTTCCATTATCCACTATGCATCCCTCTCCTGCCCAATCACTGACAACCACTGATCTTTTTACTGTCACCACAGTTTTGCCTTTTCCAGAATATCATATATGTGAAATCATAGTGTGTAGCCCTTTCAGATTGGCTTCTTTCACTTAATAGTATGCACTTAAGGTTCCTTGGTGTCTTTCATGGACACATGTTTATCTGCGGTGGGAGGAGTGCTCTGTCTGGGCACTGAGAGTCCTAGATGTTCCACCGTTCCTGAGTGACACTGGATGAGTGAACGGGTGTGGGCTTTGGAGACACGGACAACCACATTGTATGACCTTAGACAGGCCTCAGTTTTCTTATCTGTAAATAAGGGAAGGAGGGGACAGGGTGAATACAAAAATAAACAACTTCTTAGTTTGTTAAATGAGATAAAGTATGTAAAGTATGTAATACAGCCTGGGACTTAGTAAATGCTCAGAAAATGGCAGGAAAATAGCACCCTAAAATTACTCATTAATCACAAAGAGGAAAATAGTAACTTGGATGGAAAAAAATGATAGATGCCACCTTAACCAAGTAAATATCACAACCAATAGTGAGACAATCTGACATCAAGTCACTCCTGATGTGATACACATCTGCTATATTCCTCCCAAAAGTGCATAACAATCTAATTATGAAGAAATATCAGACAACCCCAAATTGAGGGACATTCTACAAAATAACTAGCCAGTACTCTTCAAAAATGTCAGTTTCATAAAAGACAAAGAAAGGCTGAGAGAGCGTCCCAGATTAAAGGACTAAAAAGACTTGACAACTAAATGTAATGCATGATCCTGCATTAAATCCTGGACCAGAGAAAACAATAGCTATAAAGGACATTATTAGAACAAATGATGAAATTTGAATATGGGAATTATATTAGATAAAATCATTATTGCAACGTTAATTTTTCTGAATTTGATCATTGTACTGCAGTTACGTAAAAGAATATCCTTGTTCTTAGGAAATCCATGCTGAAGTGTTTAAAAGTAAAGGAGCACCATGTCTGTAGCTTACTATCAAATGGTTCAGAAAATATCATAGTTTTATATAGACAGGTAGACTGAAAGAAAGCTAAAGCCAATGTGGCAAAATACTAACTAGTGAATCTGGATGAAGCATATACAGGAGTTGTTTTTGTGATGGTTACAACTTTTCTGTATGTTTGAAATTAGGTATTTTAATAACTACATATTATTATCTTTAAATTCCAATTTATCTGTCATATTTCAACCTAGAGCCTTATAATGTCATCCTAACTGGTCTATCTGTGGTCTTTTCTTCTTCCGATTTATCCCTTATGCTATCTCCAGAGTATCAGTAAAATATAAATGTGATCACATCATTCACTTGCTTAAAAACCTTCAGTGGTCCCCAAATACTGGAGAAGTCCCTTCTCTTTACTTTCTTCAAACCATCTCTGACACAGGCAGCTATGTGTGGAATATTTCTCCTGAAAGAATTGGAGGAGTATTACACTGCACCACAGCAAACCTTTTAAAATTGAAAATCAGATGCTGCTTTTAATGTATCACCACCATTCCTGCCACCAAGGATTCCTTCTGGGCCATTTTTTTTTTAAATCAGGTCTCTTGCTACTTTTTCTTGCAATGATCAGACTTCACCCTACCCCGACCCTCACCCCAGACCACCACCAGCCACCAAGAAAAAGATTTTCATTCATTTCTCTTGAAGCAGAATAATTCAACTTTTTTTCTTATTTGTAACTGCTTTGGAACACCCAAAGGGCAATGATTTAGGATCTCTGTCCTTCCTGCTGTGGCCATCACCCCAGCTTTGTGTTTGAATCACCTGGGGAGCTGGAACCACACCCCAAACCAGATGTCACACCCCAAACCAGATGTAGCATCTGAATGTCCAGGGGTGGGACCAGCATCAGTCCTGATGTACACTGGGCCCCTCCCAGGTGATCCTGATGCTGAACTTGACACAGGTGAGGGCTGAGAGCCCCAGAGCAGCAGGAAGTCAGGCAGAGCTTTGATCGAGTAAAAGGAAAGAAATGCCACTTCAACATCACCAAGCAGGGCTTCATTCACCCACCTCCCACATCCACACACCAACTATAAATGCAAGGAAACAGCATAAGGATCCATTCTCCTCCTGAGCAAGCACCCAAGGGTCCTGTGCTTTTATTTATTTCCCTTTTGGCCTATCAGCATCTTGAGAGCCAGGGCTCTGTGCCATCAGTCTTTATCAGATACCATGCTAGACCTTAGGAAGTTCACAGTGGGACCTCAACAGGTACCATTATAGGCATTTTATGTATTTTACCCTATTAAGCAAACCCTAACACTCCTTCAAGTTAGATATTATTAATATTATCTCCATTTTGTATATGATGAAACTGAGACTCAGGAAAGTGAGTGAGGTGCCCCAGGTCACATGCTGGTAAGTGATGATGCCAAAATTTGAACTCAGATCCATCTAACTCAAAGGTTTTTGCTATTTCTACTACCTGCTCCCATGATGCCTCATGTTTGTTTAGGAGATAGACTCAAAGGAGGTAAAATCTTTGACTTTTCTTTTGTTACACAATTCTCACCTCTTGAGAGCAATGAACAAGTTGTGGTTGCAGCTTGTATATTTCCTAAGAACTAACACCAGAAACAGTCCTTGGGTGCAGACACTGTTACTGATCACCCTAACTACTGAGACTGAGTGTCCCAGTGCAGCATTCCTGTCTAAACCTGTTCCTTGCATAACAAAGCAGAGCAAAGAGTCTGGGATAGATTTCTTCTGAATGTCTGAGTGGATAGAACTCAAAGGCAAGGGATGAAGAATGCCCTAAAATGCATAGAACCATGTGGAAATTCACGAGATATCATATAGAGTTTACATGTGCTCCAAGTCTTAACTGTGGGTTGCAAAATAAGTAAGCTATGTTTAATGGTGAAGGTCACCTGTTAATGTTGGTAGCTTTGGATAAAATTCATTATTGTTGATGTGCTTCAGATACTTGTCTGTAAACATTTTATCACCTCAGAACTCAAGGGACACAAGGCCATGGCTGATGCTGTGAAGGCTGTTGGCTATCAGAATCTCATGAGCACTAAATGTAAAATAGTAAAGCTGTCCAAAGATTAATTCACACCTGTGGCAAAGAATATCCTTGCACTAGGCAATAGCTTATATTTCTAAAAACACTAACAAGAGGAGGCAGGATAAAACATTCCACTCTACTAAAACCTTCCAACACTGCTCTTCAATGAAAGTGGACAAGTATGTCTGCATTAGTTATCCACTGCTGAATAACAAATTGTTCCAAAAGTTAGTGGCATTTCTTTCCTTTTACTGGATCAAAGCTCTGCCTGACTTAAAAAACACAGCTTAAAAAACACACACACACACACGTTTGTTATCTCATGGTTTCTGTGGGTCAGAAATCCAGGAGTGGCTTGACTGGGGTTTCTGGCTCAGGGTCTCACACAAGGCTCCAGTCACCTCAAAGTTCAACTGGAGGAAGATCCACTTCCAAGGCCACTCATGTGGCTGTGGTCGGGATTCAGTTCCTCAAGGGCTGTTGCAGTGAGGGCCTCTGTTCCTCACTGACTGTTGGCCCGAGGCCTCCCTCAGCTATTGCTGCTCGGGCCTCTCCCGGGGGCACTCACAACGTGGCAGCTGGCTTCCCTCAGTGTGAAACAGCAAGAGAGCAAGAAAGGGTGAGACAGGAAGCCAGTCTTTTTGTAACCTAACCTCAGAAGCGACACCTCATCTCTCTTGCTCTATTCTATTAATTAGAAGCAAGTCACTAGGTCCAGCCCACACTCAAGAAGAAGAAGGGATTACACAAAGGCATGAATTCCAGGAGTTGGGGCTGACTGAGCCAACTTGGAAGCTGCCTACCACAGCGTCATGGGTCTTCATACAGCAGAAGCATTCAGGTCAGCACCATTGGGTCTTAACGATGACCCCTTCCTGCTCTCTCTCCACACACAGTAGCTCCCCGCCCAGTCCTGGATGACACACTGGTACACCTTTTAGAGGAGGCAGGCTTTCGTTTCTGTGGGGTTGATTCCACTTTGCAATATTCCCTGGTAATCTCTGCTTCATCCTAATTGAGTAACACTACAGAAACACACACACATTTGGGAGGAGAAGACTTAAAAACAAAATGATGACTTTTTTCATCCTTTTGAATGCAGATTAGGTATGTATCATCCCTCAAGAATGAACCTCACATAAGTGGTAAAAAAGAAAAAACCCTTTAAATATAAGACAAGAGTCTTGAGTTAAAGTGTTTCCTAAAACAGGATCTAATTATATGACTCTTGGTACATTACTATTCTTCACCTACCAAAAGAAAACAAAAAAGAAAAAAAAAAACACTATCTAGTTCAACTCAAAAGCCCCCTCGAGCTCCTTCCCAAGGAGAAAGAGCTCTCCAACCCTATAGAGGCCCAAGATCAAAAGAGGTCATTTGCCCTGTTGTCACACACCCCCAGCGCACCCTGGAATCCTGGTCAGCCTCCACCCTGCATTTAGATTCCCACAGCAGCCAAAGGGTTTTTTGTTGGGGCCAGATTATCCAGGATCAGTGCATTTACCGTGACATTTTTAAGCCTTTTAATTGGTATTCAAATTGATGGTCCGAATTCTTTCTCCTTCACAGAAACGGATGCCGGATGATGCACAAGGTGCTGGGATATTCCTGTGGAGGGTAGGCTGTGAAAAAGCTCTTGCAATCTCATCACTCCCAGCAGTCTCACACATAAAATGTTTGATAGCTGACAATTTAACACACCCAACCAGAAACAAATCATCACCATTATGCATCACTGATAGGCCATCCACTAAGCAGATGTGTGAGAAGTTGTGTTGTAATTACCTGCAGAATAGTTGCCAGCAGCTATTGCCCCAGAAAATTTTTTCAGGCACACAAGAGTATTTTATATCTATTGTCTGATATGCTGGGACTCGAATGTACTTGGCAGCAGCATTAGTAATCCAACTATCGGTAATAACCTGTGTGGTGTCCTGGGTCTCAAACCAGTCCTCTTCCTAATTACTCTTAAGTCCTAAATTTTCACTGTCTGTCTTAGTCCGTTTTCTGTTGCTATAATAGAATACCTGAGACAGAGTAATTTATAAGGAAAAGAGGTTTATTTGGTTCATAGTTCAGAGGCAGGAAAGTCCAAGATCTGGTGGCCATATTTGGTGATGGCCTCATGCTGTTTCAACTTGTGGTAGAAAGTGGAAGTGGAAGAGGGCACGTGTAAACACACCAAACTCGAGGGGCAGCCTCCCTTTGTAACAACTCGCTCTCACGGTAACTAATCCAGTCCTGCAAGAGCAAGAACCCGTTCACTCCCACAATAAGGCATTAATCCCTTCATGAGGGCAAACCCTTCATGACCCAAATGCCTTTTAAAGTGACTACCACCTCTCCACATTGTTACACTGGGAACCAAGCCCCCACATGACTTTTGCTGGGGACAAACCGTATTCAAACCGTAGCACTGCTCATTTTGGGTTACAACTGCATTTGTAAGCCACCAGAATTTGGGAGAGGCTATTAAATGGCCCACCTCCCAGCTTGTACTGGAAGCACTCACCCCTGTCCCTCACCCCCAAAAAACAATAAAAGCCCTGCCCTTGGATTACCAGTATATGCAGTGTACGTAGAATCCTTCATGTCCATATAAAACCCTTGGAATAGGATAAGCTATGCTAAATTGTCCAGTGGCAACTAAGCCCCTCTCAACACTCCCCACACTTCTGTCCCTCCGCCAACGCTATCAGGGCCTGCCTCTTTGCCCCAGTGACCCACAGTTACTATCCTAGATTCCAATAACTCCCTTTCAGCCCTAGTCCACTCTACTTACTCACTCCAACGGGCTGAATCGATCCTTCTCCTCTCTTCCACCATGCTCACATCAGAAGAAAGATCCCTCAGTCTACCTGCCTCTCATGCCCCACATCCTTTCCCCTTCCACGTCACCTCCTTAACTGAAACCTACTTCCCTCCTTCACCAGCCTCTCCGAGGGAGACCATTGCTTCTCCTACTCACTCCAATTCAAGGACTTGAAGGAAGAATCCACATTTTCCTCCTTCATTAGTCCACTTCACCACCTCCTCTCGTGTGCTCTTGGATCCATTATTCCACCTTGTCCCCTTCCCATCACTGCGGTAGGCTGACAGTCAGAACTCTCCCCTCTCTTCTTCAGGGCTTTCCAACCCTGTGCTCATCTTCTTAACCAACGTCCCTGTCCATTATCCTCAAACGTATGAATATTATCCATGGTCTTGAGACCCCCCAGTGACCTTCTCCCACCCCTTCAAACATACTCAAGTATTGTGTGAGCATGGGCCTGTTTTACCTCCAAAACATCAAAGTAAAACTCCCACCTGCCTATTACCTCTCCCCTAGGGCTACAGTCTCCTCTCTCACTGAGCCTGCTATCTGCCCTCATGCAAACATTCAGTCACATTCCCCACTTGATTCATCCCCTATGGCCTGGTTAGTCTCCAATTCAGCCACTTAAAGATCAACTACCACTTAATTCTGCTCTAATAAAACCCCAGGATTCAGACTGCTCTTGATTCAACCCACTGAGACCCACTTTATAAGAGAACCAGCATTGAAGTGTGATGCCGCCCCAGTCAGGCAGTCCCAACCACAGCTGGGTCGCAACTAGGGGTAAAGTGTTGAATTGCAGGGCACTTCCTCACCCCTCAGCTGTACCTAATCATTTTTACTCTACTCATCCTTGGTCCCACCCTCTCACTCTCAGAAGATGACCTCAACTCCTATTTCACTGAGAAGACCCCTTTTAATTCCTGCCCCCTTCCACTCCCATCTCTCTCTACCCATACCATGATCCACTCCCAACTCCCAACCTATCCCCCACCTCCCAGACAACTTTCCCTTCCATCTGTTGGAAACAAATTACTTTCCCACGTGGTTTTTGCCCAAGGTGTTTGCATAGTCCGGGCTGGCCACTGCTCGTGCCCAATCCCAACCCCAGCTGGCTGAATTACAGAGCAACTGCTGTTTTATTACTGCAAAAGAAAGTATTGAAAGAAGAGTGTAAACTTCCAGGCAAAAAGTAAGGGCATCTCATAACATGTCCTGCCTCCTTCACCTTGCCAGAAATGCCACTGCCACTACAACACAGGAGTCCCCAGTGTGGGGACCAAGACCGACACAGGGGATTTGTAATAAATGGATGTTGTTTTTGCAGTTGGTGGGTATTTGTTTACCAGGGAAACATTCTGGTTTTCTACATGGCTTCTTAGCTTTTTTATTTTCTTATTATTGCTGAGAATTTTGTTGTCTTCATTTGTGCTATTATAATTTAAATTTTCCTTTGTTTTACCTGACTTTGTTTTATTAGCTATTTTTCTAAATTCAAGCTTCTGTCTTTTATTTTCTTTTCAAAGTATTTTCCTCTGAATCCTCTTTGTTGAAGTATTAACACTCAAAAGAACATTCTTAATTCCTTAATCTTGTACTTAAGCTTCAAACCCATCTACTTTTATGTTTTTAACATTTTTCCCGTGGGTTTTAGTCTGTTATCCTCTTAATCTTTTATCTCTTTCACTTTGGTGTATTTAACCTTTTACCTTGTTGGTTTATATTATCTTTTATCTTAAATCATTTTATTTATTATCTTGTCATTACTTTTTAATTTTTAACTTTTATTTTGCTTTTAAGTTTTATTCATACCTTCTTGGTTTTATTTTTAACTTGAATTTGATTTTACCTTTATTTTTTTTACTCCCCTCACTTTCTTTTAGTGATTTCACTCTTTTATTTCCCTTATCTTAAAACTCATTTCTTTTATCTCTCACTATTATTTTATGTCTTAACCTTTTTTCTATATTGGGCTTTTATTCTCTTATTGTAATATTTATTTTGACCTTTATCTTTTAACTTTCTCTTAACAAGTCTCAATGTTTTATATTTAATATTCTCTTAACCTCTACCCTGCTCTTATTATTTTACTTATGTTCTCTCTCCTTTCTTTTTTACCCTGCATTTTCATTTATTTTATGACTTGGTTTAGAAATCACTAGCAGGAGTAGTAGGGAGGGAGGAATCCCATTTTCCTCAGTGGAGATTGGAGAGCTTCTCCCCCAGAGTATTCTCCCTATAGCTGCTCCCCTACCCCCCCATACGGCGTGGACCCCCCAGCCCTTTTAAGGAGACTTGAGAAAGCCTTATCTCCAAGACTAACATTCTGCCAGTGGTTGGTGGTGGGCGCAATGGGTTTACTAAAGGGCACTGCTTCCTGACATCTCATGTCATCCCACGTATGTATTTTAAATTCACGTTTGGGGGCATACTTTTAGATTTGAGGCTGCCCCAAGCCTCAGCCTACAGTGAAGCATACTAAACCAAACAATGAGGGTTATTGACTATGAAGCTTGTTAAGTTTTTGAGGGCCCGGGAGAGGAACATTATCTTGAGCTTGGCATCAGGAATTGGAATAGGGACACTGGTTCACCTCTCTTACATAAAACACTCATGTCTCCCTTATTATGTTTGCTAGTTACAACCACACGTGGAACTAGCAAAAACTTGCCAAACCCCAGGCAAGTTCCCCCAGGCAAGACATGATGGTAGGCAGTGTGTACAAGAACCTCCCATCCCAATTCATCCCACCTTTCTCTCAACTGCAATTCCTAACCTACTTATTTTTTTCCACTTTGTGGTGTTATATGTATTTTTAAGTGTCAATCCTTTCTGAAACAAGCCCGGTTTGACTTATTACTACTTGTGTGACCTCGGGCAAGATAATTTTTCTCTCCCTACTTCATCTTCCTCACCTGTGAAATGAAGATGACAGACTCTAGATGATTGTGAGGGTTAAACGCAATCACAAATGTGACGCACTTAGCACAGTGCCTGGCATATACCAAGTACATGACAAATTGCAGCCGAAATCAGGAGAGAGGCCCTGAGAAAGAATTGGAACCATCTAACAAGCAGGATCAAGTCAGGGTCCTGACTGATACATTCTCATTTCATATACTCAGCCTCACCAGAACCTTTATATGGAACACATTCTTAGTTTAGGTTTAAAAATATGGTCAGCATGTCCATTATGTTCTTCAAGAAGTACTGACTACTCAGTTACCAACTTAACCACAGCCCTAAAACCCAGCATTCAAAGACATAGATAAATGAACCCCAAATCATTATTGATTATACATAAAGATGATAAAAGAGGTCCAATTTCATGTGCTAATACTAATCAGTGGAAGGGACTGCCTAGAGCAGTGTATTGAGAAGAGTTACAGGGCTCTATGTGGGCTTTGCAGAAATTAGTTCGGTGATCAATTAGCAATGTCTGCACAGAATGAGGACACGCAGCATTGGAAACACTCATGTGCCATTTCAGGCTTTGGTTTTAGTATCACTGCTGTATCACTGTATGCCATTGGTGTCTTCCATAAATACCTTTTTGAAACATAAACTAAGATATTAAGACCCAAAATGAGTCCTACACTTTGCTCAAATCCTGCATTTTGTGCAAATTTATTTCCACAAGTCAGAGATTTTTTCAAGTCACCTAGAATGATCAAGGAACTGAGCTGAACTGAAATTTATGACCTTGAACTAATCAAAAGAGAGGTCTGGCTGAACCAAACTAAACTTCAAGCTCCAAAGTCTTGATATTTTCATAAAATCTGTATTTCTTTGACTGTAGTACCACCAGAGAAATTTTTAAACTATCTTTAACAGAATTCTTCATTTAAATTAAATCTCACACAAAACCCTACACAGAATAAAGTAGAGTTGCCCTGATTTAAGAGAGCAAAGCCAGAGGCCCACCTTGCCTTTTACCCCCACCTCCAACATCTCAGCAGGTCCCTGAGACCTGGAGGGCTCCATTTGAGTGCTAAGAGGAAACTTCTTAAGGCCTGTGGAGCACTATGTAATTCTAACATTATAATATTGTGAATAATTCATCAACTTTTTTCACCTCCATATTCCCAATTATGCTGTGAGCCAACCCCACTTATGCATCTAAACATGAGGCAGCTGTTGCCTAAAGGAGGATTCATCCCATGGAACTGCAGAACCCAGTGGTCAGATGCGTAGCTTTGTTTCCAAAAGGCAAGGTCCAGGTTGAATTAGTCTGCCTGATGAATGCAGCAAAAATTGAACCAGAAATATCAATGGCTTACACAGGAAAAGGTATTTGGGTTGGGCCTCCCTACACCATCTTTTAGCAACACCTTCTGAAACATACCTCTTGGAGGCCACTAAAGCAGAGGAAGAGAGAAAATGAAGAACTCACACTCACTTTTAAATTTCTCAGCCTGTTTATCAGTCTGCTAGAGCTGCCACAGCAAAATACTCCAGACTGGGTGGCTCAAACAGCAGAAATTTGTTTCTCAGAGTTCTGGAGGCCAGAAGTCCAAGATCAAGGTGTTGGTAGATTTGGTTTCTCCTGAGGCCTCTCTCCTATGCTTGCAGATGGCCACCTTCTTACTATGTCCTCACATGGCCTTTTCTTTGAGCGTGCACATCCCCAGTGTCTCTTCTTACAAGGGCACCAGTGGTATTGGGTTAGGGCCCCACCATTATAACCTTAATTACCTCTTTACAGGCCCTGTCTCCAAATACAGTCACATTGGGGATTACGGCTTCAACATATGAATTGGGGGGACACAATTCATTCCATAACAGCATGGAATCTGGAAGTGCTATTTCCATTCGAATTGTATTGGCTAGAACAAGTCACACAGCTCCACCTAACTATAAGAGAGACTGGAAAGCTTCATCTTCACATGTGCCAGGAAGGAAAGGAAAACAAGGAATGGGTGAGCACCTGCCATTTCTGCCTCACAAGGATAAGACAAAAAGATTTAGGAAAAGATGTGATTGGGCACAAACAGTTTCCCCACCCCTAGAGTGAGTGATAGGGATGGGCGAAGAGAGGGAAGTGACAGGGGAAATTGACAAAGGGCCTAATTGGGGGGGGGGGGGACAATGTGGACAGAAGCATAGGCAGGCAGCATCTAGAAAGACACCCCCACACCCTACCTGCATTCAAGCAACACCTCCAGCACCAGGGAGACAAATGGAAGCTGAGCCAGTGCTACAGATGGTCCAGGCCCCATTCCACTCGAGTGGGTGCTCTACACCTCCAGTGCTGAGGACCCCCACTAGTCATCCTTCCCTCTGGCATCTGGGAGGATCTTTGAGCAGCAGTAGCCACCACACTGCCCAGTGACCACCCAGAGGACTGAGGCCCACATGTGCCTACTCAGTGGACAGCCCTCCTTCACACACACTCACGCATAACCTAAGGGTCTCAAAGGTCCAGAGGCAGAAGGTAGCGATGGTGATGGAGGGGCGGGGGTAAAGGACCTTCGTCAGCCATTCTCCTCACCTGTGAGACTGAAACAGCTCAAGACTTCCCCACAGGCCAGAGCAAAAGTAAATTAACCCCATACTTTAAGAGGCACCAAACTAATGCATTGTCAACTCAAGGAAAATCATAGAGCCATCTACTGGTTACAAAGTAAAAAGAGAAGTCATCTGAAAACAATAAACAGAAAAAAATAAAAATATTCAAATCAACTTTAATAACTTCATTACAGAAAAGTGATGGGAAGTATCATCTCATTCCCTTCAATATAAATAAAAGAGACTATTTTCTTAAATATAAAAGACACTCGAAGTCAGACATGCCGTTAGTAAATGCATTTAGGGAATTAAAACTGTAATATACTAGGTCATCTACTCCACAGTTCTAAGGTCCTCTTCAATTCTCTCAACTCTACATGTTCAAATTCTGTAAAAATAAGACATGAGTTCATTTTATGAAACCTGAGACCTGCAAGTTTAATTAAGGAATTTCAGGTCCTGCAGGTTGGCTGACAAATGATACACTCAGCACCCAATTTTCTGCTATTAGGTGATCTGCAGTACATAATCACAGAGCCTCTGGACCAGCGTAAGACCGATTTTCCCAAATGGTCATAAAGGTTTTTAACAAAGAAAGAGTTTCAAAGACTTGGGGACAGGATGGGGGCAATAAAGGCCTCATTCAAATAGGGGCCCACTTGAAAGAGCAATATTAAATTTAGAAATTGAGCTATGTCTGCTAAAACACCAAACAGCTCTGCTGCTTAATAGAAAGCTGATATGTTCAAACCAACTCTCCCACACCCCACAGACCTAGAATGTGACTCTAATGTACAACAGTTTCTGATTTCAAGTACAAAACCCAGAAAAGACTCCCAGGCAAAGACTTGGAAGAAACACCTTAGGGTCATTTTCATAGCCTGTGGGCATAATTCCAAACCCCAGCTCGGGACATGATCCAGCCTACGGTGAATGCTACATTTGAGCACAGAACGGCTGACCTTCCATTTAGGGTCAGAAATTGGCTAATCTGTTTCTCAGACTTGCTCCACAGAAGCTGAGCAGATAGATACAGGTTTAACTAAAAAGATGCCAGATGCCATCCCTTCTCCAAACAGAAATCTCAGAAACACACTGACCACCATGCACCAAGTACACAGCGCCACCTACAGCACTATTGGTGCAATTCGTCACGGCCCTCTCCAAAGGCAGCGCTGGAAACAGGCACAGCCCGGGAAAAACACTTGTTCAGGTCTGTGTACAGGGCAGAAAGTATCTGACCTAGACTTCAAACTTGGCAGGTATTATGTTTATTTGGGGGTGTAAAAAACTAAAGAAACATGCTGTAACAAGCAGGAGGCTGTGCTGATCGGTTATATGCCTGTTTTCTTGCTTGTTTCAGGCTGACATTGAACTGTAACGTGGCGATTTTTCTTCTCCTAAGACTTGTTGCAGGAATTCACCAGGGAGTAAAATCAAAAAATCAATCAGAAACAACCACCAAGCGCAGTTGACAGGGAAATATGAAGTGAAAGTGTTCGTCAATCATCTGCCATCTCTTAAATTTGGAAAATAGAACCCTAGCTCTGGAATCCTCAACCTTACAGAAGCTGGAGCTGGGTGTGATCACAGCCGAGGGTTCTGGAAAGAGTTGCTGTAACCATCTTCTCACTGACTCCTGAGAGCCCACCATCTTTCCCCCCTCCTGAGTCCATCTTCACAGGTCCTTTTGTTTATTTTTTAATTCAAACTGACAAAGCATCTACTATGTGATACAGGGAGAGAGAAGATAGAGGAGGGAAAAAATACATAAAAATGAGATTAGCTCTTGCCCTCAAAAACTTGTGCCATTTATGCTGCCAAGCGTTATAATTTCATCACTTCAATACAATGTGCTCTAACATACAGACCCATGTTTTCTATTTAGTTTAATTTGTTCAGGGAAGGATCACTGGGTCCGGGACAATCAAGAAAGACTTCATGAAGAGTGGAAAATCCTACTTCTTCAAGTTCAAGCTCAAATGTCAACAGGGACCAGCATGCCAAACAGAAGGAATAATATGAGCAAAGCCATGGAGGTAGGAAAGTTCTAGATGTGCTCAATGTAAAACAGCACTCACACATATACACACACACACACACACACACAGGCAAAAAGACAGACACACTCTCAATCACACACCATTCCACTCTATCCCCTTACCCTGCTTTATTCTTTCTCAACATTTATTATTACTTGATTCATATGTATTTGTGTAATTACTTTCTGTCTCTCTCCATGACAGCAGAAACTTCATTTCAAACATTCCTGTGGCCTGAGTGCCTAGTTCAGTGCCTGGCACATTGCAGCTTCTAGATAAGTATGGAAGGCAGGAAGGGACGAAGGAAGGAGTGAAGGAAGGAAGGGAGGTAGGGAGGGAGAAAGAGGAGGAAAGGAGGGGAAAATAATGGAAGGAGAGGAAATGCTCAGAACATCCACTGGAAAACACATGAGAGAGTCTTGGGAAATTAGATGGCCAAGGTGGAAGGGGACAGAGTGTGGGGTGTTTTGAATGCCAGATGAGAAGCTTGGGTTTTTTCCTGCTTCTTCAGAGCTGCCAGTTTGGTCAAAAGGTAATGACAATAGGTATGCCAATATTTTAGAAGATTAATCTGGTGAAAGTATAGGATGGATTTCAGGGAAGAGAGACTGGAGGCAAAATGAGCAGTTACTTTAAAATAAATAATGATAGTGATGGGTTACAGCCATCGGATAAAATGGAAATCAATGAGACTTTAAAAAATATAAATAAATAAGGACAAGTTATCTTGTTGTGTTAGAAAGTAAAGCAGTGCTCAAAGATTAATAAAGACATGTCGAAAGAACTCAGGAGCCAGCTTGAAGAGGGGTCCCCCTAGCTAAACTTGGAATTTTTGAACTTCAAAATAAATAATAATAGTGATGATTTACAACCCATTGGATAAAATCAGAATCTATGAGACCTTAAAGACATAAATAAACAAATAAATAAATAAATAGGTGAGAAAGGAAAGCCCGTCCTTACAGTGAATGCCAACTAACTAATGTAGACGGAAAGACGGAAATGAGAAATCACCATTTGGCAACCATCACAGAGGGAGTCATCAGTAATTGCTAAGGCTGGTGAGTAGAGGTTCGATAAGGAACAGGATATTGGTGTAATGCCAGAATATCTCCCCACAAATACTTATTAATCACAATGGGAAAAAAACAGTGTCTTTATGATGGAGAAATATGACAGAAACCACCTTGAAAAGGTGGTCAAGGTTAATATCAAGGGAAGAGTTAGTACCATGTGCTTTCTAGTGCAATGCACCAAGAGGAGCACAGCATTATTTCTGTGGAATTCCTGCCAAGAATGCATGACTTGAGTCTAGCCATGAGGACGTATCAGTCAGACCTGGGTCAGCCTTCAAAATGAAAGGTCATGCTATGGTTTGAATGTGTTCACCAAAAGTTCATGTGTTGGAAATATAATCCCCAATGAGATGGCACCTAGAGATAGGTTTTTAGGAAGTAATTAAGGTTAAGCGATATCATAAGAGTAGAGACCTAATCTTATAGTACTGCTGCCTTAAAAGAAGAGCAAGAGAGACCTAAGGCAGTATGCTCTTTCCCTCTTGCCTTGTGAGTGCCTTCTGCCATGTTGTGATCTGGGAATGACATTGCTCTGCCTGGTTCTATTGGCTTGAAGGCCCTCACCAGCTGCAGCTCTTAGATCAGGAGTAGGGAACCTGCAGCCTTAAGGCCATATGTGGCCTTCTAGGTCTTCAAGTGCAGCCTTTTGACTGAATCCAAGTTTTACGAACAAATCCTTTTAATAAAAGGATTTCATTAAAAACCTAGGACCTAGATATTAGACTTCCCAGCCTCCAGAACTGTAATAAACAAGTTTCTTTTCTTTATGAACTACCCAGTCTGTGGTATTCTGTGACAGCAACAAAAAACAGACTAAGATAGGTCAGTACTCTTTAAATCCTTCTAGGTCATGCAAAACAGGGAAATCCTGAGCAGCTACTTCAGAATGAAGGAGACTAAAGAGACATGACAACTAAATGCAAGGTGTGATCCTGGTCTGGATCCTAGACCAGAAAGGAAAAAATGAAATTGTTGGGACAGTTGGAAAAACTTGAACGGGATCTGTAGATAGGATAGAAATATATCAGTGTTGATTTAGGGGATTGTGTAGTGATTAATTATAAAAGTGTCCCTTTGGGGAAAAGACCCACTGGAATATTTAGAGGTGTCGGGCATCATGTGTGTAGCTTGCTCTTAAATAGTTCATTTAAAAAGAGTAATAGGAATGACATATATAATAAAAAATTTTCATTTTTAATTACATAAATTGTATATATAAAGTACCTGGTACATGGTCAATGGTCAATCCTCATTACAGTTGTTTTCCCCCAAGAAAGAGAAATGTTAAGGCTGTGTCCACCGCTTCATCTGAAATGAAGATTGACATCAGGCAAACTCTTCAACATGAGAGGGTGAGACCCACACCATGGTCAGGTCAGCTGACCCCTCCTCAGCATCTGAATAACAGTGATAATAACAGGTATTTAGCAACATGCCAGTATAATGATAGTTCTTTTTGGATTACAAAGCACTTTTGAATTCATTGTCTCATCCCCACAGTACCCCAGTGAGATAGGCAATTATCATTATAGTCGCTGGTATTTTTATATCATTATTATTATAGTTATTATTATGAAGAAATGGCAGTTCAGAGACCTCAGAGTAGGGCTAAATAGTTTAAATGATGGTTTACCTTTTCAGGGACAGAATCAAGACTGTCCCTGAAAGCACTCATAACTGGCCCGTACACACATACAGAACCACAAGTCCTAATAGTCTCTGGACCCCAGAGACATCTCTCAGGCCCCAAAGGAAAATGCTAGGGTCATGCCTCCATATGGAGCTGGCCCAGATTGACCTTAACATTCCCCAGAGTGGGCTCTAGAACCTTCAGTGCAGGGCTCCACATGTCTCTGGTTTCTACGTCTGTACCTCAGCTCACGCCATCCCTCTCCTTGCTCCTTGAGCAAGTGTGCCGTGTTGGAGAATTTATTTATTTACAGCTCACCTTCTTGAGAACTAAAACTTGAGAACTTTTTATGCAAAGCACCGCTCTCATGGACACAGCACAGGGTATGCAGGTAGGCTTGGGGTCTATCTTCAGCTCCAATGCTTACCATGTAGTCGTACACAAGTTAGTTAGCTATTCAAGCCTCAGTAATAACAACTTCAGAGCTAAAAAAAAAAAAAAAATACATAAACCAGCCCCATCTATTTTATAACCAGTGTGTGTCATTGTTCAGAAATCAAACATTTCATCATTGAAATGTGCAGGTGGCTTTAATCTTGGACTGACATTGCTCTGCCTGGTTCTATTGGCTTGAATTTCCCATTGGATTTCCAGCTGCCCAGTTTTTCATTTGTCCAGTTATATTGTTTACATGGAACGACACCCAAGATTTCCTGAAGCTTATGGCTTCATTTGCACTTCTGGCATCCCTAACTCCCTCCCTGGTGCCAAGCCAGGAAGTGAACAGGGCAGCCCTGGGCTCATCTGCCATCAGCACTCTTGTCCGGTTAGGAGCAGTGATTCTGCACGACAGGATGCATGGTGGCAGAGAATGCACAACCACAACCCAACCACGAGGAAACACCAGACAGATGGAGCATGAGGGATGTCCTATAAAAAAATGGGGAGGGGGGAGATGGGTCCTTCAAAAATGTCAATGTTATAAAAGAAAGGCTGTGGAAATGTTCCAGATGAAAGAAAGCTAAAGAGACAAGATGACTGAATGCAACCTGACCCTAGACCAGATTCTGTACTGGAGGAGAAAATGCTATAAAGAATATCATTAGGTCAACTGATAAAAGTGGAATATGGACAGCAGATAACATCTTGTTATCAGTGCAAATTTGTGAGGTCGATAACTGTACTGTGCTTATGTAAGAGACTGTCCCTACCATAGTACTTAGTACTCTCAGTATTGTAGTTTAATATTCAGTATAATGTAGTATTGAGGATTAAAGGCCATGGTGTAACTTACCTTTAAATTATTCAGAAAAAATGTGTATACATATATATTATACTATAAATAACTAAATGTGTATGTATACATGTATGTAAATATGTACGTACATATATTCCATAAATTTAGAGACAAGAAGAAAAAGCATGAACGATAAAGCAAATAGGAATAAATGTTCCAACAGGTAAACTAAGTAAAGAGTATATAAGTGCTCATTGCACTATTTTATATTTGCAATTTTTTGTAAGTTTGAAATTATTTCCAAATAAAAAGTGGAGGGGAAAAAAAGCAAGAAATGGCAGCCCTGGCCCCCACTGCTGGGTTCTCACAGAGCCAATGGACAGGAAGAATTTAAATATGTCTTCGGCCCTCATCAGTGTCTTTTCTGTGCCCCAGTCTTTGTTAAGAATAACAACCACTTGCATAAAAATAAGCTAATGCTTTCAAAGTGCTCTTGTGCAATTAGGCACTTGTTTATAAGCCTTACATATATTAACTTATTTAATAATGCTTCACACACTGTTATCCCAATTGGTACCTTGATCGCAGTTCTGTTAATGAGAAAACAGTATAAACAAGTAAGTCAGCAGCTCTCTGACCCTCGCCTCAGCCTGTGAAGAACGGAGGTCACCTTTGACAAGCAGTGGTGCCAGGACACACACCTAGCTCTTCCTGCTCCACGTTTCATCCTCTTTCCACCCCCCGGTGGTTCCCCAACCTGGGAGAGCACCTGACTTACCTCGAGAGCTTTTAAAAATACAGATTCCCACTCCTAAACATCTAGTGTCCTTCTACACACACTTTCCGAGGCCCAAGCTCCTACTCTTGTCTGTTCGCCTGTCCTCCTCTATGATACACCTGCATTCAGGGTCCCTGGATGTCCTGAGGGCCCTACATAAGGGGCATGTATGACAAGCTGACTCCAGCTGAGGGGCTAAAGGCCCACAGACCATTCCAACCTTCTACGGCTCCAGGTGATGTGGTGTACGCAGGTGCAGAGCATCCAGTGCGCAGTGCCCATTCCGCTCCTCCTCCACTGTGGAAGGAGGCCTCTCGTCCAACAAGCTGTTACGTGGAATCCTGTGTCAGGAATCAGGCACTCTGTGAACCTTTGGATGATACTAGCTGAGGCACAGGAAAGGCATACCGACATCTGATGGGATCGGTTCCAAAAAGGATGAATCACTGTCCCCTGCAGGGTGCAAAGGGCCTGATGGCATCAACTTGCCAGCACATGTCTGGCTGGGCTCTGGATGGTACCACATCGAGGCCTCCAACAGGTCAGGTATTCAGCAGTGACAGCAACTGGACTAGCTTTGGGCCCATGCAGAGCCTCCATGCCTGCTACTGTAGCTCTTCCACCCACGGGCCCATGGTGTGACCGCTGGAGTGACTAAGGACAGAGGCTGACAGACATCTACCAGACGAGTCATGCTGTCTACTCGATTGTTGAGCGGCCTCTCTGCTGTGCTTACTCTCAGACGGGTACTGATGGGCAACATAGAGATCTGCATGCATTGTGCCCACTCCCATAGGTTCGGCCACACGCCTCTTCCCCAGACTCCTGCTCTCAGATCTTCCACCCCTGCTCCTTCCGGACTGCTGACCAAATCATACGCCACTGCCCTGTAGTCTGTGTAAATGACCTGAGGCCCCTTCTCCCTCCATACAAAATGGACAAACAAGGGTACTTCTCACAGCTCTGCCCATGGGGAGGATTCCCTTCCGGACGTCCTGTAAAGCCACTCCCGAGTGGGGCAGTAGTGTGCCATCAGTCCATTTTCAGCCCCTACCAGCAGACCCACGCTATTCTCCAAGTGTCATAGGGAAATCCCTCTCCTGCCCCATGAAGCCATGACGTGAGCTGGGGAGGCATCGATCGGTGCAGCAGAGGTAGATGCCACAGGGATGGGGCCAACTGTTCACGTAACACAGTCGCCAGGCTTCAGCCTCAACCCAGCTGGACAGAATCTCCAGGTGAAGGTGTGGAAAGCCCTATGTTGAAAAAAGTTGACTGGGATATGCCAACAGGTTTGGGAACCAAAAACATGCAGCTACATAGCATCAAAACCCAACATGTACAAGGCTTCAATGCATAAAGTAGACAGAGCCTTTGCCCTCTAGAAGCCCAAAATCTGGTGGGGAGACTCAGTGGGTACAAAAATGCCTTAATGAAGGTTTGAAAACTATCACTTTAAATGAGTTGATAATTAGAAACTAGAGTGGTTACTTACAGATGAGGCAATCAGAAATGGCCAATACTACTCCTCTGTGAAGAATAAGTAGAATTTAGACATGCAGAGGTGCTGGTGAAATAACACCAGGGCCAGGAACAGCAAGAGCAAATACGCAGAGGTGAAAGAGGCTTTAGTCCGAAGTGTAATCAGGAAAAGGGAGAACCCAGGACTAATTTGGAGGAAGCATTAGGTAAGTGTGCTCGCTTGTGTGTGC
>CM052442.1:70378633-70484336 GCA_028533085.1 Varecia variegata | reverse complement strand
GAACATACAACCTGAATCTAGCCGTAAGAAAGCAACTGGATAGTTCTAAACCGTGAGATATTCTACAAGATAACTGGCCTAGACTCTTCAAAAATGCCAGTGTCATGAAAGTGAAAAAACAAACATCAGAAAGCCTGTTCTAGGTTAAAGGAGAGCAAAGAGCTATGACAACTAATGCAATGTGTGGATCTTCACTGGCAAATAGAAGTAATGGGAGGGAAGAGCTACAAAGGAGATTTTTAGGAAAACTAGAGAAATTCTAGCTTCGGAAAAATCTAGAACTGGGTTGTATATGAGATGATTTTAATATATAACATTAAATTTCTTGGGCATGATAATGGTCTTATAGTTATGGAGATAAATGTCTTTTCTCTCAGGAGATACAGGTTGAAGTATTTAAGGTGAAATATCATGATGTCTAAACTTACTTTCAAATGACTCAGCAAAAAAGTGTACATAGAGTTATGAAGCAAATTTCAGAAAATATTAATAATTGGTTAATACCTGAAGGACATATGAGTATCTATTATACTTTCAAATTTTTCATAGGTTTGAGATTTTTGAAATAAAAAGTTAGAAGGAAATTACTATTAATAATAAAAAAGACATTCAGTGGTTTTCCTAGCAAGTCTGTCCTAAGGTTGAAATAGTCAACAAAAGTAACACATCATGTTCCACAGGTGTCTAATTCACACAAAACATATCATACCCAGCAGAAGGGAGGTCTGTGTTTTATATCATCCAGAGAAGACAGTTCCTGTCTGTGGAAGACAGAATCTAAAAGGCAATTCTCCCCATCACTGCTGGTGCAGAACATCCAAGTGAAGAATTTAGTTTTCCAGGCTGAGGCTTTAATCGTGTACCCATCCGGGCACGCTCCACTGTATTTGTCTTAACAGAACAATTTTCTGGTCTGCAAGCTTTCATTGACTTGCATGTGTTTTCTGGGAAAACAAATGCTTCCCGAGCTTTATGGTGTTTCAGACGGAAGAAAAACAGCCAAGCTGTCTGGCATGAGAGGTAAAGAATACCAGGGATGCCAGTATGGCAGTATGAGAAGTAACAGAATTCCAGAGAGCTGGAAAAGTGATGCCCTCTCTCTAATGCCTCTTCTGAAAACAACCCCTCTGACCTAGAAAAGGCAGATCAGATCATGCTACTCTGGGGAAAAGCACTCAAAAAGTATGAATACTTTCTTCTTTATACAACACTAGGTCCATTGACAACTTGCTTCGGTCTCAGGGAGGTCAAAGTCATTTTTAGGCCAAAAAATTTCTGCATTATTCATGGAATGCTGCTGATGCCAAACTTATGTTTTTGTTATGATGCTGCCTCATCATTTCGAGAGAGAGAGAAACTGAGCTGGTTGTCTTACCTGCCGCAGCAGCGGTCTTTGACGTAGGAAGGTTGGTGCAGTCCCCAATCCCGAACACATTTGGGTACCTCTTGTGCTGCAGAGTTTCTTTATTCACATCCACCCAGCCACCAGCATCAGCCACAGGACTGGTCTTGAGCACATCTGGTGGACTCATTGGTGGTGTGACATGAAGCATTTCATACTACACGAAAGGAAAATATCCATGTTCACATTTTTGCAATATTTCTACAGCCCACAATCTCTCCCCCTGCCTCTTCCTTACTCCACACACTGTACTATGGCTCCTTGAGCATTACACAATCAGTGCTTATGTCAATCCACCCCCACTCCAATATCTTATGTGTTCCTGTGGAGGACGATGCTAAACTAATAACCATTCTTTCAGTGATCTTGCCATACGGGGGCCATGTGATCCCTGTGGCAGTAGGCCTAGGGAAATCTGAGAGAGTGGAGTAAAGCTCACTAATATTCTGAAAGAATCCACTGATGTATCTATTAATACTAAAATAAGGGGGTGGTGTATTTCAGTTGCTGTCCCCCTGACCCTTCACTGTCAACTTGTAAAGTCTGGTACTTCACTCATATTCTGTAAGGAGGTGCTCAGTGTGCCTGAAACTTGTAAAGGCTGTTAGGAGCCGGTAAGTGAGCATCATTCCCAAACATGGGTCAACTCTCAAAACACATAAAGGAAACAGTCAAAACATCAATTTAAGAAAAAAAGGGGGGGGGGTGATAGGTATGCTAGCTAGTACTTTGGAAAAGGAGAGAGGAGTCTGATTCAGTACTGAGTTTACTGAACAGTAAAGGGGTGGGGTGGGTTTCTTTTTTTTTTTTCAAAACACTGTATCAAAGTTCCCGTTGGTAATAGTGCACTGACCCATCCTAATCACTTATGAAGGCTCATTTAGCTTTTTTGTTTGTTTATATAATATTATTCTACTTTTTGTAGTTCATTCTTTTTACTCTTTTTAGTTTTAATGAAATCCATCTCACAACTTCAATTTGCTCGTGAGTCCACTGGAGGACACATTGATTCTAATGTTCGTGTAACATTTCATTAGGGTTAAAAACTTTAGCATTTCAAGACCATTTCAACTTTGTGATGGTCAATAGCCCCTTGTTTCCATAAGGAGGTCCATGCCCTCACCCAGGCTCAACAATCACTGATAACAATGGGAATTAAGAAGATTATTTGCATTTATTCCAACTCTCAGACAATTATAAGCTTAATTACTCTTAAGGAAGGAGTACTGCAAATGGTTGGTGCTCCTCTATGGGATAATCTTGGGAGGCCCTTTGGGGACATGGGTCTCTGAGGCCAGGTCTGTTAGAGAATGCTGAGACTGAACACATGTCTGCAGGATGATGAAGGAAATGGTCAACAACCATCATCTGCCAAAGTATTTCTGCAGTCAACTGGGACTATTTTTTTTTTAACTGAGGTCAAAACCTTACTAGAGTCATCTCTATCTGATGGAGTTAATGTGCGCAATTGAATTTCACAAGTACACATGAATTCCACACATCTTTTCCAGGAGGAACGTTAAATATTTTCACATAATCATTATAAAGCATGGAGTTTTTTTACTTGAGCTAACATCCTACACAAAAGAAATACTAAGGTCTGCTTTACGGATTTTTTAAAAATTAACACTGGCACTTAGTTGTAGCTTGTTCTTTATTATTTCTACAAACCATGTAGGATAAATGACTCGGTTCTCCTTCATTAACATAAATAATTCATGCAGAGTAGTGATTTTCAAACTTTAGTGTTTATAAGCAGCATTTGGGAGACTTGTGGAAAACACAGGTTCCTGGGCCCCACCACCCCAAGATCTAGTAGATCTGGGTGAAGCACAGGCATCTCTACCTTAGCAAAGTCTGCTAGTGATTCTGACACATGAAACTTGTGCGTCACACTCTTAGAAGCTCTGGCTTGAAAGAACAGGTTCATTTACAATGAAATATATAACGCTATTACTTAGACAAGTCACTTCACCTCTCGGGTCATTGATTAGCTTATCCATAAAGATTGTAGTAGACTACATAATCTCCAGTTTCTTTCAGCTCTAGGACTCTATGGTATTAAACAAGTTTAGATTTTTAAGAACTTAGGAGACTTGGAGCAGTTCACTATATAAGCTCTCTATTAAGGATCCAAGATGATAGACTTTGGGGTACGTTTCATTCTTCATAGCAGTTGTTCTCAATCCTAGTTAAACATTAGAGTCATTAGGGAATTTGTGAAACTCCCTATCCTCGGTCCACACCTCAGACTAACTAATCAAAACCCCTGGGGGTGAGACCCAGCATGAGCACATTTTAAAAGCGTCACAGGTGATTCCAATGTGCAGCCAGGGTTGAGCGCTACTGCTTTAAATCCTTCTGGTAGATTTTTTAAAATTCAGATTTTAAGAGTGGATTTGAAAGAATATCTGACTTGAAACCCTATAATTCAAAGGGGACACATATCTTCTTTCTTTACAAACTCTTTAGAAGAAAAATAACCATTCATTTATCCACAACCTACCTACAACCTCAACCATCCAGAGCACAGCTGAGAAACCAAGTAAATAAAACCCAAATAGCAAAGTTAAGTTCATTCACTCAAGCTCATAAACTTTGCTCATAAAATATGCCTTGGGCCCTTACTCATAGCCCATTCACTTTTGCTTTACACAAAATCTAGCACGTTTGGCTCTCTCATTTTCCAGCCAATAAAAAATAAGGAGTGGCAATTTAAGAGAGCTGAAGCTGGAGGGACCCTCCAAAGTCACTTACATCTGCCTAATAGCCAGGAAAAAGGAAAACTGAACAACTATAAAAAGGACATGCATAAAAACAAAGAATAGAGTAATCTAAGACCCTTTGGTAAAGTGTTAACTAGCCCTGAACAACCCAGTAGGCTCTGAGCATATGACTATGTAGGAGCTATTCAAAAAGATGAACCTGAGCCAGGACAGGTGGATACCAGATGGGCCTGGGACATCCTGTTTCACCAGAATGGAAGGAAGTGCTCAAACACATGATGGGCATGTCACAGGGGCACAGGAGCCAGCTGGGAGGGTCACCTACTGACCAAATCCAGGACAATTTGAGCACCAAAATAATTAAGAACAGTAATGAATGATAAACCATTGGGGGAAAAATAGGAACTCACGCCAATAATTAATTAACTCATACCAATAATTAATTAAAAGAAAAAGAAAGGCTATTGCTGAAAGAATGCCAAGAGCCTACTGGTAAATGTGGAAGGAATGCTAGAGTTAGAAAATCATCATTTTGCAACCACCATAGTAAAGATTACATTAGGCAAGAATCATCAGTAGATTCTAACTCTAGGGGAGACAATGAGTTGACTGTTTCCATGGTCTTAAAGTGTCTCCCCACAAACTTATTAGTAGCAAGGGAGAAAAATAATAGTAATTATTTGGTAGAATATTGGACCACATCTTGACTGGCTATCAAAATTAACATCATCAATTAAGGGCAGATGAACATTGTGTACTTGCAAATGTGATACCCTAGAAGGACACAACATTGTTCAGTCAGCGTTCCAGTCTAAAAAGCAGAGCCTCAAACTAATCCGAAGAAAACACAGATAACCCCAAAACGAGGAACATTCTACTAGGGAAAAAAAAAAGTGGTGGGAGGAGGGCTCTATTATTCCAAAATGTAATTGTCATAGAAGACAAAGGCAGGCTGTGGAAATGTCCCAGATTAAAGGAGGCTACAGAGACATTATAATTAAATGCAATTCCTGACTGTAGACGGGGTCCCATACTACATAGGTCTACAGTCCTGTACTAAAGGGAAAAATGCTGTAAATGCTGTTGGGTCAATCAACAAAATTGGAATACAAATAGAAGGTTAAAATATTATATCTGTCTTAAATTTACTAAGTTGATAACGGTTCTGGGGTTATGTAAGAGAATACTCCTATCTTAGGAAATTTACACTAAAGTATTAATATTTAGGGGTAAAGGGACATGATGTATAATGTACGTGACTTACCTTTGGGGAAATTAGAGAGAGAGACATAAAGACAGAGACAGAGAGACAGAGAGAGATGGAGAGAGATCAAATGATAAAGCTGAAGCAAATGGGGTAAAATGCTGTAAGTGAATCTAGGTAAAAGCTATATTCAATTTTCTTTGTACTATTTTTATTTTTGCAACTTCTCCAAGTTTGAAATTATTTTCAAATGTTTTTTAAAAATATGACCCTGAGTCATCAGTAACATTTTAAATGATGTGCAATATAGTCCATTTTTAAAAGGATAGATAGGTGTAATACTCTTTAGAAAGAGTTGAACTAAAAGACTTAACATTTGAAGTTTTGATGTTTGAAGACTCAAATCTTTGGTTCACATCAAAATTCCTTTTTATGGAACCTTTCATTTTTTGAAAAATGCCAAATGAATAAAACGTGGCTGTGAATGCTTTCTCGTTGCTAACTGCTCTTGCCAGGTTGATATAGACAAATATTCTTCCATCCCTGCTTCTCTAGATGCCTTTCCATCGTGTTCTTAATCCTACCCATGCCTCCACGAAAGTACGATTCCCAGGAACAGAAGAAGAAACTGAGACACATGAAGGCCACGCCCACACAACAACAGCTAGATCTTTCAAAGGGTGGTAGCTCTGCCAAACCCTTCCAGAAGGATTTTTAAGTGTTTCCTTTGATGCACAGGGGAAAGATGTTTAAAGACAGCCTCTTCCACAGGTGAAAGACATCCCTGTCATTCTTGAACTACCCTCAGGGGTGCTTCCTGCGCACGAGCAGGACTGTTTCTCACATGCCACACATTGAGACAACCGCCAGATCCTGCATTTGAGAAAGCCCTCCCTTAACTTAGGCAGTAACTGAAGTTGTGGAATATTTTTGGCTCCTTCAAATGACTTGGTGCCAGGAAAAGTAGAGTCAAAAGAATGGGACAAAAATTCACTTGGCACCAATATATAAGCCCTCCTCACCTCCCACTGACAAACCTCTTAAAGCTTTCTTTTCCTCGCCCATTTTTGTCCACTTTCTCTCCTGTCACTTCCCCAGGATGCTCGTTTTAACCAGCCTTTCCCCAGCACACAATTACGGTTGACAGGGAGGCGGGAGCCACGGTGTTACCGCATCCACGGTGCGGTTCAGCAGACAATGCTAACACCTTAACCTTGCCACTCACTGAAATCACGTGGGTCTCTCCAGGTTTATCCAGGTTCTCAAAAACAGCCTCTTGTTTGTCAGCTCGGACTTCAATGAGGTTCTGCTTGTAGTTAACAGTGATGTTCCTCTCCCGGATGATCTCCTGCAGGGCATCTGCGTACTTCTTCACCCCAAAAATTCCTCCAAGAGAAGTGTTGAAAATGATATTGGCCTTGGATCGCTTCCCCACCTAAGAAACAGGAAAGAAGAAAAACAACCAACACCAAACATTACCTTTTTTTTTTTTAACCTAGACAAGAATTAAAGCTCTCAGAAGAGATCTTGACAGCTTTTCCCATCCCTATGCCCCAGGGGGATGATGGGTGGACCAACCAGTTCACTGCCTCTTCCTTATTTTGCCCAGGACACAGCAACCAAGTGCACACTTGAGCTGGAGGTCAAGGTGGGCACCGTTCAGCTGAGGGGTAAATGGACAGTCAAGTCCAAGTAAAGAAAGAATAGAGCCTAGTTGTTTACTCATGTGTTCATTCACTCAGTAAATACTTAACCAAGTCCTAGCGTTGGCCAGGTACTGTTCTAGGCGCTGAGGGAGCAGCAGTGAACAAAACAAAGTTCCTGCCCCCCGTTCATGTATCAGAGAAGCTGTCATTGCACCTGACAGAGAAACTTCCTCTCGGGCCATCCAACACTTGGGAGAAAAGAGTTATGCAAAGGGAATTTTCAGGACGGAAGAAAGAACTGATCTCTTACTCTTTCCTTTGTTCAGCTTCTCTTAGGACTTGCTCACCTAGATCTCACCATTTGAAGAAGTTAGGTGGGTAAGAACCTCAAAAGGTTGTGCCAACCCCTTACGACCCAGAAGTTTCTCAGAATCAGAAATGATTGCTGGAACTGTCCCTTAACCCCACCCTCAGCGGAGCTACAGTTTGCAGAACTCAGGTGGAAGCCTTGCCCAGTGCCGGGTTCCAAGCACACGGTCAACAACTCTTCAGTCCCGTCTTCCCCAGTTGGTCTCCCCATCTGTCCCCCCACAGGACCACAGGCTGCTTTGAATCCTGCCACTGTCTCAAGTCAAACCCCGCTTTGGTAAACCAAATGTCACATCCCAGACAAGAGCAGGAGGGCAAGAACAGCTTCCCCCACAACCTTGAGCCAGGAATACTTAGCTGCAGACACCTGTTCCTACACAGAGGGTGTTTGGAGAACACTGAGAAAGCTTCCTCTGCCCAAATATCTTTCTACAAAGGTCTGAAGTTCTATGTGAACACTTTTTTGGGTTTTTTGTTTTGTTTTGCTTCAGAGGATGTCCAAGTAAACCACCTTTTTTTTTTTTTTTTTAAGACAGGGTCTCACTCTGTTGCCCAGGGTAGAGTACAGTGGCAGCATCATAGCTCACTGCAACCTCAAACTCCCAGGCTCAAGCAATCCTCCCACCTCAGCCTCCCATGTAACTGGGACTACAGGCATGGGCCACCACACCTGGCTAATTTTTTTATTTTTATTTTTTATTTTTTTTTGTAGAGACAGGGTCTCACTATGTCATTGCTCAGGCTGGTCTCAAACTCCCGGCCTCAAGCACCCTGGCCTCCCAAAGACCTAGGATTACAGGCGTGAGCTACCACGCCTGCCTTTTGCTTTTAAAATTGGCATTTTGCCTATTTGCAAAAATGTATATCAAGAGCCAGAAAATATTCATGACCTTGAACTTGAGTGGAAGTTGAGGATGGCATTATGTATAAAAATGAATTTTTTTAGTCTAACCATATGGAAATTTAAATAATCTCTAACATACCTCCCCAGTAGACTTTTATTCACATATTTAAAAGTATGTTACAAAGACTATTAGTATGTAGTAATACATCTAAATTTGTATGTACAGTATGATTTTAACCATATTTTTTAAAAAGTATATAGAAAAAACTGGAAAACATCAAACTGATGACAGCAGCTTTATTATAGCAATTAAATCACGAGTGACCTCCTCCTTCCAATTATATAATTTTGTTACATATGTAATAAAAATGTAGAAATAAAAAAGGTATTTTATGATAGTAATAAAAATAGAATTCTGGCAATCACTGAGTTAGCACCATCTGCCTTCCTCATCTCTGGCCCTGGAAAGGAAGCATACCTTCCTGAAATAGGCTTCCGATAGATACATGATCTTCTGCGGGGCTCCGGCACACTTCACTGGAGTATTTGGGAAGGTAAAGACGGCATTGCCCTCCTTGAAGTCCTGCAGAGCTTTCCACGTCTTCTCTACAGTCTTCACGGAATAATTAGACCCTATTTTGGGATGCGCAAAACCTTCAGGTAGGCCTTTAATCTGCAACAAAGCACACAGAAATTCTTTATAAATAAAAGCACAGTGTCTTTAGAGTCCTTGTTCTTTGCCATTTCTACAACCTTTCCAGTATTTCAGTACTATCACTGCCCTCCATACTCACACACAGGGAGCAGGCAGGTGGGCGGGGGTGGTGAGACCAGAGCTGTGGCACCTGCAGTCGCCTGTCAAACTGCAGAATGGGCTCAGCCCCGGGGAACTCCTCCACCTCCCTGGCCTTGAGACTATGATTTAAATACAACAAAAAACACTTGTACCTCCTAAATTAATAATTAAATACGTACATAAAACTCTTCCCACCATCAAAGTGAGAGCAAGAAGCCACCCATCCTTCCTTTTAGGAAAACCAGTTCCCTTACTGGGAAGAAGAAAAATAGGCAGGACCAAAAGCCATTCATATTGTCAAGAATAGGAAACTTAAATTTCCCTGGACCAGTCTGTACCAGACCAAATTCTTGGTAAAGGCAGTAAAGTCAAGTAATTAAAAACACAGATTTTAGAATCCCACACACCTGGTTTGAGTCCTGGCTTTTCCACTCACTAGCGTTGTGGCCCTGAATAAATTACCTAGGACTCCTAAGCCAGTGGATCTCAAAGAGTGGTCCCCAGGCCAGTAGCACCAGCACCACCTGGGAACTTGCTAGAAATGCAAATTACCAGGCCCCACCCTAGCCCTACTGACTCAGAAACTTTGGGGGCAGGCCCAGCACTCTGTTTTAACAGGCCCCCCAGCAGATGCTGATGCACACTGAGGTTTGAGAAGCTTATGTTCATCACCTGTAAAATGGGGATAACAGTACATGCTACATAGTGTTGTTGGCAGGAGTAAACGAGAGCACACATGTTCAGGGATAAGAGAAAGGACTGATGCACACGGTAGGTGCCCCATAAACGTTAGTCTATACCTGCCAATACAATTAACTACATACTTAATCTCAAATGCTAGAAGCATCACAGAGTGCAATGAAGATGTCACAGATCGAGTTAAAGAGACTTAAGCACCAGTTCTTAGCAAGAGAAGATTCAACTTCAACCATCAAGAAACAGTCCTCCAGATGGCCTGGTCCTTCAGAGGCTCGCTCCCCAGGCCATGCTCCAGGCCACCTCTGGGGCCACCCCAGACACCCATCCCTGAGGCCTCAAGGAAACAGAGTCCTATCATCTCCTCAGTGGCCTGGGTTCATTATTTGTTCACACTCACTATAAAGAGAAACTATTGTGGTTCATGCCTGTAATCCTAGCACTCTGGGAGGCTGAGGTGGGAGGCTCACTCGAGGTCAGGAGTTCAGGACCAGCCTGAGCAAGAGCGAGACCTCGTCTCTATTAAAAATAGAAAGAAATTATATGGAAAGCTAAAAATATATATATAGAAAAATTAGCCGGGCATGGTGGCGCATGCCTGTAGTCCCAGCTACTCGGGAGGCTGAGGCAGAAGGATTGCTTGAGCCCAGGAGGTTGAGGTTGCTGTGAGCTAGGCTGACGCCATGGCACTCTAGCCCGGGCAACAGAGTGAGACTCTGTCTCAAAAAAAAAAAGAAAAGAGAAACTATTTCTTTGCTACTGATCACCCCCTGCTACAGTTTAGATAGCAGTAATATGAACAGTCTCAATAATAATTATTATTGTAGAGTCACCTTATGTTTTAATGTTTTCAAAGTTTTACAACTCTGCTAACAATGGATATTCACTGTACGTCTCTGAGGAAGGCAGGGAGATATTATTAGCCCATAGAACAGATGGGAAAACTGAAACAGAGCAAGGTTGAGAATCCTGCCCAGGTTCCTGAAGAACTAGACACTAAGGTCTCTGACCGCCTGCCTACGAGTGTTCCCACAGGACCACCAACTCTCCTAGTTCCCAAAGCAAAACTCACCATCCAAGAGATAAACAGCTGATGACCCATTTTCTCCTTCATTATTTTTCTCTAGTCTAAAGAAGCCGTTGTTGAGGGAAAAGACACCATAGAGTGGTAACCACGCTCCTGTGTGGTGAAGGGTGGTGTGTGGCCCCCCATCCCAGCAGTTGCTTCCCCGGGAGCTCTGAGAAGAGAGAGGCAGAGGAGGGGACAGGGGAGAGTGAGAGTCAGGGAAAGAAACAAGATGTGACTCCCCCTCTGGCTGCACAGTGACAGGCTGGGTGCTGGGGAGCGGGGGACCGTCCTACCATGCAGAGTAGACCAGCGAGCAGGACACCATACTGCAGAGACCCTGTGAGGCTGGCTGAGAAAGAGGTGGGGACAGATGGACAGAAAGAGCCTGCCTGGTCCAACAGAGCCCAGATTGGAGACCCAGCCCTGCCACAGGCTCACCTACATTCCTACCCTAGAGTTCCAGAAATATCTCAGTATTTTCACCAAATGGTCCCCGCTTTTTGTTTACTACTAACTTAAGTAGTTTTCTAGTATCCTCAATCAAAGAGTGCCAAGTAGTACAGTGGCCATGGTTAAGTTGCTTACATTCTCTTAGCCTCAGTTTCCTCACCTATTAAGTAGAGATAAAAATGCCTCTCTCACAAGTACTTGTAAAGAATCAATATTTGATTCCTAGCATGGTTCCCGGAACATAGTAGAGAGTCCGTATTAATAGCTACTTTTAAATATCATTATTTCTTGGTTTGCTGCAAGAGGCTGCTATGAACTCTCAGCACTGACCTCTTCAGTCCTCCTCACGTGGCATTAGAGGACGCTGGGTAGCCTACCTTAGAGATGTGCTGCCTTTGCTATGTCAACACTGCAGGGGCCCTTGGGGGAGGCATGGACCTTCCAAAAGTAGTAGAAATTGGCACACTTCTCCATTTGGTCCACTCCATAGCTTGTCTGTCATTCCATGAGACTCATGGCACCTTGACTCAAAATCATCTCAGCACTTACACCAACTCATGGCTTCTCTGAACCTTCACATAACACATCCCAAGACATTTTCACTACCCTCCCCCGGACATGTCCCAATTCAGGTTTTGTTTTGTTTTTGTTTTTTAACACAAAAATACATTTCACAGACCCTTACTGGGCCAACCCCAATGAGGTCCTTGCCCAGATCACATTCCTGCAGCTTATGACATGAAGCACTAATGCTTCATGTGCTCCAACTATTTATCTACAGTCCCCAACAAGCTCCTGAAAATGACTACTACTGACTTACTCCACTATATTTTAGAAAAATAAACTTGAATCTCACAGCCATCAGATAGCATCTGGCTCCCTAGCTCACTGAAAAGGAAGATCTAAGGAACTTCTGGGTATCGTCTACATTGCGTCAGTCACAAAAAAAACAGCATTTACACAACAAAACCAGATGTCCTTCCAGCATCTGATAAACTAACTGCTGATATTCTACCCTTAAATTCTCCTTAAAAATTCATAATCTAAATCTTACTTCCAAAAGAAAATGTAATCTTTAATACTGCCAACTCAGTCCCACATAGAAAGGCAGGTTTCTTACAAGGATGGAAAAGGCTGCTATTTTGCAAGAATTACCATTAGGGAGTGGACATCCTGAACTCTGATAAAGCTTAAAACCAGAACATGTTGTTACAACTGACAGAATCTTAGAGAAGACTTTTTTAAAAACCATAAAAGGACTGTTGAAAAATAAAACTAGAAGAGGATTTCTGGGAACTTCATTCCTTGGCAAAATGAATATAAAGCAACTAAATGCAGTGTTTAATCTTGACATTATAAGCCAATGTAACACAGAAACAATTTAAAACAGTACCTTCTCATAGTCGAGCTGGATTCCAAGAGCAATAATAAGATATTTGTAGGAGATCTGTAACACAAAAAGATGTTATTTTAGACCAAGACCCAAAAAGCAGCAGCCCAAGGGCTGACTCAAGTCTCAGATGTGTGTGGTCAGTGCCATATTTCCATTTTTTGATGTAATGTCCTGGGACAGAGGTGGGTGGGTGGGCAGAGAGGGGTACATGGTCCAGTTCACCATCCATCCTCTCTGCTCTCTATGCTCTGGCATGATGCCCCCAGTGTTACTGGGGTGGATATTTTCCAGCATCCCATTTCTCTGGGAGCCAGGTGCCAGGTAGAAAAGCTGGCTACTTCAAAAGAAAGAGATGCAAAGAGGGCCTGCTATTTTAACATGTAGCATTAGCATTTGTTCAATAAACATTCAGATGCAAGATACTATTCTAAGCAACAGGGGATGCAGTGGGTGTTCAACAAATACTTGTCTTCATTGTTTTATTTATTAATTCAACATCACTCAGTCCCTCCATCTATCCTCCATTTACTACACACCTTGCCATCTCATGCAGTACTCAACACACACGCATTCATACAGGCACACGTGTGCATATACACCACTCTTTCACCATGAAGCTATCCAGTTTGAGAGTGGCTGTGCATTGATATAAGCCCTCAGATTAACAAAAAATCCAAAGGCCCCGCTGGTTACCTCCTTGCCGTTGTCTGTGCGGATGCAGTCCTTGTCTGGGTTCAGCTCAACCACTCTGGCTTGGATCCATTCCACACCAGATGGGATCAC
The DNA here is from genome assembly GCA_028533085.1 of Varecia variegata. Taxonomy (NCBI): domain Eukaryota; kingdom Metazoa; phylum Chordata; class Mammalia; order Primates; family Lemuridae; genus Varecia; species Varecia variegata. The sequence continues at coordinate 70,470,958 of CM052442.1, read as the reverse complement.
ACTAGCTGTGGGACGACCAGACGAGGACAACTGTTTGGCACCAGCACCCACCAGCGTCCAGATTGGCTGATAGAAATGTCTCTGAGAAACAAAGCAGTTGGAGATTTATTCCAATTTAAGGCTGATCAACAGAGTTATAACTAAAGGTATATGAGCTAGACTCTCTCAGTTACTCCCTCCTGATCCTTAGAGATCCCATAGAAAAGTCTCCAATAGGTTACTTCCCCCTGGTTGGTGTCCCCTATTATGTTAAGCTCTGAAGGACAGTCACTCGACATAAGAATTCTTCCAAGATCATCCATAAAAGCTATAAACTGTCTTTAGTGACCACCTTATTATTTATTGCTGAAAGCCAATTTGATCTTTAATATGTACATGTTATATATACATGCATGTAAACACACACATTATGGATACCTTTATGTGCACAGATATAAAGAAAAATTAAGCCTGGCAGCCTAAATATGGTACCTCAGAAGCATATGGAGACAGTGGTAAGTCTGGAAAGTTTACAGCCACTTCTGGGGATCCTCAAAACTTCATTAACTTCCGATTGTGTTTCCCAAGCCCATGGAGGACTGCAGACACTCCCAATTAGCCCTTCTCCTTTCTCTGAGGTTTTACACCCAAAGCCAGTAGGCACCAGCCTCCACAATGCAACACAAGCCTGAACTTTCACGGTTTTCTGGAATTCTCTTGCTTCAAATGGTTCACTCTTGATCTAAGTTAGTTGAGAAAGTTCTAGACTCAGGGGCAAGAGGCAGACTGGTTTGATGGCCTCTGAAAATTCCAGTTCACTCATGGAGTGGACCAGGAGACCAAGAGCTCTCCATATTGCCAAAGTGCCTCAAACTGGCTGGCCAGAGCTGCCAAAACCCAGGGAAAGGTGAAGAGGACACCAGAAATGTCTTGGCCATTTCCCTACAACTAGTAGGGGATGTGATCAAATAGGAGGAAGCAGAGGTCTCCAGGTGTGAGAGATCATCAGCGTCAAGTCTGTCTTGAACAGGGAGAGGAACAAAAATACAAGCTCAGTTTTTAGACTATGAACATCAACTCCAGCTACCACTAAACCAGACTCAGCAGGAAAGTACCAAAAGCCTGAGCCACTGGCAGCTCCTTTGAGAGACTCCTGCCCTGTGCTTCCTTTCAGGGCAGGGCAGACGTGATTCTGGCCTCCTGAATTGCGTCCAGACCCTGGAAGAGCCAGTCTCATTACAAAGAGAAGCCCGACTGGGAGACCTGCCCATGAGTTAGCTACAGTACAACACACACTGGAGAGAATGGCCACTTGGTACAGCTCTCTGACCACTGTCATTTAAAGTGGTGCCCCTCAGTTGAAGAGACACCACTTTAAAAGGGAAAGTGGCAGAGAGTGCCCCCTAGTCTCCTGTCAGACCACAGCCCTGGGTAGCATCATCCTCTACTGGGGAGACATCTTGGAAAGGAGCCCGCCTTTCTTGTCCTACCCTCCCTTCAAAATAAGAACCTGATCCATTTGCTTCTTCCTCCCAAGGATACAGCTCCCAACTGGTGCACGCCCAGTTCCTTGGGAAATATTAGGGAAACCACCAAAAATATTGAATATTTCTCTGAAGCTTTTGGACAATTTTAAAATGTTTTTCATGAAACTTAGTCTTCCCTCCTAGTGTCAGCTACCTTTCCTCCCTTATAATCTGTTTATAATCCCCTTGTACTTAAATTTCTCAAGCCCACTGACAGCTTTCCAGAGGCCTCTCAGCCCTCCAACTCATCTTCCCTTCCCTAGACTGGAACAGACAGGAAAGTGCAATGGCCCCTGGTTTTCCTCCAGGCAGGAGAAGGGGGGTGGGAGGGTGTCATGGGTTGAACTGTAGGTTGAAGTTCTAATCCCAGTATGTGTGTCTGTGACCTTATTTGGAAATAGGGTGTTTGTAGATGCAATCAAGTGAACATGAGGTCATTTTTTTTTTTTTTTTGAGACAGAGTCTCGCTCTGTTGCCCAGGCTAGAGTGCCGTGGCGTCAGCCTAGCTCACAGCAACCTCAAACTCCTGGGCTTAAGCAATTCTTCTGCCTCAGCCTCCCGAGTAGCTGGGACTACAGGCATGCACCACCATGCCCGGCTAATTTTTTTCTATATATATTTTTAGCTGTCCAAATCATTTCTTTCTACTTTTAGTAGAGACGGGGTCTCGCTCTTGCTCAAGCTGGTCTCGAACTCCTAACCTCGAGCGATCCTCCCTCCTTGGCCTCCCAGAGTGCTAGGATTACAGGCGTGAGCCACCGCGCCTGGCCCCATGAGATCATTCTTGAATAAAGTATGCTCTAAATCCAATGACTGGTGTCCTTCTAAGGAGGTCACATGAAGACACAAGGACACTGAGACACACAGAGAACACCAAGTGAAGATGGAACAACTCAGCTGCAAGCCAAGAAGTGGCAAGAATTGTGGGCAACCACCGGAAGCCAGCACAGAGGCGAGGGAACTGTGAGAGAAATAATGTCTGCTGTTTTAAGCCAACCAATTTGTAGTAACTTGTTAAGGCAGCCCTAAGAAACTAATACAAAGGAGAACACAAAAAGCCAAGAGATCTGTCCTCCCTCTGGACCTCCTTCCCTCCACTTTCTCCCAATCTTTTGAGATGAGTGCCCACTCAGGCACTCAAAAGGGGAGACTTACCTCGCTGGGCTCAACAATAGCCACGTTCTCTGCACCCACCTTCCTCTTCACGCGGGCGGCCATGGTGATCCCACCGGTGCCCCCGCCCAGCACCAGCACCTCATAGTGGCTCTTGGCTGCGCAGCTGGCCCCCGTGTGCAGCTGAAGGGGGCCGGCCTGCTGAGAGCCCAGCCTGAGCAGGCAGGCAAAGAGTCGAGCACGGGGCCCCGACACCAGGGTGACCAGCGGGGACATCTTCAGGTGGGATCAGGCTAGAAGGGAAGAGATGGGGCTATGAGTACCACGGTAGAGACCACCACGGGACTAAGGCATTGTCTTTTGGAGAGGAAGGGGAGGCGGGCACCTGATCCGCTCCAGTAGTCCCCACCATCTCTTAAGACCTCTTTCCCTTTGGCTATGGTCCCCAGGTATCCCAGGAGCACTGGATTGGTAGCTAACAATCAGCTAAGTTTTCCATCTCTCTCCATTCTCCTACATTCAGGCCATTAAGGACTTTGTCTGAACCAGGTACCCCCACCCTTTAAATCTTTCCTAGTAACTTGTCTGTACCCATCCTCGTCCATCCATAAGACCTAGGGCACCATCTGTTGTATCCAGCTGTGGCCCATTCTCCTCTCAGGCATGCTCCTCAACGCTTTCTTTGGCTTTTCAGTCCGTTGAAATTGATGTATGAGTCCAGACAGAGACCCGTAACATTCCTTGTGGTCAAGGGCACCTGAGATTTTGCTGAAGCAGAATAGCCTGGCAAGAAACCCACCTTCTGCCACTCAGGGTTCTGACTGTGACAACCAGGGCCTCAGCCCCCCACTCGGAGCCCTCCTGGCTCCGCTTACCCAGGGACGTACAATTTAATCAAGTCACGCAGGCAGAGGCCCTCCACCCCTTCAGCAATTTCAACCAGATGATTTAAAAAAAGCCATAAAAGGAGCCCTGCCTGGTATCATAAAGTTATATTTTATGTAAAGAATCTGCACATGCTGCTGACCAGCTTTTTATTATAGCCAATTCAGTAAACAATTTCTCCTTAGCAGTTCCTCTGAGAGACGCACTTTTACCTTTAGGAAAACGTGTTTCTACTCTGAGCAGCTAGTGCTTTGGCAGAGAGGAAATGAAGGCTTCGCAGAGACTGGCCTTTGCTTCCCCTGTGCATAGAATTGGCCTGACCTCTAGGCCCCCACCCACCTGTATAACTTCAAGGGCCGCACTGAGGATCTCTCCCCCCTGGGTATTACAGTGCCCCAAGTTCTACCATCAAGTTCAGTCTTTCAGGTTCGACACTGCTCCAAGAACTCTTATTAAAATGCAAATGCCCAGCCCGGGAGTAACACTTCTAGCTGCTAAGGTCTCTAACATCTTAATGGAATGATTTAATTATATCATTTCCCCCACACACCCCCACCCCACTGGAGAAGAGGAAGGCTGCACAAGAGGATTAGAGAAGGCTGAGAGGGAAGGGGCTAGGAAAGAAAGAAGGGCAGGCCCTGGAGGGGGGACATGATGGGCAGTGGGAAGGAGGAGCCAGGGGTGCTAATTTTAATTAACATTAACTCTATTTCAGAGTTTTGGCACCACTGACAATTTCCTCAATATTTCATATCTGAGAAGCAACCCAGAACTGGAGGGAGGGTATTCGGAGGCCCCCAGTAAGCAGGGCAGGCTCATACATTATTGCTGCCAAGTCTAAAATCAATGCAACCCTTCTAGAAAATAACAGTTATCATCTTGGGCCCTGTATTTCCATTTCTGAGCATCTAGTCTAAGGAGATAACCTCTAATACTGAAGAAGAAACACTATTACAAAGATATTTCTCACACACTTATTCATAATATGGTCAACCCTCTGTTAACTGGTTCGTGGACTAGTCCTGATTATGTCCTAGGGACAGAAAAAAACAACTACAAGCTCTGTACCAGCCAGGGAAGGCTCAGGTCTCCAATTTAATCCGGGGGCAGAGAGCAGTCTGAATGTCAGAACATTGGGGAAAGGTTAAGTAAAATATGGTACACAAAATGACTTAGGTAGTCTTTTAAAATTATGCTTACAAAGAATATATAAAATGCCTATGTTATGATCAGGATACAAATTGGAAATGCAATATTATCTCAACTGTGTAAGAGAAAATGCATTGGAGAAAAAAAAAAGACAGACCAAATCTATCTTAGCACTGGGTAAGTGGTTTTCTCTGGGTTTTAGAATAAGGGTGGGCCGGGCGTGGTGGCTCACGCCTGTAATCCTAGCACTCTGGGAGGCCGAGGCGGGCAGATTGTTTGAGCTCAGGAGTTTGAGACCAGCCTGAGCAAGAGCGAGACTCCATCTCTACTAAAAAAAAATAGAAAGAAATTAGATGGACAACTAAAACTATACAGAACAAATTAGCCGGGCATGGTGGCACGTGCCTGTAGTCCCAGCTACTCAGGAGGTTGAGGCAGTAGGATTGCTTGAGCCCAGGAGTTTGAGGTTGCTGTGAGCTGGGCTAACACCACAGCACTCTAGCCCGGGCAACAGAGTGAGACTCTGTCTCAAAAAAAATAAAAAGAAAAAAAAAAAAAAAGAACAAGGGTGATTTTGATTTCTTCTGCTTTTCTGTATTTTATAAACGTTTTTACTATATACATATTAATGTTAATAAAATCTTCATTTTGATGGTAGTGACTAACAAATACTAAGTCCTTTACATAAGCATTTAACTTGTGAGTTGCCCGCCGTTATCATCCCCATTTTACAGATGGTAAAACTGAGGAAGGAAGCAGTTAAGTGACTCTCTCAAGGTCATACAGCCCATAAGTGCTGCCCTGTGATTTGCACCCAGGTGTCTACTTTGGACTTCTCCACTATGCCATCTGTGACCTTTAGAATAACTATGTATCAACAACAATAAAACAATGCTTGTGTGATAATGTTAAATGGAAAATAAAAAGGAAACATATTTTCCGCAACTTCCCAGAAAAGGGACACCATGTTTTCATGGTCCTGACACTGAATCTTAGCCCCATGGGTGGAGGAGGCCTGACTAAGTTTCTTTTTTCCAACCACTCCGTCTGAGGTCATTTGACCTCCTAGCTCCCTTCCAGCCTAACACGCTGTGGTTCTTCTCTTGAAAGTTAATGCAAGTATTTCCCTCATTCAGCCGACAAGGCTGCTTCTGTCTTATTTCAACAGTGACCCGTAGCCTGTTTATGGATTCAGTATTTATAAATGCAAAGTCCTCTGAACCAGTTTCATTAGCATCATTAATAACAACCACGAAGCAAAAAATTCTGGCCTTTGCAGTCAAATTTCACTTTCCAACTATAAACAACAATTCCAAAAATACAAAAGAATGTGCTAGGGCAAATGTCCCAAGTTTCGAAACTCCCAAAAATCTCAGTAACTCTCTCCAACAGTGTAACATCATCTAAACTTCCAGATCAGCAAACCTAGAACCATAATCTAACTCTGTTTGTGAAGAAGCAGTCTAGAGTCAAAGACTAGAACCACGCCAGGGCAATGATACATAAGCATAAGTTTTTAAAATGCCACTTTGGAACTGTGGTGTAATAAAAAATATATTTGGTCCTTGTTCCGGTTCCTATCACAGAACTCTCTAAAACCTTTGGAATTTTCTGAGTGACAGGCGTGTGTCTTTTATTGTTCAGAATGAGCCCCTGAGTTTGTGCTAACGAGGTGACCAAGGGTGGGACCCCTGGATAGATCAGGGTGGGAGCTGGTCACCAGAAAGACCAAATGCGTGACTGTGATTAGAAGGCTGGAATTTTCAGCCCCAGTCCTGATCTCCAGGAGGGGAAGGGCCTGGAGACCAAGTTCTAGAAAAACTCTTGAATACGGAGCCAAAGAGCTTCCAGGTCGATGAACACGTTGTGCGGGAGGGCCAGGAGCCCAGAGGGGCCGTGGAAGCTCTGCGGCACCACTCCCCATACTTGGCCTACGTATCTCTTCTATAAAATATTTGGCCATTTCTGAGTTGTATCCCTTATAGTAAACCAGTAAACGTAAGTAAGGTGTTTTCCTGAGTTCTTTGAGTAGTTGTAGCTAATTATGGAACCCGAGAGGGGATCGTGGGAACCCTGGAATTTGCAGCCAGCCAGATACAAGGGTGGGTCACCTGAGGACTAGCAGCAGATGTGCTGCCTGGCTGGCAGCTGAAGTGGGGACTGTCTGTGGGACTGAGCCTTTAACCTACAGGGTCCATGCTAACTTCAGGAAGGAACGTCAGAACTGAATGGAACTGTTGGGCACTCAGTTGGTGTCAGAGAACGGACTGGTGCTGGGAACCATACATTTTGCGTTGGAAACAGTGTCAGAAAATATCACTCAGGAACGAACACAAATTTCTTTTTTCTTTTTTTTTATTTTTTTGAGACATTTTATTTTTTATTTTTTTATTTTTTTTTATTTTTTTATTTATTTTGTTGTCCAGGCTAGAGTGAGTGCCGTGGCATCAGCCTAGCTCACAGCAACCTCAACCTCCTGGTCTTAAGCGATCCTACTGCCTCAGCCTCCCGAGTAGCTGGGACTACAGGCATGCACCACCATGCCCGGCTAATTTTTTTTATATATATATTTTTAGTTGGCCAGATCATTTCTTTCTATTTTTAGTAGGGACGGGGCGGGGGGGGGGTCTCGCTCTTGCTCAGGCTGGTCTCGAACTCCTGACCTCGAGCGATCCACCTGCCTCGGCCTCCCAGAGTGCTAGGATTACAGGCGTGAGCCACCGCACCTGGCCCCAACACAAATTTCTGACATTGACCTAAACCAAGTCTACTGCTTCCTCCAATTGTCTGTTTTGTGATTGTTGCAACAGCCAAACAATCTTAACCAGAAAGCAGAAGAAAAGAAAGGAAGGCCAAACTCGACCCTGAAGTCAGCAGAGAAAAAACAGAAAACCTCTGTCAACAAAATAATCAAGGAGTATACATCTAATATGACTTCTCAGACTCCCCAGAAGACAGACTGAAACATATGCTTGTCGGTTTAAGAAATAAGAGTTAACTGCCAATGATACAGAAGAATGCAACTACTTTATATCTACATTCCTACAAGGTGAAACACACTTTTAAAAAACCATAAAAAGGCAAATTTAGTTTTTACTTAACAAGTGGGATAGGTAATATATTTTATAATTAAATAATATGCTTTTAAGTTAGATAAACATCCCTCTATTAATTCTAAATCAATTGAATGCCTCCTTCAAAGCATTCAGATAAATGCTCTGATGTATCTACAGTAACTGGAGAAGTAAAACCCCTGCTGACTGAAAGTTAAGAGAGCTGCCTGGGCATCTACTTACATCACTGGCCACTGGCTCCAGGCCAAGGTCTGGACGAGTCTTTGGAACACCACACCTTTCCTCGGCAGCCCTTGCTGGACAAGCAGTACAGGCTGCCTGTGACAAAAACTTCCTAATCTCATGTCACATGACATGGTGTGTGAGCAGCTAGAATTACAACATTCATTGCAAAGGTCCACCAAGCCAGCAGGCTTATAGTCAACCCTGCAGCTATTTCTGCTTTTGAGGAAACAGTGAGGCTTTTTACAGTTCCCAATTGTTTTATCTCAAGCCTAGGCCAGGCTGGGCCCACTTTGCTCTGATTTTCAATAACCACAGAGCCAACCTTTAACAGATCAGCTTTGGAGAACACTTCCAAAGTCAAAGCAGAAAGCAAACAACAAACAGCCTCAGCTCTTGCCCCGCCCAATCCATTCCTCCCACCAGACCTGGGCAGAGCTGACTCTGAGCTGTCACTCTGGATCCCCATGGCTTCCGGTCTCTGAGGCAAGAGCGAGCCTTGTCTACACAGCACGGGTCAGGCTTATACCTAATGCCCAGGTGGTGAGACGCCTGGAAGACTTCTCTCCCACTAGATCCTCCCACTTGGCCTTTCTGGGCCTATTTAATTAAGTCAGACCTCACATTGTCATCAGTTATTTACACCTCGTAACCAAATTATTTCCATAAGACAGGATAAGAAAAAGTAGGAAGAAATTATCATTATCATACTAGCTAACATTTATTGAGTGTTTACTATTAATAGTTATGTTGTCTCAGAAACTCCTCACAACTCTGTAAATAGTATCCCCATTTTACAGATGAGACAATTGAGGCTTAGAATTGAGGGTTAGAGAACTTGCCTAAGGTCACATCACTAATTAAGCCGCAGAATTTAATTCAAACTATCTGATAATTCGGGAAAAATGCCTAATGGCTGAATTTTATTCTCATTCAAATTTAAAGCAACTTGGTTGAATCCCATGGAATGGAGTGGGAGGGAATATATGGTATTAAATTTTAGCTTACTAAATAAATCGAAGAAAATATGAGGTTTTGTTGCAGGGAGGGTAAGGTACAATAATAGTACTGAATTACTTTTTTAAGAGTCTTTGTTTTTTTTCGGGGGGTGGCCAGGGGTGGTGGCTCATGCCTGCAATCCCACCACTTTGGGTGGCCAAGGTGGGAGAATTGCTTGAGGCCAGGAATTCGAGACCAGGCTGAGCAAGAGTGAGACCCCCAGACTCTGTCTCTACAAAAAATAGAAAAATTAGCTGGGCATAGTGGCGTGCACCTGTGGTCCTAGCTACTCAGGAGGCTGAGGCAGCAGGATCACTTAAGCCCAGGAGTTTGAGGTTGTGGTGAGCTATGATAATGCCACTGCACTCTAGCATGGGCAACAGAGCAAGACCCTGTCTCAAAAAAAAAAAAAGTCTTTATCTTTTAGAAATATACACTGAAATTCTAACAGTTAAAATGATTTAGAATTTGCTTGAAAATATTTCAGGAGGGTGTATAGGAGTGTAGGTGAAACAAGATGGGTCATGAGGTGTTAGCAGCTTGAAGCCAGCTGATGGATATATATGGGTGTTCCTTGTGGTGGTCTAGTTTCTTCTAGGTTTGAAAGTTAAAATGAGTGAAAGAATGAAAAGGCAAAAAACAAAAATCATAAAAACAGTGCCTCAGAGTGGAAACTGGCTTTGCAGAAGTTAAGAAGCACAGTAGAGAAAACACAAATTACCTTAGAGAATACCTAAATCATCATGAACACTCTAATAGTAGAAATATAGATGTTACTGCTGGTGAGGGCTCTGAATGAAATAAGAAACATGTTACTGGACACTGGAGAAAAGGGATCCATGTTATATAGTGGCAGAAAGCTTAAGAGAATTGCACTTCTGTGGAAAGTGGAATTTGTACAGCAGTTCCCCCTTTAGCCATGGGGAATATGTTCCAAGACCCCTAGTGGACACTTGAAACCTCAGATAGTACAGAACCCTGGATATACTATGTTTTTTCCTAGACATACAGACCTATGAGAAGGTTTAGTTTGTAAATTGGGCACAATAAGAGATTAACAACAATAATAATAAAACAGAACAATTATAACAATATGTCAGCATCACTACTCTTATACTTTGGGGCCATTACTAAGTATTATAAAACAAGGGTTACTTGAACACAAGCACTGCAATGCTGCAACGGTCGATCTGATGACGAGATGGCTACTACATAACAGGCAGGTAGCATATATAGCATGGAGACACTGAACAAAAGGATGATTTATGTCCCAGGCAGGACAAAGTGGGACAGCATGAGATTTCATCATGCCACTCAGAATGGCACACAATTTAAAACTTATGAATTGTTTATTTCTGGGATTTTTCATTTAGTATTTTCAGACCTCAGCTGACCATAGGTAATTGAAACTGCAGAAAGCAAAAACAATGGATGAGGGGTGGGGACTATTGTAAAAGATTAAATTGAACATTTAGCTGAAGAGATTTCCAAGTGAAGTACTGAAGATGCAGCCAGTGTTTTTCTTGCTGCTTTTAGCAAAATGAAAGAGAAAAGAAATAAACCGAAGGAATAAATGTTGAACAAAAATGAACTAGAGCTACTCAGCTGCAAACACATGCTACATTTCATGAAAAAGGAAGGATGTCCCAGAGGGCAGAGCTGAAAACCACAGAGAATCATTCCCAGGCCTTGAAACCAAATGGAATTTGTCCAGTTGGATTTTGAAATTTCTTGGGACTGGTGACTCCTTTTTCCCGCCCATTTCCTCCCTTTTTTAACCAGAATGTCTTTAACTTTTATCCTATGCCTATCCTACCATTGTATATTGGGAGCAAATAACTTGTTTCTTTAGTTTCACAGGAATTTGTTCCCCAGGACATATCATACCCAGAACCTCATCTATACATAATCAAATTATTTAGACGATGAAATTGAGACTTTTGAGCTAATGAGACTTAGATTAGAATTTGGACTTGAGTTAATGCTGTAATGGGTTGAGACTTTGGGGAAACTTGGACGGGAGGAAATAACATTTTGCATGTGGGATGAGCACGGATCTCTGGGAGCCTGAGTGCAGACTGTGATAAGCAAAATAATGCACCACTCCCTGCCCCCAAAGATGCCTTAATCCCCAGGACATGTGAATACGTTCCCTTACATGGCAAAAGCGACTTTGTAGATGTAATTAAGTCAAGGATATTGAGATGAAGAGAGTATCCTGCATTATCCAGGTAAGCCCAATCTAATCTAATCACATAGATCCTTGAAAGCTGAAAACCTTTCCTAACTGTGGTCAGAGGCAGACATGACTATGGAAGAATGGTCAGAAAGATGAAAAGTTGCTGGCTTTGAAGATGGAGTAAGGGGGCCAGGAACCAAAGATGTGGGCGGTATCTACAAACTAGAAAAAGAAATGAAATAGATTCTCCTTTGGAGCTTCCAGAAGAAGTGTGGCCCTGCCAGCACCTTGATTTTACTAGTGAGACCTGTGCCAGACTTCTCAACTACAGTATTGTAAGATATAAATCTGCAATAGGAAACTAATACATATACTATCATATTTAATCTTCACAACAATCCCATGAGATAGATATTGTTATTCTCATTTACTTCTCTGAACCTCAGAGAACTGAGGTTAAATGACATGCTGGTTAAATCCACAAGCTGAGGCAGAAGGATCATCTGAGACCAGGAGTTCAAGATCAGCCTGGGCAACATAGCGAGACCTTGTCTCTATAAAAAATAAGAAAAATTAGCTGGGCATGGTGCTGCATGCCTGTAGTCTCAGCTGCTTGGGAGGCTGAGGCAGGAGGATCACTTGAGCTCAGGAGTTCGAGGCTGCAATGAGCTTTGATCACACTACTGCACTACAGCCTGGGCAACAGAATGAGACCCTGTCTCTAAGAGGAAAAAAAAAATCTACAAGCTGTGTGCTGTGCTTGAAGTCAGTAATCATAATAAAAATAAATAAATAAATAAAAATCTACAAGCTGAAATATAAGCCCATATTTTTGGAAGCTAACCCCAACACCCTTTCCACTAGTCCAGTAATGATATAGGGTTAGAAAATACAGGTACCCCATTTTTTGGTAACTGTTGCTGAGAAGGTGGCCAAAGAGCTCAGTGCTACACTCTTGGTAGACTGCAGAGGTTTTCTACCTATACCACCAACCATCTGGACCAGAGAGTGTCAGTGGGGATAGATGAGACCAGAGTCTAGAACCAGAGTCTGAAACCATCAAGAGGTTTCTATCTCTCTGGGAAAGTAGATGTGTCAAAATGTCAACAAATAACTGAGTGACTATAAGAAAGTTCCACGAAGGGAAAGGTAGGTAATACAACTGTAGAATCAACGTGGGCTAGAGGGACTAGAGAAGCTGGGACTTGGGCTGGACTTTGGGCCATGGCTAAGATAAGGAACCAGGAGAGGCTATTTCAGGAAGATATAACAGTTGAGAGGAGGGGGAAGGACTAACATGTACTCCGTTCCACTAGAATGCATGCCTTGTCAGCACAAGGGCCTGATGTGACATGTTCACTGTTTTACTCCGAGTTCCTGGTACAACAGCCAGTACAATGAAGGATCTTAGTAATATTTGCTAAAAATAATGAATTAGGCCGGGCACGGTGGCTCACGCCTATAATTCTAGCACTCTGGGAGGCCGAGGCGGGTGGATCATTTGAGCTCAGGAGTTCGAGACCAGCCTGAGCAAGAGCTAGACCCCGTCTCTACTAAAAAAATAGAAAGAAATTATATGGAACAACTAAAAATATATAGAGAAAAAATTAGCCGGGCATGGTGGCACATGCCTGTAGTCCCAGCTACTCAGGAGGCTGAGGCAGAAGGATCGCTTGAGCCCGGGAGTTTGAGGTTGCTGTGAGCTAGGCTGACGCCACGGCACACTAGCCTGGGCAACAGAGTGAGACTCTGTCTCAAAAAAAAAAAAAGAATGAATTAACTGATGGGTGGATTTATTCAATACCTTTATATGCCCGACATAGGAACAATGAATGAAGGTAGAACTTCATTCCAAAAAACGTATACTGAGTGCAGAAGAAAACACAAAGTGCTAGGACACATCCCTACTCAAGTTAGAAAGAGAAAGATATACGCACATCCAACTACCCGTAGCTCCAGTGGCAGAAGCAAAGTGCCATGTAATCAATACGAACCATATACCATGAGGTGTTTTGATGACGCATAATCGATGAAAGCTTGAGGAAATAGGTAGAATCTGAGCAGGAGGTAAAAGACTGGCAACATTTTGATAAGTGGAACTTCTATGGGAGGGTACACCAAGAGGAGGAAATAGCATAAGCAAATGAATCAAAGAGATGGTGACTGCCTTCCAGATCTCTCTCCACCTTTGTCTGCTCATGCTCTGAGCCCTGAGAGCAGACCCATAGGGTAGGCATCAACTGGCCTCCCTTGCTCTCTGCCTTCCTGCTGAGTTCATCCAATGGATGGCACTAGTAGAAGATTAGAGATTGGAAAAAGAGGGAGGTCAGGCTATATACTCTCCAGCCCCCTCTCTGCCAAGCCTCCGCTCAAGAATGGCTGTATCCCTCAGCCATAGGCCTTGGCTCCTGTGGGGTGGCCCTCTCCTCAGCTGTAGCTCTACCCATCCCCTCTATGCATCCTCAAGCCCCAAACCAATACAATTGCTTCACCCTCTTGCTGATTTCCCTCAAGCCTGCCCGAGCCTCTGTAAATAGTTATTTCATTAAACCCTCAGTAAAAACACTTTCAATGTGCCAGCTGTTTCCCAGATACGCTGACTGATAAGACAGGAAGCCCAGCTTATCAGTCAGGCAGTGTTTGGGCAATGGCAGGCAGACCAGATTTGACTGACTTTGGGATGACAAGAAGGAAATATCTTAACCATATTATGAAGGGCCGCGCTAGGACACTGAGGCTTTCCATGGAAAAACAAAGCTCTGGAAAGTGATAGAACAAAGCGGGCAGCTTAAGAGGAATCTGGTGTGGAGCAAATTAAGTTGGAGGAGAAACAAAAACAGTTCAGCAAATCAGTTAGGAGACATTGCAGCGGTCCAGGTGTGAGTGATAGGGCCTGAATTTGGTGTTAGTGTTAGAAATGCAAACAAAGATTCAGATAAAAGAGAGGGTGGAAAAAAAGAATGATTTCGGAGAAGTGGGAAAGGCCTCTGGGAGAAAAACAAGTCAAAGTTGACATCCAGGCAGCTGAAGACAAAGGAATTATGTGAGCACAAACAGGGAAGTTAAGGCAGGAGCCTGTTTGAGCTAGTTTTGGACAACAGGATTTAAGGTTTTAGAAGTAGAATCACTTGGAATGAGAATCGCCTAATGGATAAAAAGGAGGGTAGCCTAGGGCAGGTGTGCTCTGGGAAGGGAGAGAAATAAGATTGCATAGGCATATGTTACTAACACTTAAATCTGAGAGCTTAATCCTAGACAATAGTAATCCCATCTAGGGGTCACAAAGCAGCAAGCAACCTGCCGGCCAAAATGCTGTGTTTTGTTTGGCTCACAGTGTTTTAATGAATTTTGAATTAGGTCCTAACATCAAAAATTGTGGAGATCTCACCAAAAAAATTCCAGATTGTTGGCCTCTGGCAACACCAAGCCCACATTCTCACGTGGAAACCCTTGGCTGGAGCTTGGCCATCTCCACCGTGCACAGGGTTCTACTTCACCCCAGCCCACCCAGTCTCCTTGCTCATTTAAGTTACCTGCCCAGCCTGGTGTGTATTCGAGCTTGCCGTCCCTGCGATGGCAGTGAGAGTCCTTCGAAGTTCTTAGTGAAACTGGATTTAGAAAGATTTAGACACTGCTAAATTTGACTGACTTTTAAAAAAATAAAGATTTAGAAAGATTCTCCTGGGGAAATTGACAGGATGAATTGGAGCAATTCCGTTGAGTTCAGCATTTTTGAATGTTTACTATATGCCAGGCATTGTGCTGGGCACTGCGGAGCCAGCAGTGAATAAGAGTCCATCTATTGCAATAGGAAAGGCCAAGAATGCAAAAATCCATTAGGTGGCTGTTTCGGAAATTCAGGCACCAGTAAGAGCTGGTGGGAACCGAGATGAAACCATGAATGTGAGACAAGTGTTGAAGACAGTTTTGCAACAATTAGCTATATGGGATAAAGAAGAAGGAAGAATGTGAACTATGACATTACATCCACGTGTTCAGGTGGATTTAATGGAGAGGATGTAACAGTACTGGATTTCTCAGAATGTAGTAAAGGTCCAAAGCAGAGTGAGAGAGAAGGAAACTACCGCCCTTGAAAATCAACTGAGTGTTGTTCCGAGAAGGGATTACGTTGCCGTGCCCTTCCTCTTGGCACACCTCCTCTTGAGTAATGGCAGAGTTTTCTCACCTGGGTGTTCAGGAACTGGATTACTATATTGTAAACAAATAAGGAAAATGGAGCAATCTTAGCCCTTCAGGGTGGTGTTGGAACCCTCCCTCTGGAGCTGTTATAAATCCAAACATTTGTTTAAATATTAAGCTATGAATCAAGTCCAGTTGTGGACCAGGACTGAGTCATTGGAGAAACAGGAGCAATTGTACATGTGCAGCTCTCTGATGATTCAAGGCTTGGAGCCACAGTGGGGTTCTTTAGTTCCCTAACTCATTAGGGGCAAACCATGGGAATTTTCTTTAAAGAGTTACTGATTAAGAGTCACTAATGAGGCCGGGCGCGGTGGCTCACGCCTGTAATCCTAGCACTCTGGGAGGCCGAGGTGGGCGGATTGCTTGAGCTCAGGAGTTCGAGACCAGCCTGAGCAAGAGCGAGACCCCCGTCCCTACTAAAAATAGAAAGAAATTATATGGACAACTAAATATATATATATAGAAAAAATTATATATATATATAGAAAAAATTAGCCAGGCATGGTGGCGCATGCCTGTAGTCCCAGCTACTCGGGAGGCTGAGGCAGTAGGATCGCTTAAGCCCAGGAGTTTGAGGTTGCTGTGAGCTAGGCTGACACCACGGCACTCACTCTAGCCCGGGCAACAGAGTGAGACTCTGTCTCAAAAAAAAAAAAAAAAAAAAAAAAGAGTCACTAATGAAGATTCCAATGAAACAGTGGCTCCCTTTGCTACTAAGAAATTTCCTTCAAGTTTCCCTGGCCTATACTTTTTTATAGTCAGAGAAAGCATTATAATGGGAGGACTGACAATTTCACCAAACCAATACAATTGCTAAGCAGAAAACAAAAATCATATTTACGTAAAGAAAATACTTGCATTCAGGTTCCAGAAAAGGAAAAAAATAAGTCAGTCAATTGGATTATTTCAAGGGTTAAGGGTTTTGACTGAATTCTATAAAAAAAAAAATACTGTTTTTCTGCTTGCTTTAGCCAGTGGGGACTTGACTTCTCACGTTCTAGTGTATAAATAAGCACAACCCCACCATTCACAGTTGGCCTCTGGTCAAGTATATTTAAGGTTTCCTTTCAAAGTCTACACATGCCTCTGGGTGCCCATCTGCAGATTACAGAACCCAGTTCACTGGAGAAGGAAGCCTGATGTGGAATTACGTTGCTCCCAGTCACACAGCAGGGATCAACTTAGGCCTTAGTTTCCTGAATCTGTTAAATGACCACGGAAAAATTACTCATCAGCCTCAGGAGCATTACGATTCCCACTCGGAGTCTCTCATGCAAGGAGACTCTGAAAGGCAGAGTTTCATTGTAAACAGGGACTGACCAATTACCCAGGCATATCATTCCCTGGAATCCAGTGTGTGAGGTCTTAGCACAACGAGAAAAGACTCTTTAATTATGAGGTTTACATTTGTTCTTTGATATGGTTGGAAGAGACGCTAAACTCAATCCTTTAATGGTTAGGACAGAATGAGGTGTAGACAAGATACCAGGTGTGCTGGTTTCCCAACAGGGAGAGTCTCTACGTCCAACTAGATGACACAGGTCCACATTGCAGGTAGTGCCAGGTAGGGCTCTTCCTTAGCCATTCCAGGCCATGCTTTCTTCATCAATGGGATGAAGGATTGGGCGGGCTGGCTTCAGAGGTCCCTTCATTCTCTAAAGCTTTGTGATCCTCTAAATGAGGAGAAAAGGGACATGAAGGTTCACAAGTGGGCATTCAAATGGCAACAAGTAGACATTTGTTCTACTAACTCATTAGATTGATCAGAGCTGTGAATTATTGTGGCAAAGAATGACAAGGGTTTATATCCAGGCCTGGAACACAATCAAAATGGAAACCATTCCTCTCAGTCTCTGTCCCCAAGTGCCACGCCTGCACCATTAGCCACTGTGATTCACTGGGCAGCTGCTCTGGGTAGGTGCCCTAGCCCAGGCGTAATAAAAGCATCTGAAAAAAAATCATTTGTTGAAGGCTTGCTATGTGACAGGCATTATGATATGTGCTTTACGTAATTTCTCACAACAACCAGAGAGGTGAGGATTATTATCTCCATCTTATAAGTGAGGAAACAGAGACTGTGAGACCAGGGCAAGTCACTTAACCATTTTGAGTCATTTTCCTGAGTATAAAATAAGTCGATGTGTCTAACTGACATTAAAGACCTTATGACTCTATGATTCAAATCCAGCTTACATTTGGTTACCTAGACCTTGGCTCATGATGTCCAGAGAATGAGACGGACCCTCATCCATCTCAAGCATCATTCATGTGCTCACAGAAACGCAAAACCACATTTACTAGACTCAGTACTTTCTTGAGGAGCTCGCACAATCTATACCCTAAACAAGGTGGTTGTTAAAACACATCATTTTCCTATGGAGACATCGGGGGCTGCCTTAGACAAACAGCCAAGGAAACAAGAGAGTATCATAGAGCATAATCACCACAGGCCCCACTTCCAGAAGTCAGGGATGGGTTCCAGGATAAAGACACAGGTATTTCCTCTCCATTAACATGGATAAGCTGGAGCTGCTAGTTCCCAGCTGGACAGAGTGAAAGTTCCCAGAGCAGTGGGCTGAGACCAAAACTTGGAAATTCATTATGATTAGAAGGCAGTCACCCCATGGTACTGCCCATGGTATCATCATCCTACCACCAACCATGTGTTTATAAAGCACCTACTATGTACAGAGCACAACAGCTAACCTGGGTCATTTACTGAAGACACCAAGTTCTTTCCTAACAGTCAGCCTTGTAAAGGTAAATATAGCTTTAATGACCTCAGCCAGGAGCCTAGGGACCATACAGAGTGTCTGTAGAAAGAGAGTATGCATAAGACTCTTCTGGACAGGTGGGGTGCACAGTAGTATTAATTTGCTAAGGCCATCACAACAAAATACTATAGACTGAATGGTTCAAACAACAGAAGTTTATTTTCTCACAGTTCTGGAGGTTGAAAGTCCAAGACCAAGGTGTGATAGTACTGGCTTCTCCTGAGGCCGGTCTCCTTGGCTTGTGGATGACCACCTTCCTGCTATGTCCTCGCACGGCCTTTTCTCTGTGCACATATGCCCCTGATGTCTCTTCCTCTTCTTACAAAGACACCATTCCTATTGGAGTAGGGCCCCACCCTAATGACCTAATTTAACTTAACTACCTCTTTAAAGGCCCTATCTCTGGATACAGTCACATTCCAAGATACTGGGAGTTAGGGCTTAACATATGAATTTGCAGGTGGCGGGGCACACACAGTCCATAACACCAGTGTTTGCCCTTCCCAAAGCTATAGGCATGGACAGCACCAGTGTGTTCTGAATTTCCTGTTTTACAAAGTTCTCTCCCCACCTCTCGCCCCAATTTAGCACTTTCACAGAGTAAATCACAGGGATAGTTGGCTGGATCTACTTTTCTTTGTTAGTACCATACACATTTGTTAGATTACATAGACTTATAAGGCTGGCAATTAAAAAGCAACTAGTTGGCTCCCGGCCTAGTCTGGGCAGCTTTTAGCAAACTACCCACACTGCCCCTATTACCAAATCTTCAGAGTCAGAGAGGAGTTATGTAGTGGGTAGTGGATCCGGGAAAGGTGAAAAGACAAGAAGGAAGAGGAATGTACATCTGTGCCCAGAAATGCCTCATCATGGGTCTGTGTCCACTCATTGTAAGACATTTCCTGTGTTACAACACATTGGATTAACAAGCCTCAACACAGGCAAGATGGAGGAGAAACTGTTCCCCAACGAAATCCTGGTTTGCTTCCTACACACCACACACAGATCCATGGGCCCCGGCTGATATTTCAAGCACTCCAGTTCCAGATGTCTTTATATATTTGTTCAACCAGTTTAAAAGAAAAAAAAAAACCCTCAAATTTAAACAGTCACTTCCTAAACCACCAACTGTCTCCTTGATGAATTTTGATTTTTAGTTGTAGTTACAAGCAACCCTCTTCAACCCATGTATTCATTCAATGAATATTTGCTGAGTGCCTTCCATATACCAGGTTTGGGGATACAGTGGTGAAGGCCACAGCTTGGGAGGGATACAGACAAGTTCTAATAAACGGTACCTACTTCACCTCTCTGTACCAGACGCAGTGCTGGTTGCCTTAAATACATGGGAAGGTGCTATTATCTCCACTGCACAATGAAGAAGCTGAGGCTCGAAGAAGTTCCAAAGCCAAGGTCATGCTGGACCTTGGAAGTGTCAATGGATGTGTCAAGCCCAGAAGGTAAGTCATCTGACCTGCTGACTTCCTGGGCACTGCCCTTTCCACTGTCAGGGGATCTTAACCTTGGGGCCAGGAACTTAAATGGGGAAAAAAAATATATCTATTTTCACTAATATTTAACATTTACATCTTTTATTTCATTAATATTTAATTGAAATTTAACATTTTCTTCAATTATGTATGTAGGCAACAAACCACAGGAGTATTATCAGTACCTAAGACTTCATCACCAATAGAAATCACAGATATTTTCTTATTATACAGGTGTTGCCTATGTCTTGAAATATTGTTTATGCTCTTTACTACTTCAAAATTATGGTAGGTATTAGGTCCACTGCTAGATCTCATTATTTAATAAAGCATTAATTTTAAAAAAGGCACATATATTACTATATCATAAATTATTTTAATATTTTGACAAGTGTTTTGCAATAAGGTTCCATACTCTACCTTTAAAAGTATTGCTCTGAGAAAGGGTTCTTAGTCTTCCCAGAGCTGCCAGAGGAGTACATGGCACAAAAATGGGTCAGAGCCCAGAGGCAACCCAGGCAAATCCAGACGCTGTGTCTTTGAGCAAAAAGCTAGGTTGGGATTTTAATAACTAAAATACAGATGAAGAGGAAAGGAAAGGAGCCCTGATTCCACCAGAGGATCCTTTCTCCCCTTTCCACCAATTTCAGTTTGGCACATGCCCTAAATGCTCTCCCCTACAGGTTCCAACCCCAGCTGACATAGGGAGGGCCCCTCTGTCCCATGCGCAGTGTCGGTGGATAAATGTGTCACCCTATGGGCAGACGGGCCGATGTCATGTCAGTCTCTGACTCCCGAAGGCTGAGCACGCACTCCCGCTCCGGGACCGTGGTGAGTGTCAGTCAACAAGTGGAAAGCGCCAGAAATTTCCACACACCAAAACCACGGATACTTCGGTTTTTAACCGCCCCTCGCAGTTCGCCCTCTCTGCTCCCCTCTTGGACACTCAGAGAAGGAACCAAAAGTCCCAAGACCCAGGTCCCAGACAAGGGCGGCAAAAGCTGCAGGTGTCCGGGGGTTGGGGAAAGAAAGTCTGGGGCGCGGCGCAATGGGTCTGCGGAGTCCCAGCTGCGGAGGCAGAGATGGGCCAACTACGAGCCTCACTGGTGATCTCCGTCCCCGCCCTGTCCCCCTCCCCTGGCCGAGGGCCGGAGATCGTTCCCGGATGCCTCTTACCCGGGGTGAGCGGAGCCTTCCGCCACTGCGTTGGCGCAGCAAAAACTGCCGATCCCTTCTGGGGCTCAGGGCCTCTGCTGGGGACCCGCCCGCCCTCCGCGCCCTCCAGGCGGAGACTGGAGGCGGGGAGAGCGAGGCTCCCCCCGGAAAGATCGGAAAGTTCTCGCCGCTGCCCCGCCCGGCGCCGCTGCCCAGGCACCATAACCAGTGCCCCGGGGCTTTGAGTGCTCGCGGAGGACAGAGCCAGGAGCTGGGGTCCAGCCGTCCCAGGGAGCTGCCCGCCCGGCGGGTGAGCGGACAGGGCGGATTAGCCCCTAACCCCAGTGCGCCCTGGAGCGCGGCCCCGCGCGCTCACGCGCACAAGCAGAGGACAGGGAGGCCACCTGACGGTCCCGCCCCTGGGTGCCAACAGCTTTGCATAATCTGGACAGGCAAAAGTGGAGGTGGGGCGCTGTGGAGAGAGGCCCTGGCAGTTTGCATTGGGTCCGCCAGGGTGCCCTGGGCTCATCAGGTTCCCACGACTTCCCAGAAAGACAGCTAGCTATGCCCACGCTCATTTCACAGATGAGGTGACCGAGACTCAGAGGAGCTCTGTGACTTGCACTGGTGAGCACTGGAGCGCCACCTCAAGGCGCGCAGGCTGAGGTCAGCTGGCTTTCAGCCACTGGCCTCCACACAGGGTCCCATCCCATTTTCATGACCGGACATTTTCAATTGGCTGTTCTTTCTAGGAGTGTGCAAAGCGTAGGTCAGCGGTTCTCCACCATATCAGATCCAGCAGCCCCTTTTTATAATAAATACAGGGGGTTCCAAAAGTCTTGCTGCAATTTTAAGCTTTAATAACCTCAGAAGTGCAAGTGCTGCACACTTTCCAAAAAAAAAAAAAAATCCTTTGAAAGTATATTTACATTTTTTTACACTTTTATTTGGCTTTGTGAATTTTGAGTAATTATTTTTAATTGTTTCAATCAACACTTTCTATCTTCAGAGGGGCCGATTGCATATATGATAAAATCACCATGAACACCATAGCTACAAATGCAAATTGTAGACTCTTATTGGCAACTTGATTCCACCTGCAGCATTGTTTCTGTGATATGATTTTCTGAAATGGTGAATAATGCTGAAGCTCTGAAAAAAATAAAGTATAATCTTCTCAATTGTTTCCAATAGATCTGTTCCAGGAAATTTTGGTATATTAAAACCATGCAAAAATGCTTGATATTTATAATTATCTGAGCTATTACAGAACCTAATTTATTTTACCAAAAAAAAATGTTTTTTTGCATACTTGAATGTTGGAGCAAGGGGTGGGGCACCAGAAATTGTGCAGGTCTCTGGACAGTTAATTGTTGTATGGCACTGTTCACATAGCACAGGAGGTTGGCATCCCTGGTTCCCACTCTCTATATGCCAATAGATTGTGTCCCAAAATTTTGACAAATAAAATTGTCCCCCCTATATTTCCAAAATTCCTCACTTGACCTCCCAGGCCCACCACGCTCCCCATCCCAGTTAAGAAGCCCTGGTTTATATGGGAAGGGTGCGGACAAGCAGGAATCACAGGAAATGTGCCAACACTTGCTGGGTGGTTTTAGGTTGGTGGCTATGGAATCAGATTCAGAGTTAAGAAATATGTCCTTGGCAAATCCAACATCCTGGGGGCTTCACATGTATTTATTATATCATCTCACTCCTCCTTCCACTGCAAAAGAGAACATGTCAAAGGGGAGCAGAGGTTATAACTTGCCCATCAGACAAGAAGAAGGGGACTGTGAGTTTACTCACCGACTTATGCAGTCATTCTTCCATCTGAGGGATATTCACTGCGTCCTTGCCCAATACATGTCAAGCAAGTCCCATACCTGCTGTGTGGGCATACACTGTTAAAAATTCAGACTTGATTCCTACCCATGTGATGTTTGCAGAGAAGTGAAAGTACACTCAGGGAGATGAGAAACTAGGAGAAGCATCGTTCAAGTGTGAGAAGAGGAAGTGATCAGAGGGGCTGGCACTAAGAGGAACACACCCCAATTCAAGAACATCCACAAGAAGGCAAAGCAAACTGACAAGGCTCTGGGAAGACATGTAGGCACATGAGCAGGAAGGGGTGGGAACAGAGAAAGGGAGCCTTAATAACACAAGAAAGGGAAGGGACAGGAGAAAGAGCAAGGCAAAGAAGCTGATTCTATTGGCATGCATCTTTAACTCGTACTGTCCTCTTTGCTCATTCAGCAAGCCCCACCCTCATCCCTTCCCTGCCAAAAATGCTTTCGTACATGAGTCAGTAGCTAGAGAAGCAGCACACACACACACACACACACACACACACACACACACCATGGAGTACTACTCAGCCATAAAAAGGAATGAAATAATGTCATTTGCAGCATCTTCGATAGAACTGGAGAATATTATCCTAAGTGAAATATCTCAGGAATGGAAAAACAAACACCACATGTTCTCACTAGTAAGTGAGAGATAAACAATGGGTACATATAGTCATAAAGTGGTGTAAAGGACTTTGGAAAGTAAGAAGGAGAGAGGGTGGGTGGGGGATGAGTGATAAAAACTTACCTGTTGGGTACAGTATGCAATATTTTGGTGACAAGCACACTAAAAGACCTATTAGCATTATACAATTCATCCATGTAACAAGAACACTTGTACCCCCTTATATTAAATATTTTGAAATAAAAATTATAAAAAATAAGAAAAAGAATGCAAAAATAATAAGAAAAATCAATGAGACCAAAAATTGATTCTTTGAAAAGATCAATAAAACTGAAAAATCTTTAGCGAGGAAAAACTATAGGAGAAAAAAAAGAAAGAGAACACTCAAATCACTAAATTCAGAAATTAAAGTGGAGACATTACTACCAATTGTACAAAAATAAAAAGGATTATAAGAGAGTACTGTAAACAACTGTACACCAACAAATCGGACAACCTAGATGAAATGGACAAATTTCTAGAAATACAAAACCTACCGAGACTAAATCACTAAAAAACAGAAAATGTGAATAGACTGATAACAAGTAAGGAGATTAAATAAGTAATTAAAAATCTCCCCAGAAAGAAAAGCCCTGGACCTGATGGTTTCCTGCATGAATTCTACCAAACATTTAAATAAGAAATAACTCCAATCCTTCTCAAACTTTTCCAAAAAATTTACCAGGAAAGAATACTTCTTAACTGATTCTATGAGGGCAGCATTACCCTAACACCAAAACCAGACAAAGACATGACAAGGAAAGGAAACTACAGACCAATATCCCTTATGAAAATTGATGTAAAAATCCTTAACAGAATGTTAGCAAACTGAATTCAGCAGCATATTATAATAAAGAATTATGTGCTGTGACTAAGTGGGTTATTCCTGGAATGGATGATTCAACATACAAAAATCAATGTAATACACCAAATTAACAGAATGAAGGAAAAAAGCCACATGATAATCTCAACTGATGCACAAAAAACATTTGACAAAATTCAGCATACTTTTATGATAAAAACACTCAATAAACTAGAACTAGAAAGAAAACTACCTCAATATAATAAAAACCATATATGGAAAACCCACAGCGAACATACTCAATGGTGAAAGACTGAAAACTTTCTAATATCAGAAGCAAGGCAAGGATGCCCACTTTCACTATTTCTATTCAACATAATAGTGGAAGTTCTAGCCAGAGCAATTAGGCAAGAGAAAGAAATAAGAACATCCAAACTGGAAAAGAAGAAGTAAAATGATCTCTGTTTGCAGATTATATAATCTTATATGTAGAAAATTGTAAAGATTCCACACACCAAAAAAACCCTATTAGAACTAATAAATGAATTCAGCAATGTACCAGGATAAAAAGTCAACACAAAAAATCAGTTGCATTTCTATATGCTAACAATGAATAATCTGAAAAGGATATTACAAAAACAATTTCATTTATAATAGCATTAAAAATAATAAAATACTTAGAAATTAATCAAGGGAAGAAAAGACCTGTACCTTGAAAACTACAAAACATTAGTGAAATGAATTAAAGAAGACATAAATAAATGGAAACACATTCCGTGTTCACAGTTCGGAAGACTTAATTTTGTTAAGATGTCAATACAACCCAAAGTGATCTACAGATTTAATACTATCCCTATCAAAATCCCAATGGTATTTTTGGCAAAATAAAAAAACAGATCCTAAAATTTATATAGCATCTCAGGAACCCCAATTAACCCAACCAATCTTGAAAAAGAAGGACAAAGTTGGAGGTCTCACACTTCCTGATTTTAAAACTTACCATAAAGCTATGGTAATCATAAAGTGTGGTACTGGTATAAACACAGATATATAGACCCACGGAATAGAGGGCCAAGAAATAAATCCTTGTATAATAGTCAAATGATTTTTGACAAGGGTGCCAAAACCATTTAATGGGAAAAGAATAGTCTTTTAACAAATAGTGCTAGGAAAACTGAATATGCAAAAGAATGAAGTTGGACCCTTCCCTAACCCTATATGTAAAAATTAAATCAAAATGGATCAAAGACATAAATGTAAACCTTAGAAGAAAACATAGAGAGAAATCTTCACAACATTGGATTTGGCAATGATTTCTTAGATATGACACCAAAAGTGCAGGCAAGCAAAGACAAATTGAACTTTATGAAAACTTAAAAATTTTGTGCATCAGAAGAAAGTGTCAACAGACTAGAAAGCAACACATAGAATGAGAGAAAATATTTGCAAATCTTATACCTGATAAGGTATTAACATACAGAATATATAGAGAACTCCTAAAACTCAACAAAAACAACAAAAACAGATTTTTTAAAATGGGCAAAAGACTTGACAAAGATATACAAATGGCAAATAAGCACATGAAAGATGCTCAACATCACTAACCATTAGGGAAATGCAAATCAAAACTACAATGAGTACCACTTCACCACAGTTAGGTTGGCTGCTATCAAAACTGAAAAGAAAAGAACAAGTGTTGGCAAGGATGTAGAGAAATTGGGACCCTTGTGCACAATTGGCGGGATGTAAAATGGTGCAGCTGCTGTCGAAAACAATATGGCAGTTTCTCCAAAAATTAAAAATAGAATTACCATATGATACAGTAATTCCACTTCTGGGTATATACTCAGAAGAATTGAAAGACGAATCCCAAAAAGATATTTGTACACCCATGTTTATAGCAGCATTATTCACAATAGGTAAAACATGGAATCAACCCACGTGTCCATCGACAGATGAGTGGATTTTATAAGATGAAAAGAGTTATGGAGATGGATAGTGGTGATGGTTGCAACAACATTATGAATGTATTTAATACCACTGAATTGTACACATAAAATGGTTAACATGGTAAATTTTATGTTATGTGTATTTTATCCTAATAATAAAAGTTGAATCTGAGAGTGGGAGTGATATTCACAAGAGATGAAGCAAAAACTGGAGGAGGCCCCGATCTATCTTCAGACTCCTTCAGGCAAATGAATACATGCTGTTGTTCCTTCTGCCTCAAGAGTGAGAGCTAGTGAGTGGGAGGCCTCCTTTGGAGATGATGTTTGGTTGTTTTTCAGTATCGATCCCTTCAAGATACTTCTTTCTTCCCAAACCTGCCTCATCCTAGCAGTGAGTCCCTTAATCCCACTCTCTACTCCCTTGGTCCTTTATGTCATGGTTACTTATTATTCTCTCTAATAAAGCTATGTTTAATGTAATAAATTGTGTCTCTCCAAGGAAAATATAAACCCACTTCAGTCCATGGGAACTGTGTCGTCTTCATCTTCTTGGAGCCAGGGCTTAGCATGTCTTTTACCTGATAAAAGTATGTTGGGCTCCATGAAACAGTTCCTAGAGTAGGAGTGCAAGTGCCAAACAGGAGCTAAAGCAGGCCGCCTCAAAGGACTGTTAAAAATCCAACAAATTCATAACTCACCTTTGATAAGTACCTGGAGGGCTAGTATTCAACGAGAAACTCATGAGTGGGGGGAAGTACGGAGATCTAAGTCCTCCCTGACCCCTGGAGCAGGTAGCAGTTCTTCTACTAGTTCATCTATCTCTTCTCCATGCATGTTTTGTTTTTTTGTTTTTTTGTTTTTTTTTTGTTCTTATTCTTTTCTTTCTTAGCACCATTTATTGAATAAGGATCCATGCATGTTTTGAACAAGGAAAAGTAAGTCTAGAAAGGAGCTTTTGAGTGGCTGTGAAGTTGCATCCTCGAGGTCCTGGCCAGTGAGCATGTCCCTGGAGGGCGTGGAGACTCCCATAGTTCCAGATGAAGCATTAAGAATGCAGGGCTCTTGGCCTGATTTTGGTAATGCTGTTATACATGGGCCATTGACATAACCCTGAAAAACTTGCTGAAGCCCAAAAAGAGATGCAAATGAGTGAAAGCAACCAGAGTCTCCTCCTGCCAGTCAATAACGTGGACGCTATGGCCACCAACATCAAGATCCAGGGTGGCCCCTACCAAGAGTATTTCTCTAGGAAATGTCTCTTAAGGCTTCTTTGTTTCCTCTCAACTACCCTTTACTTTTCTCCCTCTGTCTTACTCCCATTCTCTTTCCTCTCAATGATTTCTCACCATTCCCTCCCAGATGTCTCTTCCTCTCTCAGGAACCTCTACTACAACCCCATGCCCAAAATGTAGTCAGCCTTGTCAGTCAGGGGAGAAGTTATGGTAAAAATCAGATACAAAACTTTAATCCCTGTGTGACCTGCACTGCACATTTGAAATCCAGTCATTTCATGGATAACCAGTATCCAGCTATGACCCGGGAGATAGGAAGCCTAAATTGTTTTTATTGTTGGGAAGAAGAAGCTCAAAGCCATGTTGAAGGGTTTGTTACATACACAGATGATAGGATAGCAAGATTAAGGCACTGTGTTATTCCAGGTACTAACTGGGGTCACTGCATATGTCTACTCACAGTTATACTGGGGCAAGGGAGTACTGGAGGAATTTGGTGAATCGCCTGAATTCTGCACACATTCCTGCCTGCCCCACTGTGCAGGTGCAGCTTCCCTCCCCTGCTAGCTGATGATCAACTACTCCTGCTAGCACAGCAACTCCTCTCATGCCTGCAGGTCCCTGGACACAAAGGTGCAAAGTGCTCTGTCAGCAGCCACAACTTATAGTTCAAATGGGACCTTTATTATGTCCCTGGCAACAGTGTGATCCCTTTGGGGATCAGGACCTCCAACCATGCAGAGCCCAGAGTTGCAGGGAAAGAAACCACAAAATCCCCCAGTGGGTCACTGGGAATGCTGGTAAGTGGGACCACTCCTGCTTCCACCCCGTTGGTTTCTAGGCCCTTGTATCCTTCCTACTGGGGACACAGCACTATATAGAGGTGACATAGCACCATATATCACTGACTTTATAATGTACCGTGTCCTGAAAGATGGCACTCCATCCTTTCACATTCTCTCTCAGAGTTGTGACTTTAGATCATTCCAACAATATACCAGG
This sequence comes from Varecia variegata, assembly GCA_028533085.1. NCBI lineage: Eukaryota > Metazoa > Chordata > Mammalia > Primates > Lemuridae > Varecia > Varecia variegata. Next base: position 70,442,711 of record CM052442.1, on the reverse strand, counting down.
CCAGTTACCTCTGGGTATTCATGTCACAACCAGAGAATCCGATGGTCATGACTCACTCCCACACCTCCTTCACTTGAAGTGGATCCCCTGGTTGGATGCTCTGCTATATGGGATTCATACCTATAGATCAGGTATTCCCTAAGCCTCCAGATAGAAGTGCTGGCTGAGGCTCTGTGGACAGGAAAACCACACAATAATATTCATTTACTGTTTGCCTTAGAGTTATGTTAACTCTCCCACCTTCTATCATAATATAGTCTGAGAGATCTGGACCTCTTGGGTTATTCAAGAGGATATCACCCTGATCCATGACACTGAGATGACTCAAGTTGACTGGACATGACCAGCCAGCATGGGCAAGTATGCTGAAGGCCTTGATAAGATGCATGCATTTTAGAGGGTGGGAGATAAACCCTAGGAAGACTCCAGAACAGGCCATTTCAGTGACATTTTTAGAGGTCCAGTGGTTTGAAGTGTTCTGAAATATCCCCTTCTAAAGTAAAAGGCAAATTGCCGCAACTTCTAGCCCTATCATCAAGAAGAAAGACAGTGCCTTGTAGGCCTCTTTGTGTTCTGAAGGCAACACATTCCACCCCAGGGATATTTTTATGGCCTGTATACTGGATGACACAGAAAGCTGCCAGCTTTGAGTGGGGCTGGAACAGGACAGGGTATTGCAGCAGGTCCAAGCCACAGTGCAGTCAGCCCTGCTGGCAGAGCCCCCATGGTGTTGGAGGTGGGAGTGGTGGGGAAAATGCAGTATGACCACTGTATGGGTCTGAAGGCCCACTGGGCCCATTGTAAGCTGGACTTTATCCAGAACCCCATTTTTACCTGGTCCCCATAGGCTCCCACTCTAACAGGAAGGCCATGATGCTTCTTTGAGTCTCTTGGTATCAGTGAAACCCAGACCCTTTGTCCAATAGTCCTAGAAATGTCTGATTATTCCCCCTTTCCCAGTGTACAGTCACCCAAGTAAATGGCCATAGGTCCCTTGAGGACACTGGGGGAATCGTCACGGCATGTATTTGCCATAGTGTTGCAGGGTTCCTCCTCCAGCCACCTCTTCAGACAAGGGGCTCCAGATCTGGAAACTGACTCAAGTCTGGGAACTGAGCAAGAGATTATGGCTTTTTATTGAAATGATTGCTCTCAGACTCTTGCTCCTGCAATTTTTCTTTTTTAAAAAAAATATAGAGCAGGGATCAGCAAATAATGGCCCATGAGCCAAATCCAGTCAACCACCTGTTTTTGTAAATGAAGTTTTACTGAAACACAGCTACACTGGTTTGTTTATACACGGTCTATGACTGCTTTTGTGCCACAGCAACTGAGCTGAGCAGCTGCAACAGAGAACATATGACTCGGAAAGCCTAAAATATTTACAATCTGGCCTGTTACCTAAGAAGTTTGTTGACCCTTGTTATAGATGCTAAGCAGCACCTCTGTTGACTGTCTGCTTATCTTGGCCCTAGGTACAAAATAGACACCATGCTCCACAGACCATTTCCACAACCTCCCTCCCCCTGCTGGTAAAGCCCATGACTGCTCCTCAAACCCTGTCTTTTGGCAGGGACATCTCTCCTGGCCTCAGGCAGTTAAGCACAACCTCCTGGCCTCCGTCATGCCCATAGATGATGACCAGCTCAGTTTGTGACCATGCTCCTACCAACAGCCCTGGCCTGCAGAACTCCATAGCGATGGTGTCCTTCTCACCAGAGCACTTTGATGGCCAGGTGGATGGTGTGTCCTGTGTGCCCTTTTCATGGGACACGGTGGGTCTTTTGGCCTTACATAATATAGCCCTTCCAACATGCCCACTTCCTTCAGCCTCTTTATTCTTTACTGTCTGCCTGAGTGAAGAAGAGAAGGAAGGTTGCGGGGAAGCACCCTAAACTGCTGAGCAGAGCTTCAGCAAAGCCAATGGGGAGTTCTTGAACCAAAGTCAACCATCAGAGAAGCCCGAGGTCTCCCAGGAGTGGACCTGCCTTAGTATCCCTGCCATGCTCAACCATCTCTAGGAGCAGCCTGTAGGAAGCGCGCCCCTGTGCAGGTGCAGACAGGGCTCAGAGCACAGTGCTGGGGCCCTTGGCAGTCATGCTCCCTGCGGCTGGAGGTGTGTGAGGCATATAACCACATGGCCACCAGAGCTCAGAACGAAGACTAGGGTGGGTGTAACACAGCCTGCTTTAAATGCCAGTCTGCATCTTTAGTAACAGGTCTGACTTGCAAGGTGGTACAAGCTGCTGCTCAGGATGACACCTGTCTTTGGGTAGGGGAGGGTGAGTCAGTAGAATGAGAAGGCTCCCGGGCGGACTGCGGAGGGACAAAGTGACTCATGTGTGCCTCACCTCTTCTCTCCTTGCTGTTATACTGTCAGTCCAAACAGGAAAGCAGTACTTGCCCTCATGAGAAGCAATCTCTTCCTTGTTCCTCCGTCCTGGGACAGTGAATTTGTAGATCTCAGGATTCATCATCTGAGGCCCAGGCTGTGAGGTGATTAGAGGCCAGAAGCAACTCATCTGTGATGAGTACATTTGTCTGGGTGCTGCCACTGCACCAAGAGCCATGGGATACAAGGCTTCCAATGTTAATGCTGGATGAATCTTAGGGATCACCTCTCTCTGCACATTTTCCCCTGAGGGAATCTAACTTGCTCCAGTGAGAAACACCTGGCTTCTAGTTGCAGCTATATTCTTTCCCCAAAGCTACAAAGGTACAAAAGAGATGGAACTAACTAGTAAGCTGCAGACCCAGAAATGCAGGCCCAGGAAGGCAACATTAAAAACAGCTCTCTCCACTTGGTGGTGGTGGTGGCAAAATATCTCAGAATGGTCCTGCCTTATTGGGAACATCCCAGCCATTCCGGAGTTGCTTGTTTCTCCCAGCAGCTTCATCTTCCTTCTCTCTGCTTCAGCATCGTTATCAGCGCAAGGGAAGGCCCCTGAGCCACATCTCACCCAGTTCCAGTCCCTCTGTTGCTTGTATCTATCTCTAAAGGTGTTGAGTTTTAGAGTCTGTCTAGAATTAAAGCAACCTTGCAGGAAAATCAAAGAAGAGCTCTGTGCATCCTTACCACTAGGCTCTCTCCTAATGGGGAAAATCATGCCATCTTCACTTTTCTTCTTCCAATGTTGTCAAATTGGATAAAGAGAATTAGCAGAACTAGGCATGGTGGCTCACATCTGTAATCCCAGAAGCTCAGGAGGCCAAGGCAGGAAAATCACTCAAGCCCAGGAGTTCAAGATCAGCCTGAAAAGCATAGCAAGACACTGTCTCTAAAAACATGAAGAAAAAATTACCTAGTTATGGTAGTGCACACCTGTAGCCCAGCTACTCAGGAGACTGAGGCAAGAGGATCGCTTGAGCCCAGGAGCTAGAGGCTACAGTAAGCTATGATCATACTACTGCACTCCAGCCTGGGCAACAGTGGGAGACCCTGTCTCTAAAAAAAAAAAAAAAAAAAAAGATAGGAGAAAATTAGCAGATGAAGTGGTATCCACTCATAGGGTCTCCAGTTTATGAAAATATGAAAATTCCCCTGTGACGCGGTAGCTTTAAGTTTTTCCCAAAATCAAATCCAAGCCGCACCACTTACCTCTGTGTGATCCTGGGCATTTACCCAAACTCAATGTGTCTCAGCTTCCTCATCTGTAAAATGGTAATAACAATAGCTACCTCCTAAGGTTGCTGCTATGAGATAACATGTATAAAACACTTGACATATGAAATAAATGCTCAACAGAGCTGGGGCTCTGAATTTTAGATTTGAGAATGAGCTGGAAGTAAATCTGGGATTAGAAATCTAGCCAGAGATGTGAACATTTGAAGAAACTGGACAAAAGAAGAGAAACACCCAACCAGCAATGAACACAGGTGTGTGGCTGAGAGCAGGATTGCATCTCCATGCTGGTCATTGATGTCTTCTTCCTTGAATTCCTGGATTAGCAGATATGGAAATACATGAACTCCAAAGTAGGATCCTTATTATTAAATTAAGTAATATATTAACACACTGTGAAAAATATAACATACTAGAGCAACCTAATAGGCAATGATAATGTTAGATGCCAATGATAGTTGTAATAAATCGAGACATGTTAAGGTTAGCTCATAAATGGGAGAAGCAGGGGACAGGAGGATGATACTGTACAAATGTTTGTGGAAATGTGGAAAACATAAATCTTAGCCCAGTAATCAAATCCCATAGGAACCCAAGAAAAGTCCAGCACCCAGGTCTCATAGAGCCTCATACAAGAAAAATTTTCCAGGACCCAAGGCATTGAGGAGTCTGATTACTTTGTCCCCTTTCCGAAGTATAAGTTCATGGATCTCTACCTATCCCCACTTAACACCCACTTGCTCTCTGTCTGCATCTGTGTATTCTCACTTCTCCTGCAATAAAGTGCTGATTCTCTCTGAGTATTCTGGTGCACATTCCCAAGGCAGTGAATGATTACTAAGCCAATAAGATTCTCTATAGTCCCCATCCAGGCAGAGTTTCTCCTGTGGCTAATTAGCCCATGGCTTGGCTGCCCTAGGATCAGGTGCCCACCCTAGATCCAATCAGCTAAGGCCCGACATCACAGGGTCAGGTGAACAAAAACAGAACTCCCAGGCCCTTTGCTCACAAGCAAGATCTTTGAACTGGAATGTTTTTCTTGAAAGAGGATTCTGAGCATGGTTGATGATAATGATAGAGTAAGTGACCATGATTGGAGAAAAAAACAAAAAACACAAAAACTTCAAGCCCAACATCAAACTAGAAGACGCTAGTTTAAAAAAAAAAAAGTTGTTTTAAATGCTATCAAAAGTTTTAGATAGATTGCTTTCAAGCATCTCATTGTTTAAACAAAAGGTCAGACCATACAGAAAATCATGACTTACCTCAAAAGCTACAGTTAAAAGGCCTATCAAATCAATCCAGACAATACTAGACTTTGTAGAACAAGGGGAACAAAGAGTACCACAAGATGGCAGCATTATCCCATCTGTGCTCTATCTGGGCGTTAACTCCGAGAGGCACTCATCTGTTGAGCCCGCTCTCAAACTGCCCACCTCTTCCCTGAAATTGTTTTTAAGAGTGCTGAACAGCTCCTAGTTGATGGAGAAGTATAAATCTAAATAGTAGATGTGGCATCTATTTTTGTAACCTCAAGTTCACTCGATATCTCCGAGCACATTTGGTTCCCAAGATCTTGAGACTGATTATTATTTTTTTGTATAATTAAATATGTAATTAGGCATGGAAGCAGTAGCTTGGATTATTCAAGGATTGTAGGCTACTTAGCTATGTATGAATTGCAGAAATTCAATTTTTTTATTGTAATATTTCTTATTTGGCATTTATGTAATCCAATTTTTTATTATAGCTATTTTTAATCTATGCATCTCTCTCTCTCTCTCTCTCTCTCTCTCCCCTGCAAGATTCAACTCAATCCCAAAATATATACTGAAAAACAACTGTGAATATAACTTTTATGTGGCAACTTTGCTAGGCCATGGTACCCAGATATTTAGTCAAACACCAGTCTAGATGTTGCTGTGAAGGTACTTTTAAATGAGATTAAATTTAAATTAGTAGACTTTGAGTGAAGTAGATTTCCCTCCATGATGCCAGGGGAGTCATCCAACCAGCTGAAGGCCGTAAGAGAAAAAGACAGGTTCAGGAGGAAGAGGGAATTCTGCCTCCAGACTGCCTTTGGACTCAAACTGCAACATCAACTCTTCCGTGGGTCTCCTGCCCTGCAAATTTTAGATTTGCCAGCCCCGACAATCTTGTAAGCCAATTCCTTAAAAATATCTCTCTGTGGAGAACCCTGACTAATACATAACTATAGGCTAGGCACTGCATCATGGAATAAAAAGGTGATGAAGAAATATCTTTGATCTTGTGTTGGGAAAATTCCCTGCCAAAACCAAGAACTGCCTCCGTAAGTAGAGGGCAAGCTCAGGAAGAGGTACTACTCCAGGTTGTAGGTAGTCAAAGATTTATTCAGGGGAAAGATACATAGGCAGTCTTAGGCAGCAGCAAGCAGTAAGATTTCTGCATTTGCAAGGTACACCTGTCTAACATTTTATATCATGAAAATAAAAGGGAAAAGGAAAAAAGAAAAAAAAAGTCACTAATGGCATGTTAAGCCATCTGGTTGCTTTCTTAATTTATTTACCTTCTACTTACAGAGATTGTTTGGTTCCCTACAATCAACATTCCTAAGAGGGGAGTTTCCAGGAAGCAGCAGTTATCTTGGCCCTCTGGTTACTGTGTCCTACAACTCACTTCGCAGTTACAAATCTAGTACACACTTTCACAACATCTTGAGAGACACATGAACACAAAACTAATACTGTGAGTGCTAAGGCAAATGTATTATGAAAGTACTATGGGAACACAGAAAAAGAGAAATTATTTGGGTGGCAGGGAGAAAAACCATAAGAGATGACATTTGAGATGCAAAGAATTAATAGGTATCCAACAGCCAGACATCATAGGCAGAGGAAACCCTAGGAACAAAAATAAATGTACAAAAAGGGGCCTTCACGTAGATATGTGAGTTCAAAGTACTGAGATACAACATCCAACATTTGAGCTCTTACTATTTTGTTAAGGACTTTTTAAAAAATGTCGTGAAATTTCACAACCTTATGAAGCTACAACTCTTATCACAACTTTAGTTTCAGAAATGAGGAATACCGGGTTTAAGCAATTTGTCTAAGGCCCCAAATCAAGTAAGAATATGAACCAAAGCAGTCTGACTTCAGAGTCCTCAGTCCTCACCACTATATTACTAAGGCCTTATATGCACAATCAAAGTGGAGGCCAGGAACCCTCAGGTTTATACACGTGTTTTTGTTTCTTAGTATTCCCTTGTACTTTTTAACTGTCTTTTCTGATGAATAAAAGTCAAGCTTAAAAATAAGAGTGTAAATTACCCATACATTCTTGGAGTGATTTTCAGCCCCATCCTCAGGATTTGAACATTGCAAGGTTCCTGGAGCCGATTAGGAATATATTTACGGTCTAAGCCAGAATTAACAGCTACAACCTTTTCTTCAGTTTACAATGAAGTAACAGTAGTGGGTGACTTTTTGCCACTTTTAACCTAAAAGTGGACTAGGTGGATTTCATTAATTTATTATTCTTTACATGCTTATAAGCCTCCATTATTCAGGGTGTGCACATGAAGGATAAATTACCTTGACCTTCCACGTTGGTCTCAGGCTGTCCCTTTCTCTTTCTCTTTCTCAACTACCACCCGTCCCACCCTAAATTTTACCCAAGATCTTCTCTTTGTCCTTCCTTTACATTATTTCTTTGGAATTTTGCTTTAAACCCTTTTTAAATTACAGTCATTAGAACTGACTACTCATTTCTCTCTTACTGGCTTTGAAAATAAAACCTGTCTTACTCAAATATTAATCTGAAGACTAAATGGCATCTGGCCACATACATGCAAACTGAGCTAAAACAGGAATAACTAGCAACAGAACAAATCTTAAATATCTGATAAATCTGAACAAACAGAGATAGGAACTACTTTCATCCAAAAGAAAAATCTAGAAACAAAATAACTTCTTAAAATACATGCGCGGTGAGGATTGGAGGTTTAATGATAAGAATCACTGCTTTGGAGCAGGGGTCACCAACCTATGGTGAGTCGCATAATTATTTCATTATATATTACAATGTAATAATAATAGAAACAAAGTGTACAATAACTGTGATGTGCTTGAATCATCCTGAAACCATCGCCCCATCCCCAGTCCATGCAAAAATTTTCTTCCATGAAAACGGTCCCTGGTGCCAAAAAGGTCGAGGACTGCTGCTTTGGAGAGTGTTTTAGATAGATAGACAGACAGACAAAGGTTTCATCATATGAATCTGATGAAATCTAGACCCAATCTTGAGAAGTACACACACACAAAATTCTGTGAGAAATTTATGAGAGCTCATGTCCCCTCCAAAAGTCATCCACAGAAGTCTCCTCAAGGGTCCAAGAACACCAAGGTTAAAAAAATTAAAAACCTGACCTAAATATTCTATTAGCTGGAAATTTCCACTACTTACAGCTATACACACAGGGTTCCTTTTGAAGCACTTTCTACCAAACCACTAAAAGGAGTAGCTATTACTTTTATTCTCAAAGAATAGTGAAGAACTTTATGAAGTTGGGTTATTTCAACTACAATCTTTTCACACTTTCTATCATCCTTCTGAAAGGAATTTCATGAGTGGATCCATAATTCTGTGACATAATAGATGGAGATTACGGGGAAGATGACAGGAGAGGAGATCAAAAGAGTAGAATATTTGAAATAATGTACATAAAGGGGAGTATATGGTGCTATACACAAAATGGTGCTTGATAAATGACATCAGATAATTCATAGTTTTTTTATTAAATATGTAAAAATTTCTGATTTTACAAGCTCAAAATCAGACAAATGTATGAGGGTACATAAAGTGGTATATTTATAAACTGTATCCACCCAAAAACTCACTCTAGACACAATCTATTAATATATTACATTCAAAGTCTGCATATTTACATAACACTTATTGCAAAATAAATACAAAATGAACTCCCGTCATTTCAGTGCAGTACACATTTGATATAGTTTCAAAACAAATGCAATTTTTTTAGCCAAAACCCAAAAACTTCCTAAATACTTATTCACTATTTTGTATAAAAATACAGTAAGACAAATTATAAGGGTTCCACTCAGGTTTAGTCAGTAAGATATGTTTCTGTTACTGAAATACAGCTAAAGTTTTAGATTATAATTACCAAGATAACAGTACTTCTGATTCACAACTGACCTTAAAATAGTGGGTGTTAATATATATTCATTTGATGAAATTTTTATAAGTCTTCAAAACTTAAATAATACAATTCTGAAAGTAGATGTGCCTTGCCATTCATTTAATAAACATGATTTATTTTAATACAGGTCACAAAAGTTCAATTAACTAGCCAGCATTCTATATCTCTTTCCTGCCTGCTAGGGTTCAGTCGTAAATCTGACTATATCAAAAGCAGCAGTTCAGAATTTATTTCATAAGGTTAATCCTAGGAGTTACTGGGTAGCTTTTAAACTATTTCACTGCTTATAAATATAAATCTTTAGATAGTCTATATCAGTGGGTCCTTACATCATCATTATCTGGGGAGCTCTTTAAAAAATACATGGGCTCCACATCATAAATTATGACCAAGAATCCAAAATGTCTGTATTTTTTTTTTAAGTTTCCAGGTGATAATACTATGCAGCTTAGTGTGGGAAACCCTGCCCTAAATCACCAGACCTCTGGTTCTCAACTTTTAAGGTAAATCAGAATCACTTGGGGAAACTTTAGAAACAAAAAATACAGATGTGCTTTAGTAAATTGAGAGTGGTAACCAGGAACCAGCATTTTAAACTATTGCAGTTGGTCCAAAACCACTCTGAGAAACAATGCCCTGCCTTTGTCAGATATATTATAAATGAGTACATTCAGCAATTTAGGTGATATTGTCCTGCAAGCCCTAATATATCCTGCCTTAAGCAGCTTTGGCAAGTGTTTGAGGGCAACACCTAGCCTTTTCAAATAAAATATATTTAAATTCTTAACTACGAGGTCAAAGTAAGTGAATTGTGAAGTTATAATTCATTCATTAAAGAAGGAAAAGGCTCTTTTGAACAAACTATTTAAATCTTTAAACAGACCAGTTCTTAACACTCAAATCTAATGCTTTCTCCATCATTAGCCTGATATGTGATCAGAGGTAGTGATTCCAGCTTACCAAAAATGTAATATGAGTTATAAAAGATACACATTCTAATTGTACACCTTTGCAGGTTCTGTACAGTCCCTATGTAGTAGGAGACCAGTTAGATATTAAGTAATACTAAAACATTGAATAATATGTTCTCAATTTTAAACTTCATAATATTTTCCTCACATAATAAGTTCCTACATAAAATATAAGGAAAAAATTCTAGAAAACACTAAAGATATCATGCTGCCTCTTTTGTGAAGCTATTTCCTAATTTTCCACCATTCCTACCATTTATCTATAAAGTGGGTAGTTGGTACATACCATTCTACTTTATGAATTTTTTAAAAGCACAGAACCTGTATCTCAGTGTGTGATGACTATTACAAAGTATTATAAATATATAAGCTCATCTGAGCATGTGATAGCTCCATCACCCCCATCAAACTTTAGGAACAGATGTAATCTACTTTGAACCCAAAAGCTACAGAAGCAGCAACAACACCACTAAGAAGCAGAGAGAGTGCATGGTTAGTAGAATCTATCTGGCATCTCGCTTACCTAAATTATGTCTAAAGTGCCGTTATATCCTGTGCATGCACTTTTCCATTATGTTCCTCACAAAAGCTTACACTACCTCTTTTGCAGGGGCATATGTGATTAAATAGCTGTCATATCTTCTTTACTAAGCAATGAGAAGGCAATTACCAAAATCAGCATTGTATTGCCAGGAAGGCAAGTCACTTCATAAAATAAGAAATGGAAACTTTGAAATCTACATTCATTAAGAAGCTAAAAAATTTATACTAATTTTTAACCACTAGAATCTAGACTAATAACAAACCATTTTCCAATTTATAAATGATTCAAGGCCAAAATAATGAATTTTAAAATTGCACAAAAGTTGAAAAAATTACATAAAAATATCAAAACCAAGTGACATTATGTAAGCTACTTAGAAAGAAAGACTTTTGAATGGCTGAAATGAAGACATGGAGACACAGCAATCATGGTATAAGGCACTACCTCAACTTCAGTCTACACCTAAGTCATCTTAATCCAAATATGGGATAGCGAAAGAAAACACACAAACACAACTATTCATGTCCTTTTAGCTGGTCTGGCAGTTAACTGCTTTTCTCTTTCAAATTCCTTCTCTCGTTGCTGCTCCCTTTCCAACTCTTCTTTTTGCCTCTTCTGCTGCAGTTTAAGTGCTCTTTTCTGTGTCAAAAAAATTAAAACCAAGAAAACAATCGAGGGTTACAGATTATGACCTAATTTAAAAATAATAGTACTTTGATTTGAGGTAATCAATACATATTAATAAATTTAATAGTTAACATTTAAATTCATTTGGAGTAATTTAAAGGTCTCTTTTATTCAAATAAGAGTCGTTACTCTAAGCTCTTATTAAACGAGAACTGCAGAAAATATCCAGAGAATATGAGCTACCAGCACAGCTATTAGTAAAGATCAGAGTGGGGTTCAAAAACATGACATTTTTTAACAGAAAACAATGTATCATAAATTAAGTATGCTATTGTATCGGGAGGTATAAAAAGTCAAAAAACAAATACTGAAGAAAAACAATAAATCTCTACTTTTGTAAAGAACGTAAAACAATTTTCAACTCACTTTTAACTTTGATGTCTTTTCATGAAGCATCAGCATCTCTTTTCTTATATTCACCAATTTGGCATGATAGTGTTTAGCCTCAGTGAACTTGACGTGGAAAAAAAAATCAAGAGTCAAGTTAAAGTAGACTGAAATATCAAAATGGATAAGTCAATGCCTATATTGTTCGTTCTTCCTAAATTGGTCAAATTTTTTTAGAGTCTTAATTACCTCCACATTTTAATTCCAAAATGAAAATTTCATTTAAGCCATGAGCAGCATTTTAAAAACATTTAATTCAGTTCAGATTGACCAAAAAGAGTTACTAAACATAAAATAGACATTTATATTAAATTGGGTACAGACAACACTTTCCTTTAAAAACGTGCATATAATCCTAAAATTTCAGTAAGACTATCCAATAATGTTATTAGTTTCATTTAAGAAAAGTAAAACACTCTCTACTGCCTTTACAAGGGAGAGAGAATGAGCCAAGGTACATGGGACAGTTTAAGTAAAGTGCCCATCAGGAAAACCCAAGCTGTAGCTAGAGAGCCCTGAGAGGACCATGGACAAGTTCAGTTCTACTCCTTGGGCTTCTGAAGTCAGACTGAATAGAACAACCTCTATGAGGACACTTTGCTTCCCAAGGAATTATAAGTACAGTCTTTACATCTCAGTCAGCCTGCACAGCCTAAAAACAAAGTTTCATGTCAGGAGAAGATGGGAGGATGACGCAGGCCTAGAGAAGTATGAGAGAAGAGGGAAAGAGTACCTTATATTCAGACAAAGTAACAGAAACAGAAGAAATAAGAGATGTGTCAGTAGAGAGATTTGCAAACTTTATATGGCTGTAAGCAAAGTCACAGTCTAGACCAGGGATGGTGGCTCACACCTGTAATCCTAGCACTTTGGGAGAACAGTGCGGAAGGATTGCTTGAGCCCAGGAGTTCAAGACCAACCTGGGCAACATAGCTAGACCCTGTCTCTACAAAAAATAGAAAAATTAGCCAGGTATGGTTGCACACATCTGTAGTCCCAACTACTTGGGAGGCTAAGGCAGGAGGATCACTTGAGCCCAGGAGTTTGAGGTTATAGTGAGCTATGATGACACCACTACACTCTAGCCTTGGCAACAGAGCAAGACCCTGTCTCAAAAAAAAAAAAAAAAAAGAAAAGAAAGGAAAAGTTTGATGAGCTCTAGAACTTACAGACCTTCTTTATATTTCTCTGGGCCTTCTAGTTTTCAGTTTCTAGATGATAATCAAAACCACTCTTGGCTGAAAGAAGAAAACAAGAGGAAGAATCCTTTCTGCCCCTTCAGACTGAAGCAACAGTTATTACATCTACTTGGTTCATTCATTCGTTCAACAAACATTCCTTCTACTGCAACATGAACTCAGTGGAGAACACAAAAGTAGGTCAGTGTAGCCTTGCCCACCTCCTTCACAAGAAGTCAGGAACTACTAGGCAAAAGACTCTCTGTTTACTACCACAGGGCTCTGTCTAATGCTAGAGAATATGGACTTTGTTTTTGACTGTTATAAAAGGAAAACATTAGTAAGCCACCACTGTTCAATGAAAAGTCCATTTTTTGATGTATATATGAATGGCTACAAAATCATGCAAACCAAGCTATTCTTAATGTTCAAGGGGAAAAGAAAGGTAGCAACAAGGTCCTTATTTTTGTTAATTCCCCATTTCTTAAGAGTATCAGTTCCTCTCATGAAAAAGATACAGAGTTTCTGATGAAATTCAACTATTCAACTATTTATATTGAAAAATATAACTGATCATTCTCAAAGTGTCCTTTCAGCCCATGGTGCTAATTAGTTATAGCATTATGAATATGCCATACAATTAAATAAAATGGTAATTTAAGAAATCATGTAATTGGTAAAGAGAAATGCACTTTCCTTCAAGGAAAAAATAGTACCTCAAAGGTTCCTTACTTGCAGTTCTCTTTTCTGTCTTTTATTATGAACAGATCTATTCCAGACTCATAAATAAGTTCAATTTCCTATTACAAATTCAACATTTGAAAGATAACAATTCAAGACAATGGAAGTTCTAGTAAGCAAATTAAGATTTCCTGTTAAAAAGGATTCTCAGTTTCATTTAAGAAAAGTAAAGCACTCTCCACTGCCGTTACAAGGGAACCAAGCAGATACTGTTATTTCAGTCTGAAGGGGCAGAATGGAGTCTTCCTCTCTTTTCTTCTCTCAGCCAAAAGTGGCTTTGATAATCATCTAGGAACTGAAAACTGGAAGGCCCAGAGAGATATAAAGAGTATCTATAAAATCAGACTATGACTTTACTTGAGGCCACATTAAGATGGCAAATCTTTCTACTGACACATCTCTCATTTCTTCTTTCTCTGTTACTTTGTCTGAAAATAAGGTACTTTTTCCCTTCTCTCTTATTTCTCTAGGCCTGCATCATCCTCCCACCTTTTCCTAACATGAAATTCTTAACTTTAAAAATTAGACACTAAGATCCTAAATATGCATATAAGCACATAGATGGGAAGATAAACCTAACTATTTCTAATACAAGATGTCATTAAGTCACATCAACTAAATCATACTCACCAAAGCATTAATATCCAACATAGAATGACATTCTTTAAATTTTGAAATCTCTTGTTCCAATGTATCTAATAATACAACTTGGTTCTGTCTGAAACAAAAGCACACAGCCAAAATAAATTCTACAGATTGTTAAGTGCTGGTTCATTAAAGGAATCACATTTGTCTTGGCTAATGCTAACAGTCAGAAACTAAGCTGGAAATTTATTGACTCTCCATGGCTTATTTGGTTTAGCATAATCTTTTTCAAAACAATATTCCAAAGCTACATTCTGATAAGTAAATGTGTCTTTTATTCTTGCCTCAATTCCAGATGCTAATCACTAAAATAATCAAATCATTTAAAAGTATCTTATTACTTATTTTTAGCAACACTGAATATTCCAATAGTTTTTACATTATTAATATTTTGCCCAAGAAACTCAATGTTTTATGTATCTTAAAAGTACAACATTCCCATAAAGGAAATGAGGAACAAAGACTTCTCAGATTAGAATTGGGGTATCAAGGGATAATAAGTCAAAAGAGATAAATAAGCAGCAAGATGAAAAAAGCATAGGACTAAGAATCGCAAGCTTTCCCCTGCCAATAGCCAATGTGTGACCTTGGAAATTCAGTTTATTTCTCTGGGCCTAAATCTCTTCTTCACTTATGAATTAAAAAGGTCAAACCACACAACGTGTAATGTTCCTCATTAAAATTCTGATTCAAAACCTATTGAGGAACAGAAGCCAACTTCCCTGATACTCCTTTCCAGATCAATCAATGTTAGGATCACGGGAATAAGTGACACTAAAGGGTCACATAATTGAATATCTTAAAGAACGCTACAAAGAAAAATATGTGATTTTCTTGCAAAACTATGCTAAATAGAGAACAATGATGAAAAAGAAATAGCAATGAAGAAACTTAAGTACAATTACTATACCTCCACCATACAGCACTGAGTTTAGTATACCCTACAGGTCATAAATTTGTCCCTTCAGCTCAGGCTAGAGACCAGAGAAGGTGAAATACAGAATGGATGACAGGAAAACCCAGCAAGTCAACCATCCAAGATAATTAGAACAGAAAAACAGGCTGCTACAACTGGGAAAACAATAGAGGGGGGGAAAAAAAAATCAATGAAACCAAAAGCTGGTTCTTCAAAAGATCAATATAATTAATAAACCAACCAAGAAAAGAGAGAAAAGACACCAATCACTAGTATCATGCAGTGGTTATGATCACTGACCCCAGTGACATTTAAAGAATAATAAAGGAATACTTTCAACAACTCTATTGCTCAGAAATTTGATAAACTGGAGTAATTCCCTGAAAGACACAAACTACCAAAACTCATACAAGGAGAAATAGAAAATCTATGTCAGCCTATATTTATCAGTCAAATTGAATCAATAATAACCTTCCAAAGAAAGAAATTACCAGGACCAGGCTTCACTGGTAATTTCTACCAAACATTTAAGGAAGAAATGATACCAATTCTCCACAATCACTTCGTGAAAATACAGTAGTTCCCCCTTATGTGTAGTTTCTCTTTCTTTGGTTTCAGTTATCCCTGGTCAACCGCAGTCTGCAGAATATCATCTCAAATCATCACAAGAAGTGTGAGTACGGTACAATAAGAGATTCTGAGAGAGAGAGAAAGAGAGACTACATTCACATAACTTTTATTATAGTATATTTTTATAATTATTCTATTTTATTATTAGTTATTATTGTTATTATAAATTAAATTTGTCAGTGGGATGTAAGTATAGGAAACAAAAATAGTATATACCGTTTAAGCATCCCAAATCTGAAAATCTAAAACTTTTTGAGTGCAGAATGACACCAAAAATGGAAAATTCCACACCTGTCCTCATGTGATAGGTCACAGTTAAAACACTGTTTCATGTACAAAATTATCAAAAATTGTATAAAATTATCTTTAGGCTATGTGTGTAAGGTATATATGAAATATTAATGAATTCCATGTTTAGGCTTAGCTCCTATCCCCAAGATATCTCATTATGTATATGCAAATATTCCAAAATATGAAAAAAATCCAAAATCTGAAACACTTCTGGTCCCAAGCACTTTGGACAAGGAATACTCAACCTCTATAGGGTTCAGTACTATCCATAGTTTCAGGCATCCACCGGGGGTCTTGGAACATATCTCCATATGGTTAAGGGAGGACTAATGCAGAAGCCTCCCTTATGAGGGAGGGAACACTTCCCAACTCATTCTATGAGGCTAGCATTACCCCAAAACCAAAACCAGATAAAGACATTACAAGAAAGGAAAACTGTATACCAATCACTCTCATGAACATAGATGCAAAAATCCTCAACAAAATACTAGCAAATTGAATCCAACAATGTATAAAAAGAATTATACATCACAATCAAGTAGTATTTATCACAAATATGTAAAGCTGGTTTAACATTTGAAAATCAATCAATGCAATCTACCACATCAATGAACTAAAGAAGAAAAATCAATCAATGCAGAAAAAGCATTTCACAAAATCCATCACTCATTCCTGATGAAATACACTCTCAGCAAACTAAGAAGACAGAGGAACTTTTACAACTTGGTAAGAAAAACCTAAAAACCTTAGCTAACATCACACTTATGGTGAGAAACTACATACTTTCTCCCTAAGATCAGGAACAAGGTATGTCCCCTCTCACTACTCCTATTCAACTCCTATTCAACATCATACTGGAAGTCTTAGCTAAGACAAGAAAAAGAAACAGCAGGTATATAGATTGAGAAGGAAGAAATAATACTGTCTTTGTTTCCAGATGATTTTCTATGTAGAAATTTCCAAAGAATCAACAAAAAACTTCCTGGAACTAAGGTGCAAGTATAGCAAGGTTGCAGGATACAAGGTTAATATACAAAAGTCAGTTGCTTTCCTATGTATGTACCAGCAATGAATTTGAAATTTAGAAAACAATACCATGTATAATTGCTCTCCCTCCAGAGTGAAATACTTTGGTAATAAACAAAATAAGTACAGAATCTACATGCAAGAGCTAGAAAACTCTAATGAAAACAATCAAAGAAGATCTAAACAATGGAGAGATATTCCAAGTATATGGATTAAAAGACAATATTTCTTAAGATGTAAATTCTTCCCAACTTGATCTAAAGATTCAATGCAATCCCAATCAAAATCCCCAACAAGTTATTGTGTAGGTATCAACAAACTGTTTTAAAGTTCATACGGAAAGTCAAAGACCTAGAATAGCCAACACGATACTAAAGAACAAAGTTGGAAGACCCACAGTACCCAGTATCAAAATTTACTATAAAGCTACAAAAGTCAAGATAGCATAGTACTGGTGAAAGAACAGACATATTGATCAATGGGACAGAATTGAAAGCCCTTAGATAAACCTACACAAATAAGTCAACTTCTCTTTGACAAATGAGCAATGGCAATGCAGTGGAGAAAGGATAGTCTTTTCAACAAATTGTGTTGGAGCAATTGGATGTCCATGTGCAAAGAAATAAACCTAAACACACACCTTACATCCTCCACAAAAATTAACTCAAAATGGATCAAAGATCTAAATGTAAAATGCAAAGCTCTAAAACTTCTAGAAGAAAACATAAGAGAAAATCTTAGGTGACTTTGGTTTGGTGATGAGATACAATGCCAAAGCACAATTCATGAAAAATTGATTAATTTTTTCTTATCTATTTATTAAATTTAAAAATTTATTAAGATTAAAAACTTCTACTCTGCAAAAGACACTGTTAAGAGAATTAAAAGATGAACCACAGGCCGGGCGCGGTGGCTCCCGCCTGTAATCCTAGCACTTGGGAGGCCGAGGTGGGCGGATTGTTTGAGCTCAGGAGTTCGAGACCAGCCTGAGCAAGAGCAAGACCCCGTCTCTACTAAAAATAGAAAGAAATTATCTGGCCAACTAAAAATATATATATATAAAAAATTAGCCGGGCATGGTGGCGCATGCCTGTAGTCCCAGCTACTCGGGAGGCTGAGGCAGGAGGATCGTTTAAGCCCAGGAGTTTGAGGTTGCTGTGAGCTAGGCTGACGCCACAGCACTCACTCTCTAGCCTGGGCAACAAAGCGAGACTCTGTCTCAAAAAAAAAAAAAAAAAAAAAAGATGAACCACAGACTTGGAGAACACATTTGTAAACCACATAAAGGACTTATATCAAACATACACAAAAAAAACTCTTAAAACTCAACAAGAAAATAACCCAATTTTAAAATGAGCAAAAAACCTGAACAGGCATCTGTTATATAATAAGGAATTTGTCTGATCTTTGTCCCAAGTTTCTATCGCAGAGCTTCTAAAATCCTTGGAATTTCCCAAGTCATAGGAGTATCTTTGTTATTCATGAGTTCCTTGGAATTTCCCATGTGATAGGAGTATCTTTGTTATCCATGAGGTCTTTGTTATTCATGAGCTCCTAGGATCATACCTGAGTTTATGCTAATGAGGTGACTCATGGTGGTACCGCCCCTCCGCCTCCACAGCTACAGGATCAGGGCTGGTCAACCCAGAAACTAACCAAGTGATTAGAGGAGGGTTGGGGATTTGGGCCATGAGACATCAGTCCAACCTCCAGGGAGGCTAGGGGACTGAAGATTGAGTTCAATTGCATGGCCAGTGATTCAATCAGTCATACCTAACTAATGAAGCCCCAGTAAAAACTCTGGACACTACAGCTCAGTGGAGCTTCCTGGTTGGTGAACACAGGATGTGCTGGGAGGGTGACATGCCCTAATTTCACTGAAAGAGGACACAGAAGCTCTTTGTTCATGACTTGTCAGACCTCGCCCTGTGTGTGTCTTCATTTAGCTAATCCTGATCTGTATCCTTTAAAATAACACTGTAATTGTGCTTTCCTGATCCATAAGTCTAGCCATTCTCAAAGAAGGTTCCAGAGACTGTTTAGCTGAAATACAGTGGGGCAGAAAAGATTATTGAACTTCCATTCCCTTGAAGCTTTGTACAATCTGTGGTAAATATGCTGGGAATATTTGGAAGCCTTGATGCACTGTCTGAGGAATGATCCTCTGAAAGAAAACCTATTTCCTTAGAAGGTCCAAGCCCGGATTATCTCAAAGGGAGCTCCATAAAGCCCGCTCACAACTGCACCTCCCTGGCCACTTTAGGGGCTTGAATCCAAAAACCTCCCTTTTTTACTTTCTGATGTCTTAAAATGACAAATACAGATAAAAGAATATTTATAACCTTTCTTATACAGAGAGCTAAACTATATTCTTGGTCTTCCTTCCCAATAGGAATAAAATTAATTTCTATCTACCACTACCTTCTCCTTTACCTCTGGGGGCCTCAGTTTCTATAATGGTGAAGTGGCTTACCAAAGGTCTGATGGCAGAGGCAGGACTAGAACCCAGGTACCTCTCAGTCCAGAACTCTTTCACCTACATCTTTATCAACAGTACAATTTGTGGAGAGACGGGGAAAAGAGGCAGCTATTAGGAAACATCTCTTTTTCCTTTCTCTGAATTTGCTTACCTTTCCTTAACACTCAAGAAGTATAATAACTACTAATTCATCATATTCAATAGTTAATTCTACCACCACCTGTGAAATCTTTTCCAAGTTACTTAACCTCTCTGAGCTTCAGTTTCCTCAACTGTAAATGAGGATAACATTAGATACTCCAAAAGGTTGGTGTGAGGATTGAGACATGTTAAAGTGCTGGGCATGTAGTATACATAGTAGTAAACAGTAGCTGATTTTACTATCATTATCATTATTGTCCAGGTGCCAAGGAAGAATGTGAAATCATTCAAAACACTAAATTCTAGACAATGTTATCATCAAATTCTGTGCTTAAACCTTGATTCCTAGCTTCCAGCAAGTAAAGAATTATCCAGGTAAGTTTTGCTTGCAAAGTTTCTTACCTTCCTTCAGTCTATCACCTCATCCAAACTCCCCCACAAAATCTTATGACTTTTCTGCCACAAGGATTGACTGGCATCAAAATACAAGGCATACCATGTGCTAGGGATAAAAAAAAATCTCTCTTGGAACTAGCAGAAAACTGAGAATGTTGCCCACTACCTAACTATACTAGTGCACATGTAGTCTTAGAACTCAGTACCACATTTACCCTCAGTACCACATTACCCTTGGTGTTAGCACCTTAACACCAAGAAGTATAACATTCGCTACTAATAATTATTAAATGGGCATAGTTGTTGATTATTCCTCTCCTTTTCCCCTAATAAAGGCCTCTGAAGTAAGTTTTCAAAGTGTAGGTCTTAGAGCAGCAGCAGTTCATAGCCAGTTTAAAGTTGACCACCACAGAAAGAAATGATAGGCCAGCCTGGGTAATCCAGAGAGGTCCTCACCAAGGAAGAGGCAGAAGCTATGTCTTGTTGTCTCTGGATGGGAGCTGATAAAGTCAGAATGTATACTTTTGTATACTCATCCCATTCTACAGGTTCTGTTCTACCTTATTCTGTTCCTCTCTTAATATATTTTCTAATCCTTTAGCTAGTAGAGTTATCTACTAGGAATGAAACAATCATCTGAAAAAAGATACCTAAGGATCTCTGGCAACTCATTTGAACCAGCAATGGAAAACAAGTGTGACTTTTATGGAGACAATCTTTCAGCTCTACTAAGAAATATGTGTATACCCACCCTGCAACAATACCCAATATGTTTTATCATAAAATAATGATAAAACACCAGAACTAATCACAGAATCTAGGTAAGATTTAGGGGTTCTGTTTTGTAAGAGATCAAACACTGTAGGAGTATTCACCTCACTTTTTACATTTAGATTACTACGTACTGCTCTTTTGCTATCACTAAAGAAACCGAAATACTCAATTATGATTTAATGTTACAAAATATTATACCTTACTATAGTACACAAGCATACAGTAAATTATGACTATGTCAGAGAGGAAATGAATGCATATCTGGTTTTTTGTTAGCTTACGTGAGTTCCTGAAGGGCTTGTTTTGATCTCTGCAGATCTGGCAAATAATGAGAAAGCAATCCTTCTGCCAGTTGCTCCACAGCTTTGTCTTCTATAGTCAAGTCCTCTATTAACCCTTCATCTGGAGAAGTGTCACTTAAACCTGTTCCCAAGCAAAAATTAAATTTAGGAAGCTTTTAAATTGACATAGTTACTAAAAGGAGGTTGGGAGTAGTAGGTAGGAAGGAGGCCCACAGTGGGGCTGAGAGCACACACACCCACTCTCCCAACTGTAGGTATCCTTTTCTTTTACCTTCTGAGCTTCCTCTAAAAATATGGATTATGTGCACTCAAAAAAACAGTTTTAAGCTACTAATATAAGTTAAATTCTAGGGTAAAAGAACATTAACATATATAAAATTCTGTATGTTTATGTATTTTTCAGGGCAAAGGATTTATTGTTTTCTATTGATTATTAAAGGAGTCTCAGGCTGAAAAATGGATAATAGTCACTGAACTAAAGCATTCTCACTTTCAAAAGCATGTAGAAATTAAATAAACAAAAATGTAATGCCTAAAAGTATGTCTTCATGTCTATGGAAACAAAAATATAGGTCAACATTTATTTTGCATATATTATTTACACATAAAGGGGGGGTTGTTTTATTATCAATATTCGTTAGGAAGGAAAAGAGAGATTTTCTTAAGATTCAGCACCTTAATTTACCATAGAAAATAGTGTATAATCATTGCCTTGTGTGTAAATCTAGACCTGATGCCAGGTACTATGCCCCATCCTTTTCCTTTGAATAACAACAGTGGAAGCACTGTGCCAGGCATTCGAAAATGTCTAAGATGAATCCCCATCAATCACTATTCCTACAAAAAAAGTAAAAAACAATTTCTAAATAGGGTTCAATTAATAGTTTGTTAGATTTTAGAATCATTGATCTAGAATGAGAAAAAAAAGTAAAATGGTCACTTTACTGAAATTGTACTCTAAAATTATGATTAATATTAAACTCTGAAACATCTCTCTGCAATCATAGTCTGGTAACAATCAGTAACATCCAATGAGATCACAATATAGAACACATTTATCACAACACACTACTTACAGCACATTTCTAGGTATAGTTTTTGCCACAGATTTAAATTTTCACAAGATTGAGGAAAACAACATGCTCTCATACTCTAAATAAGCTTCTTAAAAAAATCAAAATAAAATTGTATCATTTTTATTTTACCCCTGAGAAACAGATGAACAGACTCTGGACTTCCCAAAGTGGCAAGGCTACATTGAAACAAGTAAGAGTTAACTAGAAACTGAAGCACTCCACACATAAAATAAAAATATAATGGGAAAAGTAGAGCACTTAAGGATATTATGCCACTGATATACCATCAGATGCAGAGTGAATAAATTATATCTGCCAACCAATGCCATTGCTGAAGGCTTGATTACAATAATGGCACAAACAGCAACTTTATTTAAGTAAATAAAATGTAAGTATTACGGATAAACAGAAGCACTCTAATAAGGATATTTCAACTTTAAGGAATAACAACTAATGCATTTCACTGATAATATTCTACACATTTGAACTCACAGGTCCTCCTCCCCCTCCCCAACCTTCTGGTTAATTATTGCATAAGTCTCAGTTACTCGTGT
Source organism: Varecia variegata (assembly GCA_028533085.1). Classification (NCBI taxonomy): domain Eukaryota; kingdom Metazoa; phylum Chordata; class Mammalia; order Primates; family Lemuridae; genus Varecia; species Varecia variegata. Next base: position 70,420,148 of record CM052442.1, on the reverse strand, counting down.
TTTTATATATCTTTAGTTACTAAGTTCAAGATATTTTATTGTGGGAGATTAAAGAAGAAGAAAGGGTCCTTACCCTATTCATACAAGAAACATTTGCTGAATGTCTATATCACTAGATTCTGAAGTTACAACAATAAATAAGGCAAGTTCCTTTCCTTGAAAGGGCACAATACAGGGGAATCGTAGAATATGAAAAGTGCCATTAGAGAGACACCATTATGAAAATTCAGGGGAGAGAGATGACTTTCACCAGGGATATCTAGAAACAATTCCTAAAGGCAGTATGGCCACTCGAGCTGAAGCTTGAAGAATGAATAGAGTTTTCATTTCTTTTTTCTTTTTAAGTGTTACTCACTGTAAAAACTCTAAACTCTATAGAAGAAGGCACAAACCAGAAAGTAAAAATACTCCTTCCTATCCCCTAACTCCAGCAGGAGCCACTCTCGAGTTTCTTACAGAGCCTTGCAGAAAGTGCCTGCAAATTCACACATACACTGCCTTTACCACAAATGAAATATGACTCATACCATTCTTCAACTTTTTAAATACATACCTTAGATATCTCTTTCCATATCAACATATATAGATCTACATTTTCTTTTTTTAAATTAAATTTGTTTAACTGTCAAACTTGTCCACAATGTACATTCTTTTTAACAGAATAGAACTTGACCATTGTAGGAACAGAATTTGACCAGTCTCCTATAGATAGGTTATTTAGGTTATTTTCACTTGTTGCTATTCAAACAATACTGCAGTGAGCTTCCTTGCTTATCTTTGCATATTTGTGTTACTCTTTCTGTAGGATAAATTCTGAGAAGTAGACTGTTGGGAGAAAGTGTTTATGCATTTTTAAACAGATGTTGCAAAACTGCTCTCATAAGAGATGGCACCAATTTACACTGCCACCAACAATCTGTGAGGACTCTCCAAATGGGGATGAAAACTATGACAGGAGAGGAAGAGATATGACATAAGTAAAGGAAGCAGCATGAAGAAAGGTGGGCATACAGTATAGGATTGCTCTAGAAGGGGGAGGTGTCTGGAGCATGGGATGTATGTATAATAGCATAGCAATAGTGAGCTATAAGACCATGTGGCCAGACTGTGAGGGCCTTTGAGTACCAAGTTAATGGGTTTGGATCTCTGTTAGTAAGTAGTAAGGAGTCATTTAAGGTTCCTAAGCACAGGAAAATGACAAGACTGGAGCTTCATCTTGGGGCAGTGATGTGAAAACAGTGGGACAGATGGGTTGGAAGAATAAGAGACTGGAAGTGGGCTAGCCTTACAACTGCTGTTTTAAGGGTGAAATTACCAAGAGGAGATCAAAAGTGTACAGTAGAATCCCCCAGACTAAACAGAGGTGGAAGAAAAGAGAAAGGAAAGAGTCCAGAGTGATTTCTAAGTTTCAAGTCAGAGTGACTTGGGACCACTGACAGGATCAGACATCTGTTTTTATTTATGTACATGCTGTTATGTGAGATTAGTGCAAAACAACCCTGTCAAAATATCCAGAAAGCAGATGGAGGAGCAAGCAAGAGTTAAGAGAAGGACCCAAGTTGCAAATATATACAAGGAAGTCATATTTACAGAAGTGACTCACAAAGGTGTGAAGAAGAGACCATTGAGGAAAAGCATTATCAGAAAAGTGCTGAGAGTACTATTTTGGGGTAACCCCTATATTTCTGAAACAGGAGGTAAAAGAAAAGGCAGATCCAAAGCCCTGCAGCCTTTCTCCTCTAGGGTTCCTCATTTGAACCACAGGACACAGAAAATACTCTGAGTGACTATTTTCTCAATTCTCTCAAGGATGGTCATAAGTAGTAATGTTCTGGATGCATAGCAAGTTCATTCATTCCATTCAATGGGTGCTTTAGGGCTTAAATCGCTCCTGGACTTGGGTTGAGAAAGACTGCTGGAGAAATAGGGATGGATGAATTAATGTCACCAGTGTCACAGAGCATTTCATGAGTAAGTGGTCAATACCGCATCCATCACTTCTCTGAATTATAAACTGATCATCTTTCTGGTGAATAATTCATCCCTAACCACTACCCTATGACAAATAGCCAGCGATGGGCTAATTGAGTCAACAAACTCAGAATGACTTCACCATCAACCGCCTCCAACTGCACCCCGGTATACCACTTCTCCAGGAGATTTGATTCCCGCCCATTCCTCCAGGCAGGAGGGCCAGCGCAGTTCCCTACTTCCGCGCAAGGGCACAGTCACTGGGCCGCAGCTGCCACAAGCGGCTAACTCCCGTGCGGTGGCTCCGGAATCCCATCCACTCAGGTCCCGGCCCCCTGCACCCAGCCCCGGCCGCCTGTCCCGCCAGACAGCACATACCCGGTGTCGGCTCCCCGGCCTCTAGACTATTGGGTGGCCTTGTGAGGACCCCATCCGGGGACGGCGGCCCAGGGACACTCATGTCCCTCCGGCTGGGAACAGGAAAGAGACAATCGTTTGGACAGTCAGATACAAGAAGGAAGAACCCAATGCCTCCAGGGCCCCGCCGGACCAAAGCGGCGGTCACACCCGGAAGTGACGGAGGCGGAAAACGGCAGGCTCGGGTCACGTGATCAAGGGTTGGCTCGGCCCTTTAGCGCTGCTGGGGTCTCGCGCTGACGTCACGATCAAGTCCCAGCCGCGTCAGTAGACACATCTGTGCGGGGCTCGGGTCACTGTGCGGGACCTGATTGGTGGGAGTGGGGGCGAGGGCGATGGCGGGTTTGGGCTGTGGGGTCGCCAAGACGAAGAGCGTTCTTTGTTGTGCGCGGGCGAACAGTCAGGATTTGTCCACTGGGACTAGGTAGAAAACGGGACTTCAGCCCAGTCGCAGCACAGCTTTTTGGTGTTGCCTCGGTGTTAAAGGAGAACCTTAAGAACGGAGACTGTGCTTTCCCTGCGATTTGGACCTTTAAAAATTTCGGTGTCTAGCTCTAATTGGGCCTTTGCCATGATTCCGTTCTCCCCTTGTTAATTGCAGATGAATGAGTGATTTAAAGTCTCCGTTGTAATCTACCGAACAAATTCAGCCAAATTACCGGAAGCTGCGCTTGCTGAGATCCTGTGGGATGATGTCATGAGTTTTGATGGAATACACTTAGAAATGGACAGAGACAGCCTCAGACCAAATAAAACTATCAGCCATGCCTTCTCTACCTTAGACCCTCTCACGATGTAGTGGTGGCCTCTTAATGTTGCTCCCTGATTTTGCCTATTCACTTTTCTGTGCTGCAGTCAAAGCTGTCTTCAAAACAATGAAAATTTATATCAAGCCTCCCAAACTTGTACCAGCTCCCCATTCCCCTTATCAATGCATTCACACCCCTTTCTCTTTTGGCCTTTCAAGATAAACAATTCCTTACTATTGTGAACTAAAATAAAATCTTAAGGGTCCTCCTGGCAGTAGTCTGAATGGACCCCCTTGGCCAAGAGGATACCCTAAAACTGAATTGCCTGCCATGAGGAGGAAGGTCACATATTCCTCATCATGCCCCCCTCCCTTCTTGGAGATATCCTTTGTAACTCATTAACAGGCCTAAGGCTATTCAAGACAAACCTGTGGGTCCTCAGTTTACACAATAAATATGTGTCTGGTAGCTTGTCTCTGCTTAACAGACTTACCCGAAAACATTCCAAGCCTTTAGACAAAAGCTTCATTTTTTAACCAATTACAAGTCAAAGAGTCTTTAAACCCTCCTATAACCTGTAAGTCCCCCACTTCAAGATGGCCCACCTTTTTGGGCCAAACCAATGTATGCCTTCCAGGTATTGATTTATGACTTTACCTGTAATCTCTGTCTCCCTGCAATGTGTAAAACCCAACTGTAACCGAGCCTCAGCGAGTCCACTTGCTCAAGGTTTCTTGGGTGTGGCTTTGCATCATGGTCCTCAAATGTGGCTCAGAATAAACCTCTTTATTTTACAGAGTTTGGCTTCTTTTCCATTGACACTACCTGTGGTAGGCAGAATAATGGTCCCTCAAATATGTCCACAGCCTAAATACCTGGAACCTGCGAATATGTTAAGTTGCATAGCAAAGGGGAATTAAGGTTGCTAATTACCTGATGTTACAATAGATTATCCTAGATTATTGCATTGAGCCCAATGTAACCACAAGGGCTTTTAAAACTGGAAGAAGGCACAAAAGAAAGTCAAGAGGGAGGTGTGACTATGAAGAATGATTAGACAAATGCAACATTGCTGGCTTTGAGACAGAGGAAGGGAGCCTCCAACCAACCTGTGGGTTACCTCTGGAAGCTGGAAACAACAAGGAAACTGATTCCATACCCGCCCCCTACATCCATTCTAATGGAACTCAGCCCTACCTGCACCTTGATTTTATCCCAGTGAGTCCTGTGTTGGATTTCTGACCTATAGAACTGTAAGATAATAAATTTGTGTTGTTTTAAGTTTGTGGTGATTTGTTACCACAGCAATAGGAAAGTAATTCACAATCTTCCAAACATCTTTTATTTCATCTGAGCATTCTCCTAAAACTATGCCCTTTCATGTCTTCAGTGCTGTTGTTCATGCTTGAGCTTGGAATAATCTATTCTTTTCAAAGTTCTCATCTTTCAAGGCTTGGCCTAAATAATATCTTTACCTTAAAATCATTGACGATCCCACTTCTTTCATTCAGAAGTTACAATAATAACCTTTTTCAACTACAAAGCATCCTCCTGCTATTTAGCACTTAATCCATTCTTGTATTAGTTATTTCCCTTTTCTTTCTCGATTAGATTGCAAACTCCAAACAGAAACTCTTATTCACAGAGAACCATAATAGGTTCTCTCTCAATAAATATTGGATGAATGAATAAAGTATTGATTCTCTAGCCCCCAATTCCAAATATGTATAATCTCCAAAGTCTGAATCACACAGTATGGCACCTGATAAACTGCCTGGTAACCCATAACCACGGGACCAGCTCAAACTGATTAACCATGGCTTAAGTTGTTACACATGGCGCAGAGCCAAAATCGCAAGTCATGTTGCCCAGACATGCACAGTGGGAAAAAGCTTTGACCTCCTAATTGCTAATACCACCAGCCTGGCAGACCAGCTGCATTTTCATCACCTGGGACTAGTTAGAAATGCCATAAAAGCTTGACACACCCCCCCCCAGATGAGGAGGACAGATTTGAGTGTTGCTTCCTGTCTCCTTGTCAGTCAACTCATAATAAAGCTTTTTCTTTTTTCAAAAACTAGTGCCACAGTATTGGCTTCTGTGCATGTCAGGCATTGAGCCTGTTGCTTGGTAACCACCTTACTTGGTTGTTAGTATTACCTCCCAGCTATGTAGTGAGACTCTTTAGAATAGACCCACATCCTGTGGGTTGTCTGTACTTCTTTATCTCTTAGCACGATATTAAGCATATTACGTGGATTTTAAAATACTGCTTCCTCAAACTCAATGAATGAAATTAAACTGCTACACCCTGCCTATTTTTATCATCTTCTCCATTTTGTTTTAAGGAAAAATTCATGTTAGAAATTTGATGTTCTTTTTCAGCATTAATTTTACTTAATGTGACAAAAACTAATCAGCTAAATAGACAAGGAGGACTTCCTACCAGACTCATCTTGCTTTTCTTTTTCTCCTTTTTCTTCTTGACCCCCCAGATTTCAGCTCAATGCATCAAGTGCTTATTGAGTACCCTCTGTGTTCTAGTCTCCATTAAATGGCTACTTTGCATCTAACATAACACAGTATGTGACAGAGCTCAAAAACAAGATGTTGGAATTTGATTGCAAGGAAGTAAACACAGTTTATTGAGTTTTATGTCTTTCAAAATGCCTTTCATCTCCCCCATTCCCTCTTATGCACCAAAGTTATAATCCACTCCAAACATCTGAATACCTACAAGAGAACTAGGCACTGTAGGGGGTAAAAAAAAATCCTGATTCCTGTTCACCAAGAATGTATATTCTATCATTTATACATAGCAGAATTAGTGAACATGACAATAAAGTGCTCAATTATATGGAACAGACCTAGAGGGACGTAAAGGACATGATGTCATATTTTCTATGGCTACTATAACAAATTACTACAAACCCAGTAGTTTAAAACAACACAATTGTATTATCTTAATAAAATCCTGGAGCTTCGAAGTCTGAAATTAGGCTCAGTGGGCAATAATCAGGGTGTCAGCAGAGCTGCTTACTTGTGGAAGTTCTAGGGAAGAATCTGCTTCCCAAGAATTTGCCTTTCCCAGCTTGCAGAGGTTGCAGCTTTCCTTAGGTCATGGCCCCAATCACGTGGCCTTTTCTCCCCCTGCTTCCATTGTCACATCACCTTCCCTCCCACTCTGATCCGCCTGCCTTCCTTATATAAGGAGCCATGTGATTACATTAAACCCACCTGCATAATCCAGGATAGTCTCCCCATATCAAGGTTCTTAAATTAATCACATCTGCAAAGTTTCTTTTGTCATGTAAAGTAGCATTCATTGATTCCAAGGACTTGAACGTGGACATCTTTGGGGGTGCCATTATTCAACCTATCTCAGATACATAGTTGTGTGGTGCACAATTAGGAAGTATCTAGAGAAAGTTTTAAAACTTAATAGAGGAAATAAGACTTAAGCCATGCCTTGAAGGACAGGTAAAAGGTAATTTGCAAGAATAAAACTAGTAAAGTCTTCCAGGCAGGAAAAAACACTGTGAGTAGCAAAAATATATTTCAGATTCAAGGGCATCAGGCACTCACTGTCCTGAGTAACACAGATTAAATGGTTAGTAGAAGAATCTAACGGAGAAAGGTATTGCATAGTCTAGTCTAGTCTAGTCTAGTTTAGTTAGACTAAAAGAATTTAAGAAGACAAAAGATAACACAGAATGTAGTCATATAGTTCTAATAAGTTAGTTCAAAGAAACTATCTAGAAAGAGTTAAACACTGCATATATATATATATATATTCATAGCAAAAATAATGCCATTCAATTTCAAGGACTTTGAAATCCGAAAGAGGAAGAGCAAATATAATGTAATAAATACACATCAAAACTGCTATTCCACCTTTCATTTTTGCTGTTTTCTTTAAATTTTCCTGTATCCTTTATTTTTTCTAGCCTAATGGAAGAAGGTAGGTACGAGATTCAAGTAAAGAAAGAAGAATTATTCCATGGATATTTTCTATTCCTTTTATGGATCAGATATCCTATATTTAGAATGTGCTAAGATTTGGTAAAAATCTACTCTGTTTGACCTACTTCTCTCAGAGGTATTCATTTCTACCCTCCCCTTTATCTCTCTCTCTCCATCCTTTTCCAAAACACAGAGAAAGAATTGAGAGGGACAAAATATTTGAGTGAGAAAGATGTAAGGACTAAGGATGCAGAGAAAAGGGTTGGGAAAGAGGAATATACATAGGAGAAGCCCATGACCTTATGCTTCCAGTGGATTAACATATGGAAAATATGAACACATTCATATAGGGTGACACCTTTGCAAAATAATTAAAAGGAAGGAAGAGAATTGTAGGTATAAAATCAAGGAAATTAAGGTACTAAAGAAAAAGTTACCATTTTGCCTATGGTTAACTAATCTGAAAAGATAACATTTTCTCAAGCAGTTTTAACCACTTTTCTCTTGTGTTTGCATGAGAAATATTCTTTCACGTTAGCAAAGTGCTAAAATACTTCCACCCACTGCAACTCTGCTACACTTTCCACATTCCTTCCTTGCATTATGTAACAAGCATATTTTTACATGGATTATTTCGCCAACACCTCCTGCTAACCCTGCCACCAAAAAGTTTTGTAAAATATATATAGAAGTCAAAAGCAATGGCTTCTGAAAAATTTAGAAAATGAACACAATTACTAGAAATATTTTATATAAGAAAATACAAGCCAGGTTTTATTCAAATTTGTTTTCAAATAAACATTAACTTATTAAAATCAGAGATATAAGTTCAACTTCTCTAACCTCTTTTATTTATGTTATTCAGGGGTCACCAGAGGTACCATATCAGGTACTGTATCATTCAGGGCAGGCTAGGCTATGCTGCAGTAACAACCCTCACATCTCAGGGCTTAACACACTCACACATATCCATTTTATGAAGGTGTCTGCTCCACAAAGTCTTTACTCAGAGACCCAGGCTGACAGCCTGTACCATAAGGAACATCCTCAGTCATTGCTGTGGGAAGAAGAAACATGGCAAAGTGCACACTAACTCTTGAAGACTTTCACACACACACACACACACTCCCAGGAGACAGGTATCGCATTTCATTGCCCACAGCCAGCCCACATGGCCACACCCAACAATCAAAGGGGCAGGGAAGTGTTATGCTAGCATGTGCTTGGGCAGGGAGAGAATCAGAATGTGAACAGCATTGATGACTATGACAGGTGTCTGTGATTACAGTCTTTATTCTTGAGGCAATATGAGAAAAAGCAGGTGATAGAATTTTTTAATAAACTTTATTTTTAGAACAGTTTTCGGTTCACAGCAAAATTGAGCAAAAAATACAGAGTTCCTGTATACCCTCCTATCCCCACACACTCTCACCTCCCTATCAACATCCCCCACCAGAGTGATACATTTGTTACAATCCATGAACCTACATTAATACACTGTTATTACCCAAAGTCCCTAGTTTATATTAGGGTTCACTCTTGATATTGTATATTCTATGGGTTTTGACAAATGTATAGTGGCATATATCCAGCATTATAGTATCATACAGCTGTGGTGCCCAGCCCCTGGGCCACAGACTGGTACCGGTCTGTGGCCTCTTAGGAACCGGGCTGCACAACAGGAGGTGAGCTGCGAGTGAACAAAACTTCATCTGTATTTACAGCTGCTCCCCATCACTTGCATCACCACCTGAACTCTGCCTCCCCACCCCACCCCCCGGCCCCCCCTCACACCCCTGTCTGTGGAAAAATTGTCTTCCATGAAACTGGTCCCTGGTGCCAAAAATCTTGGGGACCACTGTTATACAGAATAGTTCTACTTCCCTAAAAATCATCTGTGCTCCACCTATTCATACCTCTCTCCCCCAACCCCTGGCAACCACTGATCTTTTTACTGTCTCCATTGTTTTGCCTTTTCCAGACTGTCATATTATTAGAATCATACAGTATGTAGCCTTTTCAGACTGGCTTCTTTCACTTAAGTAATATGCATTTAAGTTTCCTCCATGTCTTTTCATGGCTAATAGCTCATTCCTTTTTAGCATTGAATAATGTTCCATTATATAGATATGCCACCGTTTATACATCCATCTACTGAAAGACATCTTGGTTGCTCCCAAATTTTGACAATTATGAATCAAGCTGTTGATATAATTTGGACATTTGTTCCCTCCAAATCTCACATTGAAATTTGATCCCCACTGTTGGAGGTGGAGCCTGGTGGGAGATATTTGGGTCATGAGGGAGGACCCCATGTGGATGACTTGGTGCCATCCTCACTACTGAGTGAGTTCTTGCTGTATTAGTTCCCAAGAGATCTCATTGTTAAAAAGAGTCTGACAGCTTCCTCCTCTCTCTGTCACTTCCTTCCTCTCACCATGTAATGCCTGTTCCCCTTCACCTCCTGCCATGAATGGAAGTTTCCTGAGGCCCTCACCAGAAAAAAATGCCAGTCCCATGCTTTTTGTACAGCCTGTAGAACCAAGAGCCAAATAAATCTCTTTTCTTCATAAATTACCCAGCCTCAGGTATTCCTTTATAGCAATGCAAATATACCAAGACAGCTGCTATAAACACCATGTGCAGGTATTTGTGTACACATAAATTTTCACGTCAATTGGATAAATACAAGGAGTGCTTTTTCTGAATCATAGGGTAAGAGTTTGTTTAGTCTTATAAGAAACTGCCAAACTGTCTTCCAAAGTGGCCATAACGCAGTGAATGAGGGTTCCTGTTGCTCCACATCCTCACCAACATTTGGTGTTGTCAGTGTTTTGGATTTTCCCCATCGTAATGGGTATGTAGTTGTATTTCATTGTTGTTGTAATTTGCAATTCCCTACTGGCATATGATGTTGAGCATCTTTTCATGTGCATATTTGTTATCTATATATCTTCTTTGATGAGGTGTCAGTTGAGCTCTTTTGCCCATTTTTCAATCAGGTGGTTTGTTTGCTTATTGTTGAGTTTTGAGTGTTCTTTGTATATTTTGGATAACAATCCTTTATTAGACATGTGTTTTGCAAATATTTTCTTCCAGTCTGTGGCTTGTCTTCCCACTCTCTTGACAGAATTTTTCAAATGAAAATTTGAAGGAAACCTAGGACAATATGTCTCTATGAAAAGAGGACAGATTCTCACATCTCCCACAAAAGCGCCTGATCAGTTTTGACACTTGTAGTTAGGAGTATCTTTCTGAAGTATACAGCAGTAGAAATACCAAAGGATTTAAAGTCAAAAGGCATGTTTCAAGCCCAGCTAAGATAATCATTAGCTTTACTAGTTAGAACCTTTTGGTTATAAGAGGAGAAATCTAGACCTGCCTAAACAAAACAAGGAATTTACTGATGCACTTGAAAGTCTAGGAGTTGATCTGGCTTCAGGGATTTCTATATCCATTTCCTCAACTGAAATCAGGACTCTCTCCCTTCAATTCTCCACTCTGCTTTCCTCTGCATAGCATTCACTCCATCAGCTCTCTCGGTGTAGTAGGAAATGCTTCAGGGTTTCATGGTCCTTATAGCTCCTAAGTGAGGCCAACTCACTCCTATTCATTAATTTCAATCCCTTAAAAAAATCAAATTACTCGGATCACATGCCCATCCATACACCAATCTCTGCATCTGGAGGAATATAATGAATTCTGATGGGTCAGTGTGGGTCACATTTAACAGAGAGAGACAAAGCTCCTGATTAACAGTCCTGCTAGGAGTTATAGAAAGGCATGAGGTAGTTCCTTTAAGGAAAATCAGAGTCCTATTACCAAAAGGAGGAAGGAAATTGGCTCAACCAAAACAACAGATGTTGACTATTGTATATTAGTTATGAGATTTTAGTCAAGTCACTTACTCTCTGGGCCTCTGGTTTTTTTCATCAGTAAAAGAGGCAAGGTAATGATAATACCAGACCCATTATTTGACATAGTTCTTGTGAGAATCAAGCACTCAACATGTGAAACAGATCTGTAAACCATAGACATTATTGCAAATAATAGCAGCCCCTAAGTGAGTATTTACGTACCAGAAGAAATTTTTTTTCCCTTAGTAATGCTTTGGTTACATATATTCACTAACCTTAATGTGATTTGCTTTTTATTTTTTATTGAGGGAAAATATACATGTATAATTTACCATCTTGGCTGGGCCAGTGGCTCACACCTATAATCCCAGAGCTTTGGAGGTTGAGTGGGGAGGATCACTTAAGGCCAGGAGTTTGAGACCAGCCTGGGCAACATAGCAAGACCCCATTCTCCTCAAAACCAAAAACAAAAACAAAAATAAAAAGTAAATAAAAGGATTAAACTCTCCAATTTCAAAACGCAGAGATTGCTAGAATGCATTTTTTTTTTTTTTGAGACAGAGTCTTGCTCTGTTACCTGGGCTAGAGTGAGTGCCGTGGCGTCAGCCTAGCTCACAGCAACCTCAAACTCCTGGGCTTAAGCGATCCTACTGCCTCAGCCTCCCGAGTAGCTGGGACTACAGGCATGCGCCACCATGCCCGGCTAATTTTTTCTATATATATATTTTTAGTTGGCCAGATAATTTCTTTCTATTTTTTTAGTAGAGACGGGGTCTCACTCTTGCTCAGGCTGGTCTCGAACTCCTGACCTTGAGCGATCCACCCACCTCGGCCTCCCAGAGTGCTAGGATTACAGGCGTGAGCCACCGCGCCCGGCCTAGAATGCATTTTAAAAAATAATTTACCACTTTTACCATTTTTAAGTGTACAGACCAGTGGTAATAAATACATTTATATTCTTGTATTCTTTTTGGTCTTTTTGCCTTCTTCTCCTTGTCCCTCTCCTTCCCAGACTAATCTGTTGTTGTTATTGTTGTTGAGACAGGGTCTCACACTGTCAACCAGGCTGAAGTGCAGTGGCACGATCATAGTTCACTGTAATCTTAAACTCCTGGGCTCAAGCAAACCTCCTGCCTCAACTTCTCAAATAGCTGGGACTATAGGCATGTATTACCATGCCTGGCAAATGTTTTTTTTAGTTTTTTGTAGAGACAGCATGGGGGTCGGTGAGGCGGGGTGAGGAAGGGTGCCTTGCTATGTTGCCCAGGCTGGCCTTGAAACCCTAGTTTCAAGTGATCCTCCCTACTCAACCTCCCAAAGTGCTGGGATTATGGGAGACAGCCACCGTGCCCAGCCCAGCCTGATTTCTTAAATAGACTTTAGGTTTCCTAAGTAACCTTTCAACCTTAATTTGGTATCTTAAGTAGATATCCCTGTTGGGATAAGAAAGACTAAATGATTTAAATAGATAACAGGAGGCTTGGCAATTCTATGTTTTATTACAAATTCACTTCTTTTGTACCAATCAATCTCATAAAATAAGCTAGTTTTTTATGGGTAAATCTCCACTGGCTAAGCTGGCAACTGAAATTCCAGACCTCCAAAGTTAGAAGATCAGTGAAGGATAGAGAACATCACCAACACCAAGGCTTTTCTTAACATTAATACTACTTTCAATGTTGTGCTTCTATTGGTGGGCAGGCTATCTTCTTTCTTCTTTTTGGTATTATGATACCTGACAGTAAATGAATATTCATAATATTTAATGTTAATCATTTGAAATACTATCAGTGTTTTTGAACTATGAGTAAAATTATTGGCAAAATTTTATGCAGTCAAAGAATTTTAATATTGTCCAAAAGACAGTGATTCTTTTACTTTGGGGTTTTCACAAAACTCATTTGTTAATCTTACCTATAGATATCAAAGTAGCCACCAACCATTATAGTTTTATTCTCTTTCCATGCTATACAGAAAATGTGATTTTAATGACCATAGGCATCATGCATTATCCCTGTACTCAGCCTTCCTTTTAGGACAGAGTTATTTAAATTAGCTAAGTTATTTAAATTAGCTAGGATATATTAATAGTGCTTCATTTAAAATTGCCAAAAGTAGTACTTGCAATAGCTTTTGCAAAATAGCCCTTTTTTTTTTTTTTTACTTAAAATGTTCTCCTCAAAGTGTTTCAGTTACTAAATTTGAATTATTCCCAAAGATGCTCCAGACCAAAGGGTGAGATGATATATAAAATTCAATTTATTTATAAAGTGATGAGGTCAATAATGCAAAGAGGTCAGAATCTCCATTTCCTTTTTCAATTTAAAAATGCCAGTGGATCAAGTAATTTCTAAATTATTGCCCTATTCTTTGGCCTTCCTGTAAATTTCTTGTCAACATCCTTTGAATTCATTTATGAAAGTGCTATCTTTAAAATTAATTATTCACTTACCTTCATCTTAAAGTACTTTTTAAAACTGCTTATTTCATTTACTAGATAAAAGTACATTTAAAGGCATTAGTTTTTCTTGACAGCTAAAGATTTCAGAATGTCATTTTTCTTTTTTAGGTTTCATAAAAAAATCTCTATTATGTGTTCCCAGGGGGAAAATAGGCTTTAATTTAATTTACTTAATTAAGAGATAAATATAGTCTGTCTATGTCTCATCATAAACTTAGTAGAACTAATCCCTTAATGTCAATGACTACTGCAGGATTTTGTCAGTCCTGGTTGCCCTCAGTCCCATCCTCCCCTGCTTTGCTCCATGTCACAATGTTTTGCTTTGCTTTGTTCCCTGGTCCCTGTGACAGCTGGCTTCCAGCTGGATTTGGCCAATGGGAGGCACTGGTAAAGATGGAGGCCTGGGAGATTAGAAGGGGGAGTAAAGGAGAAACCAAGATACTTCTCCCTCCCTTCTTTTTGCCTTAGGAAGCAACTGGAGCGATGACCAGCTCTGGCCCCAGCTCCTCACTGGAGAGTCCCACCATGATTCAGCTTTGTCAGGTCTATCAGCCAGAGTCCAATAAGGAGAGAGAATCCACAATAGTAACTCAAACAGGGAAAGTTTAATATAAAAAGATATTCACTATTACAGACATTGGAGTAATGCAGGATTGGCCAGTAAAAAATAAAGAGAACTCTAAAAAATACAAGAATAGCAGACATAAGGAGCAGTCACAATGCTGGGACTGAGAGCATCCAAGATCCTCTACAAGACTAAGATCCAGATCTTGCTGGAGATGGAATAGCCATGGCTCACTGGATAGTGCAGTCTGCTGAGGTGCCATGCCAGCAGCCCTTGCTGGGGTACTGAGAGAAGACATCTACAGAGAGATGCCAAACCTTGCTGCTCATTGCAAAGCTACCCTAAGGGCTGCTGGGGAAACTGCCCATGGGGATGTACTGTGTGCTGCTGGCTAGGGAATACTGCAGAAGCTGCATGCAATGCAGGAGCTGGGCACTACAGAAGTCAAGCGTGTTGCAGGAGCTTGGCATTGCAGAAGGTGCACCGGTGAGAAGAACACATAGAAATCAGGAAGAGAGGGAAAAAAAAACACCCTTCCTCCGGCAATGTCTCTCCAGCTCCCTCTATCGACAAAGCTTAATATAATGACAACTGACAAAAGAAACATTTGCAGGGCCTGCATTAGTTTGTTATTGCTGTGTAACATATTACCACAAACTTACTGACTTAAATACAAACTTATTATCTCGCAGTTTATGTGACTTAGGAGTCTGGCACATTTTCCTGAGTGCTCTGCTCAAGGTCTCACAAGGTTGAAGTCAAGGCATCAGCTGGCTACATCCTCATCTGGAGAATCAACTGCAAAATGATCCACTTCCAAGGTCATTGGCAGAATGCAATTCCTTGCAGGTGTATGATTGACGTCCTCATTTTCTTGCTGGCTGATGACTAGGGACCACTCTCAACAATCAGAGGCTACTCTTGCCATGTGACCCTCTCCGCAGACCCTCTTAACTTTGAATCTCCTTTCTCAAGAAGAGTCCAGTCCTTTTTAAGGGAGCACCTGATTAGGTCAGACCCACCCAGGAAAACCGCCCTTTTGATTAACTCAAAGTCAAGTGATCTGGCATCTCAATTACTTCTTCCCCTTTGTCCTCTGATGTAACCTGATCACACGAACAAAATCTATCATATTCACAATCTCACCTACACTCAGGAAAAAGGGATTACACAGGATCTGTTCGCCAAGGAGGTGAGAATCTTGGGGGGGGGGCCATCTTAGAATTTTACCTACAGGCAATTAAGAATGGATTTGGAGTGGAGAGGCAATACATTGACAACTGGCACACTACATAACCCCGACCCCCAGGTTCCAGGAACACCACCTCTCTTCTAGCCTGTCATTGCTAATCTCTGGATCACCTCACCATTTCCTATTGACTTTTTGGTTCTTCCATCACCTGTGTGTAACAATTCCCTATCATAAAGTTTTTCTTTCAAATACTCGGAATAATTTCTGTCTTTCTAATTAGAACCTTATTAAGACAAAGCTCTGCTGATATCTTTTCACCCAGGTAACATTACCTAAAACCATAAAAGTGGCAATGTTTGTAAATGTATCTGGACTACCCACTTGTACAGTTGGCTTGTGCCCTCTGACCCTGCTTGTACTCAATCCTGATGCAGCACTTCCAAATTACAATGGTGTGCTATTAGGCCTACCTGACCTTATGACTTGGTGGTTCTTACAGAAGCTGGAAGCCAGCTCAAAATGGGCACTTCTGGCCACATGGATACATGATATCACATAAGCAGATGCTCTATTTCTATCAAGGCCCAGTAGCACACCAGGAGCTGACTTTTTTAAAGGTCTATAAATTTTGTGCAGATAGTGGACCTTGTTCCAGATCCTAGGGTCTATGTGGTGATTCTCCTATAGGGGCTTCTCATAAACTGCACAAGGCATCTTTTCCCACCACTGGTACTTTCAACATCACAGGGTCTTCTGGATCTTCAGGCCCAAACAACAGTGCTGCCTGCACCGTGGGCTGGACCTGCTGCAGAGCCATGTCCTGCTCTGGGAAGCCTTCCCTGCTACTCAGTGAATGAGCTGGAGTGTGGTATATGCTGCCTCCAGAACCCAAAAAGTTCTACCAGGTATTGTGCTTCTTTCCTAGTGATGGGATATACAACTCAATAATGCATCCTTTACTTTAGAGGGGATGTCCTGGCATGCCCACCACTAGACCTCTGACAACTTCAATGACATCCTGGGACACTGACTCTTCATAGGGTTAATCTCCCACTCTCTGGAGCACAAGTGTTTTTCCAAGGCCATGCTGCTGATTTCTTTCTCATCCAGTCTAATTAAGTCATAATTATAATATACTAGGTGATCCGGGTGCCTTTCTATTATATTATGTGAAAGAATAGAAAAGTTAACATAGCCCTAGGGCAGGAACATAAATTTATACTTACCTTGTCCATGCCCATATGAATGCAAACTGATTCTAACTCTCATTTCTTACCAGGATGGAAAAGAATGCATGCATCAGATCAACAGTCTGCACCTGAGCCCATGATAATCTTCTTTGGCAAGGATACATTTGGCACAGCAGACTTCATCCATGGGTTCGGGATCTAAAAACTGGCTCAAATGCAGAAACTGGGCAAGGACCCATAACTTTTTATTTGGACAGCTGCCCTCAGCCTCCTGCTCATTCATTCTGGATTTCTTTTCATTTTACAGATTGAGCAATAGTCAAAACTGGTACTGGCTGTCCATCTACGTTGTTTCTTAACCCATCATGTCTTAACCATCTCCATAGCCCTCTATGTGACAGACTCCTCTGGAGAAAACCCTATTCTTCTCACTATGATAACTGCACCCACTTAGTATCTGATGGTTTACGTGCTACTACCTGACCTCTATGACTTTAGATCCCATTATCCGCATGCCTATCATGGAACCCAGTGTTGTAACAGCATATCTTACATCTGTGGCCCTGGCCTACGGAAAACAGTCACCACTGCATTTCTCAATGACTCTGGTGGCCCTTTTACTAGCACATTCCTTGTCACTTTAATAAATGGAGTATCAGCCGGGCGCGGTGGCTCACGCCTGTAATTCTAGCACTCTGGGAGGCCGAGGCGGGTGGATTGTTTGAGCTCAGGAGTTCAAGACCAGCCTGAGCAAGAGCGAGACCCCCGTCTCTACTAAAAATAGAAAGAAATTATATGGACAGCTAAAAATATATAGAGAAAAATTAGCTGGGCATGGTGGCGCATGCTTGTAGTCCCAGCTACTCAGGAGGCTGAGGCAGAAGGATCGCTTGAGCCCAGGAGTTTGAGGTTGCTGTGAGCTAGGCTGATGCCACGGCACTCTAGCCCGGGCAACAGAATGAGACTCTGTCTCAAAAAAATAAAAAATAAAAAAAATAAATGGAGTATCATCTGGACTCTTCTGCAGAACATAGTCAGCAGGTGGCTTTTTCAAATTTATATATCTACTCTAGGAAGTACATATTGCTGAGCTTTTAATCCTTTACTGTCTTCTAAAGCAGTCTGAATTTTCTATCGCACTTCTTCAAAGCTATCTCAAAAACCATCCCTGCAGCAAGTTAACACTATTTCCTAAGGTCTTCAATTCTGTGTTATAGAAGAGTACTCCCCTATCCATAAATTCTTCTTTATCCAACCTTGTATCTCACCCCCATTGATCCAGCATCCTTAGGATCCGTCCCATATATACTCTCCTCGATCCTGCCGATTCATATTAGCTAGATTCTGCAGCTCCTTTAGCAGCTAAGGGAAGTGCTGAGTTACCTTGTTACCTGATCCTAGAAATTAGTCTGGTGGCCAGGTTGGGGGATGAGGGTTGATTATGGGGAGGGGTCCATATTGTCTTATGAGGCAAAGGCCTCTACTTCATCTTAAGTAAAGTGGAATCATTGACCTTTCACAAGAAGGACTGGGCGGCCTCTCTGAGCCCAGAGGGTCCAGGGGAACCTAGGGATTCAAGATTTTCAAGTTTATCAATCTAGATTTCCCCATGTCAAGTTTTAGGGTACCACTCTCCCCCAATCAAGACCCTGACCTTAGCGTAACAAACTTGGCATGGAGGAGAATTCACTGTTCTATGGAACTTTGCTACTATCATAGTCGTGGGCCTGTTCTTCAACTTTTGCTGACATCTGGCAGCAGGATTTGAGAGTCTACTTACTGGCTGCCAAGGAGGGCCTCTGTCTTTCACATTTCATATTGAATTAGAGGTTAATTTCCCTCAGTCTTCCATTATTTTTATTTCAACACCTCAATAGCATACACAAGAGCCATTTAATTCCATAGTCCTTATAATTCCTACTTCCTCCAAAGTCTCAAAGACCTGAGTTATGACATCTCACAGTGCATTCCTTTCCACTAGTGCCTATCCTAGTTCACCACCAGTGAATGTTTTAACAATTGCACAGTTGCAGTATGCCAGGCACTAACAATATTCCATCTGCTACTAGTGATGAGATTCCTATTGCTAGCCGGCCAGCAGGCTGTCGTTAGGACAGCGTGGGACCAACTGTCCTACATGGGATTCTCCAGGAAACAGAATTGTGAGGCAGAGATTTACATGCAGAACGTTTACTAGAGGGTACCTTCAGAAACAACACTGCAAGGAAATGAAGACAGTAGGATTGAGTATGAGGACAAGAGCCGAACTGCTTAGGAGTTGCATCAGAGACATTGGCTAATCCTGTGGAGAGTTCTGGAGCTGCAATGACCCTTCTAGTTTTCCCTAATAGAGGCAAGGAGCCAGCTTTTGTATGCTTGTATCAATTAATCCTTGGAGGCAGGCATCCCCTGGGGAGAGGTGTAAACTTGGGCAAATTAGCACCCTTCAGAAGGGAGCTCAGCTGTGTGAGCCATCAGCAGCCAACATGGCCGGCAGCCAGGGAAATTAGCACCTCTTGTCCTGAAGGAGAGATCTGGGCAGCACACCACAGAATCTACCATGGTTGGTTTCTACTCGCACCCTATAGATTCCAGCGCAGATGATAAACCAGATTCATAAGCCAAGAGAGAAGACAGTTATACTGAAGCAGTCCCAAAGAGACTGAATGACTGATGTGTAATACTTAAAGTGATTTGCTTCTAAAGTGATCCCCCAGGAATGCTGGGGAAATGATGGGTTAATATTGAAAGAATAATTTTGACATTACAAGGAAGTCATCTGGGGTCATTTGTGACTTCCATGACCACAACCCTCCCTGAGTCTCTTCCACTCTATCTGATCACTTCCCAGTTTCCTTCACTGACTCCCTTCCTGCCATCTTCCTCTTCCCACACCCCTGAAGATGTGGCCTGTTTTCTCCTCTGCCTTCTTCTAGCTCTGCATTTTCTTCCTTGTCTGTTCACTTTGCCCCTTGGATATGAGTGACACCCAGATCTACACCTCCTACCCTCACCTCACTTCCAAGTTCCTCACTTCTGAGCTCCAGAATCTAATTTCCTGCTCCCTGCAGAGCATCCCCTCCATGAGCACCTCAGATTCCACTCATCCAGAACAAAATTCCTTAATATAACATTCAAGGGCCATCACAACATGAACCTGCTAACTGGGCGATTCTTTCTCTACATTCTCTGATATGAATGCTGCCTTTTCTGCTGGCTATTTTGTAAATATACCATGTACTTCTATGTCCCTGTGCCTTTACACATACTGTCCCTTCTGTCTGGAATGCCCTATTTATCCTCTTCCATTTATCTGAATTCAACTCATTGTCCAAATCCCAAGTCATACATCACCTTATTTAGGAAATCTTTGCTAGTGCTGCCACAATCAGAATTGGTCTCTTCCACTAGGCTTTCTTTATACCTCCAATAAAGCAGTTACATAGTCTGTATTACAGTTACTGAGTTTGTATCTGCCTCTCTCACTAGGTTGCGAACTCTCTCAGTATTTGCACTGTCAAGTTATTTCACTCATCTTTAGACATTTATTGCCTCACTCAGTCTCTTGCCCACGGTAGAATTTATATGAGAGTACATATTCAGCTGCTGTAACAGAGACCCAGGTAATAGTGCTTCAAAGAAGATAGAACTCTATCTCTTCACACAAGGACAGGCTGCTTGTAGCTTATAGCTCTGTCATCCCTTGTGCGTGTGGTCTCAGAGAGCCCCAGCAAGTCCTCATGTCAGGCAGCAGGATGGAGAAGGGCCGGAAAGAGAGGACAGGCCCTCTCCATGCCCTGACCTGGAATTGCGCACATCACTTCCACTAACATCCCATTGGTCGGAACTTAGTCACACGCTGTACTTAGCTACAGAGGAGATACAGTCTTTTCCTCAACAGCCACATACACAGGTAAAACATTGGGAGGAAGGGAAGAATGGGTGGTTGGAAAGCAACTAGCAGTCTTGCCACAGAATCAGTGGACACTTGCTTTAAAAAAATCATAAGAATCTCTAGAACTGGCAAAACTAATCTATAGTGATAGATGGCAGATCAGTGGTTGCCTGAGCTTGGAGGGAAGGGGGTTAACTAATCAGAGGCACAAGAAAACTTTTTGGTTTTTTATTTTTATTTCTTTATCATGGTAGGGTATACCACATAAAATTTACTGTCTTAAGCATTTTTAAGCATATAGTTCTGATATATTAATATTCAGTACATTCACATGGTTGTGCAACCATCACTACTATCCATCTCCAGAACCTTTTCATGTTTCGAAACTGAAACTCTGTACCCATTAAACAATAACTCACTATCAGCTCTCTCCCTAGCCCCTTGCAACCACCGTTCTACTTTCTGTCTCTGTGAGTTTGACTATACTAGGTATTTCATATGAGTGGAATCATACAGTATTTGTCCTTTTGTGATTGTCTCATTTCACCTAGCATAATGTCCTCAAGGTTCATACATGTTGAAGCATGGGCCAGAATTTTCTTTCTTTTTAAGGCATAATAATATTCCACTGTATATATAGGCCACATTGTGTTTACCCAGTCATCCATCTATGGACACTTGAGCTGCTTCCTCCTTTTGGCTACTATAAATAATGCTATGAACATGGCAGTGCAAGTATCTGTTTGAGTCCCTGATTTCACTTCTTCTGGGTATCTAAGCGAAAGTGGAATAGCTGGAACATATGGTAATTCTGTGTTTAATTTTTTCAGGAATCACCACACCATTTTACACAGCAGCTGCACTTTTTTACATTCCCACCACCAACACACAAGGGTTCCAATTTCTCCATATTTTTGTCAACACTTTGTGTGTGTGTGTGTATGTTTTATAATAGCCATTCTAATGGGTGTAAAGTGGTATCTCCTTGTGGGGGGGGCGGGGAGGGTTAAGAGACATGGTCTCGCTATGTTGCCAAGGCTGGAGTGCAGTGGCTGTTCACAGGCACAATCACAGAACAGTACAGCCTTGAACTCTTGGGCTCAAGGGATCTTCCCACCTCAGCTTCCCCAGTAGCTAGGACTACAGGAGTGCACCACCATGCCCCTGTGTCTTTGTGGTTTTGATTTGCATTTCCCTAATGATTAGTGATGTTGAGCATCTTTTCATGCGCTTATTGGTCATTTGTATATCTTTTTGAAGAAATATCTATTCAAATCCTTTGCCCAATTTTTAAAATTGAGTTGTTTTTTGTTGTTGAACTGTTTATATATTCTGGATATCAATCTCTTATCAGAGATATGATTTTCAAATATTTTCTCCCATTCCATGAGTTGTCTTTAACTCTGTTGTGTACCTATAATGCACAAAAGTTTTTGGTTTTGATGAAATCTAATTTATCTATTTTTTCTTTTGTTCCCTATGCTTTTGGAATTATATCTAAGAAATCATTGCTAAATCTAATACCATGAAGATTTCCCCTACGTTTTCATCTATGAGTTTTATAGTTTTAGGTCTTACATTTAGGTCTTTAATCCATTTTGATTTAATTTTATATACGGTATAAGGGTCCAACTTCATTTTTTTTTTTTTTTGCCATGTGGATATCCAGTTTTCCCAACATCATTGGTTAAAAAAAGACTGTCCTTTCCTCACTGAATGGTGTTGACACCTCTGTCAAAATTCATTTGACCATATATGTGAGGGTTTATTTCTGGCTCTCTGTTTCAGCCCATTGGTCTATATGTCTGTCTTTATGCCAGAATCACACTATTTTGGTTCCCATAACTTTGTAGTAAATTTTGAAATCATGAAGTGTGAGACTGCCAACTTTGTTCTTTTGCAAGATTATTTTGGCTATTTGGGGTCCCTAGAGATTCTTTATGAAGTTTAGAATGGATTTTTTTCTACTTCTGCAAAAAAAAGGTTGTTAGGATTTTGATAGTGATCACATTGAATCTGTAGATCTCTGTAGGAAGTGTTGAAGTCTTAAATAAGGAAACTGATGATGAAAAAGTTCTGTATCTTGTGATAATAGTTACATGATTCATGCATCTTTCAAAATTCATACAATTGTACACTTGAAATGAGCACATTTATTGCATGCAAATTATATCTCAATGAATTGATTAAAAACTTAAAAAAGATATCCTAGACTGTGCAGGAGAAGCCTGTGCCAATGTGTACAGGCAGAAAAAAAAAAAGAAAACACCAAGAAAAGCCTGCTCTCTCTAGCCAAAGGACTTGAAAAGGGATAATCCAACAAGATAGAAAGCTGAGCACTGGGTCATAAGCCACTAGGCCTCTCTCTATAGAACCAACATAATTTATAATATCCTCCCTTGATTTTTAGATATTGTATTCTCTGACCTTCTTACCTTTTCAACCACCTCTTTTAAGTCTATCCTAAGCCTTCGTCTCTTCTAATTATCAGTAAGCATCAGCCTCAATTAAATGAAACTGATAACCTGGGCCCCAAGTGTGACTATCCAACCATCTATATCCTACATCTAAATCCATGAGCAGGCTCTGAGTTATTCCTGCATCTTTAGGACTCTTTGCATTTGTTTATGTAGTTCACTTTACCTGAAGTGCTCTTCTCCATCCTTCAAAATCCTTCTTAACCTTTAAGTCTCAGCTAAAGGGCCCTGTTCAGCTTTCTGAAATCTCTCAATCAGAACACATTGCTCCTTCCTCTATGTCCTGAGCTTGTTTTATTCTGTCTTCTGCATTAGAAGTCAAGGTCCTTTGGACTAGGAATTGAATCTATTTATTTTATATGCACCACCTGCCAATTCCCTAGATATATATTTGATGAATGAATGAATCAGTAATTTGATCTTCATAAAGATTTTTATAGGAGAGAGATTAAACATGAGAGAAAAGTGTGGTCCATAAATATATTCACAGGACTGTAGGGGCAGGAGAAGCCCAAATGTAGATATGTTAGGTGTAGATATCAAGGTATGTTCATGGGTAGAAAACTGAAGGAGCTGGTGGGGAGGTGTTGGGTAGGTAAGTTGAGAGGGGTGGTGGAGGAATATGTGGAGATAAAATAAAATGGCTGATATCCCAGGAGACTTGAGGGGACAACGAGAAGGGATGACCATACCTGTGAGTAGTCCCGGCCTTTTGAATAAGTAGTAGTTTTCAATCTCACTCTCACTTCACCCCATCTCCCACACACCTTGCCTATTTTTATTTCATTATTGTTTCTTGAAGATTTATTCATTAAAAAAAATACCCCTGGGAAGCATTCAGTTACATATTAGTTACCAGTTAAACCAGGATGTGAAAGCAAAATCCTATAGGAAATTGAGTGTGATGGTCAGTTTCATGTGTCAATTTGGCTAAACTATAGTCCCCAGTTATTCAATCAAACACTAAGTGTTTCAGTGAAGGTATTTTGTAGATATGAATTAAATCCATAATCAGTTGACTTTAAGTAAGGGAGATTGTCCTAAATAATATGGGTGGTCCTCATTTGATCCGTTAAAAGGTTTTAAGAGCAGAACTGAGGCTTCCTTCTCTGCAGAAGAACTTCCTCTGTGGCTAATAGCTTCAGCTGGTGTCTCAGAGTCCCAGCCTGCTCTTCCAATGTGCCTTGCCAGCTGCCACAGTCACATAAGCCAATTCCATGCAATACATCTCTTAATATATATATTTCCTACTGGTTCTGTTTCTCTGGTTGAACCCTAACTGAGGGCTGGGGTTGAGCATAGAGAGATTTGCACAGAGGAGTAAAAAAAGAGAATCAGGCAGCAAAGAGAATGCTGATGGGGAAGTTGATTTGACAATTTTGCCCAAGGCAGGTCTTCTTTGGGAAATCAAAAAAAGGACAAAAAAGACAGGATCCAGAGGTCAGAGAAAAGGTGTAGGGAGCCTGGCTGTGCTACAAACTCACTCTTTTTCAGCAGCTTTAGTTACTGGCAGTGGGGGCATGAGGGAGGAGAGGGTTGACTTTCAAATGGTATCTGCAGATTGCATGAAAGTTATTCTTCACAACAGCACAAGCTCACTTTTAGTTCTTTGTGCATGTCTATTCTTTCTTGTAGCCAGAGAGGCAAATGCATATCTTTGTAACTAATGCCTCCAGACTCATCTGCAAAGTCAAATGCACCAAATAAATAAGTAAATAAGTGAGCAGAGAAGGAATTGGGTCCCTTCTATACAGAAAGTGTTTCCTCCAAATACCATGAATAATTCTGGCAATTTTTCCAGAAACTAGTAGGTATTCTAAATTAAATGTGTATTTTAATAACTCAACAGCAAGAATGTAATCTAAAACTTGAATAAATAGGATGTTTTGATAAATATACACTTAAGCCAGCTAGTAAAAAGATGGCAATGTATATGAGCTTTGGAAGAAAGAAGAAATGACCCCTGACTCTGGTACAGCCTTCAAGGGACTATAAGATGCCAACTACATGGGCAGGACAAAAACCAGGAATAAGCAAAAAGTTAGATATCCAAAACTGGATAGACCTAAAACCATACCAAAAATTAATCAGCAATTAGATAAGAAATGTAAAAAATTGTCTACCTGAAAAGGAAGTAAGTTGAAATAAATTAGAAAACTCTGTGGTAAAAATACGTGGATGAATCTCAAAAACATTATGTTGAGTGAAAGCAGCCTGCACTAAAGAGTGCATGCATACTGTGTGATTCCTTTTATACGTAATTCCAGAGCAGATAAAACTAATCTATGGTGGAAATTAATCAAAACAGTGGCCAGTTCTTGGAGGTGGGGAAAGGGATTGACTGGAATGGACAAGAAGGAACTTTTCAGGACAACTAGTAGTCATCAGGAAAATACAAATTAAATATATATTAAAACTACAATAAATTGCTATAATAAAAACTTTCCATACAGATCAACAGAATTAGAGTCCAGAAATAAATTCATACAGTTATGGTCAATTGATTTTCCACCAAAGGACCAAGAGGAAAGACCAATGAGGAAAGAATAGTCTTTTCAACAAATGGTGCTGGGACACCTGGATATCCATATGCAAAAGAACCTGTTTGGACCATTACCTCACACCATACACAAAAATTAACTAAAAGAGGATCATAGACCTAAATTTAGGAGCTAAAGCTATAAAACTCTTAGAAGAAAATCTAAGTGTAAATCTTTGTGATTTTGGACTAGGCAATGATTTCTAAGATATGATACCAAAAACACAAGCAACAAAATTAAAAAAAAAAAGATAAATTGGACTTCATCAAAATTAAATGGAAAAAAACCTGACAATACCAAATGTTGAGATGAGAAGGGTTCGCCCATACTTTCCTAATGGAGGTGTAAAATGGTATAAGCACTTTGGAAAACTGGCAGTTTCTTATCAAGTTAAACACGTATCTATCCCATAATCTAGCAATTCCATTCCTAGGTATTTGCCTCAGAGAAATGGTGAATACCTATGAATATTCTTTAAAAATTCTTTTTTTGAAGAATGTTGTTGACTCAGTTGCAAAGAAGTTCCTCAGGCAAGATGACAGCAAAGAAGCTCTGGGGCTCCCCATTTAGGGGTAAAGTTTAGAATCTCTCTTTAGAGAGCTTTACCCATCTACCAAGAATGGTAAGTATTGTGGTTTTTTTTCTAAAAAAGGAACTGATATTTATTGAGCACTTAGTATTGACAGGCACTATATTTATTACATGGTTAATCTAATATAGACCTCACCAGAACCCTAGAAATGAGTATAATAGTAATATTGTCCTCATTTTACAAATGAAGTGACTAAAGTTGAGAGAGGTTAGTACCTTGCTTGTGATCACCCAGGTAATACATGATTGTACATGTCATGGTTAAAAGAAGTGAATCTGGCTGGGCATGTTGGCTCACACCTGTAATCCTAGCACTCTGGGAGGCCGAGGCTGGTGGATTGTTTGAGCTCAGGAGTTTGATACCAGCCTGAGCAAGAGTGAGACCTCGTCTCTACTAAAAATAGAAAGAAATTAGCTGGACAACTAAAAATATATAGAAAAAATTAGCCAGGCATGGTGGCACATGCCTGTAGTCCCAGCTACTTGGGAGGCTGAGGCAGTAGGATCGCTTGAGCCCAGGAGTTTGAGGTTGCTGTGAGCTAGGCTGATGCCACGGCACTCTACCCTGGGCAACAGAATGAGACTCTATCTCGGAAAAAAAAGAGTGAATCTGTTGCATTTATCTTTGGGTTTCTGATATCTTACATGTGTAAGTGAATGAATGAACTAATGAATGGTAGAATCACTTGAACCATCAGACCTCAGAGAACATACTAGTGTCTCTATTCTACACTAACTCTAAAAGCCCTATTTTTAAGACACAAATTTATAATTTAAGGTTTTGTTTTGTTTTACTGATAGACACCACAAAGGTTTAACTTTGAGAAGCCAGTGATTTTTTTTTCAAAATTCTAAAATGCTAGCAAAATACCTAAAATTAATTTACTGAAAATGAAACAAAGATGTAGTAATTACCTGAAGGAGTCAGTGGTAATTACTGTCCTACTCTACCAGCTGGGTAAATGTACATGATGGTAGCAGAGATATTTGAAATACCCGTATTAATTAAGGCAAATAACAGATCATGCTGTAATAGATGCACCCTAGAATCTCTAAGGCTTAACCAAATAAAAATTTATTTTTCCTTCACCACACATTCTACCAGCTGGGTAAATGTACATGATGGTAGCAAAAACATTTGAAATACCCGTATTAATTAAGGCAAATAACAGATCATGCTATAATACATGCACCCTAGAATCTCTAAGGCTTAACCAAATAAAAATTTATTTTTCCTTCACCACACATTCCTGTGGAGGTCAGCAGGTGTGGGGACTCTGCTCCGCATGGTCATTCAGGGGTCCAGGCTCCTTCCTTCGTATGGCAGTTCCTTCCTCTAGATCCTCAGCATTCTCTCCACTTATTAATATTTACCAGGCAGACTGGGAAAGAAAACGAGAATTACTTATTGTACTTTTTAAGGGGCAGGCCTGGGAGTGGCGCATATCACTTTGCTTATGTTTTATTGGCCTGAATTCAGCCAGAAGACCCCTAACTGCAAGCTGTAGGCCCTTAGGAAGAGGACGTGGATGTTGACATGGGTATTGACAAGAATGAGCAGTCTATGAGGAAACACCCCCATAATGGGAGGTAAAACCCTCAAAACCCAACAGAAGAAGGCTGTTATGCCTATTATAACATCTAATATATGATACAGCTGTTTAAAACAGACTATATAACTATTGATATCATGTAAATACTGACTAAAATTAAATTACAAAGGAAAGGAAAATAAGTATAAATGGATCCAAACTAATAAAAATGTGTGTATATATATATATATATATATACTGTTAATTGAAAGGACCAGAATTCTTTTTTATATGGAAAGTTCAGAGCAAAGAAAGAAAAAAAGGAAAGTAAATTGACCCCATAATTGTACTTAATCTGCCCCAAAATTGTGCTGAAATAGTGATAACAGGGGTCATCATCCCTGTTCTGGTTGCTGACTGCTGTGTAAAAAGCTATCTCAAAACAATTTTGTGGGTCATGAATTTAAGCAGAACTCAGCTAGAGAATTCTGTTCCAGGAGGCATTAGTGGAGGACACTTGGTATTCCTCTGGCAGGTGGGGTGGTCCCAGCTGGCTTCCTTGGTATAGCTAGAAGATGGGGCCTAAATGGGGACTGTTGACCAGAGCATCTGCACATGACCTCTCTAGTATAATGGTTCTGTGTATCTGGACTTCTTATATGACACCAAGGCTCCATGAGCAAATGTCCCAGTGAACAAAGCAGAGGCTACATGGTCTTCTATGATGTAGGCTTGAAATTCACATAGCAACACTTCTGCCACACTCTACTGGTCAAAGCACTTGTGAGTCCACCCAGATTCAAAGGAAGGGGAACACAGATCCTACTCTCAGTGGAAGGAGTGTCAGAGAATCTGTGATCATCTTTTAAAACCACTATAATCCTATTGGGAGACCCTTTAATAAAACACTGTGCAGGCCATGGGCCCTAGCTCTAGTAGGTGCCAAGTATAAAAGGAAGAAAAGATATAAATGATCTGATGTTGCTGGGGACAAATCTGGGCTGGAGGCAGAAAAAGGAAGTACTTTGCTACAAGTTCCTAGACTTGCCAGTGATTCTTGGTACACCGCTATGAAAACACTAAACAATCAAAATTGTCCTGCCAAGCAAAATTTTTGTGTGTGTGTGGGTGTTGAAGATGGTTTGTAAGGGACAGAAAGGGGAAATAAGGTAGGGAGTCTCCATTTTCTAACCCTGTAGTCAGTGGACATCACCTTGTCGTTACTGGGATTAATAAAATGATACTCTTTATATTTACTTGTATAGTGCTTCTAATTTTCAAAGGCTTCATATAGGTTATCTCATTTGATCTTAGCAATAACTTTACAGGATATTATGAGCATCCCCAAAATACAGATGAGGATACTAAGGCTCAAAGTCAGTAACTTAATTGCCAAGATCACGAAAGGATTCTAACAAGTATCAGAATTAGTCAAGACCCCAAGTCCAGAACTCCAAAAAATGGGACAGATATCTTCTTACAATCATCAAATACTGGACTTAAATCCCATTCACTCTGGGTGACAGATACTCAAAACCAAGCAGAGAATGGCAATCTGATAATATAAAAAGAAACATGAATCAGACTTTTGGTCAGCGCTGTGGTAAAGTTAAGGCACAAGAGTGGAGTGATTCATTTCACAAACTTCCCTTTCAAAAAACTTTTTTTCTGCTCTCTTTGTTTCTCCCTTTTGCAACAATACCATGGAACAGAGAACCAGTGAATTTCCTTACTACAAGCTACAAGTCAGTGTAAGATCCTGACTCTCCTGCATAACACAATACAATCACACTTGGGTTTTTTGTTTTTTGGCTTTTTGTTGGTAGCAGTCGTTTCCTTCTTTCTTTTTTTTTTTTTTTTTAACAGGGTCTCTCTCTGTTGCCAAGGCTTAGAGTGCAGTGATGTTATCATAGCTTGCTGCAACCTCAAACTCCTGGGCTCAAGCAATCCTCCTCCGTCAGCCTCCCTAGTAGCTGGGATTACAAGCGCATGTCACTGCAACTGGCTAATTTTTTCTATTTTTAGTAGAGACAGGTCTCACTCTTGCTCAAATTGTGTGTGTGTGTGTGTGTGTGTGTGTGTGTGTGTGTGTGTAGGTATACTTCCACACCAAACTGGAAGGATACATGCCAAAGTGTAGGGATGATGGGTAGGGAGGAAAGGAAGACTTTGAACTTCCAACCTCAAGTGATTCTCCCACCTCACCCTCCCAGAATGCTAGGATTACAGAGTGAGCGACTATGCCTGGCCCCACATTTGGGTTCTTTTATGGCAAAAATGAAAAAGGAAACACTCAGAGTCACTCTAGCTTTGAGCCCGCAGAATATTCCATATACATTTATATTCAATGCATGTGCTTATTGAAAAAAATCAAATATACAGAAGCGTAGAAAATAAATAATCAAAGTTTTCCTCTCCTCCTCACCCATCATCCCTACACTTTGGTATGTATCCTTCCAGTTTGGTGCACAAGTATACCTATACACACACACACACATACACACACACATGATTTGAAATAAATAGTATTATTCTAACCATATCATTCTCCAATGTGCTTCTCTTAGTTAAAATTTACATAGAGGTACCTCATTTTTTCTATTGGCTGCATAGTACTACATATGACCAAGCAATTACTCATGGGTGGGATATTTTTTATTTCATTTTATTTCTTTTTTCTATTTTTAAATTTTTTTGATTTATAGATGTACATGTGTTAAAAAATTTATACTGTACAGAGATATCTAAAATGAAAAACAAAAATCTCCCACCCCTCCCTACACCCCCACACACCCATTAGCCAGGCTTTATGAACAGTTTCTGGGTTTTTTTTTTACTATTGATTACCACTGAATTTGTATATATAATATACTTATACCTCTTTTCTTTATCAACTGTAGATATTATTTATTGACTCATCACAATGAAAAATTAGGAATGTCTGGTTTAAATTGTAAATTGAACACAAAATAAAATATGGCATTTAGCTATGAGCAATCTCGGCCTGTAGCTAATAATGAGTCATTCTTTGTGGTAATACAATTTGGTTGCCATAAATATTTTAATTATAGAAATATAGTAGCTTGGCCATAACTTGGATTTAGATACAGGGGATGGAATACCTCAGTTCACATCATGGCCCAGCTGCACATTAACTCTGTGACTGTGAACACGCTACTTAACCTCTCTGTGCCCTAGTTTCTTGTTTCTTCAAAGAGAAATAATAACTATCTTACAGCTCTGAAAGAGGATCTGATTAAATCATGCCTTTGAAAAAGATCTGTAAGCCACAGAAGTGGTTTTGCCTTGGCCATCTCCATCGATCCAGGAGGCTTCTGCTGAGCAAACAGGGCAGAGGTCAGCCACAAGGTCAGAAATCATCAATGGGGCCCTGCTGTTTCTCAGGTTTCAGCGCTGGAAGAGGTCTGATGGATGGAAGTGCTGGCAGCAGTGGAAGCTGCACCAGCAGTTGAGTTAGCAGAGTCTCTCACTAACACAAGAAAGGCAGTTCCTAAAGCAAAAGCAGAAGCTGAAAGCAGAAGAAATGGATGGAGGTCCATTGCCACTGGTGGTAGCAACAGAGGTACCACTCCCTTGGCCTGCAGCAGGACTGAAGTGCCTAATGTGGGGACAGGGAGTGCAGTAGGAGAAGCCCATGGGTGTAGGCATCAAATGTCTGTCTTCGAGGCAGTTCCTGGAACTAGCTCCTGGAAAAGAAGAAGAGCAGAAGGGGAGAGAGGAGCTCCTTGCTGCAGCTGGGAATATGTCTTTCTCTGGGTGACTACACAGTCCTAGAGTACAGGAGTCATAAGGGAGAGCACAGAGCCCAGAAGTCTCTAGGGCCCTCTCTCTGTTCCCTTGAAGTTAGCTTTCATCCTCTAAACATCATCTCTCTTGCACTAACTCATTCGTAGACATCCAAGGAAAGTTTGTTCTCTAGTTAAACATTTACATGAGAAGGCAGCTGCTAGAGCTCTCTTGTTGAGGACAGCATTTCAGAGTTCTGGAGCACTCTCCCTCCCTGTGAGTCAATAGGCCTAACTTTGTCAGACTACGTGCTTGTCTCCGGTGGTCTTGGGCTGATGGGGTTTAACTGTGTTGAGTGCTGGGTAATGGATAGCGCTGAAATGTGGGTGGTATGGGGAGGGAACAATTGTGAGGCACCCCTAAAGATATGAAGATGAGAGAATAGAGTTGTTCTAGCAAAAGTTAAATGCAAAGGAGAGAATTGGTTATCTGCTAGAGTAAACTAGGAAGCTGTAAATGAGTAATTGAAGAGTTTGGGACACTCAAAAATACTCTGGGAGGATTCTTGAGGGAGCAGGACTGTATTGAAATTGTAATTTAGCAGAGATTAATTTTTTCTGGAGAAAGAAGAGGAAATAGAAATGGATGGTCACTTTTATATGGTTAATAGGTGCTGTCATTTCAATGTGTCCCCTCTGAAATTCAAGTGTTGCCAATGTGATAGTTTTAAGAAGTGCAGCCTTTAAGAGGTGATTAGGCCACAGGGGCTCTTCCCTCAAGAATGGGAGTAGGGTCTTTATCAAAGAAGCTTCACACATCGTTTGGTCAGCTTGCCCTACCACCTTCTGCCATGTGAGGATACAGCCTTCCTCCTCTCCGGAGGATGCAGACCTTCCCAGGCAATCAAACCTGCCAGCACCTTGATCTTGGACTTCCCAGACTCCAGAGCTGGGAGAAATAAATTTCTGTTCTTTACAAGTTACCCAGTCTGTGGTATTCTGTTATAGCAGCACAAATAGAGTAAGACAGTAGGGCATTAATCTTTTGTTCTTGGATCCTACAGCTAATTGCCCTTGCTAGGATTCCAGGTGTACCCAGAAGTTTTAAATCAAATTAGCTTTCCACGTTGTACTCCTGGTTAAGGTAACTTGAAAATTCAGGCCATCTAACTATTTTATTTTTTTGTAAATTATTGTCATTTTCTTTATATTTTTAAATTTTATATTAAGAAAAGTTTCAAACATGCAGAAGTAGAGAAAGTAGTATAATGAATATATGTAACATATAATGTATAATGAATAGTATAAAATGCCCCTTAACCAGATTCAATCATTATTAAGATTTTCATGCATTTGCCTCACTTTCTCCCACTTTTAAAAATTAAAATATTTTAAAGAAAATTCTATACCCCAAGTAATTTCATCCCCATTTCTATGGTCTAAATGTTTGTGTCCCCCAAAATTGATATGTTGAAATCCTAACTCCCAAGATGATGATATCAGGAGGTAGGGCCTTTTGGGAGGTGATTAGGTCATGGAGGCAGAGCCCTCATGGAATTAGTGCCCTTATAAAAGAGACCCCCAAGAGCTCCCTGATCCCTTCCACCATGTGAGGACACAGGGAGAAGACAGCCATCTATGAACCAGGACATGCACCCTCATCAGACACAGAATCTGCTGGTGTCTTGATCTTGGACTTCCCAGCCTCCAGAACTGTGAGAAATAAATTTCTGTTGTTATAAGTGGGGATGATACCTGTATAGAGAACACAAAATGCAAAGGCAAAACCTTTGCTGGCCAATTCCTAAAATTGGCTTGGAAGAGAGTAAATGAGAATACCAGATAGCTGAAAGTATGAGCTTTTTGAGAAGGGAACTGAAAATCATAAGGTACACAAACAGGCAGTATTTCATGCCAAGGAAAAATTCTGCTGGTTCTGCCTTATCACTCCCATTTCAATGTATAAGAATCTCATTAATCTTCCCCTGCCTTCCTCTGTCATACCTACGGGCCCAGAGCAATGACTTCATAGAAAGTCCTTTCCTTTCCTTTCTCTCCATTGCCACTATCTAAGTCCTACCCGCACCCAAGGCCTCTTCCACTAACTCCCCAATGTCTTAATTTCAAAAACTAGGGACACATTTCTTTGGCCTAAGACATGTTTAGCACATAGCAGTGTCTGGTGTATAGACTCCAGAGGAATGTGAGATAGACAAATGATGGATGATGACTGGTTTGAATGCAAGGATAATACCTCAAGAGCTATCCAAGTTCGCTGCAAGTCTAACATGATATTGAGGGACCATTGGCCAAAATGCATAACCACTCACAACAACTAGCTGCTCATCCAGGAGATTAGAAAAGTGAAAATGTGACATACATACCTTTCCACCACCATTACCAACCACCAAGCATAAGACGGGAGGAAAATATCAGAGTGCAAAGACAGTGGGCATTTGGCTCTCACACGCCTGATACAAACCTTGATTCCACCATTTTCTAACTGTGTGACTTTGAACAAATTATTCATAAAATTTCATTTATTCTATGTACAAAATGGGAATAAAAGTGTCTACTATACAGGATTATTATAAGGATCAAATTAAATAATGTTAGATTCCTAGGACAGTGGGCTCAAAATACAATTTTTCTTATATGACAATGTTTAGTATCATTAAGAAACTTCTAAAGGGAACCTAAGAAGTTATGGTTCACTTGTGAAATAGGCAGGCTAAACACTTAAATTAATTTCAGGGAAGGAAGGCAAGATGGTATCTTTAAAGAGAAAATTCAACAAATTAATTCTTGAGGAAATAAATAGCATGTAGATAAATAACTACTTAATATTATTCACCTAGAGACCTTGAGAAAACATTTGACAGGTTTCTAAAGAAGAGGCTGATAATAAAGGTTGTGTGAGATTGGAATGTTTCGTGAGGCAATAAGGAACTAGCTCAGAAGCAAAAACAATGGGTGGGGCCTGCTGATTCCAGTTGGGGGAGGGAACTGGAGGGCCCAAGTGACAGCTCCTGGGAAGGCAGCAGATATATGAAGGGTGTGGTAGTCATATTTCTAATTCTGGATTTCTCAGTGAAAACAGTGCAGTTCTCATCAGGAAGGTGGAGTCCTGTGTGCTTGGGGAATCTGGGAAAGTGCTACTTGAGTGTCAGGCAACCTTGGAGTTGACATGAATTAAGAGGAAGGGGTGAGGGGACTAACACTAATCTAGCAGTGACCGGGTCAGGCCATGTGCCAGGCACGTTATCTCATTTAAGTAACAACCTAATGACACTAGTCATTATTTCCATTTTATAGAGAAGGGCTCCAAGTCTACTCTGCCAGTAAGGGGGGAGGGGGAATGTCATAGGCATCAATTCCCCAGGCAACAGCCTGAGGCCTACTAGGGGGCTTGTTGAGCACCTACTGTGTGCCAGGAGAGATGGTGATGTGCAAAAATACAGGCCCCTACTCCCACAGAGCTTAGAGTCTAACAAGGTAGTTAGAGGCACCCATTAGTGAAATAATGCCATTAATGACAATAACATTACTAAATGAGATGTGAGCATATGTAACAACTGGGCTCATCCAGACTTGGGGTGTCATGAGTGCCATGGGAGAGAGTTCTAGAGCTTATATAGAATTCACTAGATAAAAGAATGGTGAAGAAAGGCATTCCAAGTAAGTAAGCTGCACATGTCAAGGCCTGTGGTCAGAGCCGCAAATAACACAAATTTAGTGTGGCTACAGCTTGGAGTGCAGGAGCAGAGTGCTTGAGCTGAGAGTGGAGGGGTGGAGGAAGGTGGAGACACAATCAGATTTCCATTTTGAAAGGTCCAGCGTATTTCAACAGGAGCCACTGAGAGGCTTGGGCAGCCACAAGCAAGCACTCTGGTGGATTCTGGGGCCCCAGCGGTACCCTAACTAACTCAAAACAGTTGGGGGTCTAAATATTGCTGCTTTCATAGTATGTTGAAAAGTGAGGATTGATGAAACCAAGCAAACAGCCTGAATCCTCAGGCATCTGTGCTAGGAAGGGACACACGAAGTCACGTGTACATGATCTAGAGGAGAGCATCTGAGGTATAAAATCTCTAACAACACTTCTAAACAGTGATGAGCCTGAATCAGGGTCAGCAAGTGCTGGGCCAGATCTGGCCTGTGCCTGTTTTTGTACAGCCTGCAATCTAAGAATGGTTGTTACATTTTTTAATGGTTGGGGAAAAAATTGAAAGAGAAGTAGTATTTTGTGACACATGAAAAGTATATGACATTCACATCTCAGTTTCCATAAATAAAGTTTTATTGGAACACAGTCACACTCATTTGTTTACTATCTTCTATGGCTGCTGCTACAATGGCAGAGTAACTGACTGACACCTGGGTATTGTTGCAAAGCTGAAATATTTATTAATACTATCTGGCCTTTTACAAAAAAAGTTCAACAATCCCTGGGCTGGATAATCAGAACAGCCTATAAATCTGACCATATGATCAGACAATTGACAAATGAAATCTCATGGGAACAAGAGCAAAGTAATGCACTTTGGAATAAAAATACCCAAACTATAAAATTAAGACAGGACTATGAGCTTTGAGGTTACAACTCAGGACTAAACACAACTGGGAGGACTAAAGGCAGCTAGAGTAGTCTTAAGTGAATTTCCTGTCCTATATTATAACAATCAGTACACAATGGATAGGGTTGGTTATTGGCAGACTTCACCTGATGGGGGCCTGGGGAAAAATTTCCAGCAAGACTAGATGTAAAATTTACATATAGATATAGATGTCAACAGTCTGCATTTAATCTAGGGAAAAATTAGTGAAAGAGTGTAAGAATTTGTAATATGTATGCAGGACTATTGGGAGATGGGATATCATTTAGACTCTCTCTTATTCTCTATAGCTCCAGGACCTAGTTTAATGACTGGCATGTTATAGGGATTCAAATACTTGTTGAAGAAAAGAAGGAAGGAAGAGAGGAAGGGGGGTGGAGAGAGAGAGAGAGAGAGAGAAGAAAGAGAAAAGAGGAGGAGGAAGGGATGGGGGAGATTGGGCAGAATCCACAGGGGTGGGGGTTAAAGGTAACCCTCGAAGGCTAAACAGAAGCTAGCTAGATGCAGAGGGTGAGGAAGAGCATCCCAGCAGGAAAATGGGTAAAACTGGAAGCAATGTCTTTTAAAGCTCCCATCACCTTTGCTCTAGCTCTTAGGTAATGTGGCTTCTCTTATCACTGGTCTGTGAAGGGGCATCCAGGGGAATAGAAAAGGTATATCCCCCAGGGTAGTTAAGATGTCAACCACCACAGTAATTTACTCAGTTTCTTGAGCAGTTGTTTAGCATACATTGGTTTCTGCAGCCTGATCCACAGGTGCAGTTTTCACACCTGCAAAGCTGCAGAACTGACCTGGAACCTTGATGGCTCTAACAGGGCCCTAGTGCTGTGGGGCCCCTGCCTGGGTGTGGCTGGCCTCCCTGTTGGACACTTCTGACCTCTTCCATCTCAATGTAACAAGAGTCATGTTCAGAGTTCTCTGAGAACACCCAGCCCAGTGTGCTGTAGGGCACAAAAGGAAGAAGGTGTCTTTCCCAGGTAAGATTCTCTCCCCACTCAGCAGACTCAGCCAATATCAGGGTTCCAGAATCTAGTCTCAGAGCCAGGTGAATTCATCCCAGTAAACTGAAAGTCCCATGTCCTGAGAACCACCCCACTCAGTCCCAAGCAAGCCAGGTTGGTCACCTGCCAGACTGGTTCCTCATTTACAATAGGCCTCTTATCCTACTGTCCCCTAGGGCTCACCTGGCCTGTTCCAGAGTTTCTGCAGCCTCAAGCCCAACACTCAGAATATTCAGAACTGTTCCTTCTGGGTGAGGGGTAAGGACAGCATAAGGCTGAGTGGGTAACTGAGGACAGGATTAGGATCAGAGGAGACCTGGAGACTAATGTCTGTATGTATTTCTGTGCATATAATGAGGATTAAACAGTTTCTGGAATCAGGAAATTTTTTCAGCATTTACATTGTTTGGAGATAAGATAGAACTACTAAAGGGAAGGCTGCCTGAAATCCTATTTGTAAGTGAGCAGAATGTAAATTATTAAAATACAACAAAGAAGAGAGTAAAACTTTGTTGGTCACTATAAAATAGCTGTAATAATTACAGCAATTTATATCTAATTACTATGTGGCATGGTGATTATGAGACATTGTTGTATCACGTGAGTGACACATCAAGATCTTTGTGATTAGGGTAGTAAATTTTGTTCAGTCATGTGTGCTTCTGTAGTCAGATTAAAACCATTAAAGGAAATTTACATTTGGCTTAGTCTTGGGTTTTTTGCTTCAGGGAACACAGGCAGTTAAATAGCAGATTAACTTGTTACATTTAATTCTGGGGAGACCAACATAAAGATACCTTCTTTAAAAAGAATGCCATCTTTTTTAATAAAGGAATTCTGGGAAAAGTTCAAAGCACTTTGCAGATTTTAATCTAATTAATCCTCACAATAACCCCTCCAGGGAATTTACACAATGGCCTTCATTGTTAAAAGTCACCAGTTGTTAAAGGCCACAAAAGAGTCACTTTGCAGTTGCTTCCTTGTCCTGGCTTAATTCATAAACGTTACAATGTTCTTTGAAATAGATCTAGTAAAAATATAAACTATTAGTGTATTAATAATCACCAATTATTATGAGACACATTGATCTCATCACTAAAAATGTCTTAGAAATAACCTTACACACCAGCTTAAAGAAATAGAAATGTTTATGTTAGAGGGGAATTTAAAGTTATGGGTGAACTCTTACGATTAAAATATTTTCATATATTAATCCGTGAGTATTTACAGGGCTCCTCCTATGAGCATGATACCAGGTGCTATGGATACAAACGCAGTATAGGATAGAAATAAAGTAGGTAACAGTAATGTGTGGTGGTCGTCTAGAGGAGCTCTAAATGAGTCAGAATGTGTCGTTAATAAACCAAGGACTGGGGTTTAGGAATCCTAAAAAGAGACAGATGTAAGTGGAGGATTCTTGACAACCAGCATTTGCCCACACCCTTACTTAGTAGTTTAGTTCAGGTAAGTTGGTAAGGGAATCCTTCCACATACAAAATTTCATTTGATTCTTACAGTGTCCCTGTGAAACAGGTAGGACAAATATTATTTCCCACTTTTTAAAGACAAGAAAATGAGCTCAGCAATATTACGCTGCTAGGGGTCACAGCGAATAAATGACAAAATTAGAAGCTGAACCAGGTTCTCTGAGTTCTCACGTGTGCTCTTGTCTATGACGAAGCACTTCCAAAGTCAGCCTCTACCCTCTACTTTAAGCTCCTCCAGCCCAGCCACCATCTCCAGACTCCAGGGCTGGTATGCTTACTCCCTAAACCCCCATCCCATCTAGGGGCTCCTATTCCCTCTAATTTCATCCAGGCATGGTTAGAGAAACCCACAGGAACATTCACTTTAAAAACTAAGAGAAAACAAAAACAAAGGTATGGAAATAATGAACTTGATTAAGTGTAGATTTTGGCTTACAGGTTGGTTTCCCTGATAGGGTAGATGGACTCTTGGGCCAGGGACCTGTCCTTTATCTCCTCCCTGTCCAAAAGGGGGCCTTTTCTCATCCTTGGGCAAGTCTCTTATCTATTTTGTGTCCTTCTTCTCTTCCTTGGAGGAGGGGTTAAATTGAAACTGTTAACAGAGTAACCAACAGAAGGAAGAAACTATTATACTCACTGTAGGTGTGTATCACATCACTAACCCTTGTTCATAGGCATCCAACTGCTTTCAGCCCCTCCTGAAAAGGATAAGGGGATACATTCAAAACATCCTATGGGAACCTCCTACAGCCACATACTCCAATAAAGGTGTTCTCAGGATGGGAAATACGCAGCATTTGAACCTGTCAATTGAGTAGCACCTTTTCCTATATTTCAATTTTAAAAAACTTTTTCACTTTTTTGTGCTCATTTCCAAGGGGGATTTTACAGAACGATGCTAGTCTCTCAACGTGCTCGGCAAATCCTTGATATATGAAATGGCGATCTCTGCTAACACGCTTCAAGTAGTCTAGATGCTTTTCGGCAGATCATTCCATTTTTATGCATAAAGAAACTGAGGGAGATAGCATAATAGTTAAGAAATCTGAAACAAAACTGATCTGAATTGTGTTCCTGCTCTGTTTGCTAGCTGCATGACCCTGATTAAGATAATTAACCTTGGCTGGGCATGGTGGCTCACGCCTGTAATCCCAGCACTTGGGAGGCTGAGGCAGGCGGATCGTTTGAGCTCAGGAGTTCGAGACCAGCCTGAGCAAGAGTGAGACCCCCCCGTCTCTACTAAAAAAATAGAAAGAAATTAGCTGGACAACTAAAACTATATAGAAAAAATTAGCCGGGCATGGTGGCACATGCCTGTAGTCCCAGCGACTCAGGAGGCTGAGGCAAAAGGATTGCTTAAGCCCCAGGAGTTTGAGGTTGCTGTGAGCTAGGCTGAGGCCATGGCACTCTAGCCCGGGCAACAGAATGAGACTCTGTCTCAGAAAAAATAAATAAATAAATAAATAAATAAATAAATAAGATAATTAACCTCCCTGAGACCCTGTGTTCATCTACAAAAAAAATAATAGCTGGCATTGATTGAGCACTTACTATGTGCTAGGAACGATGTGTACTAAGTTTTGTATGTTTTACATGTATTAGCTTATTTAATCCTTACCATGGCCCTTGTGAAGTGGGTACTATTATCATCCCCATTATATAGGTAAGAAAATTGAAGCACAAAGAGGTTACATAGTTTGCCAGAGACCATATGACCGTAAAGGGTGAATCCAGGACTCAAACACAAGCAGTCTGACTCTAAGATCCATGCTTTTAATCACAACCATCTTCACAGTGATGCCGAAAGGATTACGTGAGCTCAGGTCCCCTACACTGTGCCTGGCACAAACAAGCCTTAAGTAAATGTTAGCTGTCATATTATTTTTAGATTTGTCATTTTTTCAAGAGATATCTGGACATAGACGTTTTGACATAGGATATTTTGTGTATATTCCTTTTAACTACCCCAAGGTATGTTATCTTGCAACTGATCTGACAGGCTTCTGCCTAAACAATCTACATATTATGGGTTTACTGGTTGAAAGATGGGCTAAATGACTGGCAACTTTTTCCATCTGCTATGTAACAAAGTTCAAAGTTTTTCAGACTGGAAAGAATTATGAAGTCTTCTATAAAAGAATGGCATACTGAGCAATAGGAGAACTGCAGGTACTACCAAGATTACAAGTGGGCCCTGTTTCAAAAGTTCATTTGTCTATTGTTACAAACTCTGAATACATAGAAATAAGGTTGCAAATAATGGCTACATTCCAAGTCTATTCACAGAAGTCTACTCAGCCCATTATGAAGCTTAACAATAGAAATCCTGCCACTAGTCCAAGGGCAGGCTTAGCAACAAGAGCCAAGAATGTGATAAAAGAATAAGAAAAGTATCTTTCCTGGTACAGAGGAAAGTTGATATTTGGTGTATTAGTTACCTATTGCTGTATAACAAATTACCCCAAAACTTACATCTTAAAACAATACACCTTTATTATCTCATGCCATCTCCATGGGTCATCTGACAGTGGCTTAGCTAGGTGGCGCTGGCTCAGGATATCTCATCTGAAGGTTTAGCTGGGGCTGGAGGGTCCACTTCCAATACGGTTCACTCACATGGCTGTTGGCAGGAGGCCTCAGTTCCTCATGACATGGGGCTGTTTGAGCTCCTCATCACACAGTAGTCAGCTCTCCCCAGTGCAAGCGTAAGAATAAGGAGGCAGCCACAATGCCTTTTATGACCTAGTCTTGTAAGTCACAGTTACTTTTGTCATATTCTATTCATTATAGGACATGTGCTATTCATTAAGCACAGCCCACACTCAACAGGAAGGGAATTAAGCTCTACCTCTTGATGGGTAGGGTATCACAGAATTTGTGGATATATCTTAATATCACCATATAGAGTTTTTGTTGTCCTCCCATCACTTTCTCCAGGTACCCAAGGAGACAAAATAATAAAAACAAACTTGGCTCCAGGACTGCAGCCCTTCCTAACAATGCTGGCTGTAAGTACCCAAAACAATCCATGCTCTTGCCTTAACTTTTCTTAAAAACATCTATCTCTGGCCGGGCGCGGTGGCTCACGCCTGTAATCCTAGCACTCTAGGAGGCCGAGGCGGGTGGATCGCTCGAGGTCAGGAGTTCAAGACCAGCCTGAGCAAGAGTGAGACCTCGTCTCTACTAAAAATAGAAAGAAATTATTTGGACAGCTAAAAAATATATATAGAAAAAATTAGCCGGGCATGGTGGCGCATGCCTGTAG
>CM052442.1:70214120-70378133 GCA_028533085.1 Varecia variegata | reverse complement strand
AGCACTCTAGGAGGCCGAGGCGGGTGGATCGCTCGAGGTCAGGAGTTCAAGACCAGCCTGAGCAAGAGTGAGACCTCGTCTCTACTAAAAATAGAAAGAAATTATTTGGACAGCTAAAAAATATATATAGAAAAAATTAGCCGGGCATGGTGGCGCATGCCTGTAGTCCCAGCTACTCGGGAGGCTGAGGCAGTAGGATTGCTTGAGCCCAGGAGTTTGAGGTTGCTGTGAGCTAGGCTGACGCCACGGCACTCTAGCCCGGGCAACAGAGTGAGACTCTGTCTCAAAAAATAATGATAATAATAAAAATGTATCTCTTTTCCTTAAATGTAATCTTATTTTGAAGAATTTATAGTAAAGAGAGAATAATCACATTCCTGAAATATTTGCTTTATTCACTTGTATCTCTCATTAGAATTTCAGGCACTATAGCAAAGTGAAATTAAAAACAACAAAAAACAACCTACTCCCAAACTGGGTGGATTAAGATTTTGGGGGTTAGGAAAGCAATCCTGAGTAAGCTCTCTCCCATCAGCTGATTATGACCACAGTGCCCTGGTTATTGAACATTCTGGGCAACAGTTTTCCTTTCCTGGGAAAACTTCCTGGTCTAGGAACCATGGAATCTGTGATCCAGGTTTCTTAACTTGATTTCCACGGCTGCAGCTCTGTAGGAATGTGGTGGGCATACAAATATG
This sequence comes from Varecia variegata, assembly GCA_028533085.1. Classification (NCBI taxonomy): domain Eukaryota; kingdom Metazoa; phylum Chordata; class Mammalia; order Primates; family Lemuridae; genus Varecia; species Varecia variegata. The sequence continues at coordinate 70,377,435 of CM052442.1, read as the reverse complement.
AGGGACTGTTCTGGAGTCCAAAAGCAGTTGATTTCTTGTATTTGATATATATAAGATTCTAAAGTGCCACCTGAATTTTCACAGGAAAATGATGTTTTATGTGACTTTTTCTTGTATCTTTGTAACTATAAATCTGGTAATACATGTAGACTGTTATAAAAATACAACATTCATAAACACTGGATAATTAGGAGTTTGCATTACAATTCAACTCCCACTAGAAGCTAGGGGCTTGCCCTATAAGGTAAGCTCTCCCAACAATGTTGTTGTTTCTATCGTTTTCAACCTTATTTGACTATTAACTCAATTTGAGAATATGATGAAAGCTAAAAGATTTATCCCAGAAAATACACATACCCACAAAATTTTGCACTTAATACACCGATTCGGGAAATCTGCATTAAGAATCTCTAAGACTGCCAGGGGTGAGACTTACTGCTATTCCATTTTGCCATTAAAATTTAGGTTTAAATCAGAAGCTACTACTTAGAACTTAATTCTTTTTAATGTTGTTTTTGGGTTTTTGTTGTTGTTGTTGTTGTTGTTGTTGTTAAACAGAACCAAAGGCCAAACAGGTACCTCTACTGGCAAACCTTATTTTATTGCAGTTTGTTTTACTGCATTTCTCAGATACTGCATTTTTTTAAAAATTGAAGTTCTATGGCAACCCTGCGTCAAGCAAGTCTTTCGGAAGCCATTTTACCAACAGCATGTGTTCTCTTTCTGTCTCTGTCATATTTTGGTAATTCTCTTAATATTCAAACTTTTTCATTATTATCATATGTTATGGTGATCTCTAGTCAGTGGTCATTGCTATTACTATTGTAATTATTTCAGGGCACCAAAAACCATGCCCATATAAGACAACAAACTTAACTGATAAATGTTGTATATATTCTGACAGTTCTACCTGCTATTATTGCCATGTCCCCAACAATATTGAAATTAGGCCAATTTAGCCCAATTAATTACCCTACAATGGCCCCTAAGTGTCTAAGTGAAAGGAAGAGTCAAACATCTCTCACTGTAAATCAAACGCTAGAAATGATTAAGCTTAGTTAGGAAGGTGTGTCGAAAGCGGAGATAGACTGAAAGTTAGTCCTCTTGTGCCAAACAACCAAGTTGTGAATTGAAAGGAAAATTCTTGAAGGAAATTAAAAGTGCTACTCCAGTGAACACACAAATGACACAAAAGCAAAACAGCCTTACTGTTGATATGGAGAAGGTTTGAGTGGTCTGGATAAAAGATTGAACCAGCCACAACATTCCCTTGCTCAGATCCATTAGAGGAATGTCAATTGAAAACCTTCTGGAAAGGATTCACCATTCTAGATACCATTGAGAAAATTTGTTCATATTGTCACGGGCTCTAAAAATTTTTTTTTAAAAATTCATGATTCATGGAGGAGATCAAAATATTAACATTAACAAGGGTTTGGAAGAAGTGGATTCCAATTCTCATGGATAACTTTGAGGAGTTCAAGACTTCAGTGTAGGAAGTAACTGCAGATGGCGTAGAAATAGCAAGAGAACTAGAAGTGGAGCCTGAAGATGTGCCTGAATTGCTGCAATCTCATGATAAAACTTGGATGGGAGGGTAATGGGGGATGGTGGCTCATGCCTGTATTCCCAGCACTTTGGGAGGCCAAGGCAGGAGGATCACTTGAGCCCAGGTGTTTGAGACCATCCTGGACAACACAGCAAGACCCCTGTCTCTACAAAAATAATAAAAATTAGCAGTACATAGTGGTGTGTGCCTCTAGTCCCAGCTACTGGGAGGCTGAGGTGGGAGGATTGCTTGAGCCCAGGAGTTCCAGGCTCTAGTGAACTATGATCACACCACTGCATTCCAACCTGGACAACAGAGCAAGACCCCGTATCTTCAAAAAAAAAACAAGGAAAAAAACTTAAACAGATGAGGAGTTGCTTCTTATGGATAAGCAAAGAAAGTGGTTTCTTGAGAGGGAATCTACTCCTGGTGAAAATGCTGTGAACATCATTGAAATGACAACACAGGATTTAGAATATTACATAAACTTAGCAGCAGGGTTTGAGAGGATTGACTCCAATTTTGAAAGAAGTTCTACTGTGGGTAAAATACTATCAAACAGCATTGAGTGCTACAGAGAAATCTTTCACAAAAAGAAGAGTCAATGGATGCAGCAAACTTCACTGCTGTCTTTTTAAAAATTGCCGCAGCCATCCAAACCTTCAGCAACTACCACCCTGATCTGTCAGCAGCCATCAACATCATCAACACCAAGGCAAGACCCTCCACTAACAAAAAAATTACCACTTGCTGAAGGCGCAGATGATTGTTAGAATTTTTTTAGCAATAAAGTATTTTAAAATTAAAGTATAAACTTTTTAAAGACATAATGACATTGCACACTTAACAGACTGTAGTATAGTGTAAACATAACTTTTATATGCACTGGGAAAGAAAAAAATCATGTGACCTAACCTTATCATAATATTCTGGTCTGGAACCAAACTCGCACTCAAGTTTATCTCTGAGGTATGCCTGTACTAGATTTTTTGTGCTTGGATTTAGTCCATATTGTAAATACTTTGAGGCAAAAGGAATGTGGTAGCGCTCAGATGCGAACAGATATTTGCTGAAAAACAGTAGGACACAACTGCTGACGACCATAGTCTTGCCCTCTCCAGTTCATCTGACTGTGCAGCAAATTTTGCCAACCTGCCAGAGAAGCAGCAACTTCAGGAGAGAAAAGCTATTTCGCACGCATCCCACCTGCCAAGAAAGTGTTAGGGTTGTTTTCTGCTGAGGACCCGCAACCAAGATCCCCACCCGAAATTCCGGAGACCCACCTTCTGTGGAGGGAACTCCGGCAGCAACGCCCAATCCCGGGCGTGACCCTTCGAATCCACCCGTTGAGCCCGTGGACCCGCACCCGGGCTTAGTCCGCACGTACGTCCCAGCGTGGGGAGGTGGAAGGGCGCCGGGCCCCCCGTTTCGCCTGCGAGGGCCCCCACCCGTGGCGGGCGGCCCCCGAGCTAGGCTGGGGGCGGGGACACGCCGCGCGCCCCCGCCCCGCCCCCCGCGAGCGACCGGGCCCTGCGCGGCGGGCTTGCGTGTCCTCGCGCCGACCCCTCCCTCGCGCGCCTCGCCCGGCGCACGCGCGCGGCCTCGCGCAGGGCGAGGAGAGGCGGTGGCCGCGGGCGCCCGGCCTCAACCTGTCAGACCCGGGAGCGGGGCTCCGGCGGCGGGCGCAGTAGGCGCGAGCACGGCCCCGCGGCCTCGGGGAGCTGGCCCAGCCGAGCCGGCCGGGGGCGGGGAGATGAGCGGCGGCCCCGCAGCAGCGCCCCAGGTAGATGCGCCGCCCCCTCGCGGAGCGGAGCCGCCGGGGGCTTCGGAACTTGTGGGCAGTGTTGGGGCGCCTTTAATTTATAACGTGTTTCGTTTTCCACAGGATGGGGAGGGACGCGCGGCACTGCCCTCGGGCACTGGCGCTCCCGTGAAGTAGGAGCCGCCGACCGTCCGCCTGCACGAGCCGTTCCGCGCCGCGGCCGCTCAGCCTCTGCCATGGCCGGGTCCGGCGCGTGGAAGCGCCTCAAATCTCTGCTGAGGAAGGATGATGCGCCACTGTTCTTAAATGACACCAGCGCCTTTGACTTCTCGGATGAGGTGGGGGATGAGGGGCTTTCTCGGTTCAACAAACTTCGAGTTGTGGTGGCCGATGATGGTTCTGAAACCCTGGAAAGGCCTATTAACGGGGCGCACCCGGCCCTCCAGGCCGACGATGATTCCTTACTGGACCAGGACTTACCTTTGACCAACAGTCAGCTGAGTTTGAAGGTGGATTCCTGTGACAACTGCAGCAAGCAGAGAGAGTTGCTGAAGCAGAGAAAGGTGAAAACCAGGTTGACCATTGCTGCCGTTCTTTACTTGATTTTCATGATTGGAGAGCTTGTAGGTGAGTTGTGTTGCCAACTCACTTTCTGTTTACCTTACATTGACAGTCTTTGTCAAGCTGTAGTTACACCTGATTTGGGGCTAAATTTTCTTTTTAGGAAGTTTGTATTTATCAAGATACTGATCTCATGATATGAAAATGCCACAGGGTTCCAAAGTACAGAGCAACCTAAGGACAACATAAACTTCCAGAGATAACTTTGACTTTGTCTTCTAGTTCTTTAGACACCATGAAGTTTAAAGTTAGGCATTATCTTCATTGTATATTGTGTAACTTCCTCTTTTTAAAAAATTCTGGTAAAATACCAGCTTAATTTTTACAACGTTTAAAATAGTAAATGATTCTAAACTTACTTTGAATCACAGAATTTTACGGTGTGACGGGATCTTACTGAACACCTGCTCCACCTTCTTTTTTACGTATAAGGATTCTGAGGCCCCAGAGGGGTTAAATAAGTTGTGAGGCCACTTAGAGACTTAATGGAAGAGCCACATCTACAGTCCCAGTCACTGGAGTTGTTTCTCTGCGTTTAAGTGGTCTGCTTATACTGTTTCTTTTTGGATTTATCATCAAGAGGTTTGCAAAACTAAATACTACCAACTAACATGAAATGTTTTCAGGATAAGGTGGGTCTGAAATGAACCACTGGATTTCCCCAGAGTTCTATGAACTTGGTTTTCTTTTTCATCTTTTAATTATACAAATAATACGTTCTGACTATAAGATACATTCCATTCTTCGTTTAGAGATTATTTTCACAGTCACATGTAACTGTCTCTTAGTGACAGTTTACAAAGTGACATTAAAGCAGGGAGATGATTCTTTCATGTTGTCTTTTAATGATGAACCATGATGAAAACAGAGGTGGCAATCCAGAATTAAGACGCTTGGCTGGACGTTGTATGTAGGAAAATTATGTTTCCTACTCATTTCATACCATTGCACCCCAGTGCTTGCTTCAGCCGTGCTTGCCTTCTTTTTCTTCCTACAACTCATAAAGGTCTTTTTGGCCTTAAGGCCTTCAAACTGGCTGGTCCCTCTACCTCAGTGGCTTTCAAACTTTTTTGACCTCACCGTAGTAAGAAATACACTTAACATTGTGACTCAAGTAGGCATACATGCATACATACGTATGTGTCTATACACACATAAACGTGTATAAATATATGCATAACTGAAACAAAAGTCTTATTTCATGTGATGTATTCTAATATTTTTTCACCTGTGGTCCCAACCCACTAAATTGATTTCATGGACCTCTACTAGTAGGTCAGGGCTTGCAGTTTGAAAAACAGTTCTTTTTTAAAAAAAAACAGCCCACATAGACTGCCTTTTCCCAGATCTTCTCCTGGCTGGTTTCTTGTCATTCATGTCTCATCTCAAACGATACCTTTGAGAGACCTTCTCTGACTGACTAAATCTCTTTTTTCCTCTGTTCTTTCCCCAATCTTCAAAGTCCTTGGCATCTGAGAGTATCTTATTTATTTACTTATTTAATATCTGTCTTTTTCAACTGAAATAGGCTGAATTCCCAGCACCTAGAACAGTGACTGGCATAAAGTAGAGACTCACTAAATTTTTTTGAATTAATTAAATTTTATTCTGTTAGAGAATTATAAATGCTTAAGCTGTAAAGAAATTAAAAGACAGGAGTAAAGCTGTGGCCAGATAAGGCACCATGGTTTTAAGCAGACTAAGATTCAGTGACTTGCCCAAATTAACACAACTAGAATATTGATTATTCAGGCTTAGTGATTTTTGAAGTTAATATTTAATATTTGAAGTTAAAGTAACATTAATCACAATTTTCCACATTAAAATTCATCTAGAGTTTATTTTACCTAAGTAAAAAATCATTACAATATAACTGTCCTGACTTCCCATTTCTGGGAATGGGACTTCCCATTTGCCAATCTCTCATTTGGCAAATGTTGTTTTGTGAAGGCCACAATATAAGTATTTCCTTTCAAATACTGACTTTATTGAAAATATTGTGTTAAATAATACAGATATGATAGTAGTATTTAAGGTAGGCATTAACAATATTATTTAGCCTTGGAGAGAATAAGAGCTGGTCTTTAAGTCTTAACATGGGTTTCCTGACTGGCAAGAAAGCCCAGTTTAGAGGCAGCTAGCTGATTTTCTTTCTACCTCCCCTACCGCAGGCCAGCAAGGATCCCCTTTGGTTGAGTTTCCTCCTTCAGGCAACCACCTAGAAAATTATTGACTTTATACTGATTATTGCCATGTCACAAGTGAAAAGGAAAAATTTTGTAAAATTTTTTAATGAATATTTTGTAAATAAAGGTACGTTTAGCTACAATTTCCCATTTTCCCTCGTATGGCAACTTTTGGGACACCCTGTATTATAATCCCTATTACCTGGAGCATTTAACAAGATAGACGTTAAACACACAAGTAAATTTAAAATTCACATCATCTTAAGTGTTATGGAGAAAAAGAACAAGGTACTATAACATATAGTAACCAGTGAGACATAGTTTATGCATTAACCAGGCACATTTAAACCAAAAAAAAAAATAGTAGGAGTTATCAAAGCAAAGGGAGTGAGGGAGTGTTCCAAGCGAAGTGAACAGCATGTACAAAGGTCCTAAAGCTTTCAGTTCTTTAAAAGGAATAGAAAAGAAGGCCAGTTTAGCTGGAATGTAGTAAATATGAGGGAAAGAGGCAGGAGGATCTGATCAGGCAGGTCCTGATAGGCCACATTAAATGAGTATAGTTTTTATTCTAAGTGCAATGGGAAGCCAGTCAGGGGTTTTAAGCAGGAGGGTGACATGATGGGGTGTACCTTTTTGAAAGATTATTCTGGCTGTTATGTGGAGATTGAATGAGAAGGTCCATTTTGGATACAAATAAACTGATGCAGGGGTCCAGACAAGAAACAATTATGGCTTGGAATAGAATGGATGGAGAAAAAATGCACTTATTAGGAAACTGAAGGTCCATTGACAAAATTGGCTGATGGTTTGGATGTGAAGGTTGAGGAGAGAGCAGTGTCAGGAATGATTCTGAAGTTTTTCACCTAAGCAACTGAGTGTATAGAACTGGGTCTTATGAAGCAGCGGGAAAATGCAGAACAGGATTTGGACATGGGCTTGTTTTAGACATATTACGTTTTGTATGTGTGTGAAACATCCAAGTGAAGCTATCTGGGGGGGGGAGCTATTAAATATGAGTCTATAATTCAAAAGACAGGTCAAGGCAGAGAGATATGGTATGTAATGCCATAGGAATGGGTAAAATTACCTAGAAAGCCTAAATCCTGAGGAACTACATCTTTAGAAGTGAAGCAGAGAGATATGGTATGTAATGGCATAGGAATGGGTAAAATTACCTAGAAAGCCTAAATCCTGAGGAACCACAACTTTAGAAGTGAAGCAGAGACAAACAGGTGTTCCAAAATCCAAGAAAAGAAAGTATTTCAAAGTGGAAATAAATAGGTTGAAACTGCCGAGAGGTCTAATTAGATGAGAACTAAATATCCTCAGGATTTGGTAACACAGACTTATCAATTGGTTTAACAATTGTATTCTTATTGGGAATGAAAATGCTTGAAGAGTGAATACAGACTTCCAGGGAAAATACAGATGGCAAATTGAACTTTAGCATCTAATTTTGCTTCCTCTGAAGCCTGTTTAAACTACAATGAAGGGATTTAAAAAAAAAAAAAGATACAAATCCACACAGATGGGAAAAAATGGAGAGGAGAAAATAGCAACAAAAATTTTGGAAACTGGAAAGAAAAAAGATAAAGAGGTAACAGACTTAATAGACTCAAAAAAGCCAGCTCCTAAGCCAGCAGTGGGGAAGCTGAGAACCCAGTTTATACTAGCATAGTGGTTCTCAAGCTTTGCTGTGCATCAGAATCACCTAGAGAACTTGTTAAAACACAAGATCCCAGGGGCTGCTGATACTGCTGATCCAAGGACCACAATAGAGAACTGCTGCACTAGAGAATCCTAAGTAGGCCCAGAATTGGTTGTACCAGGTACCTCTGGAAGTGTAGGTAAAGAAGGCTAAAATAAGGAAAGCTAGTTAAAACCTGTTTAAGAACCAGTCAGATATAATTGTATATCAAGTATCCATAAAGCAAGAACAAGCTGCTTTAAAAAAAAAATTCAGGGCAAAGAAAAGAACTTTTGAACGATAAAAACATATTAATAGAAAATTTTTTTAACTCCATAGAAAAGTTAGAAGATGAATTAAGGTACTCTCTCACAAAGTAGAGCAAAAAAACAGAGATGGATAATTGGAGAGAAAAGGCAAAAAAAAAAAAAATTAGAATTATCAGTCTAAACTCCAAATAGTAGGAGTCTGAGGAATAAGAGAAAGCAAAAGAGAAGAAATCATCAACAGTAACAGTTTAAGAAATTTCTCCATAACTGAAGGTCATGCATTTCCAGATTGAAAGAGTCAACAAAAGCCCAGTAAATTGGGTGAAAAGAGATCCACAACACAGTACATCATTGTGAAATTTCAGAACAAAGGGAACACATTATTATCTAGTACCTCAGGTAACTGCAGTGTTAAATAGTTGCCTCTGATAGTTTTTGACAAGCATGGGAAGGAAAGTGGGAGCTGTTGACACAGGGCAAGTTCCAAGTCTCAGGTCAAATAAAAAACAGCTTTGCAGATATCTCAGGGAATCCCCAGACAGGTCAAATCATGACAGTTCTCTGGGAATGGGGCTTTCAAGGAGCTCCAACCCCATTTTGCCTCCTCCAGTGACTACCAAAGTGAGGTTTTATGGCCTGTTGGTTTTCAAGCTACCATAAAACTGAGGAATGGCAAATGGGCATAGGGCAAGTTAAAACACCACAAAGCTAACTGTTTTTACTGAAAATCAGCCATTTTTCTTAAATGAATGCTATGTGTATAAGACTTTAGTTCATTTCCAAAGTTCTAAAAAAGCTGATTTTGACAGTTTTTGTCCATGCTCTCATTGCCGTTAAGAAGGAGATGATTTTCAGAGGTCCATACTGTGTTTTTGCTGATATTACCAACATGTGGCTTTTAAAATTTAGGTTTATTAAAATTTAATTAATTCCTTAGTTTCACTGGCCATTTTTAAAATGCTCAAAAGCCACATGTGATTAGTGGCTACTCCACTGGACAGCACAGACATAGAACGTTTCTATCTCAGAAAGTTCTAGACAGTGTGGCTTTAAGGAATTATCCTCATTTTATAGATGAGTAAGGCTAAAAAAGGTTAAGTAACTCACTCAGTGTCTCTGAGATTCCAAAGCTCCATGTTATTAACCACTAACCTGTATTTCCTCTCAGTGCTTTCCAGATTTTTAATGTCAGGGAATACATAGAAACTGATATTTATATAGATAGAGCACATTGAGGTTAATGTATGTGACTATAAGATCATCAGCCCCAGGTCTCCTGCTACTCTTGGCTCTGCACATCCAGCCCAGGAATGAAGGGGACCAACAGCTCAGCACACTTACCTGATCATGAAGTTCCATTATACATTATAACAGTGATTCTCAGTGTGGTTCCAAGGCCTGACGCATCACCATCACCTGGGAACACATTAGGAATGTAAATTCTCAGGCCCCATCTCAGATCTACTGAATTCTTAGAGTAGATAGTCAAGCAGTTTGTATTTTAACAACCCCTCCAGGTGATTGATACACATAAAAGTTTGAGTTAGCTTATTCAATGAATGGTGCTAGGAAGGTTGTCCATAATGGGACAATACAGATACACACACACAAAATGTATTATATGTATAATGCCTGGAAAATCAATACCAAAAAAATTCTATCCTAAATACCACCTTTTGTCCCTCTATTCAAAGATACTGCTATCTATATCTAAGTGTATCAGTTAATTTTTATATTTTATGTTGAATTAATATACATTTTGTGATTCCTTCAGTTTAATTTTATGTTCAGGCTGAGCATGGTGGCTCACGCTGGTAATCCCAGCACTTTGGGAAGCCAAAGTGGGAGAATTACTTGAGGCCAGGAGTTTGAGACCAGCCTGGGCAACATAGCAAGACCCTGTCTCTACAAAAAATAAAAAATTTAGCTAGTTGTGGTGGCACACACCTGTAGTCTCAGCTACTTAGGAGGCAGAAGCAAGAGGATTGCCTGAGCCCAGGAGTTTGAAATTACAGTAAGCTATGATTGTGCCACTGCATTCCAGCCTGGGCAACAACAACAAAAAATTATGATCAAACCCTCCCCAGCAAATGAACACCTACCTTTTCTTCAGCTTTGTTGTAATATTTAGATATTATGATTATTATTAATAATTCACCATCTGATAGTAGAATTAGTAGGTTTAGCAAAAGTTGCAGTGCTAAAACAAAATTTCTCTTTATATGTTTGCCTAGGGGTTTTTAACTTTTTAAGGCCATTGACTCCTTGAAGAATCTGTTAACAAAAATTGACATTCCCACCAGAAAAATATACGTATATATAATATTTTGCATACAATTTCAGAACACTTTGACTTAATTGTAGTATGATAAAGATTTAGTTAGAAGTTCATATTTTGTAGGGTGTTACGTATTTCTGTTTTGATTGCTTACTTTTTTTTAAATTAATTATTCCTTCTTTCCTCCCACTCTTACTCGAAGGTGGATACATTGCAAATAGCCTAGCAATCATGACAGATGCACTTCATATGTTAACTGACCTAAGCGCCATCATACTTACCCTGCTTGCTTTGTGGCTGTCATCCAAATCACCAACCAAAAGATTCACCTTTGGATTTCATCGGTTAGGTAGGTAATTGGGGTTTCTTTTGTTTTATAATGTTTTATAACCACAATATAGTAAAACCACAATGACCTATAACCCTGATTAACTGAAATCTTTCCAGTGGTATCTTGTTTGAACAAAGCAAATGAAAATAGATAAATAAGGCCAGTCATAGTGGCTCAATCCTGTAATCCCAGCACTTTGGGAGGCCGAGGTGGGAGGATCACTTGAGGCCAGGAGTTGAAGACTAATGTGGGCAACATAGTGAGACTCTGTCTCTACTATAAAATTTTTTTAAAAAAGAAAATGAGACTATTCCAAAACATCTATTCCAGGGTACATTCTGCCCAGTCAGCTAAACAGTTTACACATAAAATTATATGATGATCATTAATCTTCATGTTTTTCCCTATGTCCTGAAGATGTCATCAGAAAAAGTTTACTTTCATTTTATTGAACTAAGCAAAACTACATGAGTTTAACTTGTTAATAAGCATTAGTTTCTCCCTTTGAGTTGAGGTATTTCGACCAAAGCTACCATAGCCTAGATTTTAAGGATTACTATAATTTGATTTTAAGCATATACCGTGTGACTGACCTTCATTGAAACCAGTGTATCAATATAATTCTGCAAATGCATACATTTTTATTTGCTTGTTTTGAACAAATATTAATTTTTAGTTAATAAGGGTAAAATCATACATTGATATCTACACAGTTCTGCTTCTTACTGTGTTATTTTTTAATTTTTACCTATTTCAAAAATATGTATAAAGTAATTACCTGAACTGGCCAGGCACTATGTCTCACGCCTGTAATCCTAGCACTCTGGGAGGCCGAGGCAGGAGGATCGCTTGAGGCCAGGAGTTGGAGACCAGCCTGAGCAAGAGCAAGACCCTACCTCTACCAAAAATAGAAAAATTAGCTGGGCGTGGTGGCACACTCCTGTAGTCCTAGCTACTTGGGAGGCTGAGGCAGGAGGATCACTTGAGCCCAGGAGTTTGAGGTTGCAGTGAGCTATGATGACATCACTGTGCTCTAGCCGGGGTGACAGCAAAACTCTGTCTCAAAAAAAAAAAAAAAATCACCTGAACTATTATATGAAGTGCCATATGACCACATGTCATTTGCATAGAAGCACCAAAACAACAAAGAGAACCAAATGATTGGGTCACCAATAAACAAGAAATTTCCAGATATTTCTGGAAGTTGGAAAGTAGGTAAGAGTACATCGAAGGAGAAAACAAGCCAAGAAACTACAGCCTGAGTCCTAGAATATACTCTGAACTGTAACTGGATTAGCCCAACAGATCTCCAAAGAAGGCTCAGGGACAGAGATGAGCAGAAATGAGAACTGGGGCTAAAAACAGAAATAGTTATTGAATGAATGAATAATAGTGTAGGGTGGGGAGACAGGCAGTAAATACATACACAAACACAAATATAATCATAAATTGTAATAAATGCGGCAAAGAGAAAAAATAAGGTCCTATGATGGAAAATAACAAGAGGACAACAGAGAAGGACTCCAGTGTTTTTCATATGAATCTTGAAAACCTCTAGTTTTGGCAATTAATGTTTTAAATGTGCAATAAGCAGTTTTCATATTTTATAGTACTACCAAAACTTGATAATCATCTCTGTTTTCTCCCATTTAATTTTTTTCTGTTAGCATTTATTAGCCATTCAAATTATTTATTCTCTGTAGTTGAAATTCGGGGTGTATTTTAGTTTTTATTAGGTCATTGACCATAAACATCTGTTTATATTTCAGCTGAATGAAAAGATCCAAGTGATCTTATAGCAAAAAACACATTCACTCATCTTACTCCCTCCCCTGCTACAGTTTATCCAGGTGCAGTGATTTAATTATATATGTGTAAAGTTAAGTAGCAAAATGTTAGAGCTACTATAATATAGGTTTTCTAACATTTCCATAAAAATCTCTTTCAAGAGTTTTTAATGCTAAATTTCCATTTAGATTGAAATATGACATTCAAGTTTACCTAAAGCTAATAGAGTAGTAACTTTCACAGAAATCTAGGATTTTTTAATTGTAAAAGTTCCTGGATCTCCTTTAAGAAAATGAAAAATCCATCTGAGGGCCTGGTGCACCTGCTCACACCTGTAATGCTAGCACTTTGGGAGACCGAGGCAGGAGGATGGCTTGGGGACAGGAGTTGGAGACCAGCCTGAGCAGGAGTCTCTACAAAAAATAGAAAAATTAGCCAGGTATGGTGGCTACTCGGGAGGCTGAGGCAGGAAGATTGCTTGAGCCCAGGAGTTTGAGGCTGCAGAGAGTTATGATGCCACTGCACTCAAGCTGGGGCAACACAGCGAGACTCTTGTCTCAAAAATAAATAAATAAATCCATCTGATATGTACTCCTTTTGTCTTGGAAAACTTTATTGTAAGTTATGTGACCAAAGACCAACCCAGAGCAAGAATGAGAAAATAGAGCAGATCATAATTTGGTTGTTGATTGAAAGATTCCCTCTCTCTTAAATGTTGCGGGGAAAATTTGCTTATCTTTATCTACATTCCATCATGTTAAAAATATTATGAGAGAAAAATTTTTTAAACCCTAAATTAGTCCTATTTATGGTATTTCACCAAAGTTTAATTTCTTCACAGTGAAAGAGCTTTTTGTTTTATCAGAACAAATGATTATATAACTACTATTAGGATTTTTAGCTTTGTCTATGCCTTATACTTCCTAATTATAAATCTCAGCCCCAGGCATCTACGTAAAATTTTGTCTTCTTTTTTTTCTTTTACATTTATCAGTACTCTGTCCAGAAGACATTTTGACAGGTGATTAGAATAAAAAATAACAAATGAATGTCTTTGCTTTCCACCAAGGGAACCAGACTATAAGGCACATTCCTTATTAATTGCTTGAAAAGGGGATATCATTGATAGTATGTCCCTAATATGCCATTTTGGGAATTTCTCAGAATCAGCTGAATTCCATTACTGGTAACTATGAGTAGTCATCAGGATCTCTTATATGCTGCTCACATGGGTGAGAACTGCCGTGGGGAACTAAATTGTCAGCTGCAGGCTGCAGGAGCATAGTGGGCCTTGTAAGGATGTGAGTCCTTCTGCCAAGGAGCTCTGTTCATGCTTTTTGTTTGACTTTCATTTCACTTTATTTTGAATCTGGGTTTGCCTTGTCTGAGAATTTACAAAAAGGTACTTTTAAGTGTTTTATCACTGGGGTATAGCATTTTCAGATTTAGCATACACACAAGATTCCCAATATATCTGAAATACTGCATGGGACATACTTATACTAAAAAATTATTTGTTGCTTATCTGAAATGCAAATTTAACTGGACATCCAGTGTCTTATCTGGCAGGCCTACTAGGGTAACTGTGTAATTTATCATCCAAACCAGGATGCTTTTGAGAGTGAAATGGGGTACTGTTAATGATTATGCCAGGACAGCAAGCATAAACTGGACTGTCCTGGCAAAACTGGAAAGAATTGTCAACCTAATTATTAATATTAAGAGGTTTTGAAACAATGTGTTTTGTTTTTTTTGTTTTTTTTTTTTTGAGACAGAGTCTTGCTCTGTTGCCCAGGCTAGAGTGAGTGCCGTGGCGTCAGCCTAGCTCACAGCAACCTCAAACTCCTGGGCTTAAGCGATCCTACTGCCTCAGCCTCCCGAGTAGCTGGGACTACAGGCATGTGCCACCATGTCTGGCTAATTTTTCTATATATATATATATTTTAGTTGGCCAGATAATTTCTTTCTATTTTTAGTAGAGACGGGGGTCTCGCTCTTGCTCAGGCTGGTCTCGAACTCCTGACCTGGAGCGATCCACCTGCCTCGGCCTCCCAGAGTGCTAGGATTACAGGCGTGAGCCACCGCGCCCGGCCTGTTTATTGGTTTTAAATTTTCATAACCAATCGCATCTCTGTCAGTAACTTGTATGGTTATGAATCTTTATGAATGTAAAGTATATTGCTTTATAATTTTTATATTAAAAATTTGATTAAAGCACTTTAAAAACTATGGTGGCCTAATTGCTAGCTTCAACCTTGATACTTGATTAAAGTCCTACTAGTGGTAGAATGCTACAACTAATACATGAGATTTTACGGTTTAAAATTTTTTAATTATTTCATTTCTTTATATTATTTATATATGTGTACATTATGATTAGCAGTTATAATTTGGAAATTCCATGTGTGTTTTCTGTCTTTTATTTGGCTTAAACTTTCTCTTCTAACCTATTAACTTCTTGTTTTAGGGGATTTAGTGACCTATTCTTCATATTTAGTTTAACTTTCTTAATTGTGTAGCCTTTTATCATTTTCCCTTGGTCAACTTTTGACTAACTTCATTCCACAAATTGATCCATAAATATTTGAGTATCTGCTATATGCAAGCTACTCTGCTAAGTACTACAGTAAATATGACTTGGAATAAGACTTGGTCTATATCCTTGAAGAGTTTATAGTCTGTATTTAATATGGAAATCTCTCCACAGCTTCGTATATTTCAGTTGTTCTTTTTCTCCCTCTTCTTTAGCTCTTGTATCTCTTTTGAAGTATGTCAGGAATAGGTGTGCCATGGTTTTAAATAGGAATTGTATGTTTTTTGTTTTATTCTAACATCTATTCTGTTGATGCAGAGGAGTTTTGGCTACATGAATTAGGTGTCTTAAGGAAATAGCCTATAACTGCTAGTTAATTTTTCTTATAAATTGGAATAAAAATGTATCAAAGTCCAATATGTTGAACCTTTGAGAAATGAGTCATCCCAGATAACAGTTTTCCAGATTGTTTACCTTTTAACACTTAACAGGATTAATGTCAGATTTCTCTAAAGGAAAAGTTTTCTCTAAATTATTTTCTTGCTTTTACTATTTGAGTATCAATACTTATTTTATATAATAATGTTAATTTTTAAATGTACTTTATATTACCCTATTTTTGTTATTTTGAAAAGATACAAAATTATTTTTACTTTATATGCACATGGTAGAAAATTTCAAATGATACAAAAACATATATACTACAAAGTGATCCCTGTTTCCCAGCCACCAATTCTTCTCACCCAAGGTAACCAGTTTTTTATGAGTATTTTGTATATTCCTTCCAGCAATTATATTTACAGATGATTATTTATATATTCTCTTTTCTCCTTTTTAATATAAATGGTAATGTATCATACATAATTATTGTATACTTTGCTTTTTTCACATAATACTATGTCTTGGAAATTATTCCTTATCAGGATATGCTTTTTTGTTCCTTTTTTACAGCTGCATAGTACTCCATGTTACAGTGCCCTTATTAATCACTTTTTGTGGTTTCCAATCATTTGCTATTATATACAACACTTGATAAATAGCCTTGGAACATACTTCATTTTGCATATGTGCGACTCAGTTGGCATGAGTGTGTATATCATTCCTAGAAGAGGAATCCTGGGTCAAGGGACATTGAATGCTTGCATGTCTTAAATATTTTGTTTTTCTTCAGCCTGAGCAACATAGAAAGACCTCATCTCTACAAAAGATAAAAAATAAAAAATTAGTGAGGTGTGGCAGTACACACCTGTAGTCCCAGCTACTCAGGAGGCTGAGGCAGGAGGATCACCTGAGCCCAGGAGTTTGAAGTTGCAGTGAGCTATGCTGATGCCACTGCACTCTAGCCAGGGCAACAGAGTGAGACCCTGTCTCAGAAAAAAAAAAATATTTGTTTTTCTTTAGTCTAAAGGTAATATATGTTTATAATAAAATTTTAGAGTACTTCAAACATTACCAAAAAGGATAATGTGAAAAATAACTCCTCCAAGCTTCCAGTCCTACTTCCCAGATGTAATACTTTCTTATCTGTCTGTATTTTTTTTTAACACATTCAGAGAAATTTCTCTAATAATGAACTATAGAGATGATCCTGAAAGTAGTCTTTCTTGTCTTTCTTGTAATTATCAATTTGCCTTATTTTCTTTTTAAATAAATGGCTGTGTGGTATGTCCACTATATATGTATATATCATAATTTATTAAGTTCTTCTTTGTTAGACATTTAAAATGTCTCCAGATTTTTTTTTATACTACAGACAATGCTACAATGAAAAGCCTTGTAGATATCTTTGCACAGTGTTTCTGTTAGGTAGAGTCCTAGAAGTAGAATTGTTGGATCAGGAATATATGCATTTTAAATTTTTATTAGTTTTATTAATTGACTCCCGAAAAAGGTAATACCATTAGGTACTTCCACCAGTATAACCTTGCTCACTTTGGCTATTACCAAACTTTTTAATTTTTGCCAATTTAGTAGGGGAAAAAGAAATCTTATGCTTAGTTGAATTTCTTTTATTATGATTGAATTTTGACAAATTTGGCTATTTCTGTTTGCTGTGAATTACTGTCTGTGTCCTTTACCCATTTTTCTTATGTGTAGTTCACTTTGTTATTGATTTTTTTTTTTTTGGTTACTGATTTTTAAGTGTCCTTTTTTTATATCAGTAAATTAGTCTGTGGTCACATATATTACAAATATTTTTTCTCAGTTTGTCATTTTTTTACCTTATGTATGGTCTGTAAATATACATAATTTGACCTAAAGAGAGATGAGTGGAGGATAGGGAGTGATGAAGATGAATTGGTGGAGGATCCAGCCCAATCAAGCTGCTAAACACTTTTTAAATAAGAAAAATGACATGACAAAATTTATATTGTGCTTTTATCTCCTTAGAGGAAAGAAAATATAAATAAAAGACTGTATAATATTTAGTTGGTATTGAGTATAATAATTGTGATGAAAATATATTTGTTTTATATCTTTTTCCCTCTAGAGGTTTTGTCAGCTATGATTAGTGTGCTGTTGATATATATACTTATGGGATTCCTCTTATATGAAGCTGTGCAAAGAACTATCCATATGAACTATGAAATAAATGGAGATATAATGCTCATCACCGCAGCTGTTGGAGTTGCAGTTAATGTAATGTAAGCTCTATATTTTTTTCACATTAACATTTTCAAGTACTGTGAACTTAGAGACTATTGTACATTGAGAAATACGCACTAATATTTTCATATTTTTCAAATTATATAGCATTATACACTAATTTTTCTTATAAATGAAACACTTTGGACATCATAAATTCCTCATTAGTTTGCTCACGTATATTGTAGTTTGACTAACATTCATGAATTTAAGTAGGACAAAGTTTGTTTTTGTTTTTGTTTTTTTTTTTTTGAGACAGAGTCTCACTCTGTTGCCCGGGCTAGAGTGAGTGCCGTGGCGTCAGCCTAGCTCACAGCAACCTCAAACTCTTGGGCTTAAGCGATTCTACTGCCTCAGCCTCCCGAGTAGCTGGGACTACAGGCATGCGCCACCATGCCCAGCTAATTTTTTCTATATATATATTTTTAGCTGTCCATATAATTTCTTTCTATTGTTAGTAGAGACGGGATCTCGCTCTTGCTCAGGCTGGTCTCGAACTCCTGAGCTCAAACAATCTGCCCGCCTCGGCCTCCCAGATGTTTTTGTTTAACTTTTAGAATACTTTTGTGTTAACTAGATTTATTTTAACTACCAGTTTTTTTTCCTATAAGCTATGAAATTTTTAAGTTATGTATTTAATCATTTAGACCATGGGTCAGCAAACTTTTTCTGTAATGCGGTAAATAGTAAATATTTGAGGCTTTGAGAGCTATACAGTCTCTTTCAAAGCTACTCAACTCTGCTGTTATGAAACAAAAGCAGCCACAATAAAAAATATAAACAAATGAGCATGGCTGTGTTCCAATAAATTTTTTTTTTTTTTTTTTTGAGACAGAGTCTCACTCTGTTGCCCGAGCTAGAGTGAGTGCCGTGGCGTCAGCCTAGCTCACAGCAACCTCAAATTCCTGGGCTTAAGGGATCCTACTGCCTCAGCCTCCCGAGTAGCTGGGACTACAGGCATGCGCCACCATGCCCGGCTAATTTTTTCTATATATATGTTTATGGTTGGCCAGATAATTTCTTTCTATTTTTAGTAGAGACGGGGTCTCGCTCTTGCTCAGGCTGGTCTCGAACTCCTGACCTCGAGCGATCCACCCGCCTCGGCCTCCCAGAATGCTAGGATTACAGGCGTGAGCCACCGCGCCTGGCCAAAATTTGATGTACAAAAAATGTTAGTGAGCCAAAGTGGTCTATTGGCCACAGTTTACCAATCCCTGCCCTAGTGGCTTCTATTCGTACTTGAATAAAATCAAGTCCTTACCAAATAGCCTTTTTAATAAGATCCTGTGTGCCTCTCCAATCATCTCCTAGCACTTTGGCTTATCTTATTCTGGCTATAATGGCTGGGTTTTTTTGGTGGGGGGGCGGGTGTTTGTTTTTTAAGTAAATGGAGCACACTTTTATCTTAGGGCCTTTACCTTGCTCTTCTTTCACCTAGAACACATTCACCAACATTTGCTCCCTGAATCCTTTCAGGTCTCTGCTCAGACAGAATCTGAGAGAGGCCCTCTCTGACTACGATTCCCATCTTTCTCCATCCTCTTACAGTGCTTTATGTTTCTTGAAAGCATTTCACATTGCCTGGCTGTATATTATGTATGTATGTGTTTGCGTCTCTACCTTCTATACTACAACATAAGCTCTATGGGGCTTAGAGATATGTCTGTCTTATTCAGTTTTGACCCCAGCACCTAGAACAGTACCTGATAAGTAATAATTGCTCAAATATTTATTAAATGAATGAGTTCCATGTTACTTCATTAGTGTCTGACTAGAAACAAATATTTTTATCAATAACATTAGGAAAATAATAATGTTTTCTTTTATTTTTAACAGAATGGGGTTTCTGTTGAACCAGTCTGGTCACCATCACTCCCATTCCCACACCCTGCCTTCAAATTCTCCTACCACAGGTTCTGGGTGTGGAAACAGCCATGGGCAGGATAGCCTGGCAGTGAGAGCTGCATTTGTACATGCTTTGGGGGATTTGGTACAGAGTGTTGGTGTGCTAATAGCTGCATACATCATACGATTCAAGGTAATATGATTGCTAATTTTTCTGTTTTAAAATGTACTTAACTTCAGTGTTAAAACGAAAGCTGATTGTCTTTTGTCAGTATGCTGGAAACAAATGTCAGTTTTACTCATTTTGCATTGCTATAAGCTGTCAGTATAGCTCTTTTGTTAGCAGTAAACACAATGGTATCACCTCATAGGGTAACTTACCTATAGTTGGCTTTGGTAGTGCCTTCACTGGAGAACTCAAGTTTAAACCTTGTCACTGAACTGCTAGGTAGTGAAATCCAGGGATCTGAGTTCTAATCTTGGCTCTGCCATTAATGCTTTGACCTGGAGCAAGCCCCTCAACTCTAACCTTAAGTTCCTGCCTCTTTATTATGATGGGCTTAGATCAGATGGCTGCTGAAATTCCTTCCAGAGCCAGGCATGGTGGTGCCTGCCTATAGTCCTACTACTCAAAAAGCAGAAACAGAAGGCCCCCTTGAGCCCAAGAGTTTGAGGCCAGCCTGGGCAACATAGTGAGACATTGTCTCTAAAACAAACAAACTCCTTCCAGCTCTGATACTTTATGATTCTGGGTGGAAGATGTAGAGAAGGCACAGAGAGGAACAATAGAACAAGTGATTAAACTTCTGGAAATAGTTCCCATGAAGAAAGTCATTAATAATCTAGGAAATAGTGAAGATGTTTCTCAATTACAATATCCAAGTTTTAAAGGTATTCTCCAATCCTGCTAAAGAAAGCCAAAGAACAGGGAACATATGCCTTACTTCACTTTATAGTCTGTTTTATGTCTGTCTGTATTTAATTATAAACTTTGATCTATTACCTTTTAGCCAGAATACAAGATTGCTGATCCCATCTGTACATATGTATTTTCATTTCTTGTGGCTTTTACAACATTTCGCATCATATGGGATACAATAGTTATAATACTAGAAGGTAAGATCTCATTAACCCATTATGAGTTTATTACTTCTCCAAAGCAAATTGGGAGTCAGGGGGGACAGTCTAGGTAGGACTCTTGCTTTCTTCTGTTACTTATAAGGCTATGTAACACCACCTTACATGTAACATATAAGGATCAATGCACTCCCATCTGTTACCCATTTGACCCTTATAATAGCTAAGCAAAGTAGGTAAGGCAGACAGTAGGATAAATTATCTCCATTTACAAACAAAAAATTGAAGTTCAGAGGGATAACTTACCTTGGTTAAGGTCATGCTGCTAATGAATTGTGGAGCTAGGACAAGAGTGCAACTCTTGATTCTCACTGCAATTATGTTTAGTGGTTTATTTATCCTTTAATTCCCATTTAACTTGTGACTTTGTTATATTTACAGCATCCTTGTCTTACTGAAATTATGTGTAAGCATGAAAATAAAAATTCTCAACAATAGGTTTATTATCAGTGGATGTTCCTCTCTTTCTTTCTTTTTCTTTTTTTGTTTATCTTAGAGTGTCTGTTAAATGAGTATTCTGGCTTGATTGGCATTCTTTTTAGGGAGAATGAACTTTTTTAAGTAGGTATTAATCTCTTTTATATGTCCTACATTTTGAATAAAAATATACATGTGCGTGGTTTATCTTAAAGTATTCATATTAACATATTTTGAAGTATCTGTTTAAACTGAATTTGGCAAATCCATTTGTTTTCTTTGAAAAATGTCTTATTGGTAATATAAAACCATTTTTTTCCAAAGTAAACTTTACTTGTATATTCCTAACTAATAGGTGTACCAAGCCATTTGAATGTAGACTATATCAAAGAAGCCTTGATGAAAATAGAAGATGTATATTCAGTGGAAGATTTAAATATCTGGTCTCTTACTTCAGGAAAATCTACTGCCATAGTTCACATACAGCTAAGTATGTTGCTGATAGTAAATGTGGATCTGGGGTTGGTGGATTTCTTTCTTTAGAACTAAACATCTGTGCTTATAATTAAGTAGGAAGACTTCTCTGCTGAAAAGATTTGTCTTAAGGGAGGGGTGAGGCTCTTCAAAAGGTAAGTTGTAGGTCAATATTGATAGCAGAACAATAATTTTTGATATCTTTGAAATGAGGCATTACAAATTGATTTTTACCTTCAGATTAAAGGCATTAAATATATTTTCCATGCTCTTTTCTATGTAGGAAATGCTAAATTCTTATGTTTTTTATTTCTTTAAGGCATTTCACAGATACTGATTTTTTATTTTATTTTTTATCAAAATACATGCATGTGGTTTATTTTTAAAAGTGCATAAGATCTTTTTAATGACAGGCTTATAAGTGATGTCTAGTGTTCTTTCTCTACCTGAGAGTGGACTGGAGAGATTGTAATAATGAAAAGCCATTATGGATAAACTGACATACTTCTCTAATAGCTTAGGGTAGAAATCAGATGAATAAAAATATGCTCTCAGTATAAGGATGTTTTTTTCCCTGTGTCTTTTTCACTAATGTATAACTATGTACAATGAATAGTAATGGTATTTTCTTGACATTGCAGTTCCTGGAAGTTCATCTAAATGGGAGGAAGTACAATCCAAAGCAAACCATTTATTATTGAACACATTTGGCATGTATAAATGTACTATTCAGCTTCAGAGTTACAGGCAAGAAGTGGACAGAACTTGTGCAAATTGCCAGAGTTTCAGTCCCTAACTTTATATATTTTGGGGACTACTGCCTTATTTATCCTACAGTCCAGACTTGAGAGCAATAAATGCAAACCCAAATGAGAAAATGGGATCCCTGACAGCTGTGTTCATATCAAGTACCAGTCTCTCAGTCACCCCAGCCTGACAGTGCTAGTCTCTGTTAATGGTAAAATGAGACTTCATGATTTTCAAGTGAAGATGTTTTCAAAACATTGTTTACAGAATGAGATGTGACTCTACAGATACCTCATAGAAGACAATCCAAGACCATACTTCATTAATTTGACAGAGTACTTAAAGGAAGCATCAAGAATTCAGTATTTGCATTTAAAAATACTTTTTAAAGACCATTTGATATTAAGCCAATGCTAGAAAACTGAAATTTTTATCACGTAATCTTGACACCCAGCTTCTGGAATTGCTGCTCTCTTTTTACAGAAGTTATTTCTCAACAGATTTCAGAAAGTATTAGTAATTATCCAGAGAATGGAATAAGCATGTATTCCTAAGTGTTTCAGAAATGTTTTATTTCACAAATAAGTCTTAATGGTATTATAGTTATACTTTATAAACAGCTTTTTCCAGATACTACAGGGTTTTGAATCTCAAAGTTAACATTATTGATTATTTGTAATCTTAGAACCAAATCTTTACATGTTGTGGTCACTATCATTAAATTATTTAGCAAATATTTTCAATATTATTCTGAATGACAGAAGTTAGTCTTAAACTCAGATTACTATATGGTAATTTAAAACAAAACAAAGGAGCAAGGATGGAGTATGGAGTTTCAGACTTAAGTCTTCCCAAAATCACTTTTATTGTTCATGGAATTGTCTTAAAAACAGCAAGAGACTACAAAAGGTAAACAGTGATCCTCTGTCCCTTTAAGAACTGCCAACAATTTGTACAAAAAATTTGGTACCTCGGTTCTTGCCTCCATATCAGATAATCTGTATGTGTCTTTCAGGGTAAAACTCTCGAGGGATAAGGTTCAGTTTGTAATGCCCATCTCTCACATGTAGATTAACCACATTATTCCAGAGAGAATTTCTGCTTTATAATATGGGTTAGAGATTCTCCATGGACTCCATAAACCCTAAGATGTAATTTTGAGGTTTTCCAATAATATCATAGCATAACTGTCCAAAGGAGTTGGGGGAAGATAATACTTTGAAAACACAGAAATGTAAAGGGTTTTTGTCCTCGTGTGCGTGTGTTTTTTAAAGCACTGGAATAGGAATAGACATTAAATTTGTGTTGTAAGGAGACTAAGTTTCCAAACTGAAGGCAACCTAATTGGTAACAGTTGTGTTGTGTTGTGTTAAAGAGGCAGCTGTGATTATTCATGTTTCATTTTGCAACCACTGGTTTTGAGGTTATGTTTGTGCACATTAGGAGTCCCCTTTCAACAGGGACAGTTTCTTATACCAAGAATGGATATGGTTCTTGGGCTCCTCAGAGAATCAGTAGATTAACAATGTATCCAGAAAGTTGTGAGTTGAAATTCTAGATAGGCATGACTTAGTATAAATGAAGAATAAGAAACAGATTTCATCTTCCTACCAAGTACCTTACCATAATTAAACCTAAGATAAGAAAACCTGGATTAACCTAAAAGATTGTTGGGAGTTAAGAGTATCAATAAAAGGATTGATGGTACCTAATAAAACCCAATAGATGTTTGTTGACTTGAACTGAAAATTTACTTTATGGGATTCCTATTGTTAAGTCATCTAAAATAATGATTTGAGTTTCTCAAAATTTCAGGAGCGAATAAAGTAAGTCAAAATATTCTTACATATAGAAGGCAAGTAAGAATAAATGAGAGCTATTTTGGTGGATACCTAGGCATTTATG
Organism: Varecia variegata; assembly: GCA_028533085.1. Classification (NCBI taxonomy): domain Eukaryota; kingdom Metazoa; phylum Chordata; class Mammalia; order Primates; family Lemuridae; genus Varecia; species Varecia variegata. The sequence goes on along the minus strand of CM052442.1, from coordinate 70,353,260 downwards.
GACTTTGGGTATCTAGCAAGAGAAAGAAAAAAATATACACTAATAATTTTTCCATATCTACTGAGCTTGTTTCTTGTAAACTTTCCTTTATCTTATAAAGGCAAATCTGGCTTTATAAACCTGTTCCTTAAAAAGTTATTTGAAACAATCATCTAAAATTCATTTGAGGATTGAAAAGGATCCTTTTGTAAAATACAGAAACACCAAAAACTTTTGTAAATCTTAACTATGGTGTTCTGCTTAAAGTGAGGTACACATGAAGTTTCCTGTGCTTTGTTTTTGTAGCAAGAATCAGATTTTGTATTTTTACTTTACTGGGTCTATTATATTTGGGAATTGATAGATTTCACTTTTTGTAACTTGAAAAAACCCACAGAGAAGGACATTAACTTAGGAGATAATGACCAGGGACTGCACAGGTTCTGACAAAGAGCGTTTGATCTATCTTTCACTTGTTGAACTACAACCAAGTGTTCCTCTTCTCAACTGAGCTTTCAAAGAGCTCTCTATTGCCCTGTGAAAACCAGTGGCTGAGTTGGACAAACATATAACATTGTTAATTTTGCACTGGGATAACATATCACAACTTTAAAACTTGGCAGTTCTTCAGTGCAATGTATTTTAATTAATATTTGCAAATAATCAGAGTTATTTGTGTACATAAACCTGTGTTTCGCAACTCTTGACCAAATGCAGCCTTTTGATTTCTTTTAGGAAAAGACCTGTTTCACTAACATTTACACTGCCTTAGAAATGTAATAGGAGTATAGTTGATTAAGGCATATTTCAGAGGGCTTTGATATGCAGAACTAGAAGCTATTGTAATTCCTACATACATTTCCATTAGGTATGTAATGTGAGCACAGGTTTTCACAATTTACAGTTCCCATCAGTATTGTTTGCCAAATCGCTGGATTTTTTATTTTACTGTTTTCTTTTCAACTTTGAGTGTTTTATTTCTATTCTCTAAAACTAAGTTTCCTGCGCTTAGGAGTCTCAGTGTTCTATTTCTTGAAACCAAGTGTCCCAGCTGACAGTGTTTGTCTTTGGTAGAACTTTCCCATAATAAACATAGTCAAGATCAGGTACGTGAGCTTCTCTCTCATTTTAATGTGAGGAAAAACCATCTTTCAGAGACAAGGCACCATGTAGAAAAGTATTTCCAGGTGGGGAAGAACCTTTTTTTAACTGTTCCTGATCCAGATTTCTCTGCACACTAAACTTCATAGAGTTAGTATGATAGCTAGAAATAGACTATACTGTGCAACCACCAGTGAAGATCATTGCTATTAAGACCCTGGGACATGTTTTCAAACAACCACTCTTACAGCCTTCATAGAGTTAATCATTTGGTTCTGAAACAAGCAGTTAGCTAAATTTATTTTCTTTTTATGCATTTATATTAATTGGTTCAACATAATGAATAAAGTAAGTGTTCTTAGAGAATTTGAGCCCCTTCGAGATAAGGTTTTAGGCAATTTTGCTGTTGACTCTGCCTTGTATATAATAAATTTAAAGTTACAAAATGTGTTCCTAGACATAAGATTAGTTCATTTGATTCAGTTTGTCTTTGAACCAAGCTTAGCTCATGAACCAGTTGGGGGTTAGTCATAAATGACCAGTGACACCTTGCCATATGCTGTGCTGAGGGGAGGCAAATCTGATCTCCAAATTATTGATGAATCTTCATATCTCTGTAGCCAAAATACCATTTGCAAACCCTAACCTCAGATCTGTCATGTGAATCCTGTCAGCCAGGGCTTCAGATTTGTTTTACTGATTTCCTATCAAGTATATTGTTTGTGATGTTAGTGGGAGCATGCAAATTGGAGAGAAGAAATTGTTGTGGGAGTTCCTCTGTCTTGAATTATGTGTGTGCATTCAGGCCAGCCAGTCATGGAATTCTCACTTACAAAGGGTTTAACCTGCTCTTCCAGTAATATTGTGAGGACCAACAAATATTTTCTGAGTTTTGGTAAGATTGGAAAACGTTTATGGAGACTATCCCAGTTAAATCTATGACAGTGTCAATTTAAATAGTGCAAGTAAGTATATTCTGAAATAACTGCAACACAAAATTGAAATGTGCCAGTATGTCAGTCAGCTTTCCACCTAGAAGATACTATATATTTGGAAAGCTTATACTTCTCTAAATAAATGTTATTAAATAAGCCATATCACAGATTAAGAAATTGTATATACTTTTCTATATACCCCTTCAGAAACCAGGTATTTTGCATATGATTGATTTTAGAAAGATTTTGAAGCTGGGGCTTGTCCATGTAATTAGATTAAAGTATATGTATATGTACTGTATCTGCAATTTTCAAATTGTAATTTCCTATACATTTATTAAATAAAGTGTTGTTTTGCCATGTGGTTTATTAAAAAGTGAAAATGTACAGTCCCTTAAATTTCTGCTGTTTTTATTGATTAATACTAGTAGACCTAGAAACATATTCTTGAAAAGCATTGGAAAATGTATTACAACCTATCCAGTTTTTTAATCTCAGATTATCATGCCTTCTTGAAAAAAAGAGATATTAAAAGAGATAAAAAGAGATATTAAAAGAACCTTTCTCTTTTGATTTCAGTCACTCATAATGTTCTTACAGTCCCAGCAACAATGGGAGAATAGAAAGAAGCCAATAGTGTGGGCCAGGGTCAGCAAACTATGCCTCACAGGCCAAATCTGGCCTGCAGCCTGTTTTGTTTGGCCCAAGAGCTAAGAATGGTTTTTACATTTTTAAATGGTTCAAACAAAAATCAGTAGAATGATAATATTTCATGATGTGAAAATTATATGAACTTTAAATTTCAGTGTATATAAAATATTATTGGAACACAGTATACTCATTCAATTATGCATTGTCTATGGCCACTCTTATGCTACTTTGGCAGAGTTGAGAAGTTGTGACAAATAAAATATTTACTATCTGGCCCTTTATAGGAAAAGTTTGCCAACCGTTGGTGTAGACTGTTGTGCTATTTTAAGGCTATAACAACATATATGGATGCAATAAACTCTTCTAGAGTCTGCCTAGAAGTTTTTGTGACTGGCAAATCTGAGTCACCAAAGGTTCTTTCTCTCCCTTGACCTTATTTATTTATTTTTAATCCCCCTTTGGTTTTGGAGCAGAATATAAGAAAAGAGTAGCAAGATTTCAATGTTATTCATGTACCATATGTTCTATCTAACATCACTAGCAAAGCAGTTTTCTTCCCATAACACCATGATCACCAGGATCATTTACAACATAAAAGCTTATTTACTTGATTTTTTAATTTTTCACTTGTTATAACAAAAAAAAAAGGAAATAAAAATATGCGTAGAATACCCTATGTAGTTTGTAGCAATTAGGAGCTTACAAATGAAAAATAACATTTTCAAAGTAAGATAAAAATTGGTTGTCAGGCTCTTATGTTCTTTAAAGTTTTAGAGTTTCCTAGGAAAAGACAACTATATTTTAAAAGGAGTGATAAAAACATAGTTGTAAATAAGATATACTAGTAAATACTGAGATGTTGCATATTATTTGATTATCTAGCTATATTTCTATTTTGATGTGTTTTTTTTTTTTGGTCTATGTCACATGTTAAATACTAATTTGGGTTAACAATCTTATAAGCTCTTGTTTATGCTAAACCCTGTTTTATTTAATATACTAGTAGAATAGTATTTTTTGGTTATATTTCAACTCCAACTGTGGTCTCATTATAATTACTGTAAGCTATGAAATAGACTAAGCATAAATAAGTATGAAACCTTATGACTAAATATAATCTCTACATGAATCATGTGTTTAAAATTAGGAGGTTTAAAAATGCAGCCTCAATGACATATCACCAAAGATAGCATTTTCAAGCAGTATTCTGGTTTAACAGACTCTCATGTGATTTTTTACAGAGCATTACAAACTATAAAGTTTGGCCATGGGTATCACCCAGTGGACATGAAGATGACATTTTGTGAATTGCCAGATAGCTTCCACATCTCCTGGGTTTTTTCAAAATTTGTTCTGGTTTTATTTTCAAATTCCTATTGTCACTTGCCAGTTTCTGCACATTGGTTTGTGGTATGTTGGTTGTTTTTTTAACACTTTAGTTCACTTTAACAAAATGCTGATGTTATGGGAAAAATGTGTGTGGGTTGGTTTTCTCCAAAATATATTGAGCTATTTCTTGGTAAGAGAGTAGGATTTGTTTTTAATAGGAAATTGTTAGCGACATCATGAAGGCAACATTAGCCCCAGAGCAAGACAGACCACCTCTGCTCCCTTGACTTTCCTAGGATTTGAAGACGTGACCCCACTTCCTTTCCAGAGGAAACCTGCTAACAGTTTTAACAGTTACAGGGATATCTGCCTTTGAACAGTGATCACCGTGAATGTTTGACCTCAGTCAGGGGATGAATGAGGACTAGTGTGAAGGTAAGAAGTGTTTCTGGGCTTCCATTCACTTATCTATCATACTCACCTGCGAAGGCTGTAGGGAAAATCCTGGTCCAACAGGCTCCTAATCAGTTTGCAGATTGACTGAAGTTTAAGTATTGTCAGAACACAAGCCTATTCCATCCTCTCTTTGCTTCTTTATGTAAGAATATTTTCCAAAGTCCAGGATATTTTTAAAACCCCTAAGACAAAGTGTTATATAATTTAGTGTATTAGTCATTGAAGTATATTTGGTTCTAGAAGCACTTCTCATGTTTAAGGTACCATGGTATTGAAATGGGGATATCTCAAAAAGTTGATGCAATTGGTTGGAAATGGTGTCTTTCTAATGGATTGAGAATATTTCCAAGTGTCATCCATTTTATAATCATTCAACCAAGGATTGATCTTTGAAAGCCACCTCCCTGCCACTGAACATGCTATGGAATACAACACAAAATTGCTATGAAATTTTTTAAGTTAAACAAATAACATTATGTTTTTGGAGGGCATCTGGAGCTTGCCCTTACCCCTACAGATAGAAGATCACACTTGTCTCCCATCAGGGAGGGCTTCAGAAACCATGACCAGTAGGATAAAGTCCATCCTCTTCATAATAACATACGAAGTCCTGATCTGGTCATTGCTTACTGGGCCACCACAGAGTTCCATCTTCTTTCCATCACCACTGTCCTGTCTCCCATGTGTCAGCCATACTAAACTACAGTCAGCTTTAGTTAACCAGGGAAACAAATAATTGCTAATGCTTACTGAGCCCTTACTGCATTCCAGATACTGCTGTGCACTTTATGTTTAATCCTCATGTTGGTACTGTGAGGAACACTATAATCCTCACCAGGGGAGTTTAAGGGACTTGCCCAAAGTCAGACAGGTAGAGTTGTAACACAGTAATAGAAAGTCACAGACAACACTTAAATACAGTTATAACTAGTAACATGTAATACAAGAAGGATTCAGTGTAAACTAATGTAGTTAAAATTGCAATCAAGTTTTAGATAACAGATGTATAAAAGTAATGGAAGTATAATAATTTAGGAGCACTAGAGACACGTTTGGCAAAAAAAGTACCCAAAACTTTACTGTTTCTTGAGTTCTTGTTTTTTGGGCTACCAGAATAATACCGAGTCAGGTCCTTTTATGTTCCTGTTACCATCCCTTCCTCTCTCCTCAGCCCTCACAGCCATGACTTGGCAGGGGTGGAATCCAAGCCACAGAGGCTGGGCTCCTCTTGACCAGCCACTCCTTTGCTGCTGGGACACTGCACTTCCCCATTCACACCTGGTCTTGTTTGTGAGGGGCAGGGGTAGCTCCATGTTCAGGCCAATATACTATGCCACCGGCTGGTCATGGCAGTCCTCCCCATCTTAAATCAATGCATATATGTTTGGGGAAAGGGGAGCGAGGCTAAATCAAAGAGAAGCAGCCATCACCGGGACAGGGTGGAGACAAACAGCTCAGAAATGCATAAAGAATGTGAACCCACTGCAAACAAAACAAAAGTATTAAGCCTCTGGTAATTCACAGAAATATCCAGGAAGGCATTGAACTTACCACAAGTCACAGAGTTAAGGGTTAAAACTGACTCATCTTGGTTGGGGAGTGGGTAAGTTCCAGTTGACATATGGGTTAGTTACGAGGTAGCTCCAAACCAAATGCTTAGATGCTTTCCTTGTGAGATCACAGAGATGCAGGCTGCCTGGGCTTCCATCCTGTATCTCCCTCCCTAGCAGTGCGATTTTGGGAATGTCACTGAACTGCTCTGTGCTTTAGTTTCTCCATCTGAAAATAGGGATAATAAGTGTCCCTACCTAATGTGATTTTTATGGAGATTAAACGAGTTGGGAACATACAAAACTCAAATGTCAGCTATTACTATGAGTTAACTTTTTCACAAATGCACTACCTGTTACTATTTTCTACATTGCCTGTCTTGCAGCATCCAAAACAAGACACACTTTATCCTCTGCTCCTTTGCCTCCTTCCTTCTTTGCCTGGAATATCTTTCCCCCAACTTCTTTAACTCACTAAAACCAACTGCCCCTTAAAGATGCTACTGCAAAAGCATCATCTCCAAGAAGGCTTTCCCACTCTCCCTGTGTGAGCTAGAAGCTCCCGTCTGTGCTCCACCATTTGGTCACCACAGACAGCCACCACTGCCTCGTAACCACAAGCCCCTTTCGGGCAGGACCTGGGTCTTCTCTTTGAATCTCCAGTGTGGGAGACACAGGAGGGCTGGATGGATGTTCCCACGGTTGGAAACTACACATTCATTAAATATCTATTTCTGCACAGAAAATTTTGCAAGAGCCCTAAGAACCCCCACTGTCGATGCACTAATCTCTTTCCTATAACGTAACTGAAACCCTATCATAAAACTGCTCTTCTATAAAAACATTCCAGATTGGCCATTTCCCAATTACAAAGAATTAGATTTTTATACTTAGAGTATGTATAGTTACACTATAGCTAGGCAGGTCTTTGCAGTTATTTTATCTGTTTATTTTAAGATTGCAACAAAAATTAGATACTTTTCTGAAACACCTCAGACAATTATATAATTAATTACAACTAAATTAGTGTTAATGGCAGCAGTTATTATCACTTATAGAACGTGATGATATTTCTCTGAGCCTAGTGGTAGCACTAAGCTAGTTCCTGACAATTCTAGCCTTGCTGATGACAGCTTCTTTGTTTTCATAGAAGATTCTTTTTAAAAGATGAATTAATAAGATGACTTCTTTCAGCTTGAAATTAAGGAACAGCTCACCCTACTTTGAAAGTATTAATGGATTTTTTTTTTTTTTTTTTGAGACAGAGTCTTGCTCTGTTGCCTTGGCTAGAGTGCCGTGGCGTCAGCCTAGCTCACAGCAACCTCAAACTCCTGGGCTCAAGCAATCCTTCTGCCTCAGCCTCCCGTGTAGCTGGGACTACAGGCATGCGCCACCATGCCTGGCTAATTTTTTTTCTATATATTTTTAGTTGTCCAGCTAATTTCTTTCTATTTTTAGTAGAGACGGGGTCTCACTCTTGCTCAGGCTGGTCTCGAACTCCTGACCTTGAGCGATCCTCCCACCTCGGCCTCCCAGAATGCTAGGATTACAGGCGTGAGCCACCGTGCCGGCCTAATGGATTTTAAAATCAATAATCTAGGCCAGGCATGGTGGCTCATGCCTGAAATCCCAGCACTTTGGGAGGCCGAGGTGATAGGATCGCTTGAGGCCAGGAGTTTGAGAACAGCCTGGGCAACATAGTGAGACCCTGTCTCTACAAAAATTTGAAAAACTAGTTAGGTGCAGTGGCATGCACCTGCAGTCCTAGCTACTCAGGAGGCTGAGGCTGGAAAATCACTTAAGCCCAGGAGTTCAAGGCTATAGTGAGCTATGATCATGCCACTGCACTCCAGACTGGGAGACAGAGCAAAACCCTGTCTCAAATAATAATCATTATCGTCTTTTTTCTTACTGTCAAACATTTAACCAAGTATATACAAATACATTGGATTAAAAGACAGAAGAACTGATTCTAGTTCCCGCTTTGCGAAGTGTGTCTCATTGGACAAGTTACTCTTTTGCTGGGCCTCAGTCTGGATGTCTGTATAGTAATAATAATCATCGATTGAGTGTTTAGCACTGTACATGCCAGGCACTGTTCTAAAAGTTTTTTGGGTATTAACTTAGTGAACCCTACCAAATAGCCCTATGAGTTATTATTACCCTGTTGTACAGATGAGGAAACTGAGGCAGGGAAAGGTTAAGTATCTTGTCCAAGGTTCACTAATAAGTAGCAGAGCTGGGATTCCAACCCAGACAGTCTGGCTCCAGCATCCTCACTCTTAGCCTGGGGAGGGCTGTGAGTGAGGAAGGGCACAGCAGGAAACATGCCTTATTTATCAATAACTTCCCAACTGGATGTCCATGTCCCCATCTTAACTCTGTCCCCATCTATCCTAGAACTGCCAGACACTTTCTGACATTTTTCACAAATAACCCTGAAGGGGCTATGCTCTACTGCCTTTTCTCTTGTACATTTAGTTGGTGAGACACCAAGGAGAGACAGCAAAGTGCAATGGAAAGGGGAGGATTTGATCCAGCCTGCAGCAGGTTCAGTTTCAGCTCTGTGAAGTTACTAGCTGTGTGATCTTGGTAAGGGTCTAAGCCTCTCTAAGCCCCTTTTCTTCATCTGTATGAGAATAACACCCTGAACCTCACAAGATTGCTTTAAGGATTAACTAAAATAATGTGCATAAAATATCTCACACAGTGTTTGATATTCGATAAATTATCTCTTTCCTCCACTCATTCTGTGATTGAGAAACTGCAGTTTCAAAGTCACAGACAAATATACAAGGAGGATGCAGGGTCAGCTTCACAAGTGAGTCACTCATAACCGTCCCAGTACAGAACATGCCATCAGCTTGGGAATGACATCCCAGCACAGCCCCTTCCCTCGTCCTTCCACCGAAAGGCTATGGTGGGGGTTGCTTTGGAGAATGTGTCCAGGAGCAGAATCTGATCAGTCACAAACAGAAGAACCTAAAAATTCTTAGGAAGCCTCCTGGTTCAATACATCCACACCCACTAAATCATGGCCTAAAAATAGTTTTTCTCTGGAGAGAAACCTAACTAGAGACGTGTCTACATCATGTCAAAGTGACAGAATCAGGGCTCAGATTGCTACACGTTCCCATGACCTGAACCTCCCCTATGTTCCCCCACACGTCCCCAGGACAGGCACAGCTAATACTAGCACCACATGTCCTTGTCCTCCCCCTCCCTTTCACAATAAATGCCCCCCACACACACCTGAAATGCTGAGTTCACCAACAACTACACCCCACCCTCCAAACCATCCCCCCATCCCTGTACCTGGCACTTACCTCTACAGGTTACCTCAGTAGGAAAGGGAGAGCCTCGATCCCTCACCCAACCCCAAACCCCTCCTGAGGCCATCTCAACAACCTAAATGGACTTGAACTAGTCCAGTTTATAACCACATTGGATTCTTCCTCCCATTTCCCAGTGGACTTCAATGTTGAATATACCCGCAGCCCAACCAAAATGAGTCAACACCTTGAAGACAGAGTCGATGTCCTGTTTGCCCCCTCCCATCGTTAGTGTCTATCATAATGCATGGCATAAAGTGGGCCTCAATAAATCTCTACTCAGTGAATGATGAGTGAATAAATTTAGATTTTGGAGAAATGAAAATCTCTCCCCACTGGGCGTAGTGGCTCATGCCTGTAATCCTAGCTCTCTGGGAGGCTGAGGCGGGCAGATCGTTTGAGCTCAGGAGTTTGAGGTTGCTGTGAGCTAGGCTGACGCCACAGCACTCTAGCCCGGGCAACAGAGTGAGACTCTGTCTCAGAAATAAAAAAAAAAAAAAGAAAATCTCTCCCTAGGGCATCACTGGAGTAGTGAATATATGCTAGAACTGTGCTGTCCAATATGGTAGCCACTAGCCACATTTGACCATTTACATGTAAGTTAAAATTAATCAAAATTAAATTCTATTATATGATCCAGCCATTCTATTCTTAGGTATTTACCCAAGAAAAAAGAAAACATATTTTTACACAAAGACTTGTATAATGATGCTCATAGCAGCTTTATTTGCAATGGCTGAAAACGGGGGGAAAAACAAATATTCATCCACAGATGAATGGATAAACAAATTGTGGTATATCCATAAAATGGGATAATGCTGAGCAACAGAAGGGAGTGAATTATTGATACATAGAACAACATGGGTGAATCTCAAAATAAGTATGCTGAGCAAAAGCACCAGACAAAATAGAATACTGCATGATTCCATGTATATATAATATTCTAAAAAATGCAAACTAATCCATCATGATTGAAAGCAGGTCAGTGGTGGTCTGGGGATGGGAGAGCAGGGCAGGGCAGGGCAGGAGGGAGGGATTACAAAGGTGCAGAAGGAAACTTTTTGGGGTCATGGATATGTTTACTGGTCTTGATTGTGGTGAAGTTTCACAGGTGTATACATATGCCAAAACTTATCAAATTGTACCCTTTAAATATATGCAGGATATTATATCAATTACATCAATTATATCTCAATTAAAAACAAGAATAAAAAATAGTCAATAAATTTAAAAATTAAGATCCTAAATTATGCTAGCCACATTTCAAGCACCCAATAGCTAAATGTGGCTTCTGGCTACCATCATGCTCAGTGTAGATACAGAAGATTAACATTAACATTATAGACAGTTCTGTTGAACAGTCTATAATGACTTTCTGAATCACAGAAAGTCAGAGTTGCAAGGGCCTCAGAAGCCATCTGCACAGCCCTCCACGAAGCATAAACCTGTTCTAAAAATCCCTATGACCTCACACCTACATAGGCCTTGGGCCACACCACACTTAGCCCCACACAGGGGCTCACAGGCTGCTTGGGTTCTTGGTCCTACCCCTCTGTGCTCCATCAGCCATCCTCCTCCATCTTCAACCTTCCCTCCTCTGATTTCTCCCATGCTAGAACAACCACCTAGGTCACCTGGACCCTGAGTCTGCCTCTGGCTACTGCCCTCCTTCATAGGCAAAATCCCTTTCACCCACACATTTACTATACTATGGATTTCATTGCCTCCACTTGACCAAATTATCTCCCTGGAACACCAGTGCTCTTTTAAGCAATAAAGCCACTAGGCATGTCTTAACTCTTTAAGTTACTAGATTTTAAATTTTTTCTTTATTTTCAATACATAAACCTTCCTATAATTCAAAAATCAAAGCAATATAAAAAGACCATAGACATCTGACCCTCCTGCTCACACTGTCCTCTCTGTTCCCCAATAAGTTAGCCACTTGTATTAGCTTCTTGGGTGTCTTCTTCCAGGTTTCTCTCCTCCACTCCTCCCTTCGTCCCCCCCCTCCACACACAAAAAGAAGCACAGCACACACACTGCCTGCTCAGATGCTTTGTTCTGTTCACCAGAGAATCTAATCTCAGCGATCTTCCATGGCAGGACTTGCAGAACTTCCACCAGCTTTTGTTCAGCTGAGTTCTCACTGGGTCTGCCAATGCTTCCTGGAGACTCACCTCCTTGGTTCTGTGCCTGCCCTCTCGCCTGGCTCTCCTCTCACCTCTCTGACCACTTCTGGCTCCCTCCCCTCCTCCTGCTCCTTACACACTGTGGTCCTCCAGAGCCCTGTCCTTTCTTCTCATGCTCCGGCTCAGCCTGTGGAAGCTCAGACATTGCTGGCAAGAAAGTTCCTAGAGAAGCAGAAGCAGAAGAAGTGAGACCACTTCCGTCAAACACAAGCTGTCATGAGTTGTCGTGAAGCCATCTGCCTCCACAGTTGCCACTGTGGCTATTTTCACAGCCACCAGAAAGAGACCCATGAAGGGAGATCTGTAGCACAAGCCCACACTTGGTACTTTTACGAGTATCCTTATGTACCCATGTGTCCTCAGGTTTTGGGAAGCAGAGCCATTGCTCTTCTGCTAATCTGAACTATGAAAGCAACTAATTATGAGCAAAAGAATCACAGGCAAGAAAGATAGTATGCAAAGATGGGTGGTGGTGGAGGATGCCACCTGGGAGTTTAGGGCAGGGGCAGCAGCTGTGACCTGGTTTGATCTGGATCAGCCTCCGTGCTAACTTAGGCAAGTTACCTCAGTTTCCACATTTGCACAGTGGCCTGCTCAGTACTGTACAATGTGACTGGCACATGGCAAGTACTCAGTAACTACCAGTTTTCCCCCTCAAGCACTCTCCGCCCCCTCCCCCAGGCTAGCCATCCTGGCAGCCAGATGGATCCATAGAAACAGTGTCCCCAGTGCCTTTACACCCTTTGCGCTCATGCATGTGCCTCTTGCTGGCACCTGTAATCCTAGCTATTTGGCAAGCTGAGGCAAAAGGATCACTTGAGTCCAGGAGTTGGAGGTTGCAGTGAGCTATGAGGACGAGACTGCACTCTAGGCAGGGCGACAGAGGGAGACTCTGTCTCAAAAAAAAAAAAAAAAGATTAAATATAGATCCATAAAGAGAACAGTTCTCACTGAACAAATAGGCAAAGCCACCTTGACCAGGCAGTGTCTATAAGAAGAAATTATTGTGCAGCATTTCAAAGAAAAATGATGAGCTTCACAGGTAATTAAAGAAATGTAAATTAAGCCACCTAGGTACTGTTTTGCAAATGTTAAATCAACAAACTCTTAGAACCCACCGTTTTAAAAGTCTGCCCTTGGAAGGCTTTGAGGAATGCCCTTTGGTGCATTTTTGGATTGCTATCAGCTGGTACAGTCTTTCCAGAGGACAATCGGCAAAGTTTATAAAATAGGGCATTAAAATAGCTGTGCCCTTTGACCAAATTTTTCTGGTCGTGGAAATTTTCCCCACAGGAATAATTCAAGGGAGGGAAAAAAAGTCAAAACAAAATGTTTGCATAGGGCAAGAATTCTCAGGGTAAGGAGAGGGAGGCACACCCCCTAGTGGGGAGAATCTGCATTACCTAGAGTTAGTTTTGTTTTTGTTTTTGTTTTAGCCTACAGCTGCTCTTCTTTCCTGAGTTTCTGATTTCTTCCTGCGCTCTTACCTGTATTCTCCTGGTTAGAAATCCCATTCTATCCTTCCACTTTTAACTTTTTATTTTTTAACTTTATAACTAAACTGTTAAATGTATTTTTAAAATTTATTTTAGATGTATTCCCAATCTCTGCCTCCATCTTCCTTTCCTAAAATCACCATTATCCCGATGTCTAGCACTATAAATTTTTTTGCCTTGTTTTGACCTCTATAAAATTATCATACAGTATGCATTATTTTATGCCTGACTTCGTTTGCTCAACATTCTGTTTGTAATATTCATTCACATTGTTGCTGTGTAGCTGTAGTGTTTTGTTTGCATGTTTGTTTTGCTGTTACATATTCCATTGCATCAATTTACTACAATTTTTTTTTTGAGACACAGTCTTACTCTGTCACCTAGAGTGGAGTACAGTGCCCTGATCATAGCTTATTGTCATCTTGAGCTTCTGGGCTCAAGGGATTCTCCTGATTCAGCCTCCCAAGCAGATAGGGGTACAGGCACACGCCACCATGCTCGGCTAATGTTTAAAAAATTTTTAGATGCCTCCTTTCGGTCAGAGGGAGTTTAAAAAACTTTTATTTAGAGATGGGGTCTCGATATCTCTCTATGTTGCCCAGGCTGGTCTTGAACTCCTGGCCACAAGTAATCCCCCTGCCTTGGTCTCCCAAAGCACTAGGATTACAGGCATGAGCCACCACACCTGGCCTACTACAATTTATAAATCCAGCCTATTATTCATGAACATTTGAATTGTTTCTAGTTCATTATTGGCTATTACCAATAATGCTGCTATAAGCAATTCTGTATGCCTTTTAGTGTACATGTGCACACATTTTTGTTGTGTACATACCAAGGAGTCAAGTTGCTATGTCACAAAATATGCCTATGTTTTAACTTTTTTTAGATAATGCCAAACAATTTTTCAAAGTCAAACCAATTTACACTCCCTCCAGCAGTGTATGGAGTAGCCACTGCCCCACACTTGCAGACTTAGCATTGTCAGTCTTTTCATTTTAACCCTTATGGAGGGTATGTGTTGGTATGTCATTCTGATTTTATTAATAATTTGCATTTCCCTGGTGCAAATTTAAAAGAACTAGTGAAGGTACGCCCCTAGTGGGTAAAATCTGAATTACCTGGGAGATTTATTTTCCAGCATATACAGGTTTTCACTATACAGAGTATAGAGTGTACAGGCTTCCTGGGCTTTCCTCCACCTCTTCTCCCTTGGAATGCTTTGAGGAATGCCCTTTGGTGCATTCTTGGATTGCTGTCAGCTGGTACAGTCTTTCCAGAGGACAATCGGCAAAGTTTATAAAATAGGGCATTAAAATAGCTGTGCCCTTTGACCAAATTTTTCTGGTCGTGGAAATTTTCCCCACAGGAATAATTCAAGGGAGGAAAAAAAAGTCAAAACAAAATGTTTGCATAGGGCAAGAATTCTCAGGGTAAGGAGAGGGAGGCACACCCCCTAGTGGGAAGAGTCTCGAAGAATGAAAAGTTGAACATATTTCATAAATTCATTGTCCATTTGGATACCCTGTTTTACAAATTGTCCCTTTAAATCTCTTGCTCATTTTTCTATTAATTATTATATTAACTTGTAAGAGTTATTTATGGATTCTGACACAAATAATTTATCAGTTGCATGTGTTGCTGCACGTTTCCACCTATAACTATTAAATCAGCTAATGTTCACCTGTGTAAACAAGTCTCAATGCAAACTCAATTTTGTCATATTCAAAAATCTACCAGTAGATGGCGCCCTATCCTCGCTCCTGAGCCTTCCACTGGCTGTGCCTGAATTTAAGATAAACCTCCCAAAATATTTTGCAAGTAAGCAATGCTAAAGAGAGATTAAACTTTCAAGCATTATCAATAGATGGAACATAGCTAGAGCTGGGCCTCTGGGTGGGAACAACATATTAATCTTTATGAGAAAAGTGACTACTCAAAGAGATAGAAAAGTCTTAACCACAAGGCAGGAAGCTGGGGTGAGGCTGCCCTGAGACAGGTGAGGACCAAGTAGAATCCATGGAAACGCCTTCTGAGAGTCACCTGCAGGCAGATTAATAAAGGGAATAACTACTGTGCATGGCACTGGGACACTGTGTCACTGTTTACAAAAGGCACCCACTAGCACAGGGTCTGAAAAGAGAGAACAAGGGGTGTGGTCAGGGGAGTCTAAGTACTTTTCCACCTCCCCTCCCTTATTCCTCTTTTCAGTTTTCATTTCATTTCAGTTTCCTGCTTTCATTAATTACATTTTGTGGTTGCTTAAAACTGTCTCAGTCTACCTCGGAAATCCAGTGGGAAACCAGCCCCACTTGCTCTGATGGAAAATGGAACTGGTGTCTGTAGAGTGAGAACATTTGACTCCCGAGGCTTTGTGTGTGCCCAACAGCCTGCCTGCCTCTGGTTCTCCCTCTGGTCCGTGCACTCTCCTGCCTCCACTCGGAATGGAGACTCCCGTCCAGCTGGCCCCCCACGTGTTCTTGAACAAACCTTGCATCCTCCTTCCTCCTCTCAGCACCCTCACTCCCCTGCCCTCATGAATGAATGACAACGTCCTAACCATACTCAAAGGAAGACCCCAAGCAGAGGAGGCTCCTCCAGCAGGGAGCGTGGGAGGGGGACTCGTGGGCTGGGTTGGCTTGTGTTTATGAGGGAAAGAGAAGGCATCTTTAGTTGAGGGACATAAAGCAGGGCCCAGAGCATATTTGGGGTGTGATAAGAAGGTGACCCCTTTTCTCCAGCCTTCACCAGCTTCTGGAATCAGTGACCGGTTCATCAGTGGGAACACAGGATCATCAGGCCAGAGATTCTACTCATTTCCTGGGGTAGCCAAGACAAGGTTTTCACTGACATGGGTCACCACCTCTGATGTCTCCAAGGCCCAGCACAAAGACAAGCACATTTAGAATTTGTTGAATGAACTCAGCCTTGCTGTTCATTCTCACTGCTCAGAAGTGGCTCCAGGCTGAGTCGCACCCCCAAAGCTCTCTTCTGTCCCATCTCCATTCAGACCATGGACACAAGGAGAGGTTCAGAAAGAGGAGCTGGCCTTTAGTTTTCTTTTGTTTTCTTCAGTGGGGATGTTGGGGAAGCCCACTGTCAGCAATGTGGAAATTCCAGTCCTCACAGGATTTCACACCTTCCAGGGGAAGGACATTGCACCACAAAAACTTCCTTGTTCTAGAGCTGCCCAGCATAGGTGTCTGGGGCCGAGGCCTGGGCAGCACAGGGCCCACAGGTCCAGGCCAGGAAAGGGCATGACTGCTGGGTGGGAGGGTGCCCAGGGCCAGGCTCTGCCCCTCGTGGGTCTGACTGTACGGGGATTCTGAGGCTTGCTGCCCATAACCTGCTGCCCAGACTGGTGGTGTCCAACATCTGGGTGGGGAGAGAGGGTGAGAGATGGATGCCAGGAGAGGGAGCACATCTGTGTGAACAGGCCCCCTTGAGTTTGGGGTTTGGAGTCTCTCCCTTTTCTCCTGGCCCAAGTGGCAAATCATGGTTTGTTGGAGCCAGCTTGTACTGCTTCCAAGAGCTAATTGTTGAATTTTCAGAAATTTTGCAAACCAGTTGTTAAACCATCATTATTTTAAAAATAAAATTATAACAACCTATGAGAAAATAAGTCATATTTTAAAAAGCAATAAATACTCAAAACCTTTCACTTCCTAATTATTTTACTACATTTTGCAATTATAGATGCTCTTGAGGCTGTTCATGCCCATTGCGTCTGGAGGGTGGAAATATTCCCTGTGCAACTGCACATCTTCTGCCATTCCACCTTCAGCAGGGAGCAAGCGGGAGGGAGAGGCGGTACTACGCCCAGGAAACCAGGAAACACCTTGGCCCCACCTGGGCCACAGCCGGGAAGAGCCTGGCTCACCTGTTGGGTGGCAGGACTGATCTGGGGGGATTAGCGGGAGGAAGGCCGGGGCATGAGGAGGGTAACAAGGTTAGTCTGCAGCAATGAAGAAAGTTCAGTGAGGAGTTGAGGAGAGAGTGTAGCAGTCTGGGAAGCTGGCCCTGTGAACGCTCACAGGGGAAAACCATCCTCTGTCCCCCCTTAAACATTGTCTCCACATCTCTGTGTCTTCTCGCTCATACCTAAGGCTTCCAGCATCTTCTAATTTATCCATCAACCTGGATATCCCACAATCTCTCAGACTCATCACCTCTCCTCCAAATCCACCCCTCCCCACGGGCTCCCGTCTCTCAGGGAGAGGCAGCTCCAAGCACCAGATGCCAAACCTGCAGGGCCTCCTTTGTCCAGTGACCCTTGAAGCCCGGGGTGGGGGGGCCTGCCTGCTCCACACCTGCGCTTCCCACATCCCTCCTCCTGCCCCAACCTGCATCCCAGGCCTCTGAACATGGCTTCACAAACTAAAATGAGTTTTTCTTTCATGTGCACCATGTCTTGAAAGATGCCTATGACATTGCATTTACTAAATAGTAATTTATCTCCCACCCTTTTGGAAACAAAGTTGTATATACAACTTCCAATCCGAATTGCATCCATCAAACACTAACTGAGCCGTTAGTACGTGGGGCACTGTGTGAGGCGCCAGAGATGCAAAGTGTGCATGGCCTACTTGCGGGGAGAGTCGCACCTCCCCCTGTCCCCCACCACCCTTCCTGAAGAAGTTCCTGTGGGCTACCTGTTGCTGGGGAGAAGAAGAGCAGCTGGGATCGTAGGGGACCCCAAGGGGGCTGGGGCCACCACATCCCAGCACTGGACAGCCTCACTGAGGTTCTCTTCTCTCTCCTGAATCAGGCGAGGAGCTCCACTGCCCCCATCTCCCCCCCCCCCTCATATCTGCCGGTGCCCTGAGGCTGAGGCCAGGCCTAGGAGCAGCAGAGGCCAGACAGGAAGGCAAGCCTCTTACCCACCTACTCTGAAAAGGCTGCTGTTCCTTCTAGAAGAGACTTTGTTCTGTCCGGGAGTCCCCACCCTTGGCAGCTTGTCTTTAAAACCCACGATGCTCCCTGAACTTCCTCCTTCCTTGGAATTACAGAGTTGAAAGATTACCTGGTCCACCCCCGTCATTTACAGAAGGTGAAACTGAGGTCCAGAGTGGGGGATTAAGTATCCATAGTGTCGGCAGCAGGTAATGGCAGAGTCATGATTTAAAACAAACACAAAATGTAGGTCTCCTGTCAGCCAATCCAGGGCCCCTTCAGCTAAACCTGCTGCCCTGCCTGTTTTTCATGGGCTGCCCCAACTTTTGCAGCTTGTTTGAGTCTGAAAGTTACACCTCCAAGGAATGAAACTCACAGGATCATGCCACCCAACCTACATCCTCCTCCACACCCATTCTTGGTCATCTGCCCTACTGACCCAGAGGTGGGGATGAAGCTTGACCCAACCTGGCGGGCCTCTGCCAGGCAGGGACTCTGAGTTAGGACCCTGGTAAGGAGTGGCCACCAGGACCTCCTTAAAGAAGGAAACCAGCCAGGTGTGCTCTGTTTATCTTCTCAGCTCACAAACATGTTGGACTCTCCCTGGCTGGCAGGATACAGTCCCAAGCTCTTAGTCCAGCCCTCAAGCCTCTCCCATTCTGGCCATGATCTGCCTGTCTGTTCCATCCTCACCACTCAGGACCCCACTGTTCTCTCTCCTGCCATCTCACACCATCCTCAGATTGCACCAAGCCCTCTGGGCCTCTCTGGCTTTTCAGGCGCTGTTCCCCCAGCCTCAAATGCCTTTCCATGCTTTTCCACCTGGCAAGCTCCTTCTGATTGTACTCTCTGCACTAATGTGTCCCTCCTCCCTCCCGTTCCTCCTCCTCCTCCTGGGTGTGCCCATAGTACTTCCATACCAATGTCACAGCATAATAAAGACAATAACAAGGTCATGAATCTGCATCCTCCACCAGACTCTCAACTCCTCAATGACAATGATTGAGCCTTTTTCTTTAAATTCTTAGGGCCCAGCACATAGAAGACACTCAATAAAGAAAAAAAATTGCAGAACAAATCAATATATAGACTGTGGATTTATTCCAGAGCTAAATTAGGAAGCAAGTCTTAATGTTACACAAGAATTCCCTTCCAACTCATTTATTCAATGAGTGCTGTGTGTAAAGCACTGTGTAGACAGAGTGCCCAGAACATAAAACTGGGGCAGACACAGGCTCTGCCCTCAGGGAGTTTACATTTTGAAGGTACAGACAAGTCAAGGAAATGGCTAGAATTTACTGACCACTACTGTTAAAAGCAGGTTATTGCATTTAATTGTACATTAACCCTATAAAGCAGGTACTTTTATTGTTCTGATATTACGGATGAGGACACTGAGGCTTTCAGAAGTGCAGAGACTTGGCCCTGGCACAACTAGTAAACAGCCGAGGCAGGATTTGAACCCAGGCAGTCCCAGACCCCATGTGCCCACGCACAATACCTAACAGAATCCACGGTAGGTGGGAAACAGGAGGTCAGGGAGGGCTTCCCTGAAGAGGAGGTATCAGAGATGTGCCTTGAAGGACAAGCAGGATTTCCATAGACAGAGAAGGAGGGGAGCGCATGCCAAACTACAGAAAGATCTAGTACAAGAATTTGTACTAGATCCTAACCACTAACTAAAACACTGCAATACTGCAAACACCTGGAGGGCATTCAAAGGTACAGATGCCCCCAGGCCCCACCCCAGAGACTCTGCTGTGATGGGTCCAGGGTGCAGCCTGGGCACGGGGGGGGGGGGGCTCTAACGCCGCCAGGGCTGAGAACCGTGGCTCTAAATGGGGGGGGGGGGGGGCGAGGTTGGAGGCGTCTTTGTAAAGTGTGTGAGGTGAGACCCACCTGCAGCCCAGACGCTGCCGCTCCGGATACTTCGGATACTTCGGGTCCTGTCTGTGGAGACGCAGAGCTTTCCAGTCCCCTCGGGAGGGGCCCCAGGCAGCATGGGCGGGCTGCGCTTCCTCCCTCGCATCCTCCGCGCGTCCCACCAGTGGTGAACTTCCTGTGGCCTGGAGTTGCCAAAGGCCTTTCTGAGGAAATTCCGTGGTTTCCAGGAGACGGGGCGTGGGCTGTCCAGAGCGAAAGCGCCCAGCGCTCAGCGCGCAGGAGCCACGGTCTGCGGGTCACAGGGAAGACAGCGACCTGAGGACCCCGGGTGGGCGAAGGCAGGGCGGCAGCGTGGGGAGAGGCTCTGGCTTGGCTGTCAGCCTGCCGCCCTCGGAACAGTGACGATCCCCAGACCCAGCAGAGCCAGGCCCTGTGGCTGCAGCCGGCAGGGGCTGGGTTTCCCCTTCTCTGGCCCAGGCAGTGACTCAGGAACAAGTGTGGAAAGCAGACGGTGACCTCAGCTCCCTCGCCCCCTGGGCAGCCTGACTGTGCCCCAGGGCCCTCTCAGGAGCACGGAGAGCCTGGGGCCCCATGGGACCGGGCAGGGGGCACGTAGGATGCTTGCCCTCATTAGCTGGGTGCCCGGAGCCTCCTGCTCCTCACAGAAGTGTTGTGAGCATCCGAGGAGGTGATTTTGTGAACGTCAGGACCGCAGGTAAAGAGCTATAACACACCAGTGCCTGCTGCATCCCATGTATTTATATATTATTGTCTTTCATATATGAATATATAACAGTGTTCCCTTTTTATTCGGATGTTGGCTGTTTCCCTTTTTAAAATTGTTATTATAAATACCACCATATTTTCTTCTGGAATAGTCCCCAAAGTGGGTTGCCTACGGTGGAGTGTCTGGAGCTCTGCATACATATTGCCAGGTTGTCCTCCAGAGAGGCTGAACTTACAGTGCTCCTCGCAATATGCAATTTGTACCCATTTCCCTATAGCTTAGTCAATAGTAGGTTTCACATTTTTATTTATTTTTGATAACTGAATGGGGTATATACAGTGTGGCCTCAAAATAGTTTGAATTGACATTTATGTAATTCCCATCAGTGAATAGAGGATCCACTTACCTATGAGAAAAGGAGCTCCCTCTGGAACCTGCCATAATGGGGTGGGGGGGATTGATGTGCAAACTCCTCTCTCAGGGACGCCTTCCCTGAACCCCAGGCCCCTTTCCCTTGGTCACCTCCTCATACCACAAGCCCAGAGCCCCATGGGAGCTATTCTTGCTCACCATTGGATCACTATCACCTGGTGTGTCATTTAAATATTTGTTGAATGAGTACTTAAATATCTCATGATGAAGTATGCCAGAGATCAATTATGGTATGAATCTTGCAAAAGGATTTGTCACTGGGTTTAATTAGAAAACATTTGAGGAGCACCTACCATGTGCCATGTACTCTAGTATTGGGGGGCAGTTATACCCCAGTAAGGGTAGAGAAAACAGGGTCTCTGCCCTTTAAAAAGTACAGGCTGGTGGTGAGATCCACGCCTCCGCTGCAGCTGCTCTGGTGGCTTCCCCGTTCTCCCTGTAAAGGAAGCTGCAGGACTAGGTGAAGCTGTTTCCCCTGTGGTCAGGGTGGCATGAAGCCACAGGGCACATCCTAGCCCCAAGATTGGAGCAGGCACGGCCAGCCTAAGCCATGGCCTCCTGCAGTCAAGTGGGTCACACAGCTCATGACTCAACTGGAGAAGTGGGCAGGAATCCCAGCTTTGCTGATTCCAGGAGCACAAAGCACCCACCTCTCAGTGTCTGACAAGTGGGGGAAAGGATACCCCTGCCTCAAGAGCTGTGGTGAGGACTCCAAGGTGCCTGGTGCAGTGAGTGCCCGACACACATTAGCTGGTTGAGTGATTTCCCCAAGGTTCCGCAGAACAAGAGGAAAACCCACATCTCCTGACTGCCCTGTCCTTGGTGCGAAGTTCAAAAAGCTTTCAGGTGTAAGTATTACTGTCAAGAGGAAGGAGATTTTCTGTTTATTATGCAAAGCAGCTTCAGCTGAAACTGATCTCACCATGGGTGTCTGCTTTTTTAGTGAGGAGGGCGGGAATGACCGAACTCTCCAGGAACCACGGGGACACACCCAGGTGGCCCAAGATGGTGGGGCAGCAGAGCCATGTGCCTCCCAGGCCCCTCCCTCGGCATGGGCCCTGAGGGGATGCCCTCCTCTGTGCCAGCTCCTCTATAGCCAAAGGTCTGCCCAGGACAAATGCAGACAGAACCTTCCCTAGGGTCAACACAGGGCACAGCTATAGGTAGGCCTGGCGTGACCCTCACAACCAGCCAGATAAGGCACATGGGCTGCACTGTCTCACCAAGCAGGACAAGGGTGAGGACTCCGTTCCCACCATCGCCCTGCCTCAGAGGCTGCCCTCGCTCCTTTCCAGGGCTCTTAGCTCACCGTGATCCGACTGGCCCTGGTGTGCTGTCTCCCTGGCTTTCTGCTCAGCTCTCCCTTCTCTCTCCTGACGGGCTCCCTTTCTGTCTGTAGCCCCTCCATGAATTGGGGTGCCAGGTGACCTGTGACGGCCTCTCAGCCCTTTCTTTTCTCCTCAGATTCATGCCTCTGACTAGACTCTCAACTGTCTCTTAATTCAAGCTCTTGGGGGAGAGTCTGACCCGCGTCATAAACCTTTCCAAGCCAGGGCCCGGTAGGGTCTTTGAGAGGGGGACTGAACACTGCAAGTCCTCCGAGATCTAACCTATCCCCATCTGGTCCTCCTCTCCCTGCTGCTGATCCAATTGCTCTTCCTTTAGGTGTAGAGATGGCTACGGCATCAGCACAGATCCTTCCTGATGCCATGATTTGTAACATGAACCCTGTGCTTGGTTTCCCAAGCTCTGCCTCCAAAGAAAAGCCCTTCCTCTCCTAACACATGCGTACTGGCTTCACAAGCTCAGCTATGGCTTGTGAAGCCCCTACATTGAAACTTCTCGGTTCTAGGCCAGGGCTTCTCAGCCTTTAGCCACAGGCAATAACCTGAGGATGTTATGTGTTAGAACACTCAACCCCAGGGACGGAGATTCAGTAGGTGTGGGCTGCTTTCCAAGAATTCTCATCCTTTGCAGGTAACGCTGATGCTGCCTGCCCACCAACTGCACATGGAGTAGTACTGTCCTTGAAACTTCAGCCCTCGCCCTGGAGCCAGGAACACGCCCAGCTTACCATCAGAGGGAAGAAGAGCAATGAGGGAAAAAATATAGGCCAAAAGTATCTCAGTTAAAACTGCCTGACCTAAAAACTGACTTGCTCCACAAGTTTGCCCCTGAGACAAGGTTCTGAGAAGTGAGGAAGCTTGCCCAGGCCACACAGCTCTTGACTGGCAGTGCCCAGATCTAGGTGCCAACCTGACTGCTTGCTCCTGGCCCACTGAGTCAACTGTAAAGCTGAATTACTGTGAGACTTAATTGTCACTGGCAGAAGCACCACCAGACTGTTCTGATATGGCTGGTCAGTAGTGTCATCTCTGCTATGCAGGGCAGTGTTCACGAATGCACACGTGTCTGTCTACACATCTGATAAATCCACCACTCCTCAGGTGAGGGTGCTGGGGTTAGTGTATCTGAACAGGCAGCCAGGACAGCCCAGGTGGGAGAAGCATTCCCACCCTTGGGTCTTCCGTACCTGGCCTGACCCTGCCGTCCAGATAGCACGAATATGTCTCACAGTTTGTGACTGCTCGAGGATATTACTGACTGGGTGAGAATTCCCAGCTCAGTACCAAATGTTGTAAAGAGTAGACAGCTTTAGCACAGTAGTGCTCAAAGTGTGGTCCCTGGACCAGCAACATCAGCCTCACCGAGGAACTTGTTAGAAACCCAAATACATGGGTCCCGGCCCAGACTAGAAGCAGAAACTTTGAAGTTGGGGCCCAGCAATCTACATTTTAACATGCCTTCCAGGAGATTCTGATGCACAGCTAAAGTTTGAGAATCACTGTTCCAGGGAAAGAATTAGCCAGATTCCTAGTGTGATTTGGGAGGCTTTGGTTTGGTGACATGGAGGACTCCCTGCTCCCTGGGTTAGCTCTGACACACACCAGTGGAAGAGGAGTTGGTGAAGAGTATGCTGGTAGTCTAGCTGTGCAGCCAGCTGTAACCTCTCCTGCCTCACTTGGTTACAGCCTTGCTCTGCAGAGGGTTTATTGCAGGGATCATCTTGTTGCTGTGGTTACTGTGGACCCTGCCTGAGCCCTTGCTCTGAGGGTGATAAATTTGCATCACCTAGATACTAGTGCTGCTCCCAGGGCCCAGCGAAGCCTGTTTGTCGTCCCTGCAGGGGTAGACTGCATTACAAGCCCTGGCCCAGCTGGCCGTGGTGTATTTTGTACAATGTTCAGCAACTTCCAATTTCCTGTTTTAGGAAAAAAAGTAAATCAAGTGATAACACTTGATAACAGTGATAACAATGATACGGAGGGGGGTACTTCATGTACTTTATATAATATAATGTAAAAAAAATTATGGCGGCCTCTGTTATTTCTGGAAGTGAGATGGCAAGTAAATGTGGGGTGGATTCTTCTCTCTCAGTGTTATAGCTCTTTTAGAATTTGTCTAGCAGGCTTTCCAGTCCTCACTGGAAGACCCCCCCCCAAAAAAATTAAATAAATAAAAAATAAAAATAAAAAGAATTCTTCTCTCTTTTCTTTTGGCAATATAATTCACAACCCATAAAATTCACCCCTGTAAATTATACAATTTGGTTGGGCATGATGGGCATGTAATCCCAGTGCTTTGGAGGCCAAGTTGGGAGGATCGCTTGAGGCCAGGAATTAGAGACCAGCCTGGGCAACATAGTGAGACCTGGCTTCTACAAAAAATTTATAAATTAGCTGAGTGTGGTGGTGTGCCTGTAGTCTCAGCTATTCAGGAGGCTTGAGGTGGGAGGATCAATTGAGCCTAGGAGTTTAAGGCTACAGTGAGCTATGATCATGCCACTGCATTCCAGCCTGGGTGACAGTATTAAAAAAGAAAAGAAAAGAAAATATACAATTTGGTGGTTTTTAATTTAAAAAGTAAATGGTGTCCCATGAGAACTTTCTGGAGTGATAGAAATATCCCATAGCTTGTTTTGCATGATGATTTCATGGGTGCATACAATTATCAGAATTCTTCCTTCAACTGAGTAATTAAGACCTGTTCATTTTATTGTATCTAAACTACACCTCAATTTAAAAAATAATAATTTAAAAAGCAAATGGCACTACTTTAAAAATCCTAGCATATTAAGATTTGAGAAATATTCATTGACTCAACGAAGTTGTCTCCAAAATAATAAGCAAACACTAGGCCACATTTGCCTTGTGGTATTAATCCATTTCTCACTTGTATTAAGGAGAATTCAGGCACGATAAAATAAGTCAGGCTAACCCGCCTGAGGCAATAGAATCTTAACAAACACCAAGAAATAGTATCAACTTTGTGATTACATATGTAAGTAAAGAAAAAACAAACACATATATTACTTGATGTAAACACAGAAAAGTGGAGTTTAATTTTTTTAACAGTATACCCACTCTCCAAATAAGCAATATTTTATTATATATGTATTATAAGTCATGCCAAGTGAATGAGCAAGTTGGTTTTAATATGTCTGCAAGAGTTATAAAATTTGGGATTTTCCTTAATTTTATTCTCATTTTCATTTTAAAGCTAAGCAGTATGCACGCAGGCAAATGATGTAGTAAAACGCTACCAGAACAAAAACCAAAAATCAGTCTTAATTTCTAGAGAGAGGTTATACCATTACCTGAGGCAATTTGCTAAGTATGGAACATCACAAGGGACAGTTACCGGAAAAAACAATTCTATTCTAAGAAAGAAAAGAGATTTTTATCAGAGGAATTCCAGCTCCCTTTTATCAGGCCCAGAGAGGCACTGATAGGTGACAGCATGTGACAGCAGTCACCTCTTGCTCCGAGGCTTGGAGCTAAATGATTTGTGGGCTCTTCATTGATACCAAGTAGCCATAAATGCCACATGGGGAACACCATAACTCATATCGTCTAGTTCAACAACAGATAGCCAATGACTAATCAATGTTATTTCTGTAAATCAATGAGAATTCCTGTCAAACAACTTTGTATCAACCCATTCCTTGTCCCCTTTTGCCTTTAAAAAC
The DNA here is from genome assembly GCA_028533085.1 of Varecia variegata. Lineage (NCBI taxonomy): Eukaryota > Metazoa > Chordata > Mammalia > Primates > Lemuridae > Varecia > Varecia variegata. The sequence goes on along the minus strand of CM052442.1, from coordinate 70,327,274 downwards.
CTGCTTGTAACAAAGGCTGAGGGGAACACTCCCCAAGGCAGCTAGGCAGTGTGTCCCGGGCTGCAGTCCTCAACCTAGGCCCAAATAAACTTTCTAATTTTGCCTCAGTTCCTTTCTTTAGGCTGACAATGTACTCAACTCTAGCCTCTTTCCTTATTCAAACCGTATGTCATCGCTTTTGAGTAGGAGAATATATGTAATGTGCTGTGTGATTACTAAAAGATCGGCACTTGTTTCTAAGGAGACACATGTTTTTGTTATGTCTTTTCTGGATGTAAGATCATCTAGGTGTGCATGTGTGCAGGAGTTCTTATTTTTGGCTTGGTATCTACGTAGGCGAGAGTGAACATGAGAAGCATTTATCTACAGGTGTGTGCTCTCCTAAAGTTTTATAATTGGGGTACTGTGAACCAGAGGTGGGCCAGGAGTCACTCGAAATTCCAAACAGGCAATGCTCCACTCATCGAAGAATCTAATCTTAAACACTTTAAGGAGCTTTTTTCCTTTATAGTAATGATGATCAGTTTTTAAAAAGAGAAGGGAACACTTACTGAACAGCTAATACATGTTTAGTACCATGTTAGGTATTTATCTCATATACATAAATGTTCACAACATAAGCAGGTACAAATTAACCCAATTTTATAGATGAGGAAGCTTTTCCAAAGCAATATAATAAGTGGCAGAGCAGTCTGATTTCAGAGCCTGTAATTTCATTCTTTACCACAAAGTCTCAACTAAGTTGTAAAAGAATTTCTTCAAGAAAATAAAAAATGATGCATGAGTATTTGATTAGCTCTCACTCCAGTTTTTAGTGATATGGAATATGATTTTAACTTTTTTATTTGGAAAACTTACTTCATGTTTTATTTGTATGTAAAAGAGAACTGTGTTTGCTTAAGGCTCAAGGCTGTAAAGTTGCAAGCAGTCTGGGCTTTGGTTTAATTGCAAAAGGTCATGGGGAAGAGCACTCCCTCCCCCTGGGCTCCAGCACTTCTCCCCTGTTCTTCTCCTTCCCTAACCACTTCTCCTCAATCCCTGCCAGGGATGGGATCCTCTTTCTCTGCCCAAGTGCTACGTGCTGTGCTATGCAATGCTGTTCCTCTCCATTCAGTCTTTATTTCACTCTAGAAGCCCTCTGTAGGCGATCTCCTCCACAGCCCTGGTCTCGCCACTGCTTTACCTAGATAGCTCACTGGGCTCTCCGACCCAACAATTCCAAAGCCTAATCATTTTCTTCTGTGTCCACCCCCCCACTCCCGACATTCCATTGTTTTTCTCCTGCACTCCTGTCTTGGCACCACTGCCCACCCAGCATGCAGGTGAGAAATCTGGGAGTCATTCTGAACATTCCCAGCTACATCAAATAAGTCTTCATCCAATGAGATTTTCTCATTTATTTCTCCTCAGCTGCTCTCAAACACACCCTTTTTTCCCTATTCCCTCTGCCATCGTTTTGCTTAATCAAGGCCCTCACCTTGACTGCAGACAGGTGGTAGTCAAGACCACCACTGTCTGCAGGATCATCAGCAGCAGCTGGTCTCTGGCCTGCAAACAAAGTCCCTTTCAGAGCACATCCCCCGCCTCCAGTTGCTATAACCAACTCTCCATTAAGCAGACCTTATTATCTTCCTTCCCCAACTCAGAACCTTTTCTGGTTCCTTTGTGCTTGCAGAATAATAGCACAATAGGCCCTACACATACCACCTACTTTTTTTCCAGTTACCTTTCCAACTTTCCATGCCTATATTAAAAATTCCATGTATTATAATATGTCAAGTTTCCAGAAAATATCATGCTACTTTAGGCCTCTCTGCCTTGGTAAATATGCACCTCTACTTCAATTGCCTTGCTGACTGCTAATTATTTGTTTTTCAAGAAATGAGTCTGAGTAGTGTTTCAGGGATCCATCTCCTTTGGGAAACTTTCCTTCTTACCACATGCTTACCTACCTCTGTCCTTGCTTTATCGTCACAGCACTGCTCTGATGCTCTGGTATGCTGTTCACGGGTGTGTCTCCCTTTCCTAAGCTGTCAGAGCCTGGAGGCCTAGCACGCAGTGAATGCTTATCAAATGTACAACTTCTTATAGATCTAAATTACATGAAAATGTGTCATTATTAGTGATATACTTTGGATATTTGTCCCCTCCAAGTCTCGTGTTGAAATGTGATCCCCAATGTTGGAAATGCGGCCTGGTGGGAGCTGTTTAGGTCATGGCTGTAGCTCCCTCATGGATGGCTGGGTGCCCTCCCTGTGATAATGAGTGAGTTCTCACTTTTGGGTCCCCAGAGAGCTGCTTGTTGAAGAACCTGGCACCTCTCTTGCCACTTCCCCTCTCAACCACGCAATCTCTGCACAGGCTGGCTCCTCTGCCATCCACCACAAATGGAAGCTTCCTAAGCCACCATCAGAAGCAGGTACTGGTGCCATGCTCCTTGACAGTCTTGGAACCATGAGCCAAATAAATCTCTTTTCTTTATAAATTACCCAGCCTCATGTATTCCTTTATAGCAACACAAAGACAATTATTAATATATTACAAGCAAAAATTAATTCTGCATGTAAGAGAATGTTATCCAGACAATGTTCTCATTATCTGTAGAAATAACTGTGCTCTGTAAGCTCTTTCGGAGTCATTTTCATGACCACATGTCAGTCAAGCATTCAGTACGACAACTTAGTCAACTGCAACAAGTAAACCTTGGATTGGATGATTTAAAAATACAGAAAAAGGATATTTGAGACAGAAAAAAAATGGATCATATGATAGGTGATATTGAATTAATGTTAATTTTCTTAGGGATGATAATGGTATTCTAGTCAGCTAGAATAGTCCTTTCTCTTAGGCAGAGAATACATGCTTAAAGTTTTAGGGGAAAAGCTTTATGATCTCTGTAACTTATTTTCAAAGGGTTAATTTTTAAAAAGCATATACAGAGAGATACAGAAAATCTGGCAAAATGTTAACTGATAAGTGTGAGTATTCTTTGCACTAATTTTTCAACTTCTCTGCATATTTGAAATTTTTCAAAATAAATGTTTGGGAGAAATGCTAAAAAGACAAGCAAAAAAAAAAAAATAAAACTTTTTGAAATTGAAGTGTCAGCATTGCTCTTGACCTCTCTCCTCCCTCAAACCTGCAGAATAGTACCTTCTGTTGCCCTGTTCACACCATAAAACCACCACATTTCAATCAGGTTTGTATGTTAAAGTTGAAAGGCACAGTTATCCTTCAAAAAGCGCTCCGCAGTTTGCTCTCTTAGTTTGCCAACCATCACTAGGCTGTTCATTTTTATTTGCTTAAATGATATCATATTCTACTTTAGAAGCTTATGCCAATAAAAATGTGCTTCTTAACTGCTGCCTGTGATACCTTGAGATCAGCCATCAGAGATTTTCATCTGGGAAAACTTGAGGTGATAAGGAAGCAGCAAAAGTTGGCAACATCTTGCTTTAGTCCCTTCGGAATTGCCAAGTCCATGGCAAGAGCTAATTAATTTTTATTGCTGTGAAGGTGACGCTGGAGCCCAAGAAATGATACCCCAAAATCAAGGCTTCAGAAGCAAAGTTTCTCTCTGACCTTCTCCTGCCATCCTGTCTCTCACCCGTCACTCTCCCCCAACCAAGCCACAAAAACTAGAATCTCTTTTCTCCAAGGCAGGTCATAAAAACCAGAACCCTTTTTCCTGAAAGCCAGCCATAAGAAATAAAAATATTACTCCTAACCTTCCCCCACCTTTCTGTTTAACAGCTGGCCATAAAGAAATCAAGATCCTCAGTCTAGAGGGGTCCTTCCCCCATTCCCAGCAGGAAGAAATGCTGCACAGAAAAGCCAAGAAGAATCTGAATGCACAGGCCTTGCTGGGTTTCCCCACTCAGTCTACTAGCATTAGATCATACCCTTTTTGTCCAGTCACATTTCTACACGGCTGTTCCTAACTCACTGAATCTAAGCATAAAAAATAGTTTTCCCCGTATCTTTTGGTCTTCATTCTGAAGGTTGTCATGTCACGTAAAACTATAATCAAACTAATTTGTTATGCTTTTCTGTTGTTAACCTGTCTTTTGTTATAGGGATGTTGGTCATGACCCTTATGATGGGGAGAAAGGGATCACTCCCTTTCTCCTCCTACAATGACAAGAATTTAGTCCTTCTGTTTCTATTATATTCATATGAAAAAAATTGTAAAGCATTTATCATTTTTATTTAAAAGAGTTAATGAACTTAGGTACACACCCAAGAAAACTGAAAATATATGGCCACACAAAAATTAGTATATGGCTATTTATAGCAGCATTAATCATAACAGCCAAATAAAAATAACCCAAATGTCCATCAACTTACCGAGGAATAAATGAAAGTGGTATATCCATACAATGCAGCAGTATTTTGTCAGAAAAAAGGAATGAAATACTGATAACATGGTAAAACACGGATTCTTGAAAACATTATGCTCAGTTAAAGGAGCCAGACACAAAGACCACATATTGTATGATTCCATTTATATGAAATGTCCAGAATAGACAAATCCATAGAGAGAAATTGTAATAGTACTTCCCCAGGGCTGGGAATAGGGGAATGACTACTAATGGGTACAGTTATTTCTGGGGTGATGAAAATGTTCTGGAATTAAATGGTGGAGATTGTTGCACAACTTGGTGAATATATTAAAAATCACTGAATTGTGCAATTTAAATGAGTACTATAGCATGTGAATTACATTTCCATTTTTAAAAGAAGTTAATGAAAAGCAATTTTCCACTTGGTTCCATTTTTAAGGACATTCGAGGGAGCCCTGGGACATTGTTGGGTATGACTGCTTCTTCAGCCTTCTAGTCACCATTGGCCAGAGTGAAGAGTGGCCCCAGAACTCTGCAGGGTGCTGGCAAAGCTCCCCGTCCCCTCCTCCCAGTCCTCACAGGAGCACTACAGTTTGCCTTGGCTTCTTTAGGGCGGCTCTCAGTCTGCCCTGCGTTCTGATTCACCACCAGAATTCCAGCATTTCCTCATGCAAGTCTCTAACCCAGTACCCAACCTCATTTTCGTCATTGTACTTACCATCTTTTATTTATATCCCTCCAAATTTTGGGTTTGTTCATTGCTTTACTGCAAACAGTAGGTGCTCAATAAATTCTGGTGAATGAACAAACTTGGGAAAAAAGCTTACACAGAAATTTGCACTGCATATTATTTAAAAGATAAAGTTTCACACTTCAAATGTGTTTTTCTCCCATAAGATTTTCTCCTCCATCTAAATATAGCTAATCTTTGAGACATCTTCCACAAACAGTATTTTATTACAGATGACAAACTAATTTACAAATCTTTATGTATTTTAAGAAAAACATTCATGTATTGTAAACATAACAATTTCAATATGCAAGATTCAAATTTACAACAGGAAAATAAACATAGAAACTTGTTTTTGCACTATGTGGTTACTGCTGCACTACCTTTAATTCTTTATCCAGAGTCCAAAATATGTAGGCAAACCCTAAAAATGTAGCAGAAGCATTTCCGCACACTGGTATCCATAATCTAGTTTGTGCAGAAATGTTTCCACTAGATTCATAGAGTACTCTTTGTAAGAAAGAAGTGAGGACTGATCATTTGGTTGCTCTTCGGACCTGCTGCAACTCTTCAATGGGCTTCCATTGTTGGTTGATTGTTATAAGCTTTAAAAAGAAGGAAATAAAAATGTTTTGTTAAAGATTTGCCCTTCACCCTCATGTCCCTTTTTTGGGATTTGTCCACACTCCCCTGTAGAGAAAGTACCACCATGGTATTTGCAGTCAAAGAACCACCTCTAAAACATGCACAAAACAATAATGTGGGCTGGTTTCTAACACTCCACCCTCTAAAAAGCCCTTGGGTTCCTAAGTGTTACAGATCAGAAAAAAAGGTCAAACACATGTGCCTTACTTTCACTTAGCAGAATACAGATTTTTTAATTTGCCAAGGTATCATGTGAGCCTTAAAGTTCAAACAGTGTGTCTGCTTCCCGTGAGTGTATGTATAATGCTCCTAGCTCACAGTAGGCTCTTAAGATTTCCTCATTGTAATTACTCAACGAAGGCACAGACAATCTAAGTTACACAATAAAGGTCTGGCATTAAATCTATTTTGCTGACAAAATTGCTAAGGTTTTGGAAAAATGTAAGTCACCTGTTTTTAACTTAATACCTTTTGAGGTACGGTAGGATCCACATTTTCCCAAGGTTCTGGATTTCCTTTTCGATCAATGCTAAAATTAAAAGAAGGCTAATTAAACACCAAAGTCAGTGAATTTAAACAAACACTGATACTGGGTCTATAAACATGCAAGGGACAAACCGAGTCTCCATACTGAGGTATTCTCTCTGTTAGTTATCTATCAGGAACCATCAGTGTAACTAAAATTAATGGAAAATTCCCTAAGGGAGTTTCATGGGTTTGGCTGAAACATTAAGGATCACTTCTTCTGCAGGCTAAGAGGTCCGTATTCTCTTTATTGGGCTAGATTGGAGAACAATTCCACAAACCAAATAACAATGGAGATGGAAGTGCCAGGCTAAGGACAAACAATGATGTTCTTCCTGGTTCCTGGGAAGGGAGAGGCTGGGCTTGAACTCTGCAGGTTGTGAACTTCAGGGCAAGGGCCTCTCTGCCAGTGGGTAGAGTTACTGCCCTCTGCAGCTCCAGCCCCACCTAAATCAGTTTCAAGTTTATTTTCCTCATATTCCAGGATACATTGGATACAGGTGGGGGTTGCCTTCTTCTATCCAAAATTGAGATCAGGTTCATGGTTGACAACTGAATCTATCAATTCTACCACATTAGTAAAGGTTTCAACTTTCTGATAAGTTGAAACTTAAAATTTTAATTAAAATGATTACTTAAGTTTGATGATACATGACCCAAAAAACCATACAAAAACTTTAAATTTCAAAACGTAAATTTAAAAAAATTCAAACTTTGCTTCACTGTAGGAAGAGTGGAAGAGGGCCAATGGAGTGGATAAAAGGATATTTAAACACAAGGAATAAACTGATTTTATTAATATCATAATTTCATAGTCTTCTGATACCAACATGCTTTTTAGCCCTTACTCCAAGTTCACAATTTGACGTTCTTATCCATGGGTAAAAACCAGGAAACTGATATCAGGCATTTCATAAACTCAAGGCCAACCAAACACCGCCAAAGACGTTTTTATATACTGAGGCCTACTCACATCACATCGGATTTCCGAAGGGAATATATCGCAAAAGACGAGGCTCCGCTCGCTGCCACTGTCATGAACACCACCAAAGGAATAAGCTAACAGATAACAGGTTGAAGGTAAATATTCAGATGTGTCAACAGGAAACATTTGAAATATAACAAAATAGCTACATGTCATTTTACACTGTCTTCAAAATCTGCGCCATCTTCACATCCTTAAAAATTCACACTTTTAGTCACACTTTCAATTGCTTTAAAAACTTACTTCCTTCTTTTTCATCAGGAGTTGGAAAAAGCCCATGATGACTTCAGTGTAGAATGCCAAATCTAGAATAAAAAAATCCAAGGTATCGATTAAATCTTCGGCCACTAGGACCCAACCTGGCGGGCGCCAAACCGTGCAACGTGCCCCCGAAGCCCGTCGAGGGCCGGCTCACCAGCGCACCTGCGGGAGGGGCGGCGCGCGGACGATGCTAACGCTCGGCACCCGACCAGCCCTCGGTCTCCGCGCCTTATATACCGACCACGGCCGCTCGGGAAGGGCCGCACCGGGCGTTCCGGGCTCGCGGGCGGGGCGGGGAGCGCGCGGACCTGACTCGCTTTATCCGCTCGGCGCGCGGCTCCCGGGCGCCCCCTGCAGGACGCCGTGCGGAAGACATGGCGCGGTCGGACGCGGATGCGGGCGCCACCTGCCGGTCCATCCCTGCCGCCGCGCGGCGCTCTCAGCCTCCTCTGGCGCCTGCAAGGGTCTGGGGGTTTGGGGTGTGGGAGGCGAAACCCGAAAGCAAGGAGAGCGCTGTAGGCTAAGGTCTGGGTGAAAGCCGACTCTTCTAAGGGGGTCCGGAGAAAGGAGTTGCAGAGCCGGGGGTCCCAGGGTTGGCTTCCACCCTGAGTGCCGGGGGAGCTTCCCAGGTGCAGGCAGGTAAATAAGAATTAATCCAATCACATTAAAAGCTCCAAAAAAAATGTGATGCAGCGCACATATGGAGATAATTAAAATTAAATTGTAAAGTTCATTTCAGAGTAATTCCAATGATGTCCTGATTTTTTCCACTAAAAAAACTGGGGGTTGGCCGGGCGCGGTGGCACATGCCTGTAATCCTAGCACTCTGGGAGGCCGAGGCGGGCGGATTGTTTGAGCTCAGGAGTTCGAGACCAGCCTGAGCAAGAGCGAGACCCCATCTCTACTAAAAATAGAAAGAAATCATCTGGCCAACTAAGAACATATATAGAAAAAATTAGCCGGGCATGGTGGCGCATGCCTGTAGTCCCAGCTACTCGGGAGGCTGAGGCAGTAGGATCGCTTAAGCCCAGGAGTTTGAGGTTGCTGTGAGTAGGCTGATGCCACGGCACTCACTCTAGCCCGGGCAACAAAGTGAGACTCTGTCTCAAAAAAAACAAACAAACAAACAAAAAAAAAAACTGGGGGTTGAGGGAGAAGAAACAAAAGAATCAGTTGGAAAGGTTTCCAAGAGAAGGTCTAGCCTTGCAGAGTTTGCCGGCAGCTGCCAAGCCAGGAAGAACGGTACTAACTTCATCCAGCCAGGCAGGGGCTGTGTGCCAGACACGGAGCCGGATTCCTCTCAGAGTTTTTGCAAGATGGGTACGTCATTATTAAGACTCAGAGAGGCTCGAGTCACAGAGCTGGTAAGTGTAATCAGAAAGCAGGTCTGTCTGACGCCCAACACCACCAATCTTTCTGCACCCACTCTTAGCTACTGCAGTTAGGTCAAGGGTTCGTTTATTTTAAAACAGTTATTTAAAAACAGTTTTAAGTTCAAGCTGTAAGTTAAAACGCACACATCTTAATGCTCCCTGGGAATTGCCAGACCCAGCTCTATTTCAGCTCCATTTTAGTTCTAGACATTGGTTTTGCAGTCAAACGGACTTGAGTTCAGAGCCCACTCTTGTTAGCTGTTACTTTGAGTAAACTATTTGACCTTTATGAGTCTCAGTTTATGTATCTGCAAAATGGGGACAACCTAGCTGGGGAGAGAGTTGGAAAATATTATAATGTATGAAAAGCATGTGGCATATGGTAAGGACTTAATGGTTATTATTTGCAAAGATTTGTTTTCTATAAGGCAGATTATAAATGTAGTTTACCACACACTAACGCTATTAACAGTGTAACTCAGGGTTTACACTCAGGAGATATTTACTGATTGGTTAGATCCACATCAGATACTTCAAAGAAAATTCAATATTCTCCTTGTATTATATAGAATCAGAGGAGCCTTTTAAAGCTCCTTCTGCAAGATTTCTAAGGCTACTTTTGTCAGAAAGTTCTAAAAAAAAGCCTCATTTTGTTAACAATTGAAGAGAAGTTTTTCATGGAAGGAAGAAAAGAAGGGAGAGAGAAAGAAAGGGAAGGAGGAATCTTACAGGAATGTTTAAGGACCTCCAAATTAAAATTAAAACGTGTAGCCCTTGCCTGTTAATGACCCAAAACTCAGAGCCCTGCTTTGCCAATGTCATTTCTTTTCAAAATGCCATGCTGTTTTGTAGCAGTCTAGGCATTATTCTGAGGATGGGGGCACGGTAGGATTAAAAAGATTAATAAGACACAAGTCCTTTACTTCAAGGTGCCTACAATTTTGTGCCCATAAATAACTCTAGCACAAGGCATGATCTGGTGCCAAAGACAGGTGATTAATTGTAAGGGGGTCTGAGAAAACTTATCAAAGGTGGGGATGTTTATTTGAACATACAAATAGACAAACCACTGTAAAAAGATATTTTGGGGTCAATTGGGAAACTTAAATAGAATCCAGACATGAGATAATATTAAAGGGATATTGTTAGGTTTGGTAGGTATGATGGTATTATGGTTACATAATAAAAATACCCCCCTTTTTAGAGCTTGTATATGGAAATATTTAAGGGAGAAATATCACGAGATTTACTTTTAAAATACAACTAGAAAACAAATTAAGCAAATTTAGTCAAATAATAATTATGCAATGTAGGTGATAGGTATGTGGAGGTTTGTTATTCTACTTTTATGTATGTTTGGAAATGTTTTTTAAATTTTTTTAATTCACAAATTGTAGATAGTTACAGATATAACATGCTCATAACCTTTAAAATCTGCTTATTCCTATTTGCAACAATGAGAATTAAACCCAGAAAGCCACACTGTTTCCCCTTTCAATAATGTTCACGTGTATCAAGCTTTTGGGATATCAAGGTCAATATGTGGTTTGGTCTTTTCTTAGATTCAAGGAGTTACCACATTGAGTTTTGGGTGGCCCATTTACATTTTACAGTTAATCACACGTACATATTAAGGCAAATGCAGCAAATGTGAATTTTAAGTTAGCTGCTCAATAAATACTGTTGCAAAAACAGGCACGGTTGACCCTTGAACAACTTGGGTGGTAGAGGCACAGACCTCCTCTCCTCCCCACCCCCGACCCCTGCCTCCACCTCAGCAGTCAAAAATCCACGTGTAACTTTTGACTCCCCAAAAACTTAACTACTAATAGCCTGCTGTTGACAGGAAGCCTTATGGACAACATAGCCAGTTAATTAACACATATTTTGTGTGTTATATGTATTATATACTGTAGTCTCACAATAAAGTAAGCTAGAAAAAAGAAAATATTATTAAGGAAATAAGAAAGAGAAAATATATTTACTATTTATTAAGTGGAAGTAGATCATCACAAAGGTCTTATCTTTGTTGTCCTGCTATTGAGTAGGCTGAGGAGGAGGAGGAGGAAGAGGAGGGATTGGATTGCTGCCTCAGGGCTGGCAGAGATGGGAGAAAAATTCACGTGTAAGTGGACCTCAAAGTTCAAACCTGTGTCGTTCAAGAGTTAACTGTACATGACTAAAGAACCTTCAGTTTTGCCATTTTTGTCTGAAGTTACTGAAGGCTAGACTACCTAGAAAAGATTTTTCCATCATCCAGTTCTTAAGAAATAAAAATGCTTCCCATCCCAAAATGTAACGAATTCACAGCCTCACTATGGGTAAGTGAAGGGTAGGGATGAAATCAGGGTCCTCCCTGCACCCAAGCCCTGCGTGCTGGCCAGGGTACCCAGAAGGCATGGCCAGGACAGTGCTGCCTGGATGGCTGGGATGAGAAGCAGGCATGGCTCCCACCCCATCAAACTCTGAAGCCCAAAGGAGCCCACTCAGGACACTCACCAACATCACCCTCTGTGGCTGCTTCAATGCCCATAATCCTTGGAGGAGCTTCCCCTCCCACACCCAATTGCCAGAAACTTCTAGAACCTTCTCTAACTACTGCCACCAGGCTTGCAGGGGCATAGAAACATGTCTCCTTGGTTCCTGCCCCAAGAATTTAAACTTAGATTTTAATCAGCCCAGCTCAGGCTTTAAAGAAAAATAGAATATTCTACTATTAAATATTTTTGTTGAAATTCTTTCTGTCCAACCCTGTTGGGATATCAAGGTCAATATGTAGTTTGGTCTTTTCTTAGATTCAAGGAGTTACCACATTGAGTAGTGGACTTTGTGGACTGTTAGTGGACTTTGTTAATCCTGACACCCTATCCTTCAGTGGCTACCTTGTTACCAGGTTTATAATACTGGATTTGCTAAATTTGGGGGGTTTGGGAATGTTCTATATTGTTTAAGGTTGACTGTTAATGTGGACCAGAAGGCAATGTGAGCTCAGTATATGGGGAAAACTGTTCACACTTCCCAGTATAACAGAGAAAAGATCTTTAGAAGCTGAAGTGTTTTAATTTTTTCACAGATCAAGAATACAGCTTTTCAGGCCGGGCGTGGTGGCTCACGCCTGTAATCCTAGCCCTCTGGGAGGCCGAGGCGGGCGGATCGTTTGAGCTCAGGAGTTCGAGACCAGCCTGAGCAAGAGCGAGACCCCGTCTCTACTAAAAATAGAAAGAAATTATCTGGCCAACTAAAAATATATATAGAGAAAAAATTAGCCGGGCATGGTGGTGCATGCCTGTAGTCCCAGCTACTCGGGAGGCTGAGGCAGGAGGATCACTTGAGCCCAGGAGTTTGAGGTTGCTGTGAGCTAGGAGGATGCCATGGCACTCACTCTAGCCCGGGCAACAGAGTGAGACTCTGTCTCAAAAAAAAAAAAAAAAAGAATACAGCTTTTCTAAATTGCCCAGAGCCATCCTCAAATCAGATTAAAATTGAATCAAAGAAATTATCTTACTTATTTTTTAAATTTGCCGGCAAATGAGGACAAAGAAATTCTTGATCTGACTTTGCCATTTATTGAGCATTTCACTGAGAAGAGACACATGGTCTTCTCAGGAGGCTTCCCAAGTTCTGTTGGGAAGTTATAGTCATCCCTCAGTATCTTTGGGGGCTTGATTCATGGACCTCCTATGGATACCAAAGTCCACAGATGCTCAAGTCCCTGATATAAAATGGTGGGCATAGTATTTGCAAATAACCTACATACATAATATCCTCCCATATACTTTAAATCATCTCTAGATGACTTGTAATACCTAATACAATATGTAAATAGTTGTTATATTGTATTGCTTTTTATTTATATTTTTTGCTTTTTTGAATATTTTTCAACCCAGGGTTGGTTGAATCCGCCAATATGGAACCCACAGATACAGACTGCCAACTGCAATTACAATTTTAAAAGACATTTGTAAATCAACACAGCCTGAACGAAAGCATGGTTGCTAAGTTTCCAACCTGACCACTAGAAATTTATTCTAGGAAAGAACAGGGGCCCACAGCTAGATTTCAGAGTTAGGGGGTTCAGGTCAGGGTTTATCAGGTCTAGGATGACAAAGGCCTAATGGCTGCCTTGTTTTGTAAGATTGATAACCAATATAGATGAAGTCAGAATTCTAGTAAGTTTTCTAGGTATTTTCCTATTACTCAAAATCAAGGGTCAGCTTGTTAGAATAACTATAATGGAATTACATCTTATACCTATAAATTAGACAGGTCTTTCCCTTAATTATTCCCAATAGCACTGGCTCCCGTTAGAAATAGGAAACTTTCTTCTAACAACTGCTTAACATTTGACTTCATATATTTCATGCATTATGCTTTTATCAGACCCTATACTTCTTTTGAAGCACTTCTCACCATTGTCATTAATTCACTGACAATTTGTCTGCTGTGTTCCCAGCTGGCCTGTCAGTGCCACATCTGTCTCATTCACTGGACATCCCAGCATGGCACTTTGTGAGTGAACAATGGCACTGTATTTACCAGATATTGTTAGGTGACAAAAACGAGTTATGTAGCATTTAGTTTTAAAAAATTATCTATACATGCATGAAAGACAGGAAGGTTAAACACCAAAGGGTTTTCTTCTTTGTGTTTATCTGTATTTTCTAGTAATCTAAATTACTTTTATAATAAATGAAAATAGAATTTACATATAACCTACCTCCTTAAAAACTTTTACTTATTATCACAAAAGGAAAAACAGTAGCTATACAGTTGAGAAACCAGACAATACTGTAAACAAGTGATCAAAATTAACATCACCAATAATGTGCAGACATCACGTGCTCCAGCTGTGATACTAAGGACACAACACCACTATGTAGTGTTCTACTGGTGATACATTACCTGTATCTGTCATGACAAAATATCAAACACAAATCCAGCAATGAATTGCTCTATAAAATAATTGGTCTGTACTCTTGAAAAATGCCAGGGTCAAGAAAGACTGTTTCAAGTTAAAAAAAAAAAAAAGGCTAAAAAGACATGACAACTAGTTATAATTTTTCCCATTACTGCATCCTGTAATGGGAAAAATTACTATACAGGACATTATTGGGATGATGCATGCAATTCACCAGACAGCAAGTTAAAATATTGTATTAATGTTAAATTTCCTGAATTGGGTAACTGCATTGTGGTCATATAAGAAAATAACCTATTTGTAAGAAATATAATACACTAAAGTACTAAGGAGGTAGAGCATGATATATATAATCTCTCAAATTGTTGAGAAAAATGTGTGGTGTGTATGTGTATATGTGGGCCAGGGAAAGAGAGAGAAAGCAAATGTGGCAAAATGTTAAAAATTGGTGACTCTGGCTTAGAGTGTATTAGAGTTCCTTGTACTGTTTTTGCAACTTTAAGTATGAAATTTCGCAGTTAAAAAGCAATCAACCTAAGTGAAGTATCCCAAGAATGGAAAAATAAGCACCACATGTACTCACCAGAAAATTGGTTTCCCTGATCAACACCTAAGTGCACATTTGGAAATAACACCAATTGGGTATCAGACAGAGGTGGGGGGTGGGGGGAGGGGATGGGTGTATATCTACATGATGAGTGTGAAGCGCACTGTCTGGGGAATGGACACGCTTGAAGCTCAGACTCAGGGGGATGGGAGGGGCGTGGGCAATATATTTAACCAGAAGTTTTGTACCCCCATAATAAGCTGAAATTAAAAAAAAAAAAAAAAAAAAAAAGCAATCAACCAAAAACAGCTACCCTTACAACAAAATCAACACATACACACTTTCTTCCTAAAGTACTTTAGCATAGTATTTTAATATACCTTTTAGAAATAAGACGAGCCTTAGCTTATCAGGCACAAGTTTTTTTATTTACAGGAAATATACACACAAATGCTAAAAGTGTAAAGTTGCAAACTACAAGCAAATTCACATTTCAATTAATGTGAACTGAACAATGTGTAATTTTTAAATATCTTTTAAGTTAGAAATTCCTTTCTTAAATAAGTTTTCATATAAAGTCAAGTCCTTGTGACTTAAAGATGGTTTTACAGTCTTGAGTGATTTTAGAAAGTGCTCTTGTTTCACTGCAGTTGCTTCTAGTCCATTTTCTTGCAGAGCCAGCAAGGCAGCCTGTAAGAGATAAGCAATAAGAAACTTACTTTGCTTCATTTTTTTTTTTTATGATATATGGTAATACTTTAAATCTGAATGCTACATCTCAGTCTCACTTCACAGGATTGCAATATTCATGTCACTAAAAACATTAAGTTAAAAAGTTAAATAAGGTGATTAAAAATCCACTTAGTAGACCATATTTTCTTCTGTATTACATTCTAGCCTTAAATGGGAAAAAAGCAAAAGCAAGCTGCAGAATATATACATTATGAACACATATATTTGTAAAGATGAAAGAATATCTTCTTGAACTCAGAGCAGGAAAGTCTTTAGCCAGCACTGATCATAAAGGAAAAGATCAAACCACACTCTATGACCCAGCAATTCTCCTTGTAGTTATATACATATAATAGACATAAAGACACACGAGGACTACCAGATTGCTCATAGCAGCATAATTCATGATAGCCAAAAAGTAGAAACAAATCTTCAAAAATAAAAGAATGGATATAGAATATTCATATACTACAAAATTACAGAACAATGGAAATGAAAAAATTACGGCTACACATAAACCCATGGATAAATTTCTTCTTCAGTTAAAGAAGCAGACAGAAAATAATATATACCATATGGTTCCATTTATAAAAAGTTCAAAAGCAGGCAAAACTAATATCCAGTGTTCGAAGTCAGGACAGTGGGTCCCTTTTGGAAGGAGGCAGGGGACAGAGGTTGGGAAAGGGTCCAAAGGAATATTCTGGGGTGTTGATAATGTTCTATTTCTTGACATGAGTAGTCCTTGTGAAAGTGTGAACACTTTATGATAATTTAAGAAACAGTATCCTTGGCTGGGCCTCGTGGCTCACACCTGTAATCCTAGCACTCTGGGAGGCCGAGGCGGGAGGATTGCTTGAGCTCAGGAGTTCAAGACCATCCTCAGCAAGAGCGAGACCCTGTCTCTACTAAAAATAGAAAAAAAATTAGCCGGGCATGGTTGCACATGCCTGTAGTCCCAGCTACTGGGGAGGCTGAGGCAGGAGGATCACTTGAGCACAGGAGTTTGAGGTTGCTGTGAGCTAGGCTGATGCCACGGCACTCTAGCCAGGGCAACAGAGAAAGACCCTGTCTCAAAAAAAAAAAAAAAAGAAAGAAACTATCCTTATGATCTGTGCCTTTTTGTGAATGTTGTATTATATTTAGTAAAAGTTTATGGAAATGGAAAAACCTATAATGGCTTCTTTTGCCTTAAAGTGGCTTACAAGGAACTGTGTGCTCTGGACACTGTCCACTTCCTCCAGCTTTATTTCTTGCCATTTTCTACTTTAAGATTTAATAATGTCACATCATCTCTTACCTCTAATCCTTGGCACATTTTATTCCCTCTGCCTCAAACATTCCCCCTTCTGTATCTTAGCTAACTCCAATTTCAGTTTACACATCCCCTCTCTCAGAAAGCCTTCTCCAACATGCCAAGCCTGGACTGGGCACAACTCATTACGTATTTCAACTGCCAATTCAGTACTATGATTTGCCTCTCTGTACCCTTCATCCAGCTGTAAAGGAACACACATAGATGTCTTTTAGTAAATACTGCTGAATCAAGATTTGAATAGACGAGGAAATGTTTTGAACCTTAGATTTCTTTACTAATTACTTACTTCTTTGCAGAGGTTTCTAAGATCAGCTCCAGAAAAAAAACACGTTTCTTCTGCTAGGTTTTCTAAGGAGACATCAATCCCTACTGGCATGGTTTTTGTGCAGACTTTTAAAATAGAAAGCCTGCCCTGGAACAAAATAATAAATATTTATAATCTTATAATATTTATCTTTCACACAATGATATTTTTCTGCTACATTACAGAAAAAGCATATGTACAGGAGAAACAAACAAACAAAAAAAATCTTGCTTCTAAAGGGTTAGAAAGACTAAGTCACCAATGGTCTATATGGTAAAAATAACGACATCATGAAAAACTTTAATACTTTTATAATTAATTTTAAAAATAGCCAACTGTAAACATATCTCTTTAAGAGATAAAATGAATCTCTCTTTTGGGTACAAATAGTGCTATTAGACATGGCTTAAGAAGCAAATACATGAATTATCTGACATGTATTATCTGTCACAATTTAATTAGAATGAATTATCTGACACAATTTAAAAGTATAACAGACATTAAAATTTATTTTTCGGTCCCTTCAAAACTTGATAAAAGCTCAAGGAAGGCAAAAAATTCATCCTGTGTCTTTCACCACTCCCTATCAGGGGCTCTGGATGTTAAGGGCAAAGTATTTACTGATTGACTGACTCTATAATCTCAAATTAAGGATGCTGACCCAGATAATCTCCAAAACCCTTTTAGCCCCTTTTAACAGTTTAGGATTCCTCCATTCTAGATGCAAGATAACGTTGAGTAAACTCAAGAGATTCCGTATTTTGAGTCTGCCACAACACTAAAATAACTATCAAGGCCAGGCATGGTTGCTTACACCTGTCATCCTAGCACTTTGGGAGGCTGAGGTGGGAGGATTGCTTGAACCCAGGAGTTTGAGGTTGCAGTGAGAGCTATAATTATGCCACTGTATTCCAGCCTGGATGACCAAAAAAAAAAAAAGATAAGTACCTTACTTTTAGGCTTATTTCTCTGAAAACAGAGCCAGAGTATTTAGCAAAAGCAGATCAAAACTGATTTTATGAAGGACCACTAGGCAAGGAAGAATGTATAACCCAGTATGAGTAGGACACCACATATACTTATATTCAGTTTGGAGGTCAATTCTGCTGAGCCCCTTAGAGCACAGACGCTGATGTATTGTTAAGAATGCTCACACATAGTAGACATGTACAATGATTACCTTTTGGTCAGGAGGTGGAATATAGATAATCTTATCTAATCTTCCAGGTCGTAACAAGGCATCATCTAACACATCAGGTCTATTTGTTGCTGCAACAATCATGACATTTCGACTAAAAACTTCTTGAAACTCTAAGGGAAAACACACAACAAATTATTGTCAGTAAGTTGTTATTAATTTTTTTAAAGTTATAAATCAGAAGGTCTATTTATTTTTAAATAGGCATATCCTTTTCTTAGGACCAGAATGCTTATACCCCCTTTCCAGACCACCTTCTTGATATCAAGGTACCCCAGAAACAAATCATTAATCAAAGAGCTACTGGTGTATGGTGAAGGGCGTAGCTAATCCTGAGAGACATTTCTTCATGTGAGAACCAATGAAAAGCCTTACTCCATAGCAAAGAATGCCTATCTGATGACCTGGGAGCACATAAGCCCCCAAGAAATGATTACAACTTAAACGGACTACTTGAAAATAGACGCATATGACTAACAGGCAGAGATGTATGGCTATGAAAAGTCTTGGCTAATATATCCCTAAAGAGGGAGATTTACGTTACTTTTTATTTATTTTTCTTTCCAGAAGCAGAAATAATGACAATTAATCTAAGTTGCAAGTACAACAATCCTGAATAAAAAAATGTCTAAAGGCAGACAAGGCAAAGCCTTATACACACTAAGCATTCAAAATCATTTGTTGAACTGAATAATCAGAGCAACTCTCCAGTGACATAATCCCTCACAGTAGTGAGTTCCCTGTATTTGCAAGTATTTTTGCAGAGGCTGGGTAAATACCTGCTAGATACTGTAGAAGGAATTCCTGCATTATAAGATGACTTAATTAAATAGCCTCATGGGTCCCTTCTAATTCTAGTATGATATGTTCCTAAGGAGCTGTAAGATTCTCCTTCCATGTGACAATTTTAAAAATGGGAAACAATTAAGAAGAGAGGAATAAAAGAAAAAAAAATTGCCAAGGATACCAAACTCTATCTGGAGAAGAGACTTAGAATGAGAGGAAGAGGACCTCCAAAGGTTATTTTAGCTTTGTTAAAACCAAGGAAACCCATTCCTCAAGAAAATTAAAGTTTTCAACTATTAAAATTATTGGAAATTATAATGTTTTGTTTTACAAATAAAATTTTTAGAAAAGGATGAACAGTGGTTCTTCAGGATATAGAAATAAGAATAAACTCCCTTTTCCATTAGCAATAAGTAAAATTGTATTTCTCATTTTTTTTTTTTCCCTTTTTTT
Source organism: Varecia variegata (assembly GCA_028533085.1). Lineage (NCBI taxonomy): Eukaryota > Metazoa > Chordata > Mammalia > Primates > Lemuridae > Varecia > Varecia variegata. The sequence continues at coordinate 70,308,159 of CM052442.1, read as the reverse complement.
TTTTTTTTGAGACAGGGTCTCATTCTGTTGCCTGGGTTAGAATGCAGTGGCATCATCAAAGCTCACTGCAACCTCAAACTCCTGGGCTCAAGTGATCCTCCTGCCTCAGCCTCCCGAGTAGCTGGGATTACTGGCATGTGCCACCACACCCAGCTAATTTTCCTATCTTTTGTAGAGATGGGGTCTCATTATGTTGTTCAGGCTGATATCGAACTCCTGGCCTCAAGCAATCTTCCTGCCTTGGCCTCCCAAAGTGCTAGGATTACAGGCATGAGCCACCATGCCTGGCCATACTGAGACAAAATACAATTCACATTCATATATATCTAAGATAATTTATTATAAAATTTATCTCACCTTTCCTAGCCAAATCACAAATCTGACTAGCTTTGTAAAAATCTCAACGGAGTCAAATTGAAATTATACAAATCTTTCTGTGACATTAAGTCAGGCATAGGAAAAGCTACAGCACGTATGCATTCTATTTAATGCTGGCCTGGATTTTTGGTGCATTCTGGCTAATAAATACCTCTTCATTTTTTTCAGCTCCTTGTATTTACCCTGCTGATTTGATTTACTTCCTCTTCTCTCTATTGTCTTAAGTCCAACACCATCTAATTCATTGAGGAGAACAGAAAGAACTCGCTCCTGAACATCACATCCTGTTTTGCTGATTGACCGAGCTCCCAAGATTGAATCAATTTCATCCAAAAACACAATTGCTGGAGTATTTGCTCTTGCTTGTCGAAATATCTTGTTAGGAAAAAAAATATTAAAAAGCTGTATGTTATACATTGGTCACGTGAATGTGTGTTCTCTGCATTACTATTTATAACTTAATAATTAAGATTCTAAATGTCTAAGAATTAGGGAATGAATAAACAAAACAAGGAGCAATGGTATTATGTAGGAGTCACAAAAATCATGATTTTCAAAGAATATTTATTGTGGAATTTCAAAACTGATAATGTTAAGTTTAAAAAGTAGGATAAAGCTATAGATATATAAAACCTGCCTTCAATTTTGTTTAAAAAAAAAAAAAAAGGAAAGGAAATTCAACCAAATGTTAACAGTAGGTAGAGGGATTATAGAAGATTTCTTACACTTTCCTGCATTTTCTAAATTTTCTATATATAAACATGCATAACTTTTATAATCAGAAGAAAAGTTAGTAATATTTTTAAAAATAAGGTTTATCCATAAGGCATGAAATAAAAATTCAAAAGTAAACTTATACACATGGGGAAATAAACAAACCTGAGACAAGACTTTTTCTGAATCTCCAACAAAAGGCGAAAAGAGATCAGCTCCACTCACTGAAACGAAAGAGCAATGACAGCTTGTGGCCAGGGCCCTCACCAGGGTTGTTTTAGCACATCCAGGCGGCCCATAGAGGAGAATTCCCTTCGGTTGTGTCAGGCCCATCCTAGCAAATTCCCAAGGGTATTTCAGAGGCCATTCAATGCTCTGTAAGTATACAAAAAGAAGAGTCATTTAGTATAACAATAAAATGTTAAATAATTCAGTAAATTAATTTGTTGATTCAAAAAAAACTCAGTTACCCATTATGAGCTGGAAATCCAGTCCATTCTCCACATAGCAGCCAGAGATCTTATAACCCTAAGGAAGCTCACATCAACTCCTGCTTAAAACCCTTCCATGATTTCCCATTTGAACTTGAATAAGATCCAAATCCAAATTCCTTACTCACTACACCTTACAAAGCCTTATATAATCTGACTATTTCCCAAACATCTAGTTTGTTTCTATCTCAGGGCTTTTCCTTGCTGTTCTCTGCCTGAACATCCCCCCCAAATTTTTGTGTGGCTATTCATCATTCAGGTCTAGCTCAAATGTCATGTCCTTGGAGAAGACTTGGTTAAAGTAGAATCCCCTCATCCTAGTCACTATGTTACTGCCCATATTTTGCAACACTATTTTTAATTCACTATTCTTATTTTTCCATGTTGGGTTTGTCATTTTGCTCTGCTAGAATGTAACCAAAATTCACCTCTAAATTCCCAACTAGAATGATACCTGCTCAAAGTAGGCACTCAATAAATGTTGTAAACTAACAACCAGGCCTGAAAAGAGTATTACAAGGAGAAGGAATATATACGGAGATGCACGAAACTGTTTGACTTAGGGAATGGGAGGGGCTGGCTGCATTCACTGAGGTGGGGAATCCAGTTGGCGGGGGTGGAATTGACTAGCTGAGTTTGAGATCCCTGGGGTTATCCAGTAGGCAGGCAGCTAAGTAGTTCTTATGATCAGAAGAAATGTCTACTCTAGATATATGGATTTTTCAGTCAACAGTTTTCAGTGGACAGGTGAAGCCCTTGACATCAAGATCTTGAACACAAAGATTAAGAACACAGTTCTGCAATAAGAGGACTTCCAGAAGCTTCTTGGAGCACTAACATTTAAGGGAGAGGAGAAGAATGCTCAGAAAGGAGGGAGAGCTTAACATCTCAAAGCTAAGGAAACTGAGTGTTTCTAACAGGAAGGTGTAGCTAATTTCTCTCACGCATCTTGTGAAGGTTAAATGAGACGATGCATAAAAATATTAGTGTAGATTATACGTACTCTTATCCATGGACTCAAGGATTCTAGGGTTCACTGGAGACATAGCTCCTAGTTAAGATGAATAAATTATAATTGATACTTATGAAACCTAGTTCCTTAGGGCAAGATCACAGGTAGGTGAATTGGCAAAATCAATTTCTGAACCTGTAATGTAGGTGAGAGGATGTAGAGAGTGCACCCCACAACTTGCATGGCGACTGTTGAGCCTAAGAAATATTGATTTATAGAAATGCCCCCTATATTTTTAGAGACAGAAATGATTTCAGGAGTCTTGCAAGGCTTTGCCCTAAAGGAAAATGTAAACGTGTTAGTTCACATATCAAAAGCTGCCTCGCCTTGTCTCAATGGTCAGTAGCAGCTGCATTCCAAGGTGATGCTGCAGTCCAAGCCTGTGGCTCTCACCTGCTTTGAAAGACAAAGCAGGTTTTCCCTAGAGCCACAGGAAGCAGAGCTGATCAACAAAGACAGGCAGCAGGAGATGAGAGCGGATGAGAGATGAAAGCTGATCAATAAGATATGCTGCCCATGAGGTTAGCATAAGGGACAGCTCATGCTTGACTTCTGAAATCTCTGTTACACAATAACCATAGCCAAGATGTCTCTGTTTTTGCTAAAGTAATAGCCTTATCATAAAACTTAGAAGTTTGTCCTAAGAAGATTGTATAACCCTTTGTTCACCTAGATAGAGTTAGTCAAGGATCTGTAGAAGCCTTTTAGAAGACTTTGACCCTAAACCAAACTACCTGTTATTATGTAAACCCTGTTACCCCTGGCAACCAAAACTTTGTACATTATAAATATCTGTGTAAAAGTTCAGTCTTGGTTGCATCTTGGTGGGAAGAGATGCAATCTTCCAATTTTCCGGGCACCCTCCTTATCTGTCTTCATAAACCTATTCTTTATAAACTATATTTTTGCCTCTGTGTATTATTTTTATTTCTGTTTCCTACTATTTTTCCCTCCTTTGCAATGACCCCTGTCTGAGGGACCTGAACTTTTGCTGGGAGCGTAGCTAACTCCCCGCAGGTGACTATTTCCCAAACGTCTAGTTTGTTTCTATCTCAGGGCCACAATGACTGTTCACCGCACCTTTGTGCTTTTACCAGTCCCTGTATTGTGTCCATTTACTGTCTTCTAGATCAGAGGTCCAGGCAAACCAAGGCCTGCCACCCGTATTTGTACAGCCCACCAAATAAGGATAGTTTTCACATTTTTAAATGCTTAAAAAAAAGGCCAAAAGAATATTTTCTGACGTGTGAAAATGACATGGTTTCAGTGCCCCAAATAAAATGTTATCAGAATATAATTACTCATTTACGTATTGTCTACAGCTGCTTTTGCACTACAGTGACAGAGCTGAGCGACTGCCACAGAGGCTGCATGCCCCACAAAGCTTCAAACATTTACTATTTGGCTCTCTACAGAAAATCTGTTGACTTCTGTCCTAAATTATAAAATCTTTAAAACAAAAAACAAAGAAAAAAGAAGGTTGAGGTGGGAAAGTATGAAAAAGTTGTGATATCTATAGAAGTCCAGTTAAATAAGGACTAAAAAGTGATCATTGGATTTAGATGTTAGCATTGCTAATGATAGCAGCAACAGCAGTTTCAGCGAGGTATGTTTTCATCATAAATACACAGACTATTCATCTGTAATATTCTACTAGCTTAAGCAGATTATCTGTTTTACCTGTTTTAACTTCAGTTTTACATCTTCAAGGCCACCAATCTGCTCCCAGCCAACAGGCTTGATGTCTGTCAGTCCAATGACACTCCGAAATGATGAGGGTTGAATCTTTTTAAAAGATTCAAGGAAGTCTGTTTCATCAATCATAGGATTGTCCTGATTCTGAAGAAATACACCCAAAAAAGGAAAATCAAACAAAAAGTCTGGTGGGCCTTCTTTGTGGCACATAAGCTAAATTACTTTAAAAACAAAATCCTCTTTTGTTTTTCCAAGAAGGTACCTCATTCAACAAAATCCTCTTTTGAGTTTGTGAATCTATTTTATCATTATAAAAGACATTTATACACATAGCACAAAAAATGAAACGTCTCCCTGCCAAGTACTACCAGTATTCATCCCCAGTGGATGTCAAGTTTCTTATATATTCTTCCAATATGTTTTATGGCAATAAACATATGTATATCTTTTTAAACAGATATACAAAAGGGACCATACTATACATATCAATCTGTACTTTTCTTTTTTCACTTATCTTAGAAATATTTTTATGTCAACTAATATAGTTCTGGCCAGGCGCGGTGGCTCACGCCTGTAATCCTAGCACTCTGGGAGGCTGAGGCAGGTGGACTGTTTGAGCTCAGGAGTTCGAGACCAGCCTGAGCAAGAGCGAGACCCCATCTCTACTAAAAATAGAAAGAAATGATCTGGACAGCTAAAATTTTATATATAGAAAAAAAATTAGCCGGGCATGGTGGCGCATGCCTGTAGTCCCAGCTACTCAGGAGGCTGAGGCAGAGGATTGCTTAAGCCCAGGAGTTTGAGGTTGCTGTGAACTAGGCTGATGCCACGGCACTCCAGCCAGGGCAACAGAGCAAGACTCTGTCTAAAAAAAAAAAAAACAAAACTAATATAGTTCTCTGTCACTCTTTTTTATAACTGCATTGAAAAATGTACCATAACTACATCTTTCTAACAAACGTTAGGTCATTCCCAGTCTTTTGTCATTAAAAACAATGTTGCAACTGAAAGTCCTTGTGCTCATGTTCAGGTATTTTATACAATAATTTCTTCAAAGTAAAATTATTGGGTCTAAGAATATGCACATGTACAATTTTGACAGCTATTACCAAACTGTCCTCAAAAGAAGCTGCATCAACTTACTCTCATCCAATAATATGAAACTCCTGTTCTTCCCGTACCTCTTCACTACTGGATATTACCAAACTCTTAAATTTCTGACAACGTGACAGGAAGAAATGGTACTGACTATTGTGTTGATTTCTTCAATTCAGAGTAAGGCAGAGAGAATGATGGAATTAGAAAATTACTTTTGCAACCATCACAGTAAAGGCTGTTTTGCACAAGAATTGGATGCTACATATAGGTAAGTGAAAGTTTGATGAGGACCAGGATATCTCAAAATATCTCCCCACACATTTGTTATTAGTGGCAAAAGTAAAAACAGTTGCTACATAATGGAGAAACTAGACACTGCCTTGACTGGTTGATCAAAATTAGCATCACCAATGGGGAGCTAATGGACATCTTGTGCCTCCACATGTAACAGTCTTACCAATACAATGTTGCTTACGTAGTATTCCCAGTAGGGATGCATAACCTGAACCTGACTTGCATTCAGTTATGACAATGTCAAATGTCTCAGACAAGAAAAGTGTTCAAGATTTAAAAAGACTTAATACTAAATGCAACCCATTATCCTGGATTAGATCCTGTACTAGAGAAAAAAATGTTAAAAAGATTGGGACAATTACCAAAATAGGAATATGAACTGTAGATTTTAGAACATTTTGTATCAATGTTAAATTTCCTGAATATAATGACTAAATATGACCATACTGTGGTTACATATGGAAACATCCTTGTTCTTAGCAAACAGACACTAAAATGCTAAGAAATAAAGGGTCATGACATATGCAATCCATTCTTAAATGGTCCCCATAAATAGTATGTGCATATATACACAGGGGGTAGGGGTGGGGGAGAGAGAGAAAAGGACAGAAAGGGGCAGAGAGAGAAAATGATAAAACTAATTTGGCAAAATGTTAAAAAGTAGTGATTTTGGATAAAGGGTTTAGTGGAAGTTCTCTGTAACTGTCTTGCAATTTCTCTATAAATTTAAAATTATTTCAAAATAAAAAAAGGAAAATTCACAAAAGAAAAAATAAAGAGCCAATATATACTTTTTAAAAGTTATACTTTACTATTACTCAAATAAATGCAATTTAAAGCAATTAGAAAAAATTTTTCAAAATCTAAAGTTTAAAAAAACCTCAAAAGACAGTAATTAAGAAATTAAGGTTAAAGATTTTTCATGTTTATTGGTATTCCTTTCATTGTCAACTACCTGTTCATATCTTATTATCTATTTTCTGTTGGATTGTTGGCCTTAATGATTTGTAAAAGTTTTCTCCATCTCAAGGAAACTGGGCTAAAAGTATTTTTTCCTAGTCTTGACTTTACTTACAGTATTGTTTTGCCATCCCCAAATTGTCAAATTACCAAATAATTTCCTTTTTGGCTATCTGGTTTTCTGTTATGCCTAGAAAGGTCATCCGCATTCTAAGATTACATTTTGGAGACTCCTTGCAATTTCCTTGATTATTCCAGTGAAGCAAATTTTTTGTTAGTTAAAAAGTCCTTACATTTTTATTTGTAATATAAGTATTGTATTTATTAAAGTATTTGTCCTCTTATAAAATTCTGAACATTTAGTTGTCCACAAATTCCCATTTTCAATAATAAACTATTTCATCCCACTTATGTAAAATTGTGTTAAGTGGATATATACGTACAGAACTATTCTGAACAGCATTCCCCCAAATGTTAACAATTGTAATCTCTGGGAGGTGAGGTTTCAGGCAATTCTTACTTTCTTTATCGTTTTCTATCTTGTGTAATCTTTCACAAAGAACACTATTATGTAATTTTTAAAAATAGCATTTTTAGATAACACCAACTAATATTCAAAAATCCCATTTATAGTTCAAGATCACTTGTGTGTACACATTATTTCACTTGATTCTCATAACCTTTTTGGACATACAAATTCTCTTCCCTCCACATGTGTTATGTATATACTAAACATTTCTAATTCTTTAATAGGAATATGTCACAAAAAGTTTAACAAACTTTAATGTTTTATGTCTGCCCTGGCATAGATGGAGGCAGCAGCAGCCCCTCGGCTGCCTGGTGGGGGAAAGTAAAAAAAGATGGAGTCAGTACCTTCCCAGATGTCTCTGTCCCTTCTTCCTTCCACTTCCCCTGGGTTGTTTCTGAACTCAGCCATCACCTGTGGTAACTACACCTGGGCAGGGCCCTCCTGAAGTAGCAGTGGGCTCCACCCTACGATGACAGCAGCTGACTGGTCCACCTAAGCCAGACCTGGAACTTCAAAGCAGAGGAAATCCTAAATGTAAATCTCCCCTGCCATCCCCTGGCACTCTCATCCTCTCCCTCAAGACATATATTCTCATACCTTTACACATGGAACTTAAAAAACTTCAAGAAGTTTTGGTTCCAAACACACAATATGAGGACTTAGATCACATAACTCCTCCTCACCTTCAGTGTAAGAGTAGCAATAAAGGAAAAGAAATTGAGGAGGGTATGAATTATTTAAGTACAAAGGTTTTTCAAATTTTAGGATGATAAATCACTTTTCTGTAGTTTAAGATACAACAATTTTGATGTCACAACCAGATTGAAGATTTTGTCCCAGAATCCTCAAACTGCTGAAATTAATTTTTTTCTGAAAAGGTTTAGAGATTCAGGATTATTTATTATATATACAAAATGACTGGATTCCCAATCAATGGTATTGAAAAGTATTATATTTAAGCTAATATGTTAAATATGGTTAAGAAAGGTAGTCATGAATTATAGACCTCAATATCAAAGACAAATTTAAATAAAATTCCAGGTGCCCAATCTTCTTCTTGGTTATAAAAGTTTATTTCTCCCACAAGTGCTTATTATTAATAACAAAGGGAGAAATTATATCTTAACAATGGAGAAATCTCAGACACCGCCTATCCAAGACATGAAAGTTAACTTCAGCAGTGATAGGACAAAGAGATATCAAGTGCTACCTCACAGATGCAATGAAAAAAACACAGGACCATTTCTGTGATATTCCTGCCAAAAATGCAAAACCTGAATTATGAGGAAACATCAGTAAAACCTAAACTGAGGAATATTCTACAGAATAACTAACCTGTACTCTTAAAAGAAGGATAGTTCTAGATTAAGATCTATTTAGATTAGGTATTGTGTTGGTGTTAATTTCCTCAGCTTAATCATTGTACTGTGGTTAAAGTCCTTGTTTTTAGAAACTATACACTTAACTTTCCAAGGATAAAGTGGCATCATGGCTGCAGTATATTCTCCAATGTTTCATGAAATATTTATATGTATATAAATACATACACATGAATACAGAATGATAAAGCACAAATGGCAAAATGTTACATTTGGAGAATCTGGGTGAAGGGTATACAAAAATTCTTTGTACTATTTTTGCAGTTTCTAAGTTTGAAGTTGCTTCAAAACTAAAAAAATTCAAAGTTAAAAAAAAATGTTTTATTATTCTGGGGCCACAGTGTCTTTCTTGGCTGCTCTGGGCTTCAGCACTAGGGAGTTACTATGGGAGTGGGGGGAAATTCACTCAGTAGACCTGGAGGACACAGCTCTTTATCTCCACTTTCAACCATATATTTTATTGAGATGTAAAATGTTAACAGCTGTGGAAGCTATCGAATGTTTCAAGAAAATGTACTTACCACTTTTTTAACCCAAAAATTAATGTTGCATTAATAAAAAGATTAACATAAATGTTCATAAGTTAATACTTACCTTCTCACTATGAAGGAGTGCGTGCATGGCAGCCTCTCTACAGAGTGCTGTCAGGTCAGCGCCAACATAGCCAACTGTCATTTCTGCAAGAAGGCCCAAATCAACACCACTGGAGATGGGCATCTTTGAGGTAATCACTTGCAGAATTGCCTTTCTTTGTTTAAGTGTGGGAGTTCCAATGACAACCTATATGCAAAGCCAAGAAAAATTTATAGTTTAAAAATAAAAGTTCTATGTCATTTAACAAGTTTTTGTTAGTTTTAAGAACCTGCTAAGTTCTTGGAGCCAGGGATAAAATCTTAAACCATACAGTCTAGGTCCCTGCCCTTAAGGAGCTTATTCAGACTAGATGGTGCAAGGAAGAAATCCACTGAAGTCCTGAACAGATTAAACTAAAAGTGTGCAATTATCATCTCTCTTTGGAATCCTATCCCAAAATCCAAATATCACTTAGTCACTAAATTTCAAACTATTCTTTAGAAATCAAGAGTCAATTTAGGACCAAAACTTATAAAAAGGACAGCTTTGAATATTCAACCTTCCTAGCAGTTGTGGATACTTTCTCATTGTGGATAGGATGTTGGTGTCTTGAGAAGGAATGAGTAAATCCAGAAGTTAATGCCTGCTTTGATTTAGTTCTTTCCTGCCTTCTGCGTTTTTATTTCAACACTTCTTGAGGCTACCCTTTTAAATTTTTATTCCAAATCTTATGAGTTTAATATGCTTGTAGCAGAACTAGTTCTCTTAAGAATTAACATTGATTACAGTACACATCTTCAGGACGTGCACAACAAAACTAATCTTTAATGGCCATCCTGCTTCCCAGAATAATTTGACTCTGAGCACAAAAAAAATAAAAAACAGGTCCTGGCTCACAGACCATACAAGGGCAGAGAATGTGTTCTCTGCATTACAAAGAGCCTCATGGACTCCCAAACCTAAGAGGTAAAAGACCCGGAGCAGCCAACCAGGGCTAGAGAGGCCGCGGCTTCAGGGACAAAGGGGCTAACCCACCAGGCCTATTCACCTCTCGGTCAAATCTTCCGGGTCTGCGTAGCGCTGGGTCTAGCGCGTCCGGCCGGTTGGTGGCTCCCACAACCACTACCTCGCGGTCCCCACTGATGCCGTCCAGCAGCGTCAACACCTGAGCCACCACGCGGCTCTCGGGGGCTCGGTGTGGACCGCCCCGCCGGGGACACAAGGCGTCCACCTCGTCCAGGAAGAGGAGGCTGGGCCCGCGGCTGGCCAGCTCCTGGGCGCGCTGGAAGACCCGCCGCACGTTCTCCTCGGTCTCCCCAGGCCGAGTGCCCTGCAGCGCGGAAGCACTTACTGCCAGCAGCTGCGCGCCCGCCTCCCGGGCCACGGCCCGCACCAGCTGGGTCTTGCCTACTCCGGGGGGACCCGCCAGGAGCACCCCGCGGGGCACCGCTAACCCTAGCGTGGCCAGGGCGCGGGGGTAGCGGAGTGGCAGGCAGAGGAGCTCACGCAGCGAATCGGCTGCCTCTGAAAGACCCCCCAGGGGCACCTCGGGCAGCGGCCGCGTTTCAGACGGAGGCTCCTCGCTGAGGCCGATGCAGGTGCGAGGGGTGACCAGCCCGGCGGGATCGGGGTTGGGCGTCCCGCTGACGATGTGCAGGGCGGCCACCGGGCCGGGGGCGCTCGGCGGAGCGGCCACCACGTGGCCCAGGGAGATCGGCCGGTTCCTCAGTAGCTCCTGCACCGCCTCCAACACCACAGCGGGATGCGGGGCACCAGGCGCGCCTGCCCGCTCTCGCAACACTGGCCACACGGTGAGGCGCCGCAGGGGTGGACAGGGCACCAGCTGGAGGCGGCTCAGGCTGAGACTCCCCGGGGTCCCCACTGCCGCCCCGGGGCTCGCGCACTGCGGGTCCAGCTGCACAAAGCCGTCCGCTCCGTCCCGCCGAGGCCAGGCAGTGCAGAGGCAGGAGCCACCGTCGGGCAGCGAGATCTTCACCGGCGAGCCCAAGTGCGCGCCCAAGGTGCGGAGGGCGGCCGGGCCCAGGCGGCAGCGCTGGGTCCCTCGGTCTCTAGCTTCTAAGGGTAGCAACTTTAAGAGCGGCCCTTCCGGGGAAGGACCCGAGTCCGGACCCATCGCACACAGAAAACCAGGCAGAGGAAAGTGGGGCAGGAAACCCACCCGGCCTGGAAAGACCGGAACGCGCTCCCGGGCCGGAAGCAGGTGGTGCGCCTGCGTCAGGAAAGACTCTTGGTTGCCAGTGGCTGAGCGAAGGCCGAAAGGGCCAATCTGAGGTTAGGAGACGTTCTGGTCCTCCGGGCAGTTCTGGTGTCTGCTTTGGTGAAATCGAGTCACGCACCTCAGAGCTTTATGGAGATGGTCTTCATTACAAGTGTCTGGGAGGCAGCGTAAGCTAACTTCACTAAGTCATTAGGCATATATCTTGGTGTTTACGTATACTTTGGAAGTCACGGGCATTGCACACTGTTTTCCTGGCCTTCGAACTGGAGCATCACTGCCGCTGTTGGAGTATCAATCAGCCTAGGGACTTTGCTATTTTGTGTAGAAACTACGACTGTCCCATGGGCACAGTATTTTGGGTGCTCTGGTGCAGATGTCTTAGGTGACTTGGAGTAACTGATAATACAGCCTTGGCGCCTTTGATAACCGGGGTTCCAAACTGTTTGAGGTCTTTCCTATGGAAAGGCACAATGTGACATGTAAAGTCCCTTGGAGAGGGAAAAGAAGGAAAACTTGGCTATCTGATGTATTTGTAGCTCACCAATGGTACATTTGTTCTGATTCTTGACTTACTCTTTTAATTATTCTTTGGCAACAACTTAATCACCACTATTTCCATTCATACGATAAGTGCTTACTGTCTATTTGGGGCACAGCAGTACTAAGTCCTGTATTAGAGGTGTTATCTGTCTATATAACTGAGACAATTGCCTGCTATTATTTTTCCACCTGCTTTCCACCTTTCCCTTCCCCACAGGGAATTCCTCTTTCCTTTTTATCAGCTAGAATACATTTCTTATCCGTTTTAGCTCTCACTAAAAAGAACTACAGATAGTTACAGGCAAGAAAATATGCCTTCTTTTTATTCTACTCACATCTTCCTACCTCGGTTTTTCCCATCGTCACTGCAACCCAAATATGTGGGATAACAAAATTGATATTTCAGATAAGGTGCTTAAGTTGTTGGGAGATTTTTTTCTATCTATGCAAATAATCAATTACAGACGGTATAGCAATATCCTCTCAGTGGAAAGTACTGTCGGATCTGGGATCTTAAGACCAATGCCAATTCTTGGTCCCATTCTATCCAAACTTCATGGCAGACATGACAGACTTGTTGACTCCACAGTAACTTATCTAGCCTCTACTGTACTTTTCCAGCTCCAGTGCTGGCACAATTTAGGAATCAGGAAATAGCAGGAGGAGGTCCTAAAATGGGTAAGTCACCCACTACTTACTATTTTCTTTTCTCTTAATCTCATTGGCTTCTATTGTCTTTGGTTTTCACACTTTTCAATAAATTTTTCATTTTCTGAAATACAGAAGCCATTATGTTGACTGCCCCCTGCAGGTCTGAGTAAAATGCCTATCAAGTTATTCTATCATGATGCCTGTACCTCATGAAGTTCCTTTTATTCCAGTTCCAAGAAGCTTTGAGGCTCTAAGAAAAGGAAAGAAGACTTAATGAGGACATGGTAACTGTCTTAAATATGTAAAGGGCTGTCATATAAAAGAGTTAGTAGATTTATGTATATCTACAGTGCAAAACTGGCCAAGAGGTGAAGGTTTAATGGGGTGAATTTAAGAGTCTTCCTCCTCATATTTTGAGTATGGTCACGTGGAAGATACAGCCAAGGGGCATAACGAAAGCCAACAGGAGGCAGATAAAGTTAAATTAATCTTAAATTTTTCTGCATTGGTTTAAAATAGAGGTAGAGGCTATATTAGGAATATGATGTGAAGGAAACATTTTGCTTTGGGTTGAGGTTGATATTTATTCAAGGTCAGACTAGAATCCTCTGACCTTGTAGGATCCATATACCAGGAAATATTCACTTCATCCTCCCTCTAAAATATTTAGTCCTCACCTTAGGTCACAAACAAAAGCAATGAGGAATTCTGTCACTGGGACTTCGGCTCTTATCCACTTACTCAGTGAAACTATAACTGTCTTTTCCAGTCAGCCAGTAAAATCCATTCCTATACTGTCAGATCATTTGCAACACTATTATTTCAGCCATCTGAACATCCACATTTATCATACCATTCAATGACATAATCTTCTCCTTGTAGAAAACCATTCTAATGGGAGTTGTGTGGTTCTTTTGCTGATTTGCTTTTAATCTGACCTAAAATGGTAATTCTATGAATTGAAGAGTACCAATTAAAGCACCAAAAGGTTGAACCACTAGAGGGAGTCCAGAACCAATTAAGTCAGAAGACTACAGGATTATTATGCTACAGAAGTGTTCTTAACTGGGGCTTCCACTAGGTTTTCCCAGGATTCACACCTGGGTGTTGAAACCATCTGTTGTCTCTATGTGTTAAGTGTCTTAGTTGTTTGGGCTGCTGTAACAAAATACCATAAACTGGGTAGCTTACAAACAACAGAACTCTATTTCTTACAGTTCTGAAGGCTGGGAAATAAAAGATCAAGGCAGATTCAGTGTCTGGTGAAGGCCCTCTTTCTGGTTCATAGCTCGCTGTGTCCTCCCATGGTGGAGAGTGTTAACTAACTCTCTCAGGTTTATTTTATAAGGGCGCTAATCCCATTCATGAGGGCTTCACCCTCATCACCTAATCACCACTGAAAGACCCTACCTCCTAATACCTGAGGGTTGAAATTTCAATAAGTGAATTCTGTGGGGGACACAAACATTCAGACCATAACAATAACTTTAACTTATTTTCACATAATTTTTACATGTCTCAGGCCATGTAGAACTCGGTTTCTAAGTTAAAATTTAATGTCTGTGGTAAATATAAAAATGAGGCTCTCCATAAATCCAAAATTTAGTGGTAGATCAAAATCCAAACAGATGGAATTCATCTTGCTGTAGCCTAGAAACATTTCTATCTTTGAGTTATTTCAAATAGCTTTGCCAAACAAAATTCTTTGTGAGATTTTCCCAAAGAGAGACATGTAACAAATAGATTCTCTCTATTTCATTTGCTATTATACATTCAAGGTTAGTACAATCTGTCTAATATTCAATACAATATATCTGGAATTCAAAAGACATAATTGGAATGTGTTTTTTTTCTAGGGTAGTGATTATACATGATTTTTGTGCCCTCGGGATCAGTAATATTATATATTAAATATATTTCAGTACCTGAAACCTACCACAATTGTGAAAAATCTAAAGAAAATAGTTAAGCTGATAGCATGAGTCATCTGTAAATCAATGAATGCTAATCCTTTCCTGTGTTTACATTTTCATGTTATATAGAACTCTAACATATTTGAACATTGTCAATGCTTATGAGTTATAATAGATGAATATAGAGATTCCTTTAGCCACACTTGAGAAAGCATGATTTGCAAATGAGTTCATCTCAGCATGCTCATGCAGCTATCTTAAGTGACCTAATATGCCAAACAGATGTTCTTATCTTAAACTATACATTATTAAAATTGTTTTTTAAAATTTTCCATCTTTACTCTTTATCATGTATCCAGGCTATAATTATTCTTTAGAGTAATTCTAGATACAGAGTCAGATGTAGAATAAGATACAGAGTCAGAGGAAGGTGGGTGAAAGTATTTGCTGTATTACAAATGACCCTCAGGCTGCAGTTCATGGAACATCATTCTGAAAGTCTGTTCTTGGAGTTTTTCAGGAAATTTCTTATTTCATAGTTTTTTAGAAGTTAATTTTAAGATAATTTTTTCCTATGATATTGGTTCATACTGTTCAACTAATATGTATTTATTAAACAAATATTTATTGAACATCTACCTCATGCTAGTTACTGTACCAGAGGCTGAGTATATAGCAGTAAAAAAAACCATGAACAACAACAAAAACACCATAATGCTTACCTTCATAAAGTTTATAGTCTAGTGGGGAAGTCAAACATTAGAGGAGTAAACAAGTGAATAAAACAGATAATTAAAGGTGATGAAAACTGCTATGAAAAAATAAACAGAAACGGGCTACTTTAGATAGGTATTAATGGGAGGGGAAAGTTTTTTTCTATTCTCATATACCATTCAGTCACTTAACACAATACTTCTGACACCAGATGTGTGGGAGTTTTCCCCACACAACAAGCAATTCTCTGGCAGACACTAGCTGAGCATCCTCCAATTCAATTCTGATAATATCTACCTGGAGATAGCATCAGATTTCACCGGTTAAGTGTTCAATCTCTCAAGACTGCCCTCCACTCCAGATACTAATCACAAGTCCCAGGTTGTGACCTGTGCTTCTGACTGGTGATGGGCTGTAAATCAGGCATCCTATGACCCCCCTTCTCAGGTTCCACTAATTTGCTAGGATATGGCTCACAGAACTCAGGGAAGCACTTTACTTACATTTGCCAGCTTATTATGGTAAAGGATACAGATGAACACCCAGATGAAGAGATACAAAGGGAGAGGTCTGGAAAGGTCCCTAGTGCAGGAGCTTCTGTCCCCGTGGAGTTGAGGTGCACTGCCCTATGGCATTCAGATATGTGTTTGCCAATGCAGAAGCACTCTGAACCCTATAGTCAAGGGATTTTTATGGAGCCTTCATCACGTAGGCATGTGTGATTATTAACTCCATTTCCAGCCCCCTCCCCTCTCTGTAGACTGGAGGTTGGGGCTGAAAGCTCCACACTTATAATCATGGTTGTTCTTTCGGGGGACCAGCCCCTATCCAAGAGCCTGGCAAGAGCTGCCTCAGTAGATCAAAAGACTGCTTCTTTCACCAAGGTTTGTCAGAAACTGGGGCAGAACAATTAGTACAAAAGATTGTCCTAGAACCTCTATCACACAGGAAATTACAGGGGTTTTAGGAGCTCTGTGCCAGGGACTGGGGCCAGAGCCCAATATCTATATTTCTTATTATTTCACAACAGGAAAGCAGGGCAGGCCTCTCTGAGGAAGTGACATTCCAGCTAAGACCTGAAGGATGAGTAGGAGCCAGGCAGAATTGAGAAGGAGAGGGGAAAGAGAAAATCCTGTGCCAGTGCCCTGAGGTTGAAATATGCTTCCTGTTGTTTAAGAAATTAAAAGGTCAGTTTTGTCTTTATCATACCTTTGGCACTTATTTTCTAGTAATATTTTTTTCTAATGTGTTACATATAAGTGGGTATGTTGTTACCCTGAGAAGATAGTAAGTTGTTTAAGGATAGAAACTAACTTTAAAAAATATATATATATACATGGCATACTTTACAGAAATCTAGTTGTGTGCTGGAATACAGTTGATGCTCAGTAAGTACTCATTGAATTGAATTTGATTGAATTTAGGGAACAGTCTGGTGACTCATGCTGTATGGATTAGATCTTGTTCTATGTAGACATAGCAGACTATTCAGGGCAGACTTAGGTAGACGTTGAATGTGATCTTTAAGGGAGATGTTCCTATTCCTAACAGGCCACCCTCCGGCCCCCGCCACCACTTGTCATTCATCCCTCCATTCATCCTTCCTTATTATGCATGCTTTTAAGTTTTTGGTTAAATCAATAATTATAAGAATCTGTTGAAATTCAGGATTGCCTCCATAATCATCACTAATGTTCAAATACTGTATACTGTATCTTAAGGTTGAATATAACATGCAATTGGAAACCCATGGACTGCTGGCTTGTCTAAACAGTCATCTACCCTTTTCTATTTCTACCATCAATAGGAATTTTTATTCATTTTATTAGATTATTGCAGTAGCCTCCTGATTAAACTCCATCCTGCAGTCTCTCCTTACATTGCCACTATATGAATCCAGCCAAGAAAACTACTATACTTTAACTGGTTTGAGGATTATATCTGAGATATATTAGATCTGAAAATTTAGTCTGTCTTATGAATCCTAGAGCTTTAAAACTCTCAAACTTGTCTAAGTGTTGACCCAATATTATATAAGATCTGATCTTGGGAACCGAGCCAGAAAGAAGACCAGCCTACAGGAACAAGGAAGATACTGTCTGGAATTGGTTTATGCATAGCAACTTCAAGGAAAGTTTACCAACTTTCCTTGATCTAATTCCCTCCTCCTGCTCTGGGTTTCCTCAATACCCTATGCATACCTCTTAGAGTGATTATCATATTGTTTTAGAGTTGTGGTATCCTTGTCTGTCTAAACCCCTTAAGGACAGAAAATGGTTCTTAACTTTTCTCTGGATGCTCCATACTAACCACAGTGCCTAAAGCATTGAGGTGTAAAATAAAGATGTTTGAATGAATGAATGGATAAGTAGTGGCAAGGCTGGATTGATAAAATGGGCCTCAGTCATGGAAAGCCTTGAATGCCATTTTATTTGTTCATTCTGTGTACAGGCAATGTGTTAGGAAATGGGAGGAAATGACATCCGGAATACTACAGGATAACGGTGGAGAGGGCAGAGTTACTGCTATTCACTTCTCCAAATAAATCCTTTACTCTAGTCCATTTATTCATAAAGCCTCAGCACAAATCTAACTTTCTCCAGGAAAATTTCCTTCACATCTTTGGTTCAAGTTGCTCTTGCCTTAATCTGAGGTCCTGTAGCACTAACCATACATTTATATATCTACTTGCATTTTGTTTGCATTGTTAGGCAGTTATTTAATGTGACGTTTATTATCTCTCCAGTGAGATCTTTAAGTGATTTGGGAATTTGTATCCTTCTTTTCTAATATTTTATAATTTTTGTTCCCCACCCTGATGTTGAGCAAAATGCTATGTGTTTAATAATTAAATGTCTGTTTCCTCAGTTACTAAAGATTCACTTAGTTTTTATTCAAATTTAGGAGAATGAGCTTGAAGAATCTCAGAAAATCTGGTTTAGGTATTATACCTAACATATATTAGAGCTAAGAATTTTAGTCTACCATAATGACTCCTAGAGCTTTTGAACACTCAAACTTGTCTAGTAATTGACCTAATGGTATATAAGATCTGGTCTTGGGGACTGAACCAGAAATAAGGCCAGCCTACAGATAGGGAAGATTGTCTGAAAATGGTTTGTTCATAGTGATTCACAGGTATTACTTCATCAAAGTTTCCTGTAGTGCTTTGCTACACTCCATCCAAAAATGGGATGAAATTTTTAATTTCTAGTTTCTAAGGCACCAGAGTCAGAGGAGACAGAAATATCTCTTTGCTGCACCGTTATCTCACTGATTGACAAGATCTTGCTGTAACAGTATAAGCCTTGAGAGAGAGGGGAGAGAGAGAGATCTCCCAACCTTTTGGCCTTAAAAGGAGAGGGCTGACTCCAAAAGAAATTGATCAGTGGGCTCCAAAGTAGCAAAACTGAAGAAAAAGGGAGGAAGATACATGTTCTGAATCCTCTCAAACTGTGCAGATAGGGAACTTTCTTTAGAATAATTACATTCTTCACATTATCCTTGGTAATGAATGCTTCATTTGTCCCTTGAAATGAAGGTCACTATTTCTCTCCCATACCCAAAAATGTGTGGGAGTAGCCATGAATGCCTAGGCATTTTTCAAAATTTTATTTGGCCCACTTCTTTCTGTGTTGCTACTCTCAAACCTGCAAACTTTTCTGACTTCAAGTGAACTCAGTATGTTCCAAAACCACGAAATAGTGCCTGACCTGCTTTGGGCCCCTGGATTGGAGTCTCAGCAAACATACTACCCTCAGACAGAATTCATCAGTTCTTCCTCTGGTTTTCCTCAGCATGTAAGCTGCCTCCCTTTTAGCACTTGGCTTCATTCTGCCTTGAGTAAGTTTTCCTATCTGTCTTCCCTCTACTCCTTCCTGATTTTAAGAGTAGACACTATGTGTTAGTCATCTTTCATCTTTCATTCTACCTTCTTCCAGTTGGGGCTAGCATTGCTACTGGCTTGCTGTGTGATCTTGAGCAATTCATTTACTCTTTCTGAGCCTGATTCTTATAATCTATAAAATGGGTTATTGTGAGGATTAAGTGATACGAAGTGAGCATTCCTAATCTGGAAATCCAAACTCTGAAATGCTCAAAATCCAAACTTTTTTGAGTGCTGACATGTACTCAAAGGAAATGCTCTTTGGAGCATTTCAGATATCGGATTTCCAAATTAGGGATGTTGAACTGGTAAGTATAATGCAAATATTCCAAAATCCAAGAAAATCTGAAATCCGAAGCAATTCTATTCCCAAGCATTTCAGACAAGGAAGAAATACACAACCTATCACCTATCTTCTAAGGATGTTATTATATAAGATAATTTATGGAAATTATTTTGAGAAGTAGAAACTCTATTGGCATATAATGTAAGGCTCTACCAAACAATAATAGCTCTACATGTAGAGTACCACAGTTCTAAGTGCTTTACATGTGTGATCTCATTTAATCCTCCCAATAAACTTGGGAGGCTGGAACTATTCTATTTTATGGATGAGAGCACTAAGGCACAAGAGGTTAAATAACTACCTCAAGTTCACACAGGTAGTAAGTGGCAAAGCTAGTATTCAAAACTAGATGGTCTGGCTGGCTCCAGAGTTTCCGCTCTGAACCACTACACTATGCTATGCTGTAACCAAGTTTGGACTTGCAAACCAGGTCTACTAATTAATAGTTATGTGACCTTAGGCAAAGCTTAAAAATTCACCTAATTTTAATCATTGTAAAATAGAGATAAAACTAATACCTTAGTACATTTATTCAACAAATATTTATTGAGCTCCTACTATTTGCTATATGCTAGACATACTGCAATATTATGATAATTAAATTCACAAAATATACTTGGCATACTGCCAGGAACATACTAAGCAAAAAGTTTTAATTATTATTTTAATTAATAATATAAGCCAATGACCTCTCTGAGACATATTTCCCATTACTTGGCTAGAGATTATGTTCTATGTCATCAGCATATATCTGTTTTCTCTTGGTCCCCTAATTGTATTTGAAATATTTTTGTGGCACTGATCTATCAAAGGATATTGCTTTGCTATCTTATCAAAAACAAAACAAAACAAAAATACAAGTATCTCTCAGGGCTAAACAGTGAAAATGCTGTTAGTAGCTACTTTTATCATAAGTGGATCTGATATATAGTAAAAGCCAGGCAGAGCATGCAAAAATGTATTTACTACCAAGGAACATGAAATACATTTGGTGAATGTGAAGATACGAAGATGATAAAATACAAGGCTTTTGGGCAATGTATGGTGAAGTCTTCTTGGGAAACAAGATGGCCCCATAATACCTCCCTGGTGGCCTGCGGTGCTCTTCTGTGCTGTGCTTTGGTGCTTTCAGGGTCCATCCTGTGCCTGACTTACCCCACGTTCTGTGAGTCAGAGGTATTTGCTAGGTTACATAAGAGACTTCACCTCTGTAGATTGATGATAATTAAATGAGATTATATATATGAACTCATTTTGAAACACTGTACACATACAGTGAAGAGTTTTACACAAGAGTGTTGTAGTTGCACAAAGAATGCTCAGTGCAGGAACCAGATACGGAAACTACTTTCTTCCCCATTTCTGAACTTGTTCTCAGTGTTTTTTCCCTGTTTAATGTGACTCAGCTTGCCTTCCTGTCCTGACTAGTTCCTCTTCTCTCCATTTTAGTTCCTAATGATGATAATAACAATAGCTATCATGTAGTGAGAATTTAAGTGCTTTACATGTATTGATCCATTTACTCCTCATAACAACTCTGTGGAGTACATACTATTATCATCCCTATTACATTTGAGAAAGCTGAGGTGCAGAGGGGTTAAATAAGTTACACAAGGCCATACAGCTAGTAAATTGTAGGGATGGGCTTCAACCCTAGGTAGCACAGCTCCAGAGCCCACACTCTTTCCTACAGTGCTGTACTGTGTTTCACTCTGCCATGGTGCCTGCCACTGTCTGAGATACACATGTGCCAAGCTAAAGTTGTTCAGGCTGCAACCAGCAGTTTTCCTCTTTACCTTTTACAAGTCACTGAACCCAGGGTCAGTTTTGACTAATACCAACTGTAATATAATATGTTACTCAGTTAAAAGAAATGCAGAATCTTATCAACTGGTATAATTCATGTTACCAGCTTTGATTATAGTAATTATCTGGGCAAAATGAAAACTTAGCAACAATTCTGCACAATATCGACTAAACCTCCGGCTAGCTCACAAGCACAAACAAACATATCTATTCAAGAAATGAGGTCAAAATCCCAGCATTTTTTCCTGCTGATTACTTGGTTTAAGATAGCATTCAAGCTGCTACTGCTCAAGTCTTAAGCACAACGTTGGCAGAATCAGCTTTATTAATGGCATTATTAAAACCGATGAACATTGTTTAGAAATGTATACAAAATAACCTTCCTAAGGTATCAGAATGGAATGGTGAAAAACTAGGACTTAAAAGAAACCTTGAGATGAACTAGTTTGTACAGGTAGGCCTGGAGAGATTTAAGTGACCTGTCCAAGGTTATCCAAGTAGTTAATGGTCAAGCAGTGGCTAGAATTCAGATCTCCAGATCTGCACACATGGTGCACTGCCCTGAGCACTGCATTTCTGACCGGCACTATCTCAGACAGGCTACAGTCATACATATAGTGATGTGAAAGACTTCTCACAGTCAAGAAATCTTTTATTAGTTGCCTTAATAAAGGTACTACATTTTGCTCAGGAATCATATACTTTATTTTATACTTAAATAAGTAAATTCCATATGCCATACTACCTTAATTTGGAAGTAAGGGTTTGGCTGCTATGGCTGAGATCCTGACAGACAAACCCACCTTCTGCTTGTGAGAAAATAGTAGCAGAAGCAATCTTACAAAATGTGCGTTGATGCTGTCCTAAAACCCTCAAGTGCATTTTAGGATAAGAAACTTCGAGTTCTAGAAGTGGAACTTCTCTCCACGAAACTGAGGATAAAACTAGCTTATTGTCTTTTTGATGTGGTCTGGGTACTTCTTCTCATCAGCAAAAGAACCATAGAGTCAAGGAAATTTTTGCCTTAAAAGGTAGTTCTTTTTAGGAAAAGCATTTTCCTTTCTTGTTTGGTTTCTATTAGAGGAATGTGTTTTTTATTTCTGTCACCGAGTTCCTTCTCCATGTCTATTCAAAACACTTTGCAGCATGAGAGAAAAGCTCCACGTTGCCCCAGGAACTCAGCAACCAGATGATGGTGTTTGGTTTGTGGGATTCCCAGGGTCCTTGCTACTTCGCATGTGACCTATGGACTGGCAGCATTGGCAGCACCTGCAAGGTGGTTAGGAATGCAGAATCTTAGCCTGACTCCGAATCCGAATCCGCCTTTAACAAGCTTCCTGGTGATTTGCATGTGCTGCCCTGGGTGCCTTTGTGCGAACACCTATTGCTTCTCTCTGGTCTAGAAGTAAGCCTGAGATTACTGTACCCTCACCCCAAGGTAAAAACTTTGAGTTAACAACAAGAAATCTTTGGCTATTTGGATTTTGCCTGATAGTTATTAAGCCATAGAAATTCGGACTGGAAGAAACCTTACAGCTCATCAAGTTCAACCATCATCACTGCCATGATTTTCAGTACAACAATCAATTTTTGTAAAAAGGTGAAATTGTGTTAAGTATATTCTGTTCAAGAAGGTAAAAATTATTTGATTCATCTTGGAAAGACAGCCATAAAAATGGGAGAAGTTCATATATTAAAACACTTTAATGTTAAAGGAATAAGCTTCAGTGATCTG
The DNA here is from genome assembly GCA_028533085.1 of Varecia variegata. Classification (NCBI taxonomy): domain Eukaryota; kingdom Metazoa; phylum Chordata; class Mammalia; order Primates; family Lemuridae; genus Varecia; species Varecia variegata. The sequence goes on along the minus strand of CM052442.1, from coordinate 70,285,206 downwards.
GAAAGTTTGTTGAGATGAAATGTCTTGGCCATTATGATGTCACCTAAAGAGGTTTTTATCTCTTGAACTCATATTCCAACATCATATGCTTATTTTATATCTGCCAAAAGTTACTGTCTTACACAATTTTAATTTTAGTTTAACTTCCCACAAACTCAAAACCTGCTATTATTTATTAAACTAAAATTTCCATAAATAACAAGAGGAAAAGCGATAAATCTCCCTTACAGAAGAATTCCAAAAAATATATGTAGATAAACCCCTCTCCCCTTCCAGGGTAGTTGGTCTTAGTGACTCACTTCCAAAGAAGAGAGTATGAAAAAGAAAAAACACCAACTTTATGGTGGAGAAACCTGGCAAACACTACCTTAACGAAATGATCAGCATTAATACCACCAGTGATAGGAGGATATCATATACTTCCTGATGTGATATGAGGAGAAGGGCACTTTATCTCTCTGGTATTTTTTCCAAAAGTCCATAATGCCAATCTGATCATGAGGAAAACATAAAACAAACCCAATTTGAAGGACAATGTACAAAATACCTAAGTAGTACTCCTTAAAACTATCAAGGTCCTAAAAAACAAAGACTAAGATATTGTCACAGAGCAGAGGTGATCAGAGAAGACATTACGCCTAAATATAGTATGGTATCCTGGACTGGATCTTGGAACAGAAAAAGGACATTAGTGGGAAAACTGGTAAAATCCAAATAAAGTCTGGAGTTTAATTAATAATAATTTACAGTGTTGGTTCCTTGGTTTTGACAAATGTACCATGGCTATATAAGATGATAACATTAGGGGGCACTGAAATAGGGTGACGGGTATACAGGAACTCTCTGTACTAACTTTGTAACTGTTGTGTAAATCAAAAAACTGCAATAGAAAATAAAATTCCCACAAACTCATAACAATTGTTTTAACATACTGAAGTACAGATAGACTTCCACAAGTTTAGAAAACAGACCTGTGCAAAACAGCTACCTATAGTATCCACACTTAAAACCCTTCTTGAGGGCTATAGCACATTTTGCTAAACCTGGAAGTTAAAGTTTTACAGATATGAATCCCCATAGTATAAAATCAAAGTGCATTTTCCTAAAGTTTACTTAACTCTTGAAAAGAGAATTGCACTGAGGATTGATCTCAGCAGTGTTTGATCAATCTGGATGGGTCATTTAGCCTTCCTGGGCCATGGTTATCCCAACTACAAAATAGGGTCCCTCCCAGTTCTAAAATTCTATAAATATGCATGTCTCAAATATATTAAATATTGTTTTAAAGTGTGGTATCAATTCTAAGGGAAAAAAATAAAATTTTGATTAGGTACTTAATCAGATATTCCACAAATATTTATTAAGTGGTAAGCACTGTGTTAGGAGGTATAGCCCTTGCTCTCCAAAAGTCAGGTGAAAGAGAGAGATGTATAAACAAGCTGTTATAGCCATGTGATAAGTCCCATAAAAGATATTAACAAGGTGCACTGGTGCACAGGGAGAAATTGTTTCACTCTGCCAGGAGAGGTTAGAGAAGCTTTGGACATAAAAAAATTGGAATACCATCAAATAGCACTATTTGATCTAACCAGAGTCAGTGAGGAATCAGACCTATAGTAGTAAACATTTATATTAATTGGCTACATATGAAAATTTGGGAATTATTGGATTTTCCCAGTGATAAACTGGCTGCTGAGTCAGAAATTTTGTTGCTACAGAGCTGGGCCACAAATATACAGTGTCTCATGTTGCAGATGCATTCTTTTGGGAATATTGATATGCATGAAATCTGTGCCCTGAGGTTACTTAATTGCTGTCACATGAACAAAATAACTTTCTAGAAAAGGCAATGTGTTGGCTGTCATAGTCTGTCATTTCTAAATCAAGCCTTTATAAAAAACTCATTCCTCTCAGATCATTCTATTTCCATCTTATGGCTGACTATTTCTAGCTCAGGCCTTGCGATATATGGTCTTGGTATTTAGTTTTGCTTTTAAATTCTGAATAGCATGGTAAAAACAAAAATTAAGAGTTCCTAAGCAAAAGTTCAAAATTGGCTCCTACATCAATCCTAACCTTGCAAATTCTGAATAATTTTGTTTGGACAGACCTTTGTTTAGCAAGGGAGAACGTGACCATGGGGGAAGTTTTCCCACTTAAATGATCGCGGGTGGAGGGGATGAGCACTTTTTCCTGGGATATTGTCCAAGACAAGTAGGAATATTAGAGGGCGGTGCAGAAAACTAGTGAATGTTACTTCTGCATTTCCCAGAGTCCAACCAGAGAAGTGCCTTTTGCTGGGAGTGATAATTCTAGAAAGTTCTCCACCAAAAAGTGAGACAGACAAGAGTGAGATAGCAAGCACAGACTGAGAGAACAGGGCAAAGTACACAACAGAGAAACAGGCAGCAGTGCTTTCCCACGCTAATCTCCCCGTCCTGCCAGATCATGGCATGTGTAGACATGAGAGGAGCCAGGTGGCTGTGGGAGGTTTTCTCCCAGATCATTGTCTACAGTTTTCTTGGGGCAGAGCTGCAAGGGAAACTATTTGTGACAATAAGAGTTCTTTCTAAACATACACAGGACCCTTTGCTTCTAAAAAAAAAAAAAAATAGCATTTAGAGGTTTTTTTTCCCTGATTATAAATGTAATAATATCTAGTAAAATATACAAGTTACAGAAAAGCAGAAAGAAGAATATAAATATTACCCTTTACATCTCTATGCAAAAATAGTCTCTATTAGAATTTTGGTGAATTTATTTCTGGGACTTCATATGCATATATATATTTAGCATTGTTGAGAGAATATTATATATACAATTTCATATTCTGTTCTTTTTTCCCTTAATATCATGACATGAAAATTGTCCTAGGTTATTAAAAAAAATTCTTGTCAGGTGTGGTGGCTGACACCTGTGGTCCCAGCTACTCAGGAGGCTGAGGCAGGGGGATTGCTTGAGCCCAAGAGTTTGAGGCTGCAGTGAGCTATGATGGTGCCACTGTGCTCCAACCAGATTGACAGAGCAAGACGGTCTTTAAAAAACAACTCTTTGTAAACATTCTTCTTAGTGACTTCATGACCATCCTATGATGAAATTTATTTATTCTAAATCCTAAATTTATTCATTCACTTCAGAAATATTCATTAAGAAAAATGTATTGCTCCCCCCTTCCCCTCCCCTTGGGGGAAAAAAATATTTATTCATTTAAAAGCCAAGCACTTTGCCAAATGCTGAATGTGATATAATTTCCTTAACCATTCTCTAGTTGTTGGTCATTCAATCTGTTTCTTATTTTATTGCATTTTTTTTGAGGCTCTAGACCAGAAATGTAAATAGGGAGTCATCCTGAACAAAATGATTGAAAAAATACTGGGAGAGAAGTTTGAGCTGAAGAATGAGATGAAGGAGAAGGTCCAGCAACAGCTGCCTTCCATCGCTAAGGTGCTAAAAGTATATTTCCTGCAAAACCAGCAATTGCTTAGGGGCAGAGGCATCTTGTGGCACTGATATTATGTAGTATAATGATGGTAATTCACTAACTTCTACATCATTTCTGGATTCAGAGTCCAGAGTGCTCACCATTGCACCGTGGAACCGCCAGCATCATTTCTGGAATTGGCCAATATGCCTTCCTCACTCTTGGGTGCTGTCTACATCCGGCCCACCCCTGGGCAGCACGAGCAGTGCTAGTAGCTATTAGATTAAGAAAGGGAAGTGCCAGTTTAGGGAGATATGTGAGGTGCAGCTTTTGCGGCAGGGTGGGTGGAGCTGTTTTAGGCTCCTGCTAAAAGTCTTAAGGTTAGACTCAAGTGAGGATGGAATGTAGTGTATTTCCAGAACCATCCCAATGGGACAGACCCTTCTGAAGCATCCTTCCCCTTCCTGATATTCTTCCTTCTTTGACTACAGTGCAGGGGGCAACAGCTGCACCTATGCTAAAATACCTTCTCTTCTCTCTGTAGAGTTCTCAGCAGAGCATCTAAGCCATGTCTGATCTTGTTTAGGGGCCACATACTATGTTCTTATCTTTCTCTCCCTTCAGCATTCAGCTATATCTGATGCACATAAGTTCAATTTGTGAAAGACTCATTACCACATAATCTTTATGGATACAGCTTTATTCTAAGAAGGACAATTATCTGATAGATGCTCCTGGAAGAAACACTTGGAAATACCTTGAGAGATAAGTGGCAGGATATGACGCAACGTGAAGCTTAAAGGAGAGTAGCTAACATTGGAAGTAGTTGTGCTACATATATTTACCATGCATCATGTAATAGATATTTCCCTGAGAATTTATGAGAAAATCGAGTGGCGTAGAAGTTAAGGGCACAGGCTTTTGAGTCTTAGAGGCCTGGGTTTGAATTTTGGCTCTATTAGCCATTTGGCCACGTTTCACTTTGGACAATTTATTTAACCTCTGTAAGGCTCAGTTTTCTCATCTAAACAAGATTATTATAAGAATACTTTATAGATGAGTAAATGAGATGATGTGAAGCTCTTATCTGGCACATAGTAAGTAATTAAGAAATGGTAGCTATTATTGTTAAGTAGAGTAGAAATGATTTTAAAATTAAGTAAAGTCAACAAATATTAATTGAGCACTGTTATGGGACAGGGCCATGTGGTAGGACCTTCCCACACACACATACATATTTTTATCTTTTATGTAAACTGAGTTTTTCTATATGAGTTTATATTAAAATAATAACATTACCTTTTTTCATAAGGGTGGATTTGACTTAATTACATTATCGGCTGACATCTAAGCAAGTCTCAAAGTCCTCTTTCAAAGGTAGGAATGTTGGTAATAATGTCTTTTACAAGCCCATTGTTTAATTCTTTGAGTGAACTGTATTTACTTCATACTAACCTATTCTAAAAGAGAAATTCCCTCTTGATCATTTATCTCTGACGTTACCTTTCATAGTTTTTTAAGATAAAAGGGATTTTTAACCCAAATGTCCTATGCAATGTATTTAAAGAAATATTGTCCCTTTGTATTTTTAAGCAAATATTAGTTTTGTCTTAATTTGAAAAAAGAATGTTAGTTCCTAAAAATAGGCATCTGTTCCTCCTTAAATAAAGGTCTTTCAATTTTTATGTTTCCTAAGATTGAGGTAAACCGGGGAAGATGTCTTGTACAAATAGCCAATAAACACATAAAAAGATTATCATCATTAGTGATTAGGGAAATGTAAATCAAAACCACAATGAGATACCATGTTGCACCCACTAGAATGGCTATAACCAAAAAGATAGACAATAACAAGTGTTGGCTAGTAGAGAAATTGAAACCCTAATGCATTGTTGATGGGAATGTAAAAATGGTACAGCCACTTTGAAAACAGTTTCCTAGTTTCTCAGAATTTTAAACATGGAGTTACCATATGACACAGCAATTCTCCTAGCTATATATCCAAGAGAAATGAAAACATATGTCCATACAAAAAATTGTACATGAATTTCATAACAGTATTATTCATAATAGCCACAAATGGAAGCAAATGCCCATCAACTGATGAATAGATAAACAAATTATGGTATATTCATGCAATGGAATATAATGTGGCCTTAAGAAGGAAAGAAGTATTGATAGATGCTACAACATGGATGAACCTTAAAAACATACTAAGTGAAAGAAGCCAGACACAAAAGGCCACATATTGTATGGTTACATTTATATGAAATGCCCATATCTTAGTCTTCTTGTGTTGCTATAAATGAATACCTGAGGCTGGGTAATTTATAAAGAAAAGAGGTTTATTTGGCTCATGGTTCTGCAGGCTGTACAAGAAGTGTGGCACCAGCATCTGCTTCTGGTGAGGGCTTCAGGCTGCTTCCACTCATGTCAGAAGATGAAAGGGAGCTGGTGTGTGCACAGATCACATGGTAAGAGAGGATGTGGTAGGGGTGGGGGATTCCAAGCTCTTTTTAACAACCAGCTCTCAGAACTAATAGAAAGAGAACTTGGTCATTACTGTGAGGACGGCACCAAGCCATTCACGAGGGATCTGTCCCTATGGCCCAAACACTTCCTATTAGGCCCCACTTCTGACATTGGGGATCACATTTCAACATGAAGTTTGGAGGGCCAAATATCCAAACTATAGCAGTCCAGAGTAGGCAAATTAATAAGTAGAAAGTAAATTAGTGGTTGCCAGGGCCTGGGTTTGGGGGAGCAGGTAGGGAGAGGGCCTGCCATTGGGTATAGGGTTTCTTTGTGGGATGATAAAAAATGCTCTGTAATTAGATAGGAGTGATAGATGCATAACTCTGTAAGTATACTAAAAACCACTGAATTGTACTCTTTAAAAAGGTGAACTTTATGCTATGTGAATTTTATCTCAATAAAGCTGTTATTTAAAAAAAAGACTGAAGTGAGACCAGAACAGATGCAGTTGTTTTTTCATCAACAAAAATTGCCTGCTGTCTACTCTGATATCAAGACATTATCAGATGGGTTGACCTTTGCCTTTTTTTTAGTTTAAGTGTATCAGGACCTTAAAAGGAGAACAGTGTTTACTACCTTTAAATTCCAGAAGGGTATCTGAAGACTGAAGTGAAATAAATAAGATCCCTTGGAGCAGATTCCAGATGTTTCTTCCTCAGTTTTCTTAAAGTCAGATCAGTTTGAGTGTTGACTTATGCTGAGATTGTTTTAAACACTTGGAGAAAGCTGGGGTTTAACTTAGCTGGAGCTACTGTTTTGCACTTGTCTTCTGCTGAAAGAATTCACCTTACTGGGAGATGATGGACAGTAATAACACAACTGTTCATAACTAATGAAAATCCAAAAAGGATTCGTAAGGAGACAGTGCAGAGGCTGCCTTCACAAGATCGTACAATTCATTTGAAATCAAAGACTTCAAGATATCAAAGAGGAAGGTCTGTTTATTCTAGCCTGGGCTTTCAGTGTGGTGTTGAACAACAGTTGACTGAGGGCCCGTGCTGTGTCAAGCACTGTGCTAGGGATACGGTGGTGGATGAAACAGGCTCCCTGTTCTTAAGGAGCCACCAGCCCAATGAGAGACAAACAGATAGGCAGGCAATTCCAGGGCAGTGTGATAGGTCTTGTGAGCTAATAGAACACAGGATATTGTGGGAATCAGGCAATCCCACAGCATTTTAGATCTAGAAAGTAAATTTCATCAGTTTACCCAGAATTGACTAGGCAGGCAGGAAAAGGAGGACATTAAGAAGGGGAACATACTCAGAGAGCAAGGTCTGAGCTATACCTACTAAACCCACCAGATTCTGAGGGATAAACTAGAATACTGATTTAATACTTTACAACAGGGTCTTTCTTAGCCACCAGATCACTTGTGCTCAGCCTGCAGGGTAACCCTTTCCAAGTCTAGGAATGAGAAGCTTGCTTGGTGAACTCAGAAGTTGGACGAGGTGAATAGTCTTGAAGATTTCATAAAAACCCATGGAATTATTATTATTCTCAATAGGATTCACCTTTCCAGGGGACAGAAAAATTCTAATTTTTCTCTGTCTAATCCTTAGACAGAGCTGTATACATGGACTCTAATAGATTGTGCACTTAGGCTTCCTTTTTAAAAACTTCGTGTTGACAATCACACTTCTGTAAATGCCATCTTTAAAATCTATTTTTTGTTTATGTATTAGGCAATTCATTCACATGTTCAAAATTCAAAAGTACAATAAGGTTTACAGTGAAAAATTTCACTGCTGTCCCCCAGCCACCCAGGTCCCTTCCCCAGGGACAACTTATGTTGTCAGTGTCTTATGTATGCTTACAAAGATATTAATGCAGCCCAAATGCTATTTTTTAAAAATTTTAACTTTATTTGCATTTCATTTATGGGACTACACTTTAGTTACCTTATTTGAACTTGAGTAATACCATCTTTTTTTCTAATTTAATTTGAGAAATATCCTTCTCTTAAACCAGTGGTCCCCAACTTTTTGGGCATCAGGGACTAGTTTCACGGAAGACAATTTTTCCACAGATGTGGGGTAGGACGGGGGTTGGTGGGGGAGGTGGAGCTCAGGCAGCGATGCAAGCACTGGGGAGCAGCTGCGGCCCGGTTCCTAACAGGCCACAGACCGTATTGGTCCATGGCCCAGGGGTTGGGGACCACAGCCCTAAACGATAGATACAAATGTCTCATAGAATGGTTGACTTCTGAAGATAGCTAATGTCATCCAGTGTGTCGGGGGTGGGGGGGGGTGGATGGTGTGTTTACGGGTTTACCAGTGTCACAGAGTATCTGTATCTCTAAGTTCTAGGAACACCTTGCTCTGTACGTACATTTGCTCCCTTTGCACAGATTCTGAAGTCAACCATGATAATGAATTAATTCTTACAACAGGCTCTTTTGTTGTTCATTTTGTTGACCCAATCACTTTATTAGTTTTTTGTGTTATTTTACTCTCAAGAGACATCTCAAAAACTCTGTGCTTTGTTGGTTGGAACCAGGTAGAGTTGTATCCCTGAAGGAACAGTAATGAGGGAGAAATTGAAAAGAATCTTTTTTCATGCTTCTGATGTGTTTTCTATTCCTTGTCCTTTTATCCCCTTTTACAGCCGCACTACCCTAAATTATGCCTTTAAATTAAGCTACAAGGGTATACTGCTATTAGACTTGAATATGTGTAACCACTAAGTATGAGATCATCAAGATCTCAAAATTATTTGTTCGATCAAAGTTATTAGTATTATCTACTGCCAGCGGAGGAAGGGATGGCAAGAGTTCACAACGTATTCCATTTATTCTGAATAAGGCAACAACTACAGACCAAGGAGTTACCAAGTATCACTAGAGAACTGTGCAGATTTGGTCCAATCTTAGACAAACAATCTAGTATGGAAGGCTGTGCTTTCAATTTATGAGGTCAATCTAAAAATTGTTACAGAATTTTTTTTTGAGAACAAAAAATAAAGGAGAGAAGGGCAGTGATATGATTTGCTTTTATAACAATAGCACTGATTTGGGTGGTTCTATCCACGCACTTTCTGCTGGATCCTAGGAGATAAGGGTGTTCTATATGGCTTTATGTAAAACCTAATGACACCCTAGCCTCATTATTACCAGGCACTCCCAATTCTTACATCTGCAAGATTAAAATAGTGTCTTTAATGGGTGACATGAGGATGTCCTCAGATCTTAGACAGAAATGGCATAGGGTAATGTCAAGGCCTTGTTATTGTACTTACTGTACTCCTAATTCCTTTATTAAGGAGGATCACATCTCTGGGCACCCAAAATACACTGAGAGAATGAGACCTCAGAGGTGGCTGCATTTTATTGTTGGGAGAAGATACTGGTTTTTTTTTGGTTTTTTGTTTTTTTTTTTTTTTGAGACAGACTCTCGCTCTGTTGCCCAGGCTAGAGTGCCATGGCGTCAGCCTAGCTCACAACAACCTGAAATCCTGGGCTCAAGCAATGCTCCTGCCTCAGCCTCCCAAGTAGCTGGGACTACAAGTGTGTTCCACCACGCCTGGCTAATTTTTTTTTCTATTTTTAGGTGACCATCTAATTTCTTTTTATTTTTAGTAGAGACAGGGTCTCTCTCTTGCTCAGGCTGGTCTCAAACTCCTGACCTCAAGCGATCCTACCACCTCGTCTTCCCAGAGTGCTAGGATTACAGGTGTGGACCACCATGCTCAGCTGATACTTTTTCAATTTTGAGAAATGTTCAGAGATTTCCCAAATCCCTCACTAGAAATGTGAAGCCTTCATTAGAAAGGGCAAGGGATTTGGTTCCAGGTCACACAGCAGGTTAGTAGCAGAGCTAAGATATGAATTTAGACTTACTCCTTTCACCATATTGTGACTTTTGGGGACATCCTTATTGTTAGAGTGGTAATATAGTACCACATATTCATATAACTCTTAGTGCCACATCAAGTTCTGCAAGCACAAGCTCTCATTTTGGCCCCTCAACCACCCCAGTGTGCTAGGGACAATAAATGCAATTGTTCTCACTCTGCAGATAAAGATTGCAACTCAAGAAGACACAAAGTAGTCTGTAACAGAGTCAAGACTAAACTCAGTTCTCCCAGTTCCCTCTCCAAGGCTCTTTCAACCATGCCATCCTGATTGTTTGGTGCCTTCCATCAGTGATCTCTGGAAAACAAGTTTGAGATACCGGAATTTAAGGGATAGCTCATTAGAAATGAATGGTTACATATTTTGTAAGTACAAAAATGAAATAAATCTCTTGCCCCCTTTCCTGCTAGGAACTTAAACGTTAAACTGTTCTCTAGTTTTGCACAAATTCACAACAATTAACACTGCACTGTGAGAGAAATACTTTTCTAAAAAAGCATCCTAATCAAGTTGAAACAAAAATTTTAATACACGATTTTAAAAAGAAATAATTTAAAAATAAATAAATATAAAAATTGTAATACATGAAATGGAAGGAAACAACGATGTGTAGTCCTCCCTTATATCTGACCCACATTTGTCTCTATTTTCATGATTGCGTTTCTCAAGCCAGGGGCATATGGCCAAAGACCATTTGAAATGTCAAGTGTTCCAGACACCCAACAGGCTAGTGGATGGAAAGCGCAGTAACGGGGGGAGCAGATGACCGGTGTTCCAGCCTCGGTCCCCTCCAGCCTCACACCGGCGTTGCCTTAAGAAGCCACCTAGTCGTTAAGTGGTTTCGTTCACTCTAAAATGAGGGGACTGGGTCAGTGCACATATGTGAATTTAAACGTAAGCTTGTACTCACGCGTTGCATGTTTAAATTCATAAATGTTCGTTTAAAACAATATATGTATATACCATTAAGTTTACTTCATCAGAAGTTGCGTCCTCCCCCCTTCCCCGAGACACCAATGGGCCTCCTGGGCCACGCCACGGCCCGGTCGGGCTCCGGGCGCGCAGCAGAAGCCAAGCAGGGGATTGACAAACTAAAAAAGGGCAAGCCCGGAGCCCGACCCGGCCCCACGGCGACTCCAGACAGCTCCTAATTCGGGCGGCTGGCGAGGGCCCTGCGCCCCGGCCCCACCACCTGTTCCCGGCAGCCAATGGGGCGGCGGGGGGCGGCCGGGGCGGGGCGCGGCTACAAAAGGCCGGGGACGCCGCGCGCCCGCCCACCCCGCTCAGGGCGCGCTCGCGGGAGCTTCGCACGGACGCGGCCGAGCTCCGGGAACATTCCGCTCGTGGACCAGCCGGGCCGGGGCGATGCTGCGGGTGCGGTGTCTGCGCGGCGGGAGCCGCGGCGCCGAGGCGGTGCACTACATCGGGTCTCGGGTGCGTGCACCACCGGCCTGGTCTGGCGGCCGCGAGCCGCCCCCTCGCTGGGCTCAGCGCGCGGCGTGAGGCACTCGCTTCCTTCCCGGAGCCGCGGCGCCCTCGCTTTCCCCAGCCGGGATTGCCTGACAATGGCCCTTTGGTCCCCCTTGGAAGCTCAGCTTCAAGAGCCTTTGCTGGCTGCCGGGAACTCGGCGGCGTCCCCAGGGCAGGAGGGCTTGCATTGCGGCCCCACCCCTTAGGGTACAGTTGCTGTCTGCGCGTCTCGGCGCCGTGGCCCACAGCGCGGGGGCGCCGCCCTCCTTGTCGGGTCCTCGGTTCTTTCCACCGAGCTTCCCGCCCGGGGCGAGGGGGTGGGGACGACGGAGACTCCTCGTAGTGAAAGGGTGGCGTTATTGGGTTTCAGAGCCCTGGGTGGGCATGGAGTTGGGGAGCTTTCGGGAAAATGCGTGTGGAGTGGAGGGATGGGGAGAAGAGGCATCAAAGGGAATGGGCACGGAGGGCGAGCGAGCAGGCTCGCTCCAAGTGTAACATGGAGTCCTGAGTTGCGAGAGGAGAGGGGGCGAGTTCAGCCTGTACACGCAACTCTGCCCAGTCCCCGCCCTCAGCTTCCCTGAGGTGCCAGCATGCGCCTGCAGACCCTCCCTTGCTCCTGGGACTGGAATAGCTTGGACAGTTTGGCTCCCCCAGGAACCGGCTCCTGAACAGCTGCCACCCTCCCTCTTGCTTTGATCTCCACCCCAGTTTAACAGAGGATAGAGATTTGGGGATTGAGGTTTGCTCAGTGGTTGAGAGGGATGCTCCCTACTCTAGATTTTACAGGCCCACACTTTTTAAAGACTGCTTGAAGTTCTTAGATCTCGTTTTTCGGTGTTTAAATTTGTGCCCGGGTTAATCCTCATCTTGGCTACGGTACTGTGGACCATCTGTAAAACGAAACAGATGGCAGTCGGTCACTCTCAGCACTGACATGCCAAAGAATGTGAAGTGCATGTCAAAGATGAAAAGATTTTGGTTTGATGCTGATTATTCTGAAAGACAAAGTCCTTTACAAATGCCTCCACATTTTCATTTGAGAAAAAAAAAAAAAGCCTAGTATTGGTAACCTTTGATACTGAAGGGGAAAGGAGGCTCCCTTCCCAGCTGGGCTTGGCAGGAAGATGTAGAGCAGCTTTCTACCATTTTCTGAGTGTTGACCCATCATCTGCAGAAGAGTTGCTTAAAGCTTGACCACAGAAACCCATTCTGAGATATAAAACAGGTTTATGGTCTCTGGGGACACAATCTTCTGAGGGTTTTAAAGAGTTATAGCAATTAATAGATAAGAAGAATTTATAGATAAACAGGAAGGTTAAAAAAAATCACCTATAATCCCACTACCCACCTATACACTATTGACATCTTGGTTTAAGTTCTCCTAAAGGGTTTTAAATGACAGTGTTATTCTGAGTTTTCATCCTGTTTCCTCATCCTCCTCTTCCCAAGTAGTGTATAGGGGTGCACACTAATCTTTTCTTTGTTCTTGGAAGCTTGGAAGAACCTTAACAGGATGGGTGCAGCGAACTTTCCAGAGCACCCAGGCAGCTACGGCTTCCTCCCAGAACTCCTGTGCAGCTGATGACAAGGCCACTGATCCTCTGCCCAAGGACTGCCCTGTCTCCTCTTACAATGAATGGGACCCCTTGGAGGAAGTGATCGTGGGCAGAGCAGAAAACGCCTGTGTTCCACCATTCACCGTGGAGGTGAAGGTAAAGCAAGGGTATTCATGTGTCTGAAAGTGGGTTCCCTCCTTACCTTCTGCAGTCTGGCTTCTGCTACTACCTCCTCTGTAACTGCTTTCACTTTGGCTGACTCCCCCAGACCTCCCGAATCCAGTGGTTAATTTTGAATTAAATTACTTGACACCTCTGTGGTATTTGACACTGTTTACACAATGATAATTCCTTCCTTGTTGAAACTCTTCCCTTGGATTCGCTGTTCCTCACATCTTCCTTCACAGTCTGTAATGTTGGGATTGAGTGGAATTTCATTTGACCTCCTTCTCTTAGCCATTCTCACAGCCACCCACCCACCACCTCCACTGTGGTCCAGATGTCCCTCAGAATCAACATGTTAAACTCCTTACTGGTTATTGCCACAGGACCTCAGACTTGGTACATCTAGAGTTCAATTGCCAGCCACCCTGCTAAACTAGACCCTTCTTCATTCCTCCCTTTTAAGTTTTGGCATTCCTTTTTAATCAAGCTAAAACACTAAAGAATCATGTTTGATTTCTCCTTCAGTCACATCCATTCTCCAAGATCTAACACACATTTTGTCAAAATGAATCTTGCCTCCATTCTTCTGCCTCTGCCTTAGGTCAGAAGCTCATCTGCTGCCTGGACTATTGCAGTTAACTCCTAACTGGTCTCCCCTACTTACTCTTCTCTCCAAACTACCTTCCAGCTGCTATTCAAGTGATTTTTTTAAACCCAAATTTTGATCATGCTGCTCATCCTGCTCCCTTCACTCCTCCACTTTGCTAGCCTCCCATTGCTTAGGATAAAGTCCTCATGGTATTCAAGATCCTTCACAATCTGGCACTTGTCTGCATTTCTAGGACTGCCTGCTTAAACACATGGCAGGTTAGCAGATGTTCATTCCTGTTTATGTCTTTCCTCTCCTCTTATATGCCACCCTGGTTGTCAGAAGACTTTATAAGATAACCATATGAGCAGCTAAACTAGATTATTCTCTATTCCCTAGAAAGCCCTGTGTCTTTGCTCCTACCTAAATCTCTTCCACATATCTTCCTGTGCTCTCTTACCTGTAGTTTAAATTTACCACCACCTAGCTCCAAAAACTCCTTTCACAAAGCCTTCCAGTATTTCCCTGGCAACATGTAATAGCTCTCTTTTGAAAAACTCCTAGTGTTTTTAATCTGTGATATTCTTATGGTCAGGGCCTCTATGGGCTGGTGTTCAGGTTGTATACAGTATAAGGGTCCCACATCTAAAGGAGCATCATTTACATTGTAGACACAGCCTAAACTCCCATTAATAATGGGTTACAAATGTATCTTAAGTGTCCTTAAAATTCTTCCTGAATATCTACATTTTTATTTGTAATGAGGATTAAGGAAATAAGTTCTGTAACAGCATTGTCATGGTCATCAGAAATATTGCCTACTGTGTATCAGGGCTCTAGAGGTGTTAACACAAAAGAACTTCCTTTCTGTTTGGAGAGATATGATGTTCACATAGAAATGAAGACTAAGTATCTTACTCCAATCAATGGCCAAGGCAGTTGAATTTTAGTGCCAGGAGAGCTAAGGAAAAAAAGCAATGACTAAGTGCTGGATAGGTAGGAAGTATTCTTGAAGAAAATGATTCTTAAGTTAGACCTGGGAGAGAGGGTAATAGAAAAAGTAACAATTTCTTCTAATTGTTATGAAACTATATTTGGTTCTGATGTTCGAAATTTGATGAACAGATTAATTTACATATCATCCACATGTTTTAAAAACACATAGTCTTTACAAGTCTTTTCTTGAAAAGAAGTTGTCCCATCCCCTAACCATTTTAATTGTGTGAAATTAAAGTTCAAATTCAGGCAATAATTTATCCTTCCACTTATCTTTAAAATTATTGACTTTCATATCATGTGATCTTACGGAATCAGAATTCTCAGACATTATTTTGAATTCTTGGTCACTTGATTTATGACTTTATTAGACTTTGTAGTTTCATGGGTTTGTGGCAAGTCAGGAGACTGGGACTGAATTAGGTGTTTGATAATAGCTTGATAGGTAGTCTCAATTAATTAGCTGTTTGACCTGGTGCAAGATTCCAGAAATTTCTGGGCCCCAGTAAAATAAAGATATTAAGACATTTGCTATCTACCTAACAGGATTAATCTGAAGGTAAAAGGTTACATGTTCACTATTTTAAAGGACAAAACTACAATTCATTACAGTTGCATGGATCCTGTTTGCCAGTTATATTACAAAAGTCCATCGGGAATGTACTGGTTGTAGATATTAATAACATTTACAGTATTGATTTCATTCATCTTGTTATTTCTGTTTTATGCCACATGCTAAGGCTGGTATTGAGGGAGAAGAAGGTAAATCTAAGACATACATGACCCCTAGAAGACAAGGCAGTGCCTTCTAGTGGAGAAGAATGACACAGATATATTAATCAGTTTGGGAACAATAAAAGATAAAATAGTAAAACTGTCTAAGCAATTAGAGCATAAGATGTTGGGAGATGTAAGTGCTAGAGAAATTTTGAGAAAAGGAGTGAGTGAGGAACATAGTTGTTAGGAAGCACAATCTTTAAAAGCTATATGGCTTTTGTTCTGCAACACATAGTAAATACTTGCTATCAAATATGTGCTTTTTGTTTTGCTTTTATCTTTTTTTAAAATAAGGCCCTTGATAAAGGACCTTTTATAAAATACAATATTAATCAAGGTTAATATAAGTTTATAGCTGGATAAATAAAAAATAGGTTTCTGTTGTACTTTCTTAGCCTTCCAAAGACAGTATTTAAAAATTAATTTGGCAAGCCCCTATAAAGGATTTTAGGCTTTGAAAGACTATAAAGTTTCCAGGAAGGCAGCCACATCTCTGCAACAGATTATTTAAAATATCACACGCTAAGCATCTAATAAAGTGTTCATTATCTTACAGACAACTTGGTAAATGAGTATGAACTCATTTAGCAGTGTTATAAAGGAAATGTAAACAATTTCCAGCTATCTCTTGGAAAATGTAATGTGCCCTGTCATTTGGACTTTGTCCAACCTTTGCCAGATTATCAGCTATTCAAGAAAACTCACATTTGTTCAAATAACTTTTTTCTCCCAGGAAGGTTTACTTTATATTTATCAAGGCCCGCTTCACTCTGCGTAAATAGTCACGAAGGATTCTTTGAAATGAGTCTGGCAAGACAACATAACTCTGCATCCACTGTAATCCAGGGTTAAATTTTCAAAGGCTTCTTGTGCTTTAGTGGATTGTAGGAGATGTGCCTGGCATGAGAAGGAGGAAACTGAATGGATAAGTAGTACCAGGATGTGTCTGAGAAGAATTTATAAAGAGTCGTTACTACCCTCTCTTTCTGGTTGCTGCTGCACAAATTCCTAGGAGTAGAAAACAGTGGAGTGCTTTTGTTTTGTTTTTTGAAAGGGTAGATTGGTCTTAAAAATAACTCAAATGTTTAATGCTGATAACATTTTTTATAGACCAGAAATGGAGCCTGCTGTTTGCCTGTACATCTTCAAAAGTAAGGGAACTAATTCGTGATTCAGATCAGGGGTCAGCAAACTTTCTCTGTCTAGTGCCAGATAATAAATAATCCAGGCTTTGCAGACCATCAGTTTCTGTTGCAGCTACTCAAATTCTCCACTCTGCCATCGTAGTGCAGAAGCAGCCTTAGACAATATGTAAACAAATGAGTGTGCCTGTGTTCCTATAAAACTTTATTTACAAAAACAGGCAATGGGCCAGATTTGGCCCATAGACTTTTGTTTACCAACCCCTACCTTAGAGCTTCACTGGCATCATTGATGTTTTCTAAAGACCTGTTTTTTGGCTTGTTATTAACCAAGCTGGGTTCCAGCCTAACTTCTGTGAACCTAGATATTGAACTAACAAGAGGCAGGTCTGCTTTCATATATTTTATATTTGTCAAAATGGAAGGTAAAAGTGGAACTAGAGACACAAAGTCTAGAAAAGATACTTCCTTTGACATTAAAGAAGTAGACATGTAGACATTGAGTCCAGTCTTGATGAGCAAAAACCACTGGAAACAATACAAACTATGTTAAGCAATTCCAGTTTTAAAAGTTTTTGCATATCAAGATAAAAATGTTCAAATCTGTGTATTAACCACATCCCTTGGTGTATTAGGAACACTGTGAGAGTAACAGAGCATTTGAGTTCTGGTCCTGCTTGTGCAGGTAGCTGGTGAGCATGTGTGACCTCTCTGAGCCCCATTCCTTGCGTGTGAAATGAGCATATGAGAACTTGCCCTGTCTCTTAGGCAGCATTGCTGGGAACACTAGCTAAAGTAGATACCCTTGAGCCCGTTACCCAGTTTTACCCCTTCTTTCTAGTACTTACCACTATCTGAAATTATCTGATTTATGATGGAAACCCTATTATCTGACATGATCAGTACTAGTAGTTGGATAGTTAATCCATGGTATAAAGAAGTATTTTTTTTAAATAGCAGCTTTAAACATTTTTTAACAAAAATTTAAATTTAAATCATTTTTTAACTTAAAACATACAAATGTACCTTGCTTTGCAAATCTTTTGATGAAGGTCCAAGGTTTTTTCTTAGAGTCTGGATTCTGGATTCTCTGATTAGAGTTCTGTTTCATCTTTCTTGATCAATTGTAGAACGCATCACATACATTTCCCAATGTATTTCTTTAAATTGACTGAGAACTTAGACACATGCAAAACAATTTGAATGCAGAATCTTTCTAGATTTTTACATTTTTGAAAAACAATATTTTACAGTTATACCTACCCTAATTCAACAGTAACTTTTAGCAAATGGATTGAGCTATTTTAAAGCATTCAACGGTTTTCTGTCTGGTTGTCTTTTAAAATACATATAACCCCTGGAAACTTTCTATTGTTAAGGTTTTTTTATTTTTTTTAGCTACAAAAGATTTGTGAATTTGTTTATCAGACCATTTTCTTCTGTGACAAAAGGACCTGAAGACATGTGAGAGCTCGAATGGACTGGGGAGAGGAGTGATGTGGTTGGTGTGAGACAGGTTGACAGAGAAGTACTAAAGGCAGACTTGCACAGCTGCACAATTTTGCCTAGTGCTAATTCTGTTGAACAGAAAAATCAATAATGGGTTTTTAAGAGAAATAAAGCATGTTTGAAAGTATGTTCCTGACCTTAACAGGGTTAAAATATCTCTTTTTTTACCATAAAATACCTTGAGGTGCTGTGTTCCGGCATCCCATGGAATTCTGGGATGCATGGATAACCCATGGCTTTGGTTTAATATAGGTGCTTTTATTCTCTTAGGCTATTTTGTTTGTTCCCTAGTTTCATATCACTGAGACTCTCTAACGGGAATGCCTGTGTCCTGTTTTGTACCTAAAGCATGGTACAAACTGGCCAAGAGGATTCCAAGCCTATCTGTGGGCAGACATGCTCTTAGTGGTTGGGCATGAGATCTCAGGCAGAAGCAGCAGAAGGGCTTAAAATAGGAAGATAACTTAAGAGTTCTTCATTCAACAAATGTGGAGTGTTTGCCCAGAGTGCCAGTATGCTCAATGCTGGGATCGACGGTGAGCAAGTCGTGGTTGTAGTCTCAATTCCATTACATCATACAGAGTTGTTCCTGCCTGTGAACCTATGAGTTGTATTTTTCTCCTATAAGTATTTCATTTACTTTCTCTGCTTCTAGGCTAACACATATGAAAAGTACTGGCCATTTTACCAGAAGCATGGAGGCCATTATTTTCCCAAAGATCATTTGAAAAAGGCTGTTGCTGAAATTGAAGAAATGTGCAATATTTTAAAAATGGAAGGAGTGACAGTGAAGAGGCCTGACCCCATTGACTGGTCGCTGAAGTATAAAACTCCTGATTTTGAGTCTACGGGTAAGTGATGTTAGATAACTAAATTACCGGTGTCTTAGTGTTCCATTTCTTTCTTAACATGTAAGGAGAAAGCTCTCAGAATTCTTGGAGATTCCTTTATTTTACTTATTGTTCAAAACTTTAAAGATTAGTTAATGCTCATAATTAAGTTTACCAGAAGAAAAAAAATTATTTAGGAATCGTTTGGTTTGTGTTGATATGATTAAGAGATGCACATTCTAAACTCCATAGTAAATCTGATGGAATCTCCTTTAATGAAGCAGTTTTTCCTAAACTTTATGGTCATTTCTTTACATAAGAACAGTGGATTACATTTAATATTCCTCAAGAACAGAAATTAAGAGGGGAGTAGAAACATTTCTATTTTTAACTGACAAGGCTGCACTACTGTTCTTGTGCCTGAGTATTCTACATTACAGTTTTAGAATGATTCTTGGCCCAATTTTTATCTTATATTACTGACAGTCTTTCAAGAACTCTGTTTCTGGCTAGCAAGAAAGGAACTTATAAATGGTGAAGGCTTAGTGGTTCAAGATCTCTTTATGCAGTTGTTGCTTCGTTTTTTTTCTGTTTCTGTTTTCGCTTGGCTTCCCCACCCCCACACAGAATTTGTATTAACGATCTAGTATGTATTATTAGATTTTTTTCCATTTTCATATAATTACATATGTACGCACATGTACAGGGCTTTTAGTAATTTTTTTACTTAAAAATGAGAGTATATTATTAATATATAGACTTTTCTGTCTTTGAAATTAGCACCACTGAGGTTGTTGTGGAACTTTTTGGTCTGTCAGGTTTATACAGTGCGATGCCGAGAGACATCCTGATAGTCGTGGGAAATGAGATTATCGAGGCTCCCATGGCGTGGCGTGCGCGCTTCTTTGAGTACCGAGCATACCGGTCAATTATCAAAGACTACTTCCACCGTGGTGCCAAGTGGACCACGGCTCCTAAGCCCACGATGGGTGATAAGCTTTATGACCAGGTAAGTCCCTAATAATAGGCTAATTTATTAGTAACTTTTCTAAATAATCTAAGAAGAATAAGATAGTCTCTGATATCTTGTATATATTATGCATTTTAGAAATGGAAAATATCACCTAATTTTTAAAAAATGGTTGTTTTATGATGAAAATAAGGTAAATGATCTTATGGTAATAATACTGTTAATAATAGCTAACACTTATTTGGTGCTTACCTCGTGCTGTGTCCTGGGCTTAATTCTTTATTTACGTCCTCAATCCTGTTTATTCTTCGCAACAACCCTATGAGTGAGTACTGTAGTATCATTCCACTACAGGAGGGAAAACTTGCCTACCGCCGTACTGCCAGTCATTAGTGGAACTAGAGAAGTCACTAGGCTGACTAGGCTGAAGTTCATTTTCTTCTCTTAGAAAAAGAACCTGGTCCACAGGCTAAATTCACAGTAAAAGCAAATGTATGTCCCTTATTAAGCCACTTACTATTTGATCATTTATGGAAAAATTTAAAAATAAAAATTTCTTCTAGAGGTTTAAGGACAGAAGTAAATAATTAATTTTGCCACACCCAGTCAAGTTTGGCAGGGGAGGCATGGCATCTCATTTTATGGTGTGAGTTAGGCTCAGGACCAAATTCCTTTTCTAAAAGAACAGTATGATTTCATCCTATTAACTTTCAGTATAAATACATATTTATATTGATAGCTACATAAATCAACGTGTGGGTCATGGAATATTTTCAGAATCAATTACTGCCCCTGTACCACTCCTTTCTAAGTATAGTAGTCCCCCCTTATCCTTGGGAGATATGTTTCAGACTCCCAGTGGGTGCCCGAAACTGTGGATCATACTGAACCCTATATATTATATATTATGTTTTTCGTATATATACATACTTATGATAAAGTTTATGAGTTAGGCACAATAAAAGATTAATAACAATAACAACAGAATAATTACAACAATCTACTGTAATAAAAGTTATGTGTATGATGTCCCCCCTCCCCCACCTCTGTCTGTCTCTCAAACTATCTTAATATTTTCAGACCATAATTGACTTCAGGTAACTGAACTGTGGAAAGCAAAATCATGGATAATGGGAAACTACTATATAAGGAAATTATTGTAATGCTTAGTTTTTTATTTTGTTGTTGTTTTAGTTTGTTCATCATGCATAATTCCCATGCACGTTTTAGTCTAGGACTGAATAGTAGTGTTTTGGGAAATGATGTTGAACTAATTTTTTAAGATAATGTATCATTATAAATAATTTCCTCATGAACCAATGCATTGTGTGTGTTCATTCTTGTTCCAATTAGGATTATCCCATCCATTCTGTAGAAGACAGACACAGATTGGCTGCTCAGGGAAAATTTGTGACAACTGAGTTTGAGCCATGCTTTGATGCTGCTGACTTCATTCGAGCTGGAAGAGATATTTTTGCACAGAGAAGCCAGGTTGATAGAGGCCGCCTCTGAAATTTCACACTATATTATTGTATTTTTTATTTCCAAATTAAAATATTTTCATCCTAAATACTTTTAGTTTTCTAAACACAGAACCAAATATTTATAGATTGTATGTCCCCCTTTCAGGTTACAAACTACCTGGGCATTGAATGGATGCGTAGACATCTTGCTCCAGACTACAGAGTGCATATCATCTCCTTTAAAGATCCCAATCCAATGCATATTGATGCCACTTTCAATATCATCGGACCTGGTCTTGTGCTTTCCAATCCTGACAGACCTTGTCACCAGGTAAAAGAGTTCTTAGGACTCTGAGAAAGTAATAGAGTCTAGCAATTAAAGTAATTGCCACTTTTATTTTAAGCACTTCCATGATTCCTAGTGGTTCTAACTGACAAATGCAGCCATGCTCAACCTTCGATGATCAAACATTGGATTTCTTATGGTGTGTTTATTACACGTGTCCAACACTGAGAAATATACATTGTTGCTATGATAATTAGTGTAGTGTCATCAAACTTTGGCTGGTTGCTATTGTCAAAGCCTCAAGTTTGTACGTATATGTGTATTTTTATTGAACAGAGTGGTATTATCTCATAACTTGCAGAAGTGGTTCCATAGCAGCTGAATTGTAAACAAGATGATCTCTGCATGGCCAGGGCAATGCCACTGGGCAGTGAGTGTCTTCCCTGTCCAGTGGGTCAGGCTCCCTGCAGGGAGGAGCAGAGCCACTGCACTGCAGCTGGTTTGTCCCCATCACCTGCAGCTTCCTACTTTCTGCCTGTGGCCCCCTACTTCCAGTTGGGTGGTGAGTGATTTTGTTACTTGTAAAGCCACAGCACACCTTTTTAAAACCACTATTATAGTGTGTCATTGTTCATTTCTATCCCTTATTTTTAGGCCTAGGACCAATATTACTTATTCATTTCATTTTAATATCATTTATCAAACTATTAAGTGGGTATGTAAACACAGGGATGGCTGAGTTATGTCACTAAAGACAATTACTTTTTTTAAAATACATCTCTATCATTTGTCATAAATATAAAGTGATAGACAATGAAATGGACTACAGGTTTGACGTAGTCACATTTTTGTTATACTATTTTTTTTTAATTTTATTTACTTATTTTTTTTGAGACAGAGTCTCGCTCTGTTGTCCGGGCTAGAGTGCCATGGCGTCAGCCTAGTTCACAGCAACCTCAAACTCCTGGACGTAAGCGATCCTTCTGCCTCAGCCTCCCGAGTAGCTGGGACTACAGGCATGTGCCACCATGCTCAGCTAATTTTTTTCTATATATTTTTAGCTGTCCAGATCATTTCTTTCTATTTTTAATAGAGACGGGGTCTCGCTCTTGCTCAGGGTGGTTTCGAACTCCTGACCTCAAGCGATCCTCCCGCCTCGGCCTCCCAGAGTGCTAGGATTACAGGCGTGAGCCACCGCGCCCAGCCCATAGTCACATTTTTGTTTTCTTATAACTAAATAGGAAATATTTTCTTTGTTTTTAAATGAGAGTTTCTTGAAGTATCTTTGCTATTTTAAATCTCCGAAAACTGAGAAAAGCACAAGAATAACTTTAAAAGTTGTAATACTTCTGTTACTTTTAAACTTTAATGTGGGGATTTTATATACATTTTTAATTAGGATTCAGACAAAATCATCCAAATGTTTTGAAAATTTAATTTCTTTATTTTGGCAATTGAGAAGATAGCTTCTCAGAAAGGATTACTAATGAATGATGAGGGCTATCAGAGACCAAGAATAATAAGAATAGTATATATGGATTTAAGCCTCTTTGGGTTTTTTGATCTTGCAGATTGATCTTTTCAAGAAAGCAGGATGGACCATAGTGACTCCTCCAACACCAGTCATCCCAGATGGTACGTTCACTTTTATATACTTATAGACTAAAATGATTGCTTTAGTGACCAAGGATCTTTCACCTCTAGAGAGCAGCCCAAATGTTAGCAATTTAGAGAAAATGTTTCCTCAGTAAGGAATAAAGTAGTGCTTGGAACTAGGAATGCTAGAATAAGGCTGGGACTTGTGTTTGCAACTTTTCCTTCCATAGAAAATGAAAGTGAGAAGACAGAATAAAACAATATTTCATAAAACCAAGATATGACTTTTTAAGGAAAACAGGGTGAAATCCAAATGTGTAATGCGTATGGATTGATTCTTAACTTTTATTGATAAATTGTGTTAAGATTAAAATAAGTTTTCACATGGAAAGTGAACTACTGAAAGAATTGAGCTGGTTCACTTTAATATTCTTCACTTCAAGTAAATCCTTGCTTTGAGCAAAAATGATAGCAGACATGGTTTAACAGTTGTTGCTATTTTTAGATCATCCACTCTGGATGTCATCCAAATGGCTTTCCATGAATGTCTTAATGCTAGATGAAAAACGTGTTATGGTGGATGCCAATGAAGTCCCAATTCAAAAGATGTTTGAAAAGCTAGGTATGTACAACAAATGAAATAATGTTGTGTATGAAAATGTTAGATGAGAAGAACCAAGGAAATGACATACTAGGTTTGATGTTTGCTTTATCTAATTTAATTTCTATTCCTTTTAGAGGCACTAAGTTATTATTTTGCATATGTCCAGCATTTTGTTTTCAACAAGCATAGCCTCAGGAGGTTGAAGATGCATCCTGAGCTCTTGAGACACCCCCTTATCAATAAGTTTATCAATCTTCTGTGACTTAGCCAGTGTAGTATCAATTTTAAAAGTTTGGCCTATCAGTTTTAGATTGAGCCCTAATGACTGGACCCCTAATGCTCTGCCACTTTTTTCCCCTGGCTTTTGTTAGATAACCCAGTTGCTTGGGTTCATTTTCTTTGTCTATTAAGATTTTGTTGTTTCTCAGCTTAAAATAGTGTAATGTACCAAATATCTAACTTATAATTTTACTTTTAGTAATCAAAGTCTGTTTAGACACAGGGAACTTGTTAAAGCAAACTTGATCAAGCAAATGAATTCCCTCCAATTCACGATAAATACGTCCCTAGCCATCCGAGTAAGACAGATACATCGTTATATCAGAAAACTTTTGCTCATGTTTACAAGCCTACTCTTTATCCAAAATCCACTTCTTACCCCTGTCCAAACCGTGTTCTTACTCGTCAGAGCCACACTCAGTCTCACTTTCTCAGGAAAGTCTTCCTGAATGACTCATGCCTCCTCCTTCTCCCCAACTATACAATAGACCCTTTAGTGACTCTGTAGCTTATCTGCCCCCTTAAAATAATGAGTTCCTTAAAAGAGGAGCGTAGATTTTCTTTTTAAAATCCCACTATATCTTAATGCAACAGATTCTTCCTAAAGACTGTTGGTTAAGTAGGCCATGCACATCACAGCCTTGTAATTACAGATGGTACCCGATTAAGCCAATTGATTATCTTTGGTACCTATATAACCATTCAACCCAAACATTAAAATACCTGCGATGTTCTCTTGTTTCCTTAATGTGTCCTGGTAAAATTAACCTGTATAGATAAACTCTCTTTATATGTGAGTATATGAAGTCAACTTTTCAAGTTGGCTAAATTATGCTTTCCTTGCTAAATTAACATGGTAAAATTAGAAACAGTCTGACAAATTAAAGTATAATTCTAAAAGGCCTTAACATATTAGTACTCAGTCGTTTTGAATATTTGTTAAGTATGTATGCTCATCCAATCTTTTGACTTGTGAATAGTCAATAGAACAAAACTTACAAAACTTCAGAGTCTCTGTTGACTTTTTGATGAACACTTTATATTAGCAGTGGAATAGATTAGAGGACATATAGTTGGTGAAAATAAAATTGAAAGAGAAAAGACTATTCTGGGTTGGGGTAGCCTTAAGGATTAGAACCATGATATTGCTCCAAGTCTTTAGGCTTGCTTTCTGTAGGAAAATCTTTATGTTAATCTATCTAACTGACCACATCTCTTTTTCAATGCAGGTATCAATACCATTAAGGTTAACATTCGAAATGCCAATTCCCTGGGAGGAGGCTTCCATTGCTGGACCTGCGATGTCCGGCGCCGAGGCACCCTGCAGTCCTACTTTGACTGACCAGGCCTGATGGAGCTTGTGGCTGGCCTCAGACACACCTAAGAAGCTTAGGGGCAAGGTTCATTCTCCTGCTTTAAAAGTGCATAAGCTGTAGTGCTTTAAACAATCATCTCCTTAACAGGGGTCTTAAGCCTGGTTTACTTTTTATTACTTTTCTTTGACATAAGGAAATAACTTCTACTAGGTATTACTCTCTACTCCTAAAGTTATTTACTATTTGGCTTCAAGTGTAAAATTTTGGTAAATGTGTACCAAGACAAAAATTAGTCACTTGGGTAACTTGGCAACTAATAATTAACCATCTACCTCTGTTTTTA
Organism: Varecia variegata; assembly: GCA_028533085.1. NCBI lineage: Eukaryota > Metazoa > Chordata > Mammalia > Primates > Lemuridae > Varecia > Varecia variegata. The sequence goes on along the minus strand of CM052442.1, from coordinate 70,259,509 downwards.
ATTTTCTTTCCAAAAGGCAGCTTGAAATGTTTGTCCTAATCTTAATTTGTTTTTTCCTTTTCAGTAGACTTGAGAATGTATTACTTCTTTTTTTTTAAATGAGAGAAAAACTTAGAAGGTACAAGATCCTCAGTAGAACCAGATAATTGTGTCTTTTTCTAATAAAGAATTTGGGTAATTTTCAATTTTTTGTTTTTAAAGAAATAACCTAGACTGCAAATGTTGAAGTGAATTTTCCGTGAATATTTTTAATATTCTCATCTCAACATTGGTGTTATGTGCTACTAAAAACCTTTTCATACAGCTTACCTCATTTTAAGTGAATTATTTTAATCTTTTCCTCTTTTTCCAAAAAATTTACAGAAATATTTAGTGTAGTGGGATATAACTATCAGTTCCCATCCCTAAATTTTGATATTCAACATCTGATAGATACAATGCATCTTTGGTAATCTAAGATTTGTTTATAGGTGTGCAAATTATTTAAAGCATAGACTTTAAAAGCATTAAAAAAAAACTAATGGAGATAAAACCTACATGCGGTATGAAATAATTTTACTGTTGGATACTGTACATGTATTTTTATTCTAATAAACTTTTGTGTTCCAGACTGGACTTTATTAGAGTTTGGCATCAGTCTAGTTATTTTAGTGTAAGTAAATTATAGGAATGTAGCTCTTGGGATAGACTTCTCATTCTCTAAATTCATGAACATATTCATCCCAAATTTAAACCTAATACTAATATTCAGAAGTGTTTAGCAAAGTCAGATTTTGGTTTTCTTAATCAATTAATTCACTCATTCAAAACTATCTGAATATCTTTTGAGTGTAAGGGACTCCTAGGCCCCAGAAGGGAAAAAGAATTTTTTTATTCCTGAAAATCTGCATAGAATTTGTGCTTTGAAATGAGTCACAGGTTTCACCCATTCCCTTGCCAACATCTTTATCTCCTTTTGTATCCCGGTGTCCTTTTTCATCCATCACAGAAGCACCTATTAGTTCTACATTTGGACTGAATCCTACTTGAGAAATCGATGCAGCTGTGTGGATTGGTGCACACTTAGGGTAGATATAGCCAGGCCTAAATGCTACTCAGCAATTCTGTTACACACCCCTCTGCATTCTTCTCAATAGCTGTTCCAAACCTTCACTACATTTTCTTAGCTGATCATACTATTTCATCTTTCACAGAGAACATAGAGACCACCAGGCATTAGTTCCCTAAGTTTACAATCCTTTATAGATTTATACATATTTGCATACTCTGATTAAGTTTCTGTCTCCTCCTTATCCTCGAAGGATGTGTTTCAGGACCCCTAGTGGATGCCTAAAACTATGGATAGTACCAACCCTTGTGTATACCATGTCTTGTCCTATACATACAGACCTAGGGTAAAGTTTAATTAAATTAATCTGGTGCAGTGCGTTGCCATCAATTGGATCACGTTTCTGTTCATGTCTTCCACCCACAAATTTATTGCTTTTTCCATCTTAACTAAGCATTTATAATGCACTGTGGCCATAACTTTTGCAGTTTGAGGTGCAACAGCAAAACTATCATGAATTTCTTTTCCCTTCACAATTTCATGGATAGAAGATTTGTTCTTACCATAGATCTTAGCAACCTCAGCATACAATTTGATAATGAGACAGCTACTAAGTGACTAAAGGGCAAGGAGTGTAGACTGCATGGATATACGAGATAAAGGGAGGATTCACATCCTGGGAAGGGCAGCGTGGGCCGGTGAGAGATTTCATTGCTACTCAGAACAGCACATAGTTTAAAACTTATAAATTGTTTATTTATGGAATTTTCCATTTACTGTTTTCAGACCATGGTTGACCGCTGGTGACTGAAACCTCAGAAAGTGAAACCTCAGATAAGGGTTTCAGATAAGGGTTACTGTACTAGCTAAGCTTCTAGAAAGGAAAGTCAGGCCTTCATCTAATCACTTGCATTCACTTCTCAGCCCTCTATAAAGGGACACTTCTCTAACTGCTGTAGAAAAAGAGGTGAACCTTCTGACCAAGTCTGATCCACACATACACAGATACTGTCTGTTAATCCTAATCCTTCTCTCTTTTTGGAACTTGCTACACCAATTATCTTCCTTGTAACTCCAGCAGAGAGAGAGACAGAGAGAGTGTGTGTGTGTGTTTGCGTGTGTATGGTTTTTTTTATCCCTCCCTCGGAAAATAGTCATGCTCTAAATAATCCCTCGTGGCACAGTCTATACCCCTGATCCATGACCATGGCCTTTTTACAACAAAGTGATCACCTTAGTTTGACAGCTCCTACTTGTCTTACAGTAACCTGTTACCAAATAGATAATCAAAATGTACATTCAGATGCCACACATTTGTAACAACCGGCTTGGATTTAAACAGTTGAACCATCCAAAAATTCCAGCATAAACGTTCTCACATTTTCAGATTAACTTTGCAGTTCATTTGCCTACCTGATCTACAGCCATCTGTACTTTGTGGTGTGTACCTGTTGAGTGATGAAGAGCTGTAATTGACCTATCGTTGCTCAAGTCAAGATATTCTTCAGGCCAATTCTGTTCCATAGAGATAATATCCTGAGGGGCGTTTAGTTCAATCTCCCAATACATTTGATTGTTAATATCAGTGTTATAAGTTTTGCTAGCTTCTACAATATTAATTTTACCTAATTATCTAATGGAGAACCACCCTTAACCCCCCTCATGTTAAGTTGCAAGACACAATGCTGTGTTGGTGAACGAGCCCTTCGATCCTTTGTTACCCTCACTTTTTAAAGCAGCTGTTTTAAATTTCCATTTTTTTTTTTTTTTTTTTGAGACAGAGTCTTGCTCTGTTGTCTGGGCTTGAGTGTTGTGGTATCAGCCTAGCTCACAGCAACCTCAAATTCCTGGGCTTAAGCAATCTTCCTGCCTCAGCCTCCAGAGTACCTGGGACTACAGGCATGTGCCACCACACCCAGCTAATTTTTTCTATTTTTAGTTGCCCAGCTAATTTTTTCTATTTTTAGCAGAGACAGAATGTCACTTTTGTTCAGGCTGGTCTTGAACCCCGGACCTCAAGTGATCCTCCCACATCAGCCTCCCAGAGTGCTAGGATTACAGGCATGAGCCACTGCGCCCGGCCTCCAATTTTCTATTAACCTATTATTTTGAGGGTGAAAAGTAATATGATAAACCTATCAAACGTGATGTTCTTTGCCCATGTTGTAGGCAGTGGGCTGAGTGTCTTCATCTGATGAAATGTAACTAGTTGGGCCAAACTGGTTACACACACACACACAGCTATACTGTTGTTATTATTGAGTCCTTTGATAGTGTTAGCAGCACTGACTAGCCATTGAGTATGACACCAAACCTAGAATGTGTGTCAAGTCCTAACAATGTAAGTCCCCCAAACAATAGGTTAAGAAACAATGGAATTTACTTGCTAGTTATATGATGGACATTTTCCCTGGAAATACTTCTCCAGGAGAACTGCAAATGCTGCCTTTCTTGTTGGTAAATAAGGCATGTTTTATTATGAGTTTGAGTGTCAGCATGGGCCAGTGGCATGTCGTCATTTAGCCCATGATTGCACTGCTTGAGTTTCCCCTGTGTCCACTAAATGAGTGGACCTAGGTTGAACTAGAGCGTCAACTTGGCACCTCAGACCCTGGCACATGGTTTATTTGATAAGCGCCATCATGTCCTACTTTTACTTGCGTTCACAGTTTCCATAAATATTTCCAAAAAGCAGTACCATACACAGGGGCAGAGGAGGTCCCTTCTCTTGCTCGGTTTTCTAGTGCACATTTGCTAGACTAACTTATACACTCATTGTCAGTGGGCCAAGAATCATTATAAACCCACATATATGCCTTGTAGTTTTAATTTGTGTTCAGTTTTATCACTGCCAGAGACACAGCCAGTAATTCAGCTCATTGGGCTGACTTGTTCTTATTTTCTTCCATGAGGATTTTGCCACATGCTGGAATTAGAACAGCTGTTTTCCATACTAAGCCATGGTCCTTGATTCTGGAACCACCATCTATAAACCAAGCTGATTGCCAGGCTTCCTTGAGTAATTAGTCAACAGGAAGGGACCATCAACAATAACAGCAGGCAAGTCTTCTTGGGCAGGCTCTGTAGTCAGTCCTAGAGGAAAGAGGGTGCTTGCTAATAAATACAATGCATTCCTCCCATGGAAACTCCCCATAGCATGCTCCTGTGTCTACCATTTCCATTTTAGAATTGAACTTCTTTGGACCTTGTCCTCCTTGTTGAAATGCTTTTCTGATGTCACCCATAATATGCTGGGCATTTCAGGTCTTAATCTAGTCTTTTGTCCTTTGGTATTGGGGCTGTTTCGTAAATGCTCACTAGCGAGGCTGTAGGTGTATGCTAGATAGCAAAAGGAGTATACTAGATAGCAAAAGGAGTATACTAGATAGCAGCATTTGGTGCTTTTCTAGTTCAAAGGCCTACAGGCCACCATTGAATAATAGCTGTGAGCTTTTACAGGAGACTGCAGTTGGCATGAATGCAGGTGGCTGACATTTCTAATTGTATTTCATTTTAGAATTATATGGTCCTAATGCAATAACAGGCTACAGACTTCTGCAGTTGTAAGTTGTATAGGTTTCTGAGTGGACATATGTTTTCATTTCTTTTAGGTAGATACCTAGGAGTGGAATTTCTGGGTCCTGTGGTCATTCTATGTATGACTTACAGGAGAAAATTATATTATTAATAAAAAACTAATAAGGATAAAAATCCACTAATACAGCAAATTACTGTATGATTTGTATGATTCATTTGTACAGTCATTTGTATGACTGTAGTATGATTTTAAAAAGACAATGATATCCAAGGGATGAAGTGGCTCCCATATGAAGATAGACTAGTGATTAGAATTCAGTCTAGAAGGAGGAAAGTTGAGGAAGTTACAAAATCAAACCTATTGAAATTATAATAGCTTGACCAACTGGCTAACTTATGTATTTAACAACTTCCAAAACACCTCAGTAAGGGGGTAAAATCTTGATTTTGAAGATAGTTCAAGAACCAAAAAACAAAATCATATGGGAAGCAATAAACTCTGTTGTTTTTTACAAGTAAGTGTATATGAAAATTAATTAATCCCTGTTATTGAGAACCTACTATAATGACAAGCTTCATTCTGTTTTACCTCATTCGACCTAAGAAACTTCAAGATAGATATTATTTTCCTTATTAAAAGAGAAAATAGAGATTGTGTTCATGTTCAAGTCTCCTATTTTAACCAAAAATCCTCTCTTAAATGACGTAATTTCTTCCCTCACTTTCAGAGACAAATTTCACAAAAAGCTTGCTTATACTTTGTCCATTTCTCACCTTCCACTCACTATTCAATCCACTTTATATATATATATTTTTTTTTTTTTGAGACAAGGTCTTGCTCTGTTGCATGGGCTAGGATGCAGTGGTGTCATCATAGCTCCCTGCAACCTCAAATTCCCAGGCTGCAGCAATCTGCCTGCCTTAGCCTCCCAAGTAGCTGGGACTACAGGTGTGTGCCACCACACACAGTTAATTTTTCTGTTCTTTTGTAGAGATGAGGTCTCACTATGTTGCCCAGGCTGGTCTCAAGCTCCTGGGCTCAAGTGATCCTCCTGCTTTGGCCTCCCAAAGTGCCTGAGGCACTGTGCCCAGCCCAATACACATATCTGAAGTTTGTCCCACAACATTGTCAAAACTGATTCCTTGTAACTTGAGTTCAACAAAGAACTGAGAGTTTCAGTGGCCATTTTCTAGACTTCATCTTGAAACAATCTTCGTTTGGTTCACCCTCTAGAGCTGGGGTCCACAAGCCCAGGCCAAGGACTGGTGCCGGTCTGTGGCCTCTTAGGAACTGGGCTGCACAGCAGGAGGTGAGCAGCAGGTGAGCAATCGAAGCTTCATCTGTATTTACAGACACTCCTCATCGCTCTCATCAGCACATAAGCTTCTCCTCCTGTCAGATCAGCTACAGCATTAGATTCTCATAGAGCAGGAACCCTACTATAAACTGTGCATGTGAAGGATCTAGGTTGTGCTCCTTATAAGAATCTAATGCCTGATGATCTGAGGTGGAGCTGAGGCGGTGATGCTAGCGCTGGGGAGCGGCTAAAAATACAGATTATCATTAGCAGAGAGGTTTGACCACACAATAAATGTAATGCGCTTGAATCATCCTGAAACCATCCCCCAGCCCTGGTCCGTGGAAAAATTGTCTTCCATGAAACCAGTCCCTGGTGCCAAAAAGGTTGAGGACCGCTGCTCTAGAGCAGGATCCTCTAAGGCAGACTTCAGCAAATTATGACCTGCAGGTCAACTCTGGATTGCCACTTGTTTTTTGTTGTTATTGTGTAAAAAACAGGTTCTCGCTATGTTCCCCAGGCTGGAGTGCAGTGGCTATTCACAGGCACGATCACGTGGACTGCAGCCTTGAACTCCAGGGCTCAAGTGCTCCTCCTACTTCAGCCTCCTCAGTAGCTGGGACTAGAGATGTGTGCCACCTGTTCTTTCTTTTTTTTTCTTTGCTGATTGTGCTTTGTTGCCACTTGTTTTTAACAAGTCCTTCAAACTAAAAATGGTTTTTACATTCTTTAAGAAATTAAAAGAAGAATATTTCATGACACATGAAAATTACATGAAATTCAAATTGCACTGTCCATAAATAATGTTTTGTTGGAACACAGCCACATTTATTCATGTCCATATGAATCTACAGTTGCTTTTGTGCTACAATGACAGAGTTGAGTAGTTGTGAGAGAGACGTTATGTGGTGCTATCACTGCTTCCCTGCGGTGCACCACAAATCATAGTGACAGTTACAACTTCATGGTATTTCAAGTGTCTCATGTATCACTTTACCCATGGCTTTTTTTATTACCAGTCCATACCCATCATGTCAAAACAAGAAAAGTAGATGTCAAATGTCATGCTTCTAAGACATAGTGGAGTGTGGATTATTTTGATTAGATTAAATGAGAAAGCATTGTGTTTGTTATATAATGACATTATAGCTGTGCTAAAAGAATACAATATATCTTGACATTACCACATCACAATATATCCAACTCACAGGAAAGCAACTGTCAGAATAAATAGAAAATTTAAAATGGAATATTTTATTATAGCAAAATTTCTTCACAAAAATAAAAAATGAAAAGAAGGCTTGGACCAATGTAAGTATCGTACTGGCTCATTTGTTAGCCAAGCAAGAAAAGCCAAGTACTAATGAGTTCATTAAATCATGTTTGTTTGCAATAGCTGAAGAAATGTGTCCAGAAAAAACAAACTGTTTAAAATTAGTGTTAGCCTGTGAAGTTTCTGTAAGAGTCGAGGACATTGGGAGCAACATCAATAGTCAATTAAACAACAACCCAGATGATTCTGAGTGGTTTTCCTTGGTTCTTGATGAATCAACACGTGTTACCAATACTGCTCCTTTGTGGACTGTTAAGGAATCAATACTGATTCTAAAGTGACTGAAGAATTGTGTGGATATCCTGACTTGCTCTCCCACGTAGCAGTTCATTAGCTTAGCAATGGCAAAGTGTTATTGCAATTTTTTGAGCTCAGAGTTGAGATTAAAATTTTTCTGAAAGAAAAGAACTGCCCTCAACCACTATTAATAACTTTGGAAATTAGCTTTTGCTGTGGACTTGATATTTCTTAATTAATTCAACCTGAAATTATGAGGCAAACAGTGCTTATATGCAAAACTTGAAGTATGGTATTAATAGTAGTCATTTTTTTACAATTTTTTTCAGAGATAGAGTCTTATCTGTCACCTAGGCTGAAGTGCAGTGGTGCAACCATACCTCACTGCAACCTCGCTCCTCCTGCCTCAGCCTCCCAAGTAGCTGAGACTACAGGCATTCGATGCCGTGCCTGGCTAGTTTTTAAAAATACTTTGTAGAAACAGGTTCTTGCTATGTTTCCCAGGCTGGTCTCGAGCTCCTGGGCTCGAACAATCCTCCTGCCTCAACCTCCCAAAGTGCTGGGATTATAGGCGTGAGCCACTGTGCCCAGCATATGGTAGTCATTTAGAAAACAACTAAAGTCATTTCAATCACAAGTAATATCAAGTTGCTTTATGCACTTCCCATGCTGTCAAAAGTTAAAACAAAATGCAAGATCTCCATTCTCCATTTGCAACAGATATATTTTCTGTGCTCAAATTACAGTTCCAGCAGTGTTTTTCAGACCTCAATGTAAGTACAAAGGAAATTTCCATATTTCAAAGTCCATTTAACCTTCTATTGAAAGTGATTTATCTGCAATGTAATGACAAACAAAAAATTAACTATCAAAAGAAGAATCTAATAGAATTCTATTAATATAAATGCCTTTCCAAGCAATGAATGTGCTCAACTGAGATATGTTCATGAAGTGATAATCAGCATTTGGCAGTACCTGTCTGCGTGAAAAGACATTTCAAATATAGAAAGATGTAAAACCGCCTTACAGATCAGCATTAATAGATGAACACTCGCAATTTATTTTGATGATAGGGAACACTAACTTTGAACACAAATTAAGCAAAATATTATCTCCCAAAAGAAAATTCCATTTTTCTCATTGGTAGACCTATATTGCAAAAAAATTATTCTCAATTATTATTATATTTTGAATTTTGTCAATAAAAGCTTAATGGAAATTTGTTTTCTCTTTGTTATGTAAGTACCCACATAATACCTTGATTTTGGCTGTTGGCTACAAGGCCTAAAATACTTACTGTCTGGCCCTTTACAGTGTAAGTTTACCAACCCCTGGGACTCTAAACCCTTACACTTCCTTAGGGCCCTTTTCAAGGCTCCCCTTTCCTTCTCATACTTCATTAGGTCCCTCCCCTATTTTATTCCCCATGATTTCACTATTATCTATAGGGAATCTTCCAATTAATCCCCAACCCATGTATTTCTTTTGTCCTCACTGCCTTTGTCCTAATCCAACCTACTATTCTCTCTTACTTGAACTGTTGCCACAGCTTCCCAAATCCTCAGCAGCCGGACTGACCTCTCAATATGGAAATCTGGTCATGTCACCAAGCCCCCTGCTCACGTCACCAAGCCCTTGGTCTCCCCCCATCCTCCTTCATTCTAGCCATCCCAGAGCCACGCTCTCTTCTGCTGAAGGGATTTTGCACATATTGTCCCCTTTGCCTGAAATGTCTTTCATTTTCCCTATCCCCATCTCTCATCTCCCTCTTTTCGCTTAGCTGACTCTGGATAAATGTGCTTCTCCCTAGTAGCTTAAATGGATTCTCCATACAATTGAGTAACCCTTGTTAACACTCTGGAATCTTATGCTTTTAATTGCCATGATTCATTTTGAAAATACCCAATTGTATTAATCATGTTTTTTATTTTCTGTATTTTATGATGTTTTGACATCTTAAAAAACTTGCTGGACAGGGAAAGATTGCCCCTTCCAAGACTAGCTAATTCTTAGAGATAGAAAAGGACTTGGCTTAGAGTATGTTTTTCATATACAAACCAACCAGTCCCAAGTCAATCACCCAACCATCTCCTTATCTAACTCACAGATACCAAGCCAATATTTCCCCTGCCCTAAGTCCTCCCAGGGCCAGGTACTAGGCAACTAGAGACCACTGCTATAGCCCAAAGCCCACTGGAATTATTAAAACTAACCAGTCCTAAACTCTTTACTCTGCCCTGCTCACCTTTACCAAGGAACCCCCAGGAAAGACTCATGACTAGACCTCCTCCCTGCTCTTTTCTCTGCCACATGACCAAAACCTGACACTTCCCCAGTGGCCCTGTGTGGTATGTGGTGACCCTTCTCCAGGACCTGTGAGTATAATCAACTTATTCCTTCCAAACCTCATTCTCATTTCCTCCTGTGGTCACACCTACCTTACCATACCATATCCACATTTACATTCTTAGAACATCAACCCTGGATAACCCCTGCATCGTTTGGGCTCCTTTTGGTTACACATGATGGAAGCCCTACTTAAAGCAGCATAAACAAGAAAACGTTTTGCACACAATAGGAAGTTTAGAGGTAGGGAAACTCCACGACATCATGAAAAGTTCTTTTTCCATCTTTCCACTATTTCTCTCATTGTTGGCTTACCCTCAGGCTGGCAGCAAGATGAAGGCTGCAGTTCCTGATGTCATATCCCAGCGTCACTTTTTTCTGTGTAGCTCTTCCGTAGAAGCAGAAACTTTCCCTGGAATCCCCTTAGCAGAACCCCTCTCATGTCTCATTGGCCATTTGTGTCACCTGCCCATTCCTGACCAGTCATGGGCAATTAGGAAGGGATCACTTAGAAATATCTTTGGGACTAAGGAGCAGTAGGATTCACTTGGGGCACACCGTTGCATGAAAGAGAGATGAAGAGAATTCGACTCTGTTGGAAGGAAGAAGGAGGAGATGGATGATGGGAAGGGGTAACTTGTCCACTACAACCCTCGGCAAGCACTTTTTGCCTGGTCAGACAATCATTGCTGGAGAAAGTCATGAAACTGTTCTGATTTTCTTTTCTATTGTTTCTTCTGATTCTCTTTATGCTGAAATTGATCCCTTTCTTCTTATGTTCTTCAGGAAGATGTTTAAGCATATAAAACACCTTAATGTGCATCGAACCACCTGGAAAACTTGCTAACATGCAGATTCTTGAGCCCTGCATCCAGAGGCCCTGATTTAGCATGTGGTCTCAGATCATTTTAAAAGAAGTGCCGACAAAGAACATACTACATTCCAACTTGTGTGAATTTTTCTGAAACAGTTAAAGAGGCTGACCAGATCAGGGACCAGATCACATGACATAAGTTACCTGTAAGCAGGATGATACGACCATCAAAATTTTCTATCACAGGAACCTGAAAATATCGTACCATAACTTTCTCTCTAGCAGCATTTTAGGAATATTTCCGCAGTTTTACCCTATTATAGCTCATAAAGCAGTAAAAAACTGTTGTCATTTTATTAGTATATTTTTGTGAGTCTCGGTTTTAGAGACACTGAGTCTAAAACAGAGAAGACTGCCTAGATGATGAACCTGGTGTCAGCCCAGTTTTCTGGCATGGACAGAATCCATGAAAAGCAGCTTCTTCATTGAACCAATGAGACAAGTACAACATTCCTCTCCCCAGATGATAATTGAAAACATTTTAATATATTTTTAACCATGGTATTATTGTGGTATAAAATGAAAAATTCATATGGGTTTTAATATTTAAACAGGAGACTTCAAAGAAATTGTATTATTTCATTGGCCACTTTGGCCACACCCCCGCACTCTCCGGGTGCACATTTGTTCTCCTCTGCTGTTAGGGGTGATCTGGTGGAACAGTGAAAAGTCTTGATTTAATTTGTTTTCTTTTTTTAAGGAGTGCTTAGGAAAGTATCAATTATTTAAAACTTCTCTAAACCATACCTTAGAGGAGAAAGTTTTCTCAGTTATTTAAAAATTAGACTGATAAAAATATTTTTACATAAAAGGCAATTTTACTGTTTTCTAGTACTATAGTGTAATAATACAAAATAGGCTAAGAAAGCATTGCCTAATAGAGAACCTCAGAGAAATGGAGAAGATATTATTTGATTTGATATAAGAAAGCATAGGCTTCCCACAGGTCTCTACTAAAATTGGAATTATTTACATATACATTGAAATTAATGCCCAAACGTTTTTGAAAAATGAGGTAAAATTTCCCATGTAATTTTGTAAACACTTTTAATTTTCTATGAAAATAATTATCTCTGAGGTGAAAGGGGAAACTTTGGTTTTGTCTCTTCCAGTGACCACAAATGGTGAAATCTGTTTTAGTGAAGTCTTATTATAACCTATATTGCACACAAAGGCTGCTTGGGTATTATTTATGTGGATGCCCAGAAAGACTTATCTTTGGGTCAAAGCTGAGACACTTCGGTTAGCATTTTCATCTACACACCCCACCCTCAGGCTCCAGGATACAGGGACTGTGGCCTCCAAAAGGACCTCGAAAATTCTTTCCACTTCGGCCCCACAATTATTGCCACAGGCAGGATTGCTAGCATTTCACTCTACATAAGATGGAAACAAATTTTGGCACAGGTTGGAATGTCTTCAGTTCTGTAAGACATTCTGAGAAAAGAATTTCTCCAGCAATTCTCCTCTCTCTTCTCATGCATCAACATTTTTTTCTCTCTACTAGACATTTCCATTAGTATACAAATATGCTATTATTTGTCTCACTTTAAAAATTAAAGAAAAAAAAACCCTCTGTTGACCTCACTTCCACCTCTTTTCCTGCTCTCTCTGAAGAAAAATTCCTTCAAACAGTTGTCTATCCTCCCGCTCTATAATCCCTCACCTCCCATTCTCTACTGAGTCGGCTTACTCAGGCCGCCACCCCAGCTTGCCACATAAACTGCCCTCCCTCATGGTTACGAATGTTACCCACATTGCAAAATCCAAGGCAAATTTCCTTCATTCTCACTTGACCTATCAGCAATGTTCAACAGTTGATCCTTTTTTTCCCCTCAACACATTTTCTTCCTCTGGTTTTCAGAATACCCCACTCTCCTGGCTTCCCTCCTCCCTCTGTGGCTGCTACTTCTCAATCTCTTTTGCTGGTTCCTCCCGTCTCTCCAACCTTAAACATAGGAGTGCTCCAGGGCTCGGTCTTTGGCTCTTTTTCTTAGACTCTATGTCCATTTTCTCCCTTGGGAATCTCATTCAGTCTCCTGTCTTTCAGTACTACATATAGGGCTCGCAAACTTACCTCTCCAGTCCTGACTTGTTACCCGCATGTGTTCCACTGCCTACTCAGCATCTCTACTTACTTGCATGTCCCGTAGGCACATCCCAAATTGAACTTCCGATCTTTCTCCCAAAACTTGCCTGTCCCTGAGTCTTCCTCTGTTTAGTTAAGGTAATTCCATTCCTCCAGTGGCTCAGGGTGACTCATCTTTGACTCTTCTCTTTCTTTCACACTTCACGTCTAATCCACCAGCAAATCTGTCTACATTTGAAATATATCCAGAATCCAATCACTTCTCCGCCACCTCTGTGGCTCCCATCCTGACTGGAGCATCCTTCCCCTGGATTCCTGGAAAAGTCTCCCAGCTGGTCTCCCTGCTTCTGCACTTGTTCCCTTTTAGTCTGTTCTCGACTCAGCACCTGATCCTATTAAAACCACGGTCATGTCACTCCTCTCGCTCCCAACTCACTCAGAGGAATCCAAGGTGCTCATAGAAGTTCTACACCCCGGGGCCCCGCTGCCACTCCAGCTTCATCTCCTCATTGTTCTTCCCTACCTCACTCCCACCTCAGGGGTCTCCCCCGCTGAGCCCAGAACACCCCAAACTGAGTCCTGGCTGGGCGTGGTAGCTCCCGCCTGTAATCCTAGCACTTTGGGAGACTAAGGCAGGATCTCTTGAGGTCAGGAGTTCAAGAGCAGCCCACGCAAGATAGTGGAACCCTGATTCTACAAAAAATAGAAAAAAAATTAGGTGGGCATGGCAGCACGCGCCTATAGTCCCAGCTACTCAGGAGGCTGAGGCAGGAGGATCACTTGAGCCCAGGAGTTTGAGGTTGCTGTGAGCTGTGATGACACCACTGCACTCTACCCCAGGCAATGGAGTGAAACCTTGTCTCAAAAAAAAAGTCCTTCCCTAACCATTTTATTTAGAATTACAGCCTTCATCCACCACCCAACAACCACTAGAAACTCTGCTCTAACAGCAACCGACTAAGGCAAATTTATTTGCAGTGGTATGAGTAAAATGTGACTAGAATTTGAAAGGGGCTCTTGTAAGACAGAAAATCTGCTTGTTATGTATGACCAAAAGTCAGCAAGGCTCCAAAGTTTCTCTTATACCTGGGTGAATGTTACTCTCTTGGCCTAGATATACAATTCTAAGTTCCAGTTACTGGTCAGCTAAATTTCCCCTCTCCTTATAAAGACACCCAGTCTCCATATAGTTTCTTCTCTTCCCCAGGTTCCTCTGTCCAGAGTCTACCAGTATCGGTAAGGTCGACCAAGGTCTTTATTTCACTTACAGATTATTCAGATGGGCCATCTTTCATCTTTTTAGAGTCATTCTCTGCAGGGAAACTCACCTTTAATATATTTCTACGGTGTGTGATCTCTTTGCAGGTGCTCACCTTCCCGTTAGGAAAGGTAACTGCTCAAAGGCCGGGACTGAAGGGGGAAGAGATTGAGTCATTCTCACAGTGTGTATCAAAGTGGTGCCACCCAGAGCATGCTGGGGACGGGCAAAGGACGCCTACTCCCTGTTTCTGTGGAAGCTATATCACCTCAGGTGTGTGGCTCAGGGACTTGGCCTCCTTGTGGTGGGCAGGAACTGTGATTGAAGGTGCCACAGCTGTTGCTAAGAGCTTTTGCATGGAAGTCCATGTTTTCTCAGAGGCCAGAGAAGTAAAAAGGGTGAGTGATGTTAAATAAAATGCTGAAAGAGAAAAGTCAAAATCTGCTTAATATAATGCTTCAAGACAAAGGGCCAGAATTCTCACTACTGTCTAAAAGTTACAAAATGGTTGCCGTTACCACTTCCTCTCTGGAAATGCCAAGCTTCAACTACTAGTTGTAATCACTCTTTGGACAGATGAGGAAACTTCTCTTCAGATCAGCAACTTCTACTAATTGTGCAACAAATATTCAAGCTGGTTCCAGTAGGAAGAAGGTACTATTTTTAAAAAATCAAAAGCATGTCGATCTTTGACCCAATCAACCACTGTCTGTGAGAATGGCACCTAGTGATAGCTTAATTATTAAAGGTTGGCGCAAAAGTATTTTCGGTTTTAGCATTGTTGAAATTTGCCCTTTGATATTGGAATACATTCTTAAATAAGTGTGCTTATGTTATACATCATTTTAATGCTCATTTCTTGCTTTATGTTTTTTTGCTAATGACTTATTACTTGCTGTTTATTTTATATTTATTTTAGACTATGGAAATGATGTTAGACAAAAAGCAAATTCGAGCAATTTTCTTATTCAAGTTCAAAACGGGTGGTAAAGCAGCAGAGACAACTTGCAACATCAACAACACATTTGGCCCAAGAACTGCTAAGGAACGTACAGTGCAGTGGTGGTTCAAGAAGTTTTGCAAAGGAGAAGAGAGCCTTGAAGATGAAGAGCACAGTGGCTGGCCATCGGAAGTTGACAACGACCAACTGAGACCAATCATCGAAGCTGATCCTCTTAAAACTACACAAGAAGTTGCTGAAGAACTCAACGTCAACCATTCTATGGTCATTCGGTATTTGAAGCAAAGTGGAAAGGTGAAAAAGCTTTGTAAGTGTGCCTCATGAGCTGACCTAAAATCAAAAAAATCGTTGTTTTGAAGTGTTGTCTTCTCTTCTGTATGGAACAACGAACATTTCTTGATCGGATCACAACATGTGACAAAAAGTGGATTTTATAAAACAAACGGCAATGACCAGCTCAGTGGTTGGAAGGAGAAGCTTCAAAGCACTTCCCAAAGCCAAATTTGCACCAAAAAAAGGTCATGGTCACTGTTTGGTGATCTGCTGCTGTTCTGATCCACTACAGCTTTCTGAATCCCAGCGAAATCATTCCATCTGAGAAGTATGCTCAGCAAATTGATGAGATGCACCAAAAACTGCAATGCCTACAGCCAGTGTTGATCAACAGAAAGGGCCCAATTCTTCACAATGCTTGCCCGACTGCAAGTCACACTACCAATGCGTCAAAAGTTGAATGAATTTTGCTTCATCTGCCATATTCACCTGACCACTCGCCAACCAACCACCACTTCTTCAAGCATCTCGACAACTTTTTGCAGGGAAAACGCTTCCACAACCAGCAGGATGCAGAAAATGCTTTCCAAGAGTTCACAGAATCCTGAAGCACGGATTTTTACACTACAGGAATAAACGAACTTATTTCTTGTTGGCAAAAAGGTGTTGATTGTAACCGTTCCTATTTTGATTCATAAAGATGTGTTTGAACCTAGTTATATGATTTAAAATTCACGGTCTGAAACCGCAATTTACTTTTGCACCAACCTAATACTTTTGCATTTCCAAGCCGAAATCTATCATGAAGTGAAAACACAAGGCTGGATATTACATTTCCTTTTACACATACCATTATGCACTTCCAAATACTTTCATGCACGTTTCTTTTATTCTCTACGTTCAAATGGTTAAATTTCCCCAGAAAGTACTGAGAGGGAATTTTGTGGCCCTGGAAAAGTTCCTTGCAGCACACATAGTTGTCATAGTTGCTGCTGGACACTTGTATTAAAGAAAGAGTTGACTTCAGCTCCTCTGGGGACATAGAGGATTCCAAAGAAATGAGAGTAATGGGGAAAACTGCCGCCACAGGTACGATTTAGAGTTTCTAAGTCCCTCCAGGAGTTCTTTAAATACAGTGTGTCTTCCGCTTCTTAAAAATCAGCCCCTCTGTAATATCTTTGAAGATATGAGCTGTATTTTCTTTTCTTTTCTTTCTTTTTTGTTTTTGTTTTGTTTTGTTCTTTGACTACTCCAAAAAGCCTGAGTAAAGTGTTTTGCATATGATGGGTACTCAAAAAAATATGTTATTGATTATTCTGAACTTTTCTCCTCTTTGGAAACTGGGTGGGTTCCTTTTTACTCCTTAAGGACTAAGTCATGTATCTATGTGTTTCCATCACCAAGACTCAAAGAAACATCTACCTGCCACACAAGCATTAGAGATACACAACCACCAGTGAAGAAGACATCCGTGGCAGTCTTGGAAAAGTCACTTTTCTGGCGGGACACCACTGAGGCTATAAGCAACAAAGGAGATTAGATGAAGGAATTTAGGCAGTCCTGTGCTCTGTATACTACTGCTGACTAGGAGAAATTCCCAAAGGATTCTTAATTTATAGTATTACCATCTTTCCCTTCTCTTTTGTGAACTGGCATTTGTACTGTCTCATCATTCTTTTTTTCTCTTTTTAAAATTTTTGTGTTTGTCATATCATACAACTCTAAGATGTGTCGTCATTCTTATTATCAGTCTTATAGTCTTTGTGCCTTAAATTCATTCAAATAACCCCTCTTCCTTCCAGTCCATAATCCACCAAATATAGTTAACTATATTCTGAAAAAAGGAGATGGATATTATCTAATAGATATCCTCAAGGACTTAAAATGTTTTTAAAAGCTCCATCTGAAAAAAAAATTGTGACAAGGTATGTAGAAATCACTTTACATTTATGTTTTAACATTACTTTCTATTAAATGCAATTTTGGAATGTTCTTTTCTTGAAAAGATAAATGAATGATAAGTTTCTTTAAAAAAAATTAAGAATTGGCAAAATCTGTTAGAGCTAAGGAAACCCACGAACCCATGAAGAAATGCTTCCAGATTCTAGTTCCAAGGGGAAAAAAACACTAAAAATAAAAATAGAGTAATAACTTTCTTATTAGAAAAGTTATATTAGTCACAGTTCTCCAGAAAAACAGAACCAATAGGAAATATATATATTTCACATATATATATTTCACACACACACACACATATATATATGAGAGAGCGCACGCACACGCGAGAGAGAGATTTTTCAGGAATTGGTTGATAAAATTGCGGGGGCTGGCAAGTCTAAAATTTCTAGGGCAGGTCAGCAGGCTGGAAATTCAGGTAAGAGCTGAGGCTGCAGTCCTGAGTCCAAAGTGTGCAGAGCAGACCAGGCAGCCTGGAAACTCAGGCAGGAGTTCTGTGCTGCGGGTTTGAGGAGAGTTTCTTCTCCTTCAGGAAACCTCAGTCTTTGCTGTCAAGGCCTTCAGCTGACTAGATGAGACTCACCCACGTTATGGAGGGAAATCTGCTTCATTCAATGTCTACTGGTTTAAATGTTAAAAATAC
This sequence comes from Varecia variegata, assembly GCA_028533085.1. Lineage (NCBI taxonomy): Eukaryota > Metazoa > Chordata > Mammalia > Primates > Lemuridae > Varecia > Varecia variegata. The sequence continues at coordinate 70,241,656 of CM052442.1, read as the reverse complement.
CTTCACAGCGGCATCGAGACTGGTGTTTCACCAAACAACTGTGCACCATAGCTAGCCAAGCTGACACATAAAATTAACCGTCATAAAGGCAGTCAAGATGGCATGTGCTTCCTCTATTTCTTCTTTGGCTGAGGAAGGAAAACAACTCAGAGACTCAGCAACATAATCAGGTGCCCTGGGAAATGTCACAGAAAGCTTATTTAAGCTTAGCAGATACCAGCCTAACACTGGTAAAGCCTCAATGAAAGAGACAGGAGGTTTTGATACTTGACAAAACAGCTGAAGATCCCAGAACTGTGACTAGGGCTTTCCGAAGACCAAACTCAAGAAGAGTTCAGGGTGAATTTGAAAATTTTCTTCTACTTAAGGTTTGGGTAAAATGAAGTAAGTAGGATAACACTAGAATAAGCAACGATCGATGATATTTCAAAATAGCTATGGGGTATAATTAATTATACCTAAGTGTATCTTATTTGAAACCTCTTCTAATTGTGTATAACTCTTTCAACTTTGGGGTAATTCTAGTAATTATTTGTGTTTAGCTCATTTAGCAGAATACTATTTTTAAAAAATCAAACGCATACCAATCTTTGACCTAGTTAACCATTGTCTGTGAGAATGGCATCTAGAGATAGCTTAATTAATATCTAGGTGGAAATAAAACAACTTCAGAAATGCTAGCTTTGCAAAGCTAAGCCAAAACCTATCATGAGATAGCTAAAGTTCAAACCTGTAAATATATTCCTTCTGAACATCTAACTGCTATCTCTTCCTCACTTGTTTCTCTTTTACTGATTGTCAATCAGAAGAAAAATTTCAATGAAGAACAACACATATTTTTTTTTTTTTGGCAATTGACCAAGCCAGAAGAAAACATTCTTTTGTTCTACGTTCCATTACAAATCCTGTATTCATCTGTTTATCAAGTGTGTAGGGAACTGACACCATTTCTATTTCTACCCCCCCCCCAGTTCCTACTCATTTTTATAAATTTAGTATTGATGCTTTCATTCTTTACAAACAAACCTCCCACTAAGGTGTCCTCACTTTTTTCCCTAACTAAATATACCTATTTCTAAAATTGTCTGTAATCCTGCAGAGTTTCAGGAGAGAGGGGACGTGGGGAGTTTGTTATGTATTCACTGAGGTGTTCTAACATGATCCCAATGGAGCGCAGATTGTCACATCCACAAAGAACATACGTGATGACTTCTGTTCTTACCTGAAAAAGAGAAAATATATGTGAGAAATGTTGTTCTTCCCACTAAAGGTCTTCCCATCATCCTAATTATATGCAAAAAACTTAAGAAAAACACAGACTGATCTCTGATCCAGCAGAGTAGATACCACGAGCAAAGCTCACCCTACCAAGGTGAAAAAATTTATAGACAAGAAGTTATCATTGAAATTAAATGGTGAGGCCAGGCGCGGTGGCTCACGCCTGTAATCCTAGCACTCTGGAAGGCCGAGGCGAGAGGATCGTTTGAGCTCAGGAGTCCGAGACCAGCCTGAGCAAGAGCGAGACCCGGTCTCTACTAAATATAGAAAGAAATTAGCTGGACAACTAAAAATATATAGAAAAAATTAGCCGGGCATGGTGGCACATGCCTGTAGTCCCAGCTACTTGGGAGGCTGAAGCAGGAGGATTGCTTGAGCCCAGGAGTTTGAGGTTGCTGGGAGCTAGGCTGACGCCACGGCACTCTAGCCAGGGCAAGAGAGCGAGACTTTGTCTCAAAAAAAAAAAAAAAAAAAAAAAAAAAAAATTAAATGGTGACAGAAATGTCCAAGGAATATTTTGGGGATTTGATTCCTTTATCAATCTTGTGTTGGATGAATGTGTGGAGATGGCAACTAGTCAGCAATGGAACAATATCGGAATGGTGGTAATGTGAGGAAAGAGTATCATCATGTTAGAAGCCTTGGAATGAGTAAAAATAAGGACTGTTTAGCAGAGAAATCCATGTCCTCTTCTCCAAAGAGCCTGTTTCACTATGACGTCAAAATCAGGTCATGTACATTTTCATATTAAACTTTTTGTTAAATAAACTTTTGTAATAGTAAAAAAAAAAAAAACCCACAAATTAAAGGATGAGAAACTGTCAGAGATAAGAATAGCTATTCTGTCCTTTATTGGCAGGCTAGGGAAACTGGCCTTCTTTACACTATGAATTTGAAAATTATTATGTGATATTTTTGGAGCCAATAAAATCCCTAATTCTCTAGGGTGGAGTGGACTGCCTAGGAAAGGAATGTGTTATCAGTTCTAAAGGGCTAGCTGTCAGGTCTGTGGCAACTTCTTTTTTCCTCTTTCTCTTTGCTCTTTACTTACTTGTAAAAATGTTAGTGCTCATTAGCACTTTCAGCAGGGGCTGAAACAAGAAAAAATTAAAATTCAAATTAGTCAACCTTTTTATAGAAGCTTTGCTAAAATATGAAAGAATAAAATTACTGGCTATAATTGAAATTTAACTTACCAGTTGCCATCACTCTTGTCTGTGAAATCTAAACAGTTGGTTTGGCATTTGTGAGATTCCATCTTCTTGAATCCCATAAATCCTCTGTTATTTATAATTACTTACAGTTTAAAGCCAGGCATGGCAGCTCTCACCCGTAATCCCAGCACTTTAGGAGGATGAGGCAGGAGGATCACTGAAGGCCAGGAGTTCAAGACCAGCCTGGGCAATATAGTGAGACCCCCTGCCTGTCTACACACACACACACACACATACACACACACACACACACAAATTACTTACAGTTTAAGAAATTAGAATAAGTAATTTTCTAGATTTTACTATAACTTCTACATTTATTTATGCAAAAGCAGTTTCAGACTTCTTGTGAACTATCCAACACCCTTACAAACAAGCTACTTTAATGAGAGAGTAATAACATTAGGAAAGAAGAGACTAAAAGCTAATTTTAACAACATAGACTTCCAAGCTGTCAGGGCAGAAGGAAACCCTAAGATCTGTCTTCATTTCTGAACAACGCAGTGTTTCTTTCTATGTTACATTGGAAAGAATTACATAGTTCTCCCCCGTATTTTAGTCTTAACACCAGCTGGTAGGGATGCAACTTTGTATGCTTCTGTGGGCAGATTACTTACAAGAAAGTACTGTTATTCATTTCCTGTCTATTCTTCTGTTCCAGAGAGGAGTTTATTCTTATATTGAGACAGCTGCTGATAAGCCACAAACTGGTTATTCAGAGAAATTGAATCCCCAGCTTCTCAGCTACTACAGGCTCGATGCTCCCTTGGTAGCAGCTTCCAAGAGGTTCTGTGCCTCCCTGTTGTTAATATTAGATATTATTCTTAATTTCACATTTTCTGAACATTATTAAGATTCCACAGGTTTATAAACAACTCAGCTAGAAAACCCAGCAATAGCCTGCACAGAAAAAGTTAAGAAAAAGTGGTAGAATTCAGGGCCAAGTGCCTGTCCACAGTGTCTGACAAGAATGATTATTCTAGAAATAATGAGGAAGAGAGGATTCTACCCAAAGATGAATATGATAAAATGTCAGAAATGCTGTGCCAATAAAGAACGTTTTTATTATAATGGGATACAAATGTGAAAGCTGTTATCTTCCTTTACCATTTGCCTACTTTTTATCCTGAATTTGGACTCTTCCACTTCTGGGCAGATGAGTTTCCATAAGGTAAAGGATAAGGTGCAACCATTTCAAAGGCAGCAATTGACAATGAGGAAGCAATCTGCAAGGTCAGTGTGGTAGGGATTGGTGTATTGTGCTAAAATCTCTGGTTGGTACAATGCTCTGCCACTCCCTACTATGTCTGGGATGACATCTGAAAATAAATTGGCATTGAGCTCAATAAATATTAGAGGAAGGAAAAAATTGATAAACTTTATTTTATTTTATAAACTTGAAAAGACATTATTCCAATATATTTTCTTGAGGTGTTTCCTATAACCACATCTGAGTCTTCTCATATCATTCCTAGTGTTAGCATATCAAGCAAGAATGAAATTTTACTTTAGACAGTGGGAATACTAGTCCCATTACCTAGTAATGCTTGTTTATTCTCTTCATCTGGGTAGAGTAAAATTAAACTGGTAGAATTAAAGAAACATTATCTGTATTAGATAAGCACTGCTACAACAGGATCTGTGTCTTTTGGCAGCCCTGGGGAGTACATAGGTCCTTGATTAACCCACATTTGAGGAGACAGGGGCAGAGATGTGGGAAACTGTTGTATCATTCAGCTATCCCAACTAAGCTCCAAGTATTCTGAGCCAAATGGAATGCTCTGGAATTCATTATAGGAAAAAGAAATGCTTAAGTGACCTAGAGTAATACTGCCCCACTGGAATTCTCCTTAATAACTAATACCAGACCAAAGGGAACCTATTGACCAAAAGCTAATCTTCTGTGTCCACCCTGAAGGCATAAGAGATCCCTTAGTCAGTCTAACATCTGTGGACAGACTCACACTCCCCAATCTCCCCCCAGGATTAGGATGGGATGGCAGTCCAGGGATATTGAAGAGATTCCTTAACATCTAGTGATGGTGGCTTCTGGAATATACTGTACTAGACAGTGAGGCTCCCTTGAGAATAGTTATTGATACTCAGGCAATGTGTCTGGGGATAAATTAGACTGGACCAAAAGAACACCATAATTAGGGTACTTGTGTTCTAGAAATTCAACTGGAAATTCCTCTGGCGTTCTCATGCTTTTATCTTGGTCTTCTACCAAAAGATCAAAGCGCTTATTAAAACTAAAACCGGTATGGAAATGCCTACATATGTGTTCCAAATTCAATACTCTGGAAGGGACAGGTAAATAACCATATTACATGCTTAATGTGTTATATTATTAATAGAAATTTTAAGTTTTCTCAGTGGATCACTTGAGCCAGAAGTTCAAGACCAGCCTGAGCAACATAGCAAGACCCTGTCTCTATAAAAAAAATTTTTTAAATTAGCCAGGAGTGGTGGTGCATGCCTACAGTCCCAGCTATTAATACTTGGGAGGCTGAGGCAAGAGGATGACTTGAGCCCAGGAGTTGGAGGTTGCAGTGAACTATAATGACACCATTGCACTCTAGCCTGGACAACAGAGTGAGACCCTGTCTCAAAACAAAATAAAACAAAAACAAAAAACAAGTAGTTCTTTTCCCAAAAGACACGTAGTATCCATCACACTTCCAGCAATGACAGCAAAGTCAACAGCCATCAAGGCAGGGATCTCAGACAGCATCAGTCTTCAATGGACGGGTCAGTAGAGATGTCTCAATTTACAAATAAGAAAGATAATCAGGGTCAGGATATGGGCCACTGCAAAATAAAGAGCACTTGCTATTCTGCTCATGAAATAACCCCAGACACAAAAGGAGCAAGTTACTCTAGTGTGGGAAGCTGAATTGGGAAAATCAGGTATTCAATCAGGAAAGCCTCAAGTGAACTGACAAACAAGGATGAGTTTCTGTCATTTTAGAAAGTTTTTACAAGAAAATTATTGAGAAATCTTCTATATCCACCCAGGGCAAAGCTTTGGGAACTCTGAAATGTGTTTACAGAAATATCTGAAATTAACTAATGAAAAAGATATACGCTACTTACACCCACAAGAAAGTTTCCTGCTGCACTCAGAGTTTCTGTGGCTACTGTGCCCAATGTAACCTCCATTAACCAGGCAATCTGCAAGAAAGATGGCAAAATAAACACAATAAAATGTATTGTCTCTTCTGCTTTAATTAATCCCAAGAACTATACACTGGTTATATGGGTCAGTTTACTGTCTGAGCACAGGTTTTGCTTTGGCTTCAGTCAATATCCCTGGAACTTATTTTATGGGTTCCTTCCTGGATCCTTCCCAAGGTTCCTCAGTGCAGAGATAGCCACTTGAATGAGCTCAGAAGAAACTGCTCCATTGCTATCACCATATAGAGTTAACTCAATTTTCTACTTGTGGATTATCGCCTGAGGCCATTTATGGACTCAGCATCTATTTCATTGTGTAGACTTTTTACCCAAACACAGAAGCTGAATTCATTTTTTTTGAGATTAGTATTTTTCTTCCTCTATTGTAATGAAAGCCAAGCCTCTTTGTTTGCTCTATGACTGTGATGGTAAATTATCAGTCTGCAGCAAGAATTCTAGAAAGTGAAGGAAAGACACGGTGTTAACTATTCCTCTAAACTGAGTTCCATGAAAGGATCATAGAAATCTGTTTCTTTTTTTCTATTTTTTAATTTGAAATTGGCTTTTATTCACAGTCAGTTGCACAGGCCTTTCCGTCAACATCACTGCTGCTCTTCAATGCCAGAGAAGGAATTGGAAAGGGGACGGCCCATGACCTGGGATGATAAATAACACTGCATTAATACAGATTTGCAGACATGCATCAATATCATACTGAAAAGGTGTCATACTAGCATGTTCGTTAGCAAACAAACAAAATACAAGGTCTCATTCAGAGTAAATGTATAGTGTGGAATGACTGCAACAATCAGTAGGTCAAAAGATAGGTAAAATCAAAACATTTTACTTAGGTTCTGGCTAACTCAGCTAGTCCAAATGACCATGACATGTTGAAGTCCTGCTAGTTATCATATTAAAACATGCAAACTTTCATTCCAAATAATTTTCTCGGTAGCATAAGCAGCATATGTTTGGGAAACATGGGAAATATTTGGGAAAACTTCCCATTTTCATATCCCCCTTTACAATCACAGAACCACAGAATTTTACTCTCTGCAAAGAGCTTACAGTCACCTAACCACATATTTCTCTGTCCTGGCTGTATATTAAAATCAGTAAGGAGCTTTTAAAACCTGTGGTGGCACCACCTGCGGAGGGTTTGATTTGATTACTAGGGTAGGGGTCTGGGCTCCCCCATGGTTTGAATATGCAGCCAGGGTTGAGAACCACTGACCACCGAACCCCTTCGTTCTATAGATGAGGAAATCGGGGGTTTAATTCAAATGGTACCAATATAGCAAATTTAAGTAAAAAGTTTTCATCAATAAGTAATGATTTATATAACCTGAAACTTGTTGACCAAGTAAGATTTAACTGTTTCAACAATTATTTACCATTTGCCTTTTTTTTTTTTTATTTTAAAGAAACTAAAGGTCTTTGTCCTTGGTATTAACTCTGAACACAAGTTAACTTTCTAACCTTTCTTTGGAAGAATATTCCCCTAATTGTTTATCCACAGGAGCTGACACAGGCAAGTTTCAAAAGAATATAACTTGAAATAACACAGTTGACTTCCACTTTTTAACTTTTTCTAACAGAAGCAACTTTAGAATACATTCAAATAGAAGAGCTACTTTAAATAGCTTATAAAATTAAAAATCAAACAAAGATCAAAATCTGAGATGCAAACAGCACATGTGATGATTTTTTTTTAAGTGGCTGCACCTTCTTTGACACACCTTCCACAAAAGGTGGAGTCTATTCCCTCCCCAGGCGGCACAGGGCAGGCTTGTGATTGCTTTAACCAATAGAGCAGGGCTCAGCTGTGTCCCAATAAAACTTTATTTATAAAAACACATGGCAGATGGATTTGGCATTGGGCCATAGTTTGCTGATCCCTGCAATAGAGTATGGAAGAAGTGATGCTAGGTGACTTCTGAGACTAGGTCATAAAAGGCCACACAGCTTGCCTGGGTCTCTTGGAACACTCACTCTCAGGAAACTCCCTCTTGGAAATTGGCCACCATTCTGTGGGAAGCCCAAGCCATGGAGAGAGACTTCATGTAGGTTCTCTGGTCAACAGCCCCAGCTGAGCACAGCCTTCCTGTCAGCCCGGCCCAGGCACTGGAAATGTGAGTGAAGAAGCCTCCAGATAATTCCATTTCCAGCCTTTCAAGTCAACCCTCAGCATTTGAGTCTTCCCAGCTGAGGCCCAGGATATCACGGAACAGAGACAAAACATCCACATCATGCCTGTCCGAATTCTGTAAGGATAATAAAATCATTGTTGTTTTGATGTTGCTAACTGCATTAGAGGTGGTTTGTTACATAGCCATAGATAACTAGAACACAGGCTGACTAACAACCTAAGAGCGCACATAGGAAGCTAAAAATCTCAGAAAAAGAAAGCTGGAGTTAAAGAATTCAATTGAAAATGGTTATACTTTTTGTCAAAAACAATTTATGCTTTTTAAATGAGTCATAAATTCGAAGGAACTTGTAATGTCTTGTTCATACGAATAACATAAACACTCTAGTATAATAGCCAATCAAAAAGAACTGAGTGAAGATGAAATCAGGACACTGAAACAAAACCAAACCAAAAAATGATGAAACTTCTGAACAGAAACGAAAACAGAGAGAAACAAACAGCAGCAGTGCTCAGAAGCCCAACACAGAAGAAGGGAGGAGAAGAATGGGATGAAGACGTTTTATTTTTAACCCGTGAAGAGAGGAAAACAAAAAGTACCTAAAACCTTTATTTCAATTCTGATTCTTATGAGAAAACAAAACCTACCCCTGGGTGGACGTGGAGCTGATGAAATCCAGGAAGGTCTCTTTACTCCTGATAACGTTCCAGCACCGCGGGGGTGCCACAGAAGTCCTGGGGAAGAGGTCGTGAGAAAGTGCTTCGAGACCACGACAGTTACCAGACTGCTGTGTGGGAAAACACAGCGGGAACAGCTGCTAGAGAGCTGCGTTCAGGAAGAAACCCTCAGGCAAGTGAGAGATTCGCACTTCTTCGTGATCACCAATGCCCCAGTGGACACAGCAGAGTAAGAACACCAGGCGAGGGCGGTGGGGTCTGTCGATGAGTTTCATACCGGAGGGAGGAATATGTGGGCATCAGGCCTTCTGAAGCTGATGCAGACATTTTGGTTGTGTCATTTCACACTACAAATACTGACAAGTGGGCCCAGAACGTGGAGGACTGCTGCGGCCAGGCATGCATTATGTCCAGGAGATCTTCTCTGAAAATGGAAATTGCTGCTTCAAGACTTTTACGGAAACGTCCCCAAGCTATCCACACACACTGCTCCTACTGTGCCTTAAATTTGTGGTTGGCAAAATCAGTGCCTATTTTAGGAGAGTATCTGTTGTATTGGGAAGGATTGAGGAAGTTTGTTCTTTTATTTATCCACACGACAAGTGCTTTTAGAACTTGACTGTGTAATTTCTGTCCTTTCTCAGAATTGTGAAGAAAGGATTAATGAACTCAGGAAAATCTGTATTCTCAATGGACAGGCAGGCATGATGCTTTCTGAAATTTTAGTGGATCTCTGCAAACACTAGTTTTATGTTTAGATGATAGAAATGATGACATAACTATTAGAAGAAATAACTGTACAGCTGGCTGATCATTTGTACTGTGCAGTGCATTAATGTATTTGGATTTCATTTTTATCATTGTTGTTCTTTAAAATGTCCTTTTACAAGAGCCTTTTGGAAAAAAATCTCCAGGGGGTAAATCTCCCATGTTTTCTTTGCAGCCAGCAGTTTGGCTGCACTATTGTATCATTAATGAGGCGTTGGAAAATATTAAAACTTATCATGAATTTCAGGAAGGCATAAGTTCAATAACCAAACTTGATATTCAAATAAAACTCCCTGGGAAATCCTGCAGAGCTCAGCAAGATAACCTAGAATCTCAACTAAGCTTTGAGAGTCACTATCCAGAGTCCTTAAGTGCTCCAACGGTGGAGCACACTGCTCTGGAATTTAAAGATTTATTTTCAGAACAGCACCTCAAAGCTCGCTTGTGCTTATCTCTGGTACCATCTATAGCGGAACAGCTCAAATCCAACACATCAGAGAAACAGAGCTGACTTGTACAGAAGTGACTGAGCCAATCTTGACATGCTCTCAGCCAGGCTCCATTGTTGGAGGATCAAGTGGAGACACAGGGGAGAAGAGGTAGAGCTTCCACCCACCATCCATGAAGCCCTCCATCTGCCTGACGTCAATTTTTCCGTAATGTTTGTGCATTGCTGCAAGTCCTATGTATTCTTGCTGTGATGAAGATTGAGAATGAACACTATGAAAATAGATGAAGACATCTCAAAGCACAGCTCAGGAACACTTTGACAGACCAAAGGTTAAATAACCTGGTTTTTGCTTAACATAAATTTTGATATAAAACACAATCTGAATTTGACGGTAGATGCATATATCACTCTCTACAACTCAGAGCTTCCTACAGGTAATTCAGAAACCACTGAAAATATCTAAGAGAATGTTTTAAATAGGTTTTCTACTATATTGGATATTTGGAGGAAAAACTGGAAGATGTACATAGGTCACAATCACTATCTTTGCCTAATTATAGGTAGTTTTCTTTTTCTAACTTTTTTTCTGCTTGCTGTGTATCAGTTTTCTTCAAGTTCCTCACAGTGATTGAGACTCTGAATTTTGGAGCCAAATTGCCTGAGTTGCTTGCTTAGCAGAGGAACATCTCTGCTGTGAAATCAAAATTAGTATCTGGTAATGTTGATATGTGGATTAAATTAATACCTTGGCTCAAGGACTGGAAATATCAGGGATAGAGGACCCAGCAGCAGACGATTCTAACAATATCATACCATATTGATATGGCCTACTTTTAGAATCCCTTGCATGTCTCACTCTGGACCATTTAGTGTTAGAATATCTAACTCCCCTTTTTGTTGAATGGGAAGACTATGCTATTATCATGAGATTCTTGTTCTATTCTTTTGAATCTTATCTTCTATTCTCTAGATATTCCAAAACCATTTCTTTGCAGCATGACAATAAATTTCTTATTCCTGAATCTGTTTCCCTAGCCACTGAAATGCCACAAACCCAGAATTGATTCTGATGATAAAGATTCCAAGAGAAAATTGCAGTCCAAGGCTCCAAGTATGGTCCTGTCTGGCACTTAAGATTAGACATAGTATTTTAGTATACTTTGATATACTATTGAGTGCTGAAAATACCTCGGAAATTCTTATACAGTATAAACTTTCTCTTAATCTCTAAATGTTCTACTGGTTTGTCACATACCACTAACTGAACAATGTATTCATATTTTATCCTGTATTTGTGAAGGTTTTTTTTTTTTCCCAAATTGCCCTCTGTGACATTCTCTTCCAGATTCAAATCCATTTTTACTGATACATAAAGAAAAAATGACTTGAAAGAAATAGCATAATTCATCAATTCTAGGCCAGGCGTGGTGGCTCACGCCTGTAATCCTAGCACTCTGGGAGGCCGAGGCAGGTGGATCGCTCAAGGTCAGGAGTTCGAGACCAGCCTGAGCAAGAGCGAGACCCCGTCTCTACTAAAAATAGAAAGAAATGATCTGGACAGCTAAAAATATATATGGAAAAAAATTAGCCGGGCATGGTGGCGCATGCCTGTAGTCCCAGCTACTCGGGAGGCTGAGGCAGTAGGATCGCTTAAGCCCAGGAGTTTGAGGTTGCTGTGAGCTAGGCTGACGCCACGGCACTCACTCTAGCCCAGGTAACAGAGCGAGACTCTGTCTCAAAAAAAAAAAAAAAAATGAAATAGCATAATTCATCAATTCTAAGATACATTTTCCCCACATACATTTTCTAAAATGAGACCACATTGTATACCAAATATACATTAAATGTGTAATTTTTTTCTAAAAAGCTGTTGGAATATCTGAATTTTCATTCATGTATTACATTTTTTTTTGTCAATAAATTTATCTGGGTAGTGGGATTATGGGCCATTTTGTGTCCTTCTATATTCTTTCCTGTATTTTTTTAAAACTATATTTTCAAATTTTTAGCAGATTAATGTTATGAGAAACCCTAGGCAAACTCTCTATCATTACCATGTAATTTTTAAAATTTTCTTTTGGTAAGAAGATGGAGTTAACAAATTATGATTATTAAGAAATTTTTACCAGGATTTGTGTGATCCTTCCCAGAAAATGTGTGTATGTATCACAATAAGGAAAAAATATGTACAATGTTTGCAGAATGCATGTGAGAAGTCACACATCTTTCTTTGTTAATGCTTACTTACTATTCAATGTTTCTGTTAGAAAATTGAAACAGACTTGCCCTATAGTGCTTTCAATGATGGAACAAAGTTGTATGTGGATGTCACTATTGAAAATGTCTTACGTAAGATTAAGAGAGTTACGATGCAATATGACCAAATGTCCACAGTATTTGCCTAGTGAAAGTGTTAAAAGAGATCAAGAACTCACCCTCCTCTTCCTTGAAGAAGTCACGCATTATTTCCAGGGAAGTTCAGCTGTGGGATGTATGCAAACTATTCAGCTCTAAGACCAGGTAAGCCATCTTAGCCTGAGGGGTCTAGATTGCACAAAAATGAGATATTCTTCCTTTAGGATTTGTCATTATTAGTGTTTTGATTTGTGCTTAAAATAATTTTACCCTTGATATTTTTAAACTGGTTTTGTTGGAATATAAAAATACTATTAATTTTTACATATTAATTTTGCAATGCCTGCCTTAGTGAATGCTCCTATTATTTCTAACCCACTTTTGAGTTGTTTTCCTTAGGCTTCCCAGGTATATGAATGATAATGTCATCTGCAAATAATGACAATTTTGCCACCTCCTTTTCAATATTTTAACCGTTTCTTTTGTTCTTTTGACTGATTACACTATCAAGCAGATATAATTTTTATGAAAAAAAACTGGGACTAGAACAAAATGTTTTGAATTGGGAGGAAATAATAAATAGGACAACTATTTTTTTTTACAGCAATCTCTTTCTGACAAAAGGAAAACTATTTTACACATTTTATTATTGAGATTGGGGTGTAACTGTGATATGTTGTTTCCAAACTACCCTCCCCCAAAGCTTTGAAGCAAAACTTTCTATTTAAAAAGCTTCCCAGAATCGTAGTTTGTTTGAATATCCCATATCTGCATTGTTTTGCAAGAATTTCCAACCGAGTCCAGACTCCAGGTGCAGCCGGACTTTTTCCTTACTTAGCATTTCAGGCAAAAGTTCAAGGGGGACTTTTCACAGGGCTTCAGACATATCATTTTCCCAAAGAGTTTATTAAATAATAAGTTTTGGATCAGGAAAACAAGAATCACACAGAAAGATAAATAAGGACGAGTCCTTTGCAAATCCAGAGAACAGGCCGCCAGCACAAAAACAACATAGCCCGTGGGAGTTAGGAAAGACGAGGCTCAGCTTTCAGAGGAATGCAGCGGCCTTCGCCAGGCCTTGGCTCCCACTCTTCAACCACATTTTGTCAACGCTCTTGAGCAGTGGGAGTGTCAGATTCTTCACATGAGAAAGGCTTAGGGGGTAGCAATCTGGTGGGAAGGGGAAGCGAGAGGACTTGTCTCAAGGCTGCAGTAAGCACACTGTTTTTACTTAGAGTGCGTGTTACACTATCGTAAAAATAATGTGTGTTTTCTAAGTATGCTTTTATTTATAATCATAAACTTAAAATTTTTTTGCCAAATTTTTTTCTGACTATAAACCTTTGGATTGAAAAAGTTCAATGATTAACAAAAATTCAGGATAGTGGTTACCTCTGGGGAGAAAGATGAGGAACTCAAAGGTTTTAAATGTATGAATGAATTATTTTTTTCAAGTGACCTAAGGGATAAATAAGTATTTATTTTTATTATTATTCTTCAAATTGAATAGATAAACACAAAATATTTTTGCATGTATGATAGATATCACAATAAATGGAAAATAAATGAACTTCATTCATTCTTCTTGTATGTTACTTACAATAACACAAGCCAGAAACCTGGGAGTCACCCTTGACCACTCCCTCACCAACCAAATCCAATTAATTACCACTTTCTACTTCCGCCTACTTCCATGGTCTCACCCTGGCTCAACCCACCTTAACTCACCTGAAACACTAAAATCCCTTCATCTCCCTTAAACCCATGCTCTCATTCAATCCCAACATGGCGGCTGGGCACAGTGGCTGACACCTGTAAACCTAGCACTCCCAGGAGTTTGAGGTTGCTGTGAGCCAGGCTGATGCCATGGCTCTCTAGCCCAGGTAACACAGCGAGACTCTGTCTCAAAAAAAATAAAAAAAAGAATCCCAACATGGCACCGCAGCCAAGGACAACACTTTTTTTTTTTTTTGAGACAAAGTCTCACTTGGTTGCCCCAGGTAGAGTGCAGTGGCATCATCATAGCTCACTGCAACCTCAAACTCCTGGGCTCAAGGGATCCTCCTGCCTCAGCCTCCTGAGTATTTGGGACTACAGGTGCGAGTCATGATGCCCAGCTAATTTTTCTATTTTTAGTAGAGATATAGAGAGTGGGTCTCACTCTTACTCAGGCTGGTCTCAACTCTTGAACTCCTGAGCTCAAGCGATCCTCCCACCTGGGCCTCCCAAAGTGCCAAGGTTACAGGTGTGAGCCATTGCGCCTGGCCAAAAGAAAACACTTTTAACTGTGATTAACCTTGTCTCTCTTCAGCTTGAATCTATCTCTCCACCCTCTTGAGAGAGAGGAGTAAGTCTTCCGAGGTCACACAGCCAGGAAATGGCAGCGGCAGGATTCAAAATCTGCTAGTCTAACTTGTGAATCCACATGTCTTATCCATCCACTATCCCACCTTGGGTGACACTGGGAAAGGTTTAGCACTGCCTAGCATAGGATAATCTCAGGATAAAGACAAATTTCTCTCTCTTCCAATCACCACCTCACCTCCTTTATTTGCCTAACTTTGAGTTATCTTTGATTCTGAACTCAAACCACACTTTCCAAAAAATGCCTTCCTGAACCCCTTGTCCTATGACAGCAAGTCCCCAATATTTGTCTTCCCAGCACTTTGTATGATACCAATAACATCTCTCCTCCAATAGACTGCGACCTCCACAAGGGCAGGGGCCTGTTTCGCCCACCATTGTAGCGCACGTCACACACCCTTGCCCACTCTGGCTCCTCTCCATGTCCATTCCTCAGCAAAAGTCACGAACCAGACCTCTCATCTTGCATTCCAACAACAAGCATCTGGTCTGCTGACCCCACCTGCAGGGCTGTATGTGAGCCAGCTGGGGTGGGGGACAGAAACCAGCCATGGCCCATCAAACCTGAGATGGCCTGCTCCATGGACAAGACCCGATGGGAATGACAGAGATGTGGGGCACTCAAGACCTCAATCCCTGGGGCCAGCGAATGGATCGCAAGTAAGTCCCTTCTGCCCCTGTTTTTTAAATCATGCCCACTCCCCTCACTTGGAGCTCCGGTGGAGGGCACCCAGATGTCCACCTCTGGCACACTGGGGCCACTAGCAACACAGACCAAGGCAGCCAAGCAGAATGGGGTCAGGGTAGGGGTAGGAGGGTGGAGGCAGGCACAGCCGAGGCTGTGGAGCTTCCCCAGCGGCCCAGAATAAGCTCGAGCCTGCAGAGGGCTGGCCCCTCTCCTTGGCAGCACTGAGCACATTCGGAATTTTTGTACATGACCTTTCTGCTCCACAACAGAGGCAGGGTGCCGTCATGCACCTCTGAATCCTTAGTGTCCAGCAGAGGGCATGACCAAGGGTATATGTCCAGCATATGGGAGGTAAGCTGACCCTCATGCATCCTTCAGGTCTGACTCAGGCACCTCCTTGAGAGGTCTGTCTTCCCTGACATATCCCTTACTTGTCTCTGTGCTCCTCACCATGGGTCCCCACAGCCTCGGTGCTCTCTGTAATGTGAGCTCAGAAAACATTTGTTGAAGAATGGAAACTTGCAGGCTGAGTCTCCTCTGAGCAGTTGCCAGGTCCAGTATTCTCTGCCTGGAATCCTCTTCCCTCTTCATTCACCTGCTCAGTTTATTTCAGCATTTGAGGGATTACTAGATGTGACACTCTCCTAGTGGGCTCCAGGGTCACCTCCTCCAGAAAGCCTTTCTGACCCTCCCTTTAATGGCATCTCCTCCCCATGGCCACTGCTCCTAGTGGGACTTCTCAGCCCCTAGACCAAGACGGTCCTTTGAGCACAGAAACTAGACCTGATTAATCTCTCTGTGGCCACCACCTGGCCATGCTTGGCACCAGACTGGGTCCAGGAAACACCAAGAGAAGGCACCATCCCTTAGGGGAGAGACTACCTCTGGAGCAGACAGATGCTGGTGGGATCTCAGCTCTGACTTGATAGCCTGGCCAAGTTCTTGTCTCACTATTAGCTTGCTGGCCAGTGAAATGGTCTGCTGAGTCCAGAAACGAGGTTCTAAACTACCTGGCTGAGTTATCAGGATAGTCATTCTCCCCTGGACCCCAAGGGAAAGTGGGCAGGATAAGCCCCTTAATATCTGGTGCTTGGTTGTCCTGGGATAGGTGGAAGGAGGAGAGTCATCCTTATCTGCCCTTGTGTAATGTCCTCATCAAGTCACCTAGAAAACACAGCCTACAAGCAAGAACTAAATGCTGATGTTTTATTTGGGAGGTGCAAACCCAAGGCATTGGGAGTGCAAAATGGGAGTGAGGCAGGAATGGGAAGTAAGACAGGTGATGTGTTACCAGGCTGGGCGTGGCTTCACGAGAAGCCTGGAAGAGGCATAGAAGGGGTGTCCATCATCTACTTGGGAGGTCCCCCATGGGCTGCACTGTTTTGGAGAAACAGTGCCTTCCAGCCGCTCATGGGGGGAAGAAGGGGGAGAAAGACCAATTTAATTAACATTCCACGCTGAACTCTTGATTCTGTCCACTATCCTCTTCTCCAGAACCTCGTCTTCCCCAAGCCTTCTCCACCTTGGACAACAGCAACCGCAGCAGCCCAGCCACTTGGCCTGCTCTCGAGACTTGGGAGTCACCTTTAATGCAGCTGCTCTCTGACTTCCCAGATCCAGACAATGACCATGTCAATTCTATCTCCAACCTCTCTTGGATTCACCCACTTCTCTTTCCCCTAGCATCACCCTCATCCAAGTCAGCTCCTACCTAGATAGCTGCAGTAGCTTCCTACCTGGTCTGCTTACGTCCACTCTAACTTCTAGCAGATTCCTCAAAGAGACCTAATTGGTCTCTTCTTCTCTGAGTACTTAGTTTTTCACAGCACTTACCAATATTTAGTTATATATGTATGTATATATTTAGTTATATATGTACTTGTTTTTACATGTATGTATTAATATATTTATTTAGTGGATGTTTCTTTCTGCAGAATTTAAGCTCCATGAAAACAAAGTCCATGTCTAACTTCTTTTTTTCTTTTTCTTTTTTTTAATATGAAAGGAGGGAATTGAGGAGGGGGATTCAATTTCCTTTTGTTTTTGTTTTTGTAGGCATCAATAAAACTTGAGGGAATGAACGAATGAATGAATGCTTTATAGAATCCCTATATGATAGTTCTTCTGTCCACAATAGACAATTATACTCAGAGTCCCTTCTTTTAAAAGTCTTTTTTCCCTCAGAGCCACATAAGCCATTTCCTTAGAGATAATATACTTATTCCTCCAGGCTGATCGCATGGTGACCTTTTAGCAGAGCCTTTTAAGAAGAAATCAGAGCTCTGACTGAGCCTCACTACTAGATAGAGAGAATCCAAATTAGAAACCTTTTTCTAAAGCTTTGGAAAGATATGAAGGATCAACTAGTTTCAGCTAGCAGCAGTTAAAAAAAAAAGAAAGAAAAAAAAATGAAGGAAATACTAAACAACAAAAATACTTAGAATTACAGCCTTTAGGGCATTCCTGCCATCTAGTGGCAATAATCGTAACTGCAGGCAACCAGGAACTTCTACCTCTGCTTTCTATAGGTCTCAATTTTTCTGAAATTTTACAATGATTTTTAAGCTTGGTGTGGGTCTCCTTTGAGTCATCATGTCATCTATTCCAAAAATGTATGTCTTTCAGTTCTGAAAATTTTTCTCGTATTATTTCTTTAATATTTTTCTCCCCACCATTTTCTCTTTCTCTTGTTAGAATTTCTACTATTCAGATGTTAGATCTCTGATCTTTTAACTTACTTATCATTATTCTCCATTTCTCCCCATCTGTCTTTTTCATACTACTTTTTGAAAGGTGATGATTTTGGCTCCACCAATATAACCAAAACAACCTGTTGACTAAACCAAGGTAAGTTTATTCCTACCGACATAAGGAAGAGCACTAATGACAGAGCCTTAGTAGCCTCTCAGAGGGAGAAGGGAAACGTTTAAGATGTTCATGAAGTTTTGAAGCCTGGCTTAAGGCAGGTCTTTTCAGTGCTAGGGCTTGATCAGGATTGGACAAGGATAATAGTTTAGGGTTGGTGAACACACCAAGCAAGGATTCTGAGGCGAGGGGTCCAAAGACTCTTGGGCAGTGAACTGTCACTTAATGCTATCGATTGGTAAATTGGACAGTTTGATGTTCATTTTAATGCTTTTTGGGGGGAGATCTCAGAATAAAGTTATTTGCATCCTTTTCTTGAGAGAGTTCCCTGTAATAGCAAAATGAAATTGGTGATGAGACTGAAAGAATAAAGTCTTGTAAATATAAACAGTAAGCTGTGTGGGTGTACATGGTTTTAGTTTTCAGAGGTCTCCTTGACTCATTTTCCTTCCCTCTATTGAATTTCTTTCTTTCTTTCTTTCTTTCTTTTTTCTTTTCTTTTCTTTCTTTCTTTTTTTTTTTTTTTTTTTTGAGACAAGGTCTCACTCTGTTGTTGGAGCTAGTGTACAGTGCTGTGATCACAGCAACCTCAAACTCCTGGACTCAAGCAATCCTCCTGCCTCAGTCTCCCAAGTAACTAGGGACTACAGGTGGGCACCACCATGCCTGGCTAATTTTTCTATTTTTTTTTTTTTTTTTTGTAGAGACAGGGTCTCGCTCTTGCTCAGGCTAGGCTCAAACTCCTGGCCTCAAGCAATTCTCCCACCTTGGCCTCCCAAAGTGCTAAGATTACAGGTATGAGTCACTGCGCCCGGCCAAATTTTTTATTTCTACTGTAGTAGTTTCAATTTCCAAGAGTCTTTTTTCTTCTGAAAGTTCTTTTTTAAAGCCTTCTTGCTTTAGGAGGAGGGGAGATAGAACATTTTTTCTTAGCGACAAGAATAGATAGTGGGTTTTTTTTAAACATGTTTTCTTGCTAACTTCACTGCCTTTATTTCCTCTGAGTTTCATTTTGTCTTTCATGCTGGAGAAATTCCTTGATTGTCTGAAGGTGATACTTGGTCGTCCATTTAAGAGCAATGACTAATCACAGGCATAAAGTTATATAAGATGAATAAGCTCTAGAGATCTGCTGCACAACACTGTTTCTATAGGCAGCAAAAATATATTGTACACTTAAAAATTAGTGAAGAGGGTAGATCTTATGTTAAGTGTTCTTACCAATAAAATAAAATTTGAAGAAAAAAGAACAATGAGACCAACCAGTAGGGGTGAGTCAGGGTAGAAGGTCGGGCTGGTCAGTATAGAATGATCTTATTAAGCTTGGAGGGTTTTCCCCCGTTGTGGGCTGGAAAGTTTTCCCAAGAGGAAATTTCCAGTTGCCTGTGGGTTGAAGAGGGTAAGCCTGGCTGCAGAATTCTCAGAGCTGAATTGGAAGGGAGCTGGGTTGTCTCTGTGTAGTACTGACTTTCATCTAATTCCCATTTTCAGTACAGTATCCCTGTCCTCAGCTATGGCTCATATTTTTATATCACTTTCCCCCTTTCAGAGACACCTAGTACCTCTAATGCCTAAGCTTTTCTGGGGTTCTGAGAATTGGCTCGCCCTGGGCTTCTGTCATTAATAGTTTAGTGGGTTACCACTTTGCTAGTTCAGTTTCCATTCTTCCATCTACTTTAAAATGTGGTCACTGTCATTTTCTTACCCAGTTTCTTTGTCCTGGTGGGTTTATGCATTTTGAACATATTTTAGAGGGCTTTGGATAGGCAGTACAGATAAGTGAATGTGCTAATTCAACCACATTTAACTGGGAGGCCCATTATATTCCCAAGGTCCTCTCCAACTTCTAATTCTGTGATTTAAATACATTTTAATTAAGGCAAGAGTGAGTACATAATTAGATATGGTACTGGAGAGATTACAACTTGGCAATCTCATGGAAATGAGATAGGAAAAGAGAGGTAATTAGCTGTAGCTTTTCAATAATCAGTCTGGGGGAAGCTTCGTGGAAGAGGCAAAATCTTTTAAGGACTGAAACTGAAGCCTGCTCATCTCTCTCTCTCTCTTTCTTAAGAGCAGCAGGGGTGAACCAAAGAGAAGCTGACAAAGCCTGCAGCAATCTTGATTTTGATCCAGACTGAAAAAAGAAGTAATCGTCAAAATTTAGGTCATGACATGTTATGGGGAAGGTAATGAAAGGAAAGGTAATGTAGGTAATGTAGGAAACTTTGGTATCAACTGTAAGGGTAAATTGAAGGAAACAGAGACAATACTAAGAAACCTGAAAATCCCATAGGGAGAAATTGTAAGTAATGCTAATAGCGATAGAAAAAAAAGCATGGGTAGATATTTAGATGATATGATTTTGCATTTTCTAAAGTAATGAATCAAAACTGGTAAATTAATAAGAATTTACTGAATACCTATAATATGAATGGAGAGGATGCTGTACTAGATATGATAAGGAAGAGAAAAAAGTATTGTGCTCAGGAAGTTAGTGATATTCTTGGATAATTAACATTTTTTATATTATTGGCCAATTTATGACTTGAGAACAATTACAAAGTGATACAACTAATGAAATGTGATCCTCCTGCCTCAACCTCCTCCTGAGTAGCTGGGACTACAGGCACATACCACTACGCCAGGCTAATTTTTTCTGTTTTTAGCAGAGACTGCTCAGGCTGGTCTCCAACTCCTGAGCTCAAGTGATCCTCCGCGTCGGCCTCCAAGAGTGCTAGGATGGCAGGCATGAGCCACCACATCCAGTCAACACACCCAACTGTTAACAGGAGTTACATCAGATGACAGTGGTTGAGTATGCTTAAATTAATCTATGTAACACCTTCAGAATAGTGCCTGGCACATAGTTAATGCTCATTACAAGTTAGCTATTATCATTTTCATTTATATACTTTGAACTGAATTATTACAGAAATTACTTTTGTAATTAAAAAACAACGTTCACAGAATGAGAAATAGAAATGGCCAAAACATATGAAAAGATATTCAATATCAAGAAAATACAAATTAAAATAACAATATAATTTTCTGCTCATCAGATTAGCAAAAAAAGAATTATAGTATCCATTTTGGTGAATACTTGACAATACTAACATTGTTATATACAACAAGTGGAAGAATCAATTTGTATTGTATCTACAATGTTTAAAACATGTATGCTCTTGATCCAGTAATTCCACTTCTAGAAACTAACCCTAAAGAAATAACTGCCATGTCTACAGGTACTATGTATAAGGATGTTCACTATGGCAGTGAAAACCTGAAAACAACCCAAATGTCTATCAATGAATGAAATTAAGGCATGCAGAACATTATGCAATTATTAAAAAGAATAAGATAGATCTATATGTATCAACATGGAGGATTCCCTAAGATACTAAGTGAAAAAAGTAAGCTATCTGTGCCAGTTATCAATTTATAACACCGCAGCTCCAAATCTACCCTTCATTGCCCTGTTTTGTGATAGTGGATATTCTAGCGCTTCTCCTTTGCCAGCTGATACGGTGCTAAGCTTTACAGTAGAGGGCACTGGAGGGACGGAAGGAGTCTCTTCCTGGTTCCAGCGTGCTTTTCTTTTTTCTTTATCCTCTCTTTTCTTTCTCTTTCTCTCTTTTCTTTCTCTTATTTTCTCACCCCTCTCCGTCTTTCTCTTCCTCCCCCCTTCTCTCTCTCTCCCTCCTTCCTTTCTCTCTTTCTCTCCCCCTCCCTCCCTCCCTTTCTTCCATTGAGGGACACCCAGTGCTGCTCACCTACCATGGAGTTTCTACAGCATCGCCCTGAGCATCTTGCTATCAACAGCACCCCTGTTTTGGGGGGAGAGTCTTCCTATTGAGCTCTATCAGCAGCCTGGTGAGCTACAGCCCAGGGTCTCAGCGGTAGCCCAGCACATCCTAGCCAGTTTCCTCTGCGCCCCCGCCTGCAGTTTCCTGCTGGCCAACCCTGCCTGTCAGCAGCAACTCAGCCAACTTCTTCAGTGAGTGGGCCACGGTCACACGCTCTGCTATAAGTCCTAATCGTCGTCTGGGTGGGAGGGGGCTCTTCCAAATTTGTATCTTCCTTGGGCCCTATGCCTTGACCCTAGTGCTGGAGGCTGCCCCTCTATCTGCTATTACTGTGTTTGTTCTTTTAAAGTTTTCTTTGTCCCTAATAGTTAATCCCTGTTGCCATTCAGTAATTCTTTATATTGAACTTATCTAACAAGGGGTTTCTGTCTCGGGACTGGGACCCTGACTGAGAAAATATCTCATTTTTGTTTTTATTAAAAAAACTGTGTAGATAGATACATATAGATATACACATATGCGTACATATGTATACATACAGCTGCATAAATGTATAGACAATATGGAATATTCTAAATTATTAACAATTATTTCAGGAAAAGCAGTGGGATTGCAGGGACAGGGTAAAAGATGATTTTCTCATTTATCTCTGTATACTTCTTTTGTTTGAATTTTTAATAATGAACATTAATTTATCGATCATATAATTTAAAGCAACAAAAAATATATTTGTTTTAAAAAGTTAACCTAAAACTAACTTTGGAAGGTGAATATCACCTATGCACTCATCAGGTTAATTTTCATTCACATTTCTGGGAATTAAAATGTTCAATGACTGCTTCATGATTAGGGATTGCTCTTGGAAAGATAAACTGTCTGACTACAAATTTTAAAAAAAGGTATGATAACACTAACAGTTATCAAAAAAAGACAAAAAAGGACAAATTATAAAAAGGCAATGAATTGTGTAAAATTAAAATGACAATGAAGAGAGTAAAAAGGACAGATTTTATGTAATAGGAATTTGAGATTATTATAAGATTTCAGGATATGCCAAAAATTATGGCACTAATCATTGTGACAGGAATTGGGCATGCAGGAAAACAGGGAATGGGAAGATGGACAACTCCAGATTCATGTATTCATTTTAAGTAGAATTAATCCGTCTAGTGGAAGATGATTATTCATAGGTTTAAAGGTACCTAGGTCACCCGTAAAGCTTGAAGGCCTTGAGTAGAAGGGAATACAACACATAAAACTCAGAAGTGCCAGCAACTGATACTCCAGTAATTTTTAGCTTTATTTCCCAAATTCCTCCCACACCTGCCTAATTACCTATTTCACAACAGTCATGGCAAAATTTACTGCTACAGTCAGACCTGTAAGGTGCATTCCCTAATTCCTAGTTTATCAGGGGAGCTCAAAATGTAAATTTTTCTTGAAACTAAAGTGCCTCTCTCTATAGGACCAAACAGAGGGAATGAGCTTGAGGTAGAGAAGTAGATTTATGTGCCATTCAAATAGGTAATTGAATTTGCAAAAAATATAAAGAGGCTTAGACTTCAGAAATGGAAACTGGTGTGCTTAAAAAGAAAAAATTTCTGCCACTATCTAGTACTTTTTTTATTCAGCTGGTTAAGCAGGTGGGTTTTAGAGTTGGAGCTCCTGGGATCAAATCCCAGCTCCATCACTTATTAGCAAGTTAATTTCTCTTAGCCTGTTTCCTCATTTGTAAAAAGGAGATAATAATAGTATACACAGCTGAGGTTTTTGACTACCGTATGTAAGATATGCACAGCACCTGGTGCTTGCTGAGGTCTCAACGTATGTTACTTTCACTTTTCTAAGTCTTAGTTTTCTTATCTAAAAGTGAGTGGACCCTACTAAAGTATCTCAAAAGCCCTACTCCTGCTTTACCAGTCTGAGTTTACAGATAGGTTTCTTAGGTGGAAGTGGGATGGGAGGGTGTACTATTACAGAAAATAGTCTATCATGACCTCAATGAAAAAAAAAATCATCAGAAAGGTGGCAGATAAATCAGTGCAAAATATCTTCAGGAGTTTACGCCAGAGATTGTCAGGGACCCTGTAAAAGGAAAGGTAAGAATAGAGACGCTTTCTCAAAATTGGAGGATGTGACGGTAATCTTGCAGTAACTCAGAGGTTGAATCTGATCTGGCTGTCTAGGTCTAGTTTTTTGAGAAGAACGACTTTCCCACTAAGAGGATACTAAGGAAAACTCTCAATACCACTCTCATCTTAAAGGGCCAGACACTCAAAGGATGCCTAGGACCCCACCTGTGCACTCATTAGGTTAACTTTAATGCCAATTGATGCAGGAGGGGTGGCTAACTTGGTGATCTAACAAACCCAGGTCAGAACTCTGGCTCCCAACGCTCTCCCAGGCTTTGCTTTACTGCCCCATCGGGATGAACCCCTAGGGCATCCCAAACTTGGGTGTGTTACCCTACTCTTTCCCTTACCCCGCCTGCACGTGGTCTCCTCTCCACACACATGCCACCCTGCGCCCCCCATTTCTCCATATGCTCATGTACTCCCACCTCTCTTTGTTCCCCATCACTTCTGATTTCTCAGCTTAGGTGGTCGTCTCCCCCCTTTTTCCCTTTACCACCCCTTTCCTGAGACCCTTTCGCACTCCTTTCTAACACCCTGCAGCTGTGGTGGCTCGCAGCTCATGGATCCTACAGGCAGGGAGGGCTGCAAGCAGCGTAGAGGCCAGGCCCAAGGCGCCAGGTCGCCCCGATTCTTATAAGAATTAGCTCATTTCTCATAATAACCCCGTAAGGTAGATATATACTTTCTCCGTTTTACGGATGAGAAAACTGAGTTACAGAGAGGCTAAGTATCTTACTCAAGATCAGCTATTAATACAGCTATTAAATGGGTTTGGAACCCAAGTAGTCTGGCTCCACTGAGCCGTACTCCAAACGTACTGTAACCATTTCCTTTGGAAGCACGAATCCGGCTGCAATTCAAGAAGCGCATTACTGAGGCTTCCCTCTTTCTCTGAGTCAGGCTTAGAAGACATGAGGGAGGAGGATGGAGAAGAGGACCAAGGGTTTCTTTTCTTTGCTGCTGTGTTCTCTGAGTTTGGTGAGTTGGAGGGTTCATTAAGTGAACATACAGGATGTGGGTATTCTTTGGAAATCATTGTTTAAAGCTAACTTGTTAAAATACTTATAGAAAAATTATTAAATGATCTCATTAAAATGGAAAAAACATGGCTCTTTAATACTAAAATATAGTAAAGACTTTTAAAGAGCAGGATATCCTTTAGCAGTTTATAAATAGAAAGTATTTTTGTTTCTATATTAATATTTACAGAGAAATGTAGCAGCTGTGCAAATGTGGAGGAGGGGGGCTGCCAATTAAATTTATAAGCACCGGTTGTCACATAAACCTTAGCTCACCCTCAAAATGTCCAGAAATAGAGCTTTTCTCCACAAGTACCATTCCTCACCATAACACATTACATCATATTGTTGAGGAAAACAACAGTCACCTGGCAAAAAACCATTCCAGGTGAGTTCATATGTGGCCTCCAGGCAAGGGGAGGCTGTTTTCCTCGGTAAAGAGAAAGGGACTGCTTCTGCTGACCAGGAAAATTTAGGGACAATTGGGAGCTCAAGACTTTGAGGCTCATCCACTCAAATATTTCTTCTCTTTTTTAAAAAAATTTTTTTCTGGCCAGGCGCGGTGGCTCCCGCCTGTAATCCTAGCACTCTGGGAGGCCGAGGTGGGTGGATTGCTCGAGGTCAGGAGTTCGAGACCAGCCTGAGCAAGAGCGAGACCCCCGTCTCTACTAAAAAATAGAAACAAATTATCTGGCCAACTAAAAATATATATAGAAAAAATTAGCCGGGCATGGTGGCGCATGCCTGTAGTCCCAGCTACTCAGGAGGCTGAGGCAGAAGGATCACTTGAGCCCAGGAGTTTGAGGTTGCTGTGAGCTAGGCTGACGCCACAGCACTCACTCTAGCCCGGGCAACAGAGTGAGACTCTGTCTCAAAAAAAAAAAAAAATTTTTATTTTTAATTATTATGGGTACATAATAGTTGTATATATTTATGGGGTATATGTGATGGTTTGATACAGGTATACAATGTATAAAAATCAAATCAGGGTAACTGATTGTTGGGGTATCCAACACCTCAAACATTTATCTTCTCTTTGTGCTGGGAACATTCCAAGTCCACTCTTTTAGTTATTTTAAAATATACAATAACTTGATGATAGTCACTTTATTGTGCTATCAAATATTAGATCTTGTTCATTTTATCTAACTATATTTTTGTACCCATTAACCATCCCCACTTTATCCACCCCCCACTATCCTTCCCAACCTCTGATAACCATCGTTCTACTCTCTGCCTCCATGAGATCAATTGTTTTAATTTTTAGTTCCCACATATGAGTGAGAACATGTGAAGTTTGTCTTTTTGTGCTTGGCTTATTTCATTTAGTATTCTCCAGTTACATCCATGTTTTTGCAAATGACAGGATTTCATTCTTTTTTATAGCTGAATAATATTCCACTGTGTATATGTTCCACATTTTCTTTACCCATTCATTGGCTGGTGGACACTTAGGTTGATTCCAAATCTTGGCTATTGTGAACCGTGCTGCAATAAACATGGGAATGCAGATATCTTTTCAATATACTGACTTCCTTTCTTTTAGACATATACCTGGCAGTGGGCTTGCTGGGCCATATGGTAGTTCTATTTTTAGTTTTTTGAGGAAACGCCATACTGTTCTCCATAGTGGCTGTACTAATTTGCATTCCTATCAACAGTGTACAAGGATTCCCCTTTCTCCACATCCTCGCCAGCATTCATTTTTGCCTGTCTTTTGGATAAAAGCCATTTTAACTATCCAAATATATCTTGTCCCAATCTTAAGTTTTTCACATTTTTCCTGTCTTGAAAAGACCTTGACATGGGAAACCTGTTGAAGCTATGCATTCAATCCCTTTTGCAGCTCTGCCTCTCTGGATCTTGAACCTAATTTTCTAAACTACTGCTACAAGAGATGAGAGTCTCCTTTATGGCTACTGTGCAAGTTCTCTGGCTTTCATATTATTCCTAAATTGGCAATTAGCTGCTTTGAGCTCTCATTTTCTTTTTGCAAGTTTTCCAACATTGTCAAAAAACATCCAGTCTGTTCCCCAATCTGTACCATTACAGTTGCTCCCATACCAGTCAAATATAGCATCCACTTAGTATCCCAATTCCTTGTCTTCCACCTGCAACTCATCCCAATTAGCTGCAGGTGAAAGCTTTAGGGATCGTGATGCATGCCACTGCATGGCAGGAGTATAACCATCCTGCTTACCACCAGGAAAAACGGTTCCTATTGCCTTTAGATAGGTGAGCTGTTCTTCAAAATCCCATTTTTGAGGGTCTCCTTTTAAAGACCACTCCTGGTACCAGCATTTTTGAGCCTAGGGTCCCCAAAAAAGCAAAATTTAAAGCAAAAATATGTGCTTTTACATGGTTGATGCTTTATTGATTGGTGAAATTCCAGAGAAGGAAGTATGAGGGGGGAAAGGAAGTGAGGTAGGGAAGAAGTAAAAACAAACCTGTGCTACTAAGAGGGCCTCAGCTTCACTGCAAACAAAGATGGTTGCTTGATCTTCATCTCCACGGAGCACATGGGAAGCGATGGCCTCTCAGAACAACTCCTCACACAGAAGGAAGGGTGAGCAAGACTGGCTTCTCTCT